>OENG01000012.1:3910793-4574654 GCA_900239735.1 Blumeria hordei DH14 | reverse complement strand
GCTTTAATGTTTGGATTTCCTGAAGGATCTTAGCTATTGTTGGACTTTCATCACTAGCTTTGTGGGTTGATGCGCTTTCGCGTCGCGAATTCCTTCAATTACGCGTATTGCTTCGTTAATGATTCTTCTTGTATGCTCTGTTGAGAGCTCATCTCCTTCAACTGCTTCTTGAACCTCTTTAAGGCTGTATCAGTATCTGTGCATTGTTCGACGCTCGTTCCGGGCTCTCGGGGCCGTGTGGACTTTTACTGTGAGAATCCTTGGTAGGATTACTCTCCATCACTGTTAGGATAGACTGCAACTTCACGGGATTAAAATCGATGATTATTATTTATTATTATTATTATTATTATTATTATTATTATTATTATTTATTATTTGATTTGATTTGATTTGATTTCATTTAGCCCGTTCAGTACCCTATGGGCCCATGCAGGAATATCTAGCTATAATATTTACACAGGAGGAAACCATATTTGGTAAAAACCCCCCACAACTGTCTGTCTCGTGTCTATATGATTTCCGATGTTTCCTACAGGAAGTGCGCTTACACTGTGCGTCCAGTGTGAATATCGTCCTATCCTTTTCCCGATCGCTCAATCCTTTCGCTGACTGCTGTCTCAACTTCTTCTGCAAGCCGGAACTGTTCAAGCCAGCCGTTTTTAAGTATCCAATCTGTAATTCTCTTCATGTCTTCCGGGCTGTTCATCATAGCTTCGAAAGACCTATCTTTTGCCCGTTGCAGCACCTCTCCTCTTCCCTTAGCCCACTGAGGACAAGCCATGACCATATGTTTCACGTTTTGTGACGGATATCCACACTGGCACTTTGGATTTGCCACTCCAGGGACCTTTCTTCTATAAAGATAAGAGTTGAGGCCGATATGCTCACTTCTTATTTGTATTGCAATACTACTTTGGGCCCTGCTCAGGTTTCGGTGGATGTTAGAGGGTGTGTTTCTGTAGGTGATTCTTTTTCTACCTGTTTTCTTGCCGGTGCTTATACTTGCAGCTGTCCAATGTTCTGGGTCTGCTGACGCCTGTGAGAAGATAGTCGTTCTTCCTTAAAAGTATTCCATGCGGTTTCCCAGTCCTGGAACGCTCCTATCTTGCCCGCTTCTTTTTGTCTACGCCTCACTTTTTCGTTCCCGCAGATTTTATTCCACTCGCTAGTGTCTCGGCTTCGATTTTTTGCGTGGCTATTTTCGCTCAGGCTATAAGCCTGTGATATTTTGCTACATGCAGATAGAATCGTCTGCTTGATGGGTTGTCTTTCCGAAAGTCCGATATGTTGAACTCTCATTTGTTTGAGGTAGATGTCAAGTGGAAGGATTGAGCATTCGTGGTCTAGAGCCCTACTGCTGGTGGAATTATATGCCCCTGTGACTAGCTTCAAGCATTTTCGTTGGATACTTCGCAATGGTTTGACTATCCTTTCTGGTATTCTGCCTGTTGGCCCAGCCGCAGCCCATATTGGACACCCGTAAGTCAGGGCTGGTCTCACAATTGCGTTGTACAAAAGCTTTGATTTCTTGAATGTTGCACCCCAAGTTGATTGCGTTAATCTACTTATCGCCTGTACTTGGGTGTGTGACTTTTGTACAATATGCTTTATGTGGGAGCCCCATTGAAGCTTGGGGTCGAAGTAAATTCCGAGGACTCTGAGGGAGGACTGTGGAGACGTCAGATGTCCTCGTATGTTGACAGTTGCTTCTAAATTGTGTCGCTTCCTTGCTCTTGTGAAGTGCATGAGCTGGTACTTCTCTGGCGCAAACTTCACACCGTTCTTTTCTGCCCACGCCTCGCATATCCCGTGCTGTTCTTCTAACTTTCTGCAGTTCTCTTCGGTGGTACTTGACCATGTTAGTATGTTAGTATCGTCTACAAACCCCACAGCAGAAGAAGACGGAGTTTGTAGTATTGGCAGGAGTGTGCTAACAAAGAACAGAAAAAAGAATCGGTGATAGAGAAGACCCTTGAGGTATTCCTGTGCTGGTGGGATCTGATTTCCTCTGTATGTACCGAGGACTACCGAGGTGGTTCTCTCTTCTAGGAATGATTGTACAAATCTACTGATCCACCCTGGAATACCTTTCACTCTCAGATTGTGAATTAGCCTTTCGTGAGAGACATTGTCAAAGGCTCCTGATATATCAAGGCTGAGAAGGGAAGCGACCTGGCTTTTATTTCTTCCCCAAATAGTGTGTATCTGCTCCGTGATAAGTTCAACTGCTGATATCGTAGATCTTTTGGGTCGAGCTCCCATCTGCTCATCTGGGAGGAGGTTAAAATCTTCGGCCGCCTTTGAGATCCGGTTTGCTACCAATTTTTCGAGAAGCTTACCCATTGTGTTGAGAAGCGCTATCGGTCGATATGACTTCGGTGAGTCGTATCTAGGCTTCTGTGGTTTTCGAAGGATAATCGTCTTCGATTCTTTGAATCCCTTTGGATGATATCCGATAGAAAGACAAGCATTGAATAGCTCCGCGAGATATTTACTCAGAGTTGCCCTACATTCCTTGAGGAGTCGATTTGGAATCCCGTCTGGACCAGGAGCCTTATCGCTAGGCAGTTTTCCTAGGATTTCTTCTACTTCGGCACTGGTAATGGTGTCGGAGATATTTTCCAGCTCTTTGGGGTAGATGGTTGCTGCGATTTCCGATGTGTTTGCTACCACGGGTTTGGGGAAGAAATGTTCTGCCATGACTCGGGCTATTTCCGGAGCTTCAGTATGAACTCTTCCGTCAGTATCTTTGATATCCACTATCTGAGGTAGCCTCTGTTTCTCCTCGGGATCTTTTCTCGCCCATTTGGCAAGTTTCCAGATTTTTCCAGGGTCTCTCGTCGCCTCTACCACCGCTGCTCTCCATCCTATGGTCTTCGCTCTTTTTATTTGGGCCTTTTTCCTACTAGTGGACTTCTGGTATTCTATCCAGCTTTCTTCGGTGCCCAATTTTTTCCACTTTCTCCTTGCCTTTCGAGTTTCCTTTACTGCCTCGGAGCATTGGTTGGTCCAGTACGGCTTGGCATATCTTGATGGGTTGGCGTTGGGTATAGTGTCCCTTATTACCTTCTGGATAATTGAGGTGACCAAAGTCACCCTATGATCGATGGATTGGCGAGAGTTAAGGTCACTATGTTTTCCTATCAGTGTTAGTAGTTCGGCATTGAGTTTCTTGTTGACTTCATCCCAGTTTGCTTTTTTCCATTGACGACACGGAACCATCGCTTCTTTAAGGCTCGACTGAATTGACAGCTGCGTATGGATCGGAATGTGGTCAGAGGACGCCTCCAGCTCGACGGCAGGTTGGCAGCATGTAACTGTGTCTTCTAGCTCTTTAGATAGGAAGACAAGATCGAGAGTACTTTCGCTTCCCCTTTTGCTCCAAGTTATTGTCCCCTCGGGAAGCACTAGCTCCATATCTTTACTTCCTAGCATTTCGATTAAGTCGTCTGCAAGTTTATGGTGGCTGAGTACCGTTTGACCTCCCCATCTAGGATGGTGTAGGTTGAAGTCTCCTACGAGGATATGTTGACCGTTCTTCGACAGAATTTCTGGGAGATGCTTTAGGGTTCCTAGATTTTTGCTGCTATGAGAGAGGGGAGGAGGGTTGTATATATTAGTAATGTACACCAGACCTCCGTTGGTTTGGATACTGATGGTACTTATATCTCCCTCGGCTTCCTCGGGACTCTTTTCCATCCTCCACTTGCTAACTGCGAGGTGTTTGCTTACGTATATGCATGATCTGCATTTGTTTCCTCTTGGAAACACTAGGTGGTAAGCTGGATGTTTGACTGTGGTATTTTCTGTTGGGTGACGCCATGGTTCTTGTAATGCCACCACATGGTGCTTCGTTGGATCTAACGCTTGGAGAAAGTGATGTTGTACTATATTTTTGCTTCTGTTGACGTTATACTGTATTATATTTAGCGTATTTGTGCCCTTCATTGGGTCATTGTGCACTGCGGTGCTTCGCTAATCTCTACTACATTTTCCCGTGTCACAGGCCGGGGATTCTCTTGAATTGTCGAAGGCGACATACTCCTGAGGCTTGAAGCGTTTGCTGCTGTAGCGGTCAGGTTTACTTGGGCGATGACTTTTCGTGGCCTTCCTGGCCCTCGGCGTTCGATGACTTCCCCATCGGCTCCGACGACTTGTGTCCCTAGTCCTCCAGCTCTTCTTTTTCTGCTTCCTACAAACTGCCAGCCTATATCTTGACTTTCTGGCTGTTTCTCATGTGCAGTGAATCTACCTGGGTCTTGTGTCCTGTTGAGGACCGCTTTAGCTTTGGCTGAGATTCTAACTGGACAATTAGAGTCCCATGAGTGGTGGTGCCTTGCACAGTTGCCACATCTTATCTCTGGTTTACCGGAGCATTCTCTAGTATTGTGGGCGCCGGCACACTGGCCGCATTTGGAGGCGGCGATGCAGACCTTTGCAATATGGCCGTATCTCTGACAGTTAAAGCACTGCATGGCACGGAATCCTGAACGAAAGATCTCTGTTGCTTTCAGTTCATACTTCCACATTAGCCCTTTCGCAATTGCCTTATCTGCTGTTTCTGCCTGTTCGAACCAGACGATAAGAGAGCCTGCAGCTTTCTCTGGCTGCGAATATTTTTTCAGCCATGTGGCCCTCTGTACCCGTATGCCTTGTATATATACTGCGTTTGATTTTTCTAGTTCTCTAAGGTGTTCCGAATTCCCCGGGTCGAATGACCGAGGCATATCGTGTACTAGTGTTTGATATGAAGGATGGGCTATTTGTGCTGTAGCTGCCAGCTTCGTCGTCCACTCTTTTCTCCTCTCCATCATTTCTTTGGCTTCTTGGCCCGCGTAGTACACCTTCACCTGTCCATTTGACATCTGTCTAGCTCCGACAATTTCGTTGCTACCGATCTTCTTTACTAACTCTTCGCTGGAGAGCTTTGCGACTTCTCTCTTCTCATTTTCATCTAATATTCTTATCGTGGTACCTGCAACTTCAGGCCTGCTTGCTATCTTTGCCCACGATTGTTCTCGTCCTTGGATCGAGCCTTGGGGCTGCGCGATTGATGCTTTAATTGACTTTATTTCCTGTAAGATCTTAGCTATCTCTGTGTTTTCATTGTTAGCCTTTGGGGCTGTGTGAGTGGTCGCGTCGCGAAGTCCTTCAATTACGCGTATTTATTATTATTATTATTATTATTATTATTATTATTATTATTATTATTATTATTATTATTATTATTATTATTATTATTATTATTATTATTATTATTATTATTATTATTATTATTATTATTATTATTATTATTATTATTATTATTATTATTATTATATTATTATTATTATTATTATTATTATTATTATTATATTATTATTATTATTATTATTATTATTATTATTATTATTATTATTATTATTATTATTATTTATTATTATTATTATATTATTATTATTATTATTATTATTATTATTATTATTTTGAATTTGAATTTGATTTCATTTATCCCGATTTGGCGCCCAATGGGCCCATGCAGGTGGCTATGAAACTATCTATGTATTTACATGAGGGGGAAACCATGACGATAAAAACCCCCTCCCCCTATACAGTATTTATGTCTGTAGTCCTTCGTTACCTACAGGAAGTGCAATTGGCCATCAGTCCGAGACAGGACTAGCTAAAATGATACTCGACCTCGCCATCCTTTCCCTGCCCTCGCGTGCTAAAAAGAGTTGACTTTGGTCTTGAGTTTGACCCCGATGGTCCAAATAATTGTGGTGGTTGATTGACCAGGAGCTGTTTTCGCGGGCGTCCTGGCCCTCTCTTTAATACCTCCGGCTTTTGGTTGGTCACGAGTGTGAACCCTTGGTCGTCTGTAGGTTTTGCCGCTGTTGTTGTAGTAGATGCCGTTGTTAATGATTCCCTTTTCTGTATTCCGCCGTTCTCTCCATTAGTTCATACCGTGCCCGTTGCACGCTGGCCTTGTATGACGCGAAGTTTTGACACGCCCCTTCTGCCACGATTTATGGTCCTTGCCGCAGTTGCAGCAAAGCACCGACTTCCTCGGACAGTCCCTGGTCTGATGAGTGCCCGCGCACTCACCACATCTCCTTACCCTATTGCACGAGGCTTGGGTATGCCCCCATTGACAGCAGTTGAAGCACTGCTTTATTTGCGCTCGGGTGACCAGAGCTGGGCCGTGTACAGCATTGAGTTGTATACAATGCCGTTTCTTATCACTTCGCGTTGAAGTGCCTCTGTCGGCAGACTCGCGACGATTGACCCTCGAGTATGGCCGTTAGCTCCCATCCATCGGTGCTCTTTTCCGTCGAAAAGCCATCTCACCCTGCTGATTTTTAATTCGGGTATCCGAACTTTTGTTTCTGCCTCGACTTGGTTTATGAACTCGCCGTTATTTGGATTTTTACCTCCTCTTATAAATGTCCCAACGGGATCCCCAAAATCTCAACAGGATAATCCTGCTTCAAGACGCAGAACTCCTTTGGCTGCGCCATACTCAAGGCAGCGTCTCGCTGAGAGACCGACTGCACAAACACCTCCGTATCGTTGCTCCGCAGCTTCCTTACTGCGTATGCCCCCTCAATATGTATTTTCGCCTTGTCTAGGAGCGCTGCCGGCTCCATATTTTCTGCTCCTTGGATTCGTATTCGTACAGCCGCTTTAGTCGCTGGCGGCGCGACGATTGAGGCGTATGTGGGTCGCCCTCCCATCCCTTGTACTGCCGAAGCAGCCGTCTTGTGCGACGGCTCCTCGAGATTCTTCTTGACTGCCTTCTCTAAGGCTAGCATGCGTTCTTCCATTCGTGAAGCCTTCAGCTTCGATTTTAACATCGTAGCGTGGGCTTTGAAGGCATCGAGTGCCTCACCTACTTCGACCATCGGCGTCGCAGATTTGTCAGTGCCTGCGATAACCAGTCTGTCTCTGACCTTGTTTAAAAATAACCCTACTGTCATTAATGTGTCCATGTTAACGCCTGTAGAGCTTGCGAGAGACTCTACAGCCGTAATTGCGGCCGTTCCGCTGTCCGTTGGTGGTGGTTGAGGTGCCGTGAAAATTTTTTCAGCCGCGAAATCCACCTTTCTGGGTCCCCATCTCGCCATGCCGAAGCGCAACGAAAAAAATTCGGGGAATCAGGTCAGTGAGATTGATTAAGAAGAATGCAATAATAATAACGATGAAATAACGTTCGTGGAACGTTGTGCCGCTTTTCGTGAAAAATGATGTTTTTTTCTATTATTATTATTATTATTATTATTATTATTATTATTATTATTATTATTATTATTATTATTATTATTATTATTATTATTATTATTATTATTATTATTATTATTATTATTATTATTATTATTATTATTATTATTATTATTATTATTATTATTATTATTATTATTATTATTATTATTATTATTATTATTATTATTATTTTTTGAATTTGATTTCATTAACCTGATTTGGCGCCCTATGGGCCCATGCGGGTGGCTATAAATCTATCTATATATTTACATGAGGGGGAAACCATTACGATAAAAACCCCCTCCCCCTATTAAAATTTTATATCATCTATAGTCCTTCGTTACCTATAGGAAGTGCAATGGGCCTTAAGTCCGAGACAGGACTAGCTAAAATTGTATTGGACCTCGCCATCCTTTCCCTGCCCTCGCGTGCTGAAAAGAGTTGGCTGTGGTCTTGAACTTGACCCCGATGGCGCAAATAGATTTCCTTGTGGCGCTAGGACCAGGGGCTGTTTGCGCGGGCGTCCTGGCCCTCTCTTGCCGCCCTCAGGCTTTTGATGGGTCACGAGTGTGAACCCTTGGTCGGTTGCTGTATTAGCCGTAGATTGATTTGTTGCCGTTGGTCCTATTTCTTCCCTTCTTAAATCTGCCGTTCGTTCCAAAAGTCCCCACCTTGCCCTTTGAACACTAGCCTTATATAACGCGAAGTTTTGACACGACTTTTTCTGCCACGACATATGCGACTTGCCACAGTTGCAGCAAAGTACAGATTTCTTCGGGCAGTCCCTGGTCTGATGAGTGCCCGCACACTCACCACATCTCCTTGCCATGTTGCAGGAAGCTTGAGTATGCCCCCATTTGCTGCAGTTGAAGCACTGCTTGATTTGTGCTCGGGGTGACTAGAGCTGGGCCGTGTAGAGCATTGAATCCATCACAATGCCGTTTCTAACCACTTCGCGTTGAAGAGCCTCCGTCGGTAGGCTCGCGATAACTGAACCTCGAGAATGGCCGTTATTCTTCATCCATTGGTGCTGTTTGCCGTCGTTAAGCCACCTCACCCTATTGATTTGGATTCCAGGGATCCGGGCTCTTGTCTCCATTGTCATCTTGTTAATGGCCATGCTATTATTTGCGTTTTTCCCTCCGTTAATTATTGTCCCCAATGGGACTCCCAGAATTTCAACAGGGTAATCCTGCTTTAGGACGCAGAACTCCTTTGGTTGTAACATCCTCAAGGCAGCGTCTCGCTGGGAGACAGACTGCACAAACACCTCAGTATCGTTACTCCTCAGCTGCCTTACAGCATATGCCCCCTCGATGTGTTTTTTCGCCTTGTTGAGCAGCTCAGCTGGCTGCATGTTTTCTGACCCTTCCACTCGTATTCTTACGGCCGCTTTTGTTGCTGGAGGTGCAACGACTGAGGCGTACGTTGGTCGCCCTCCCATTCCTTGTGTCGACGGAGGAGCCATCTTGCGCACTGGCTCCTCGAGGCTCTTCTTTACTGCCTTTTCTAAGGCTAGCATTCGTTCTTCCATAGGGTTAGCCGTCAGCTTCGATCGGAACATCTTAGCGTGGGCTACGAAGGCGTCAAGTACCTCATCTATCTCGACCATTGGTGTCGCAGATTTGTCAGTTCCTGCGATAACCAGCCTGTCTCTAACCTTGTTTAAATAGTAAGCCACTGTTTTAAGCTTCTCCAATTTCATGCCGGTAGATGTCGCGAGAGATTCTACTAGCATTATTGCGGCTGTTCCGCTATCCGTTGGTGGTGGTGGTGGTGCCGTGAAAATTTTTCCAGCCGTGAAATCCACCTTTCTGGCTCCCCAACTCGCCATGCCGACGCGCAACGAAAAAAATTCGAGGAATCAGATAAGAAGGACTGATTAAGATGGTAGCAATTATTAAAACGATGAACGAACGTTCGTGGAACGTGGTGCCGCTTTTCGTGAAAATGATGTTTTTTCTTCTTATTATTTTATTATTATTATTGTTAATTAATTAATTTTATTGTCTTGTCCGAGTCTATGAGTGAGTGAGTGAGTGATTGTTTATTGTACTACTTGAGTCATAGACTATCTAGCACATTGTGCTCCTCTCTGACCCAGGGCACACCTTGTACAGTGATCCTTGCTTCTTCCGTTGCTTGAAAGATCATTGATACATTGCCCTTGATGAATAGCCATTCAGCTCAGTATTTACCCATGGAATTCAGCCACCTTTTCCACGGAACCTTCTACCCAAAAAAATAAAAATGAAGATGGTAGCAATGGAAACTGCGTGCGCGGGAAGAAGTCTCAAAAAACCTGCAGCCCCAGTCAGGCGAGGCCTAGACACCGGGACCACACGAGGTGCGCATATGCATCTAGATCTCCCTTCTTTGTAACATTCGGACCGACATGATCCAATCTACCATCTCAATATCGGGTGCTGCGTACGCTACGGAAACTCGTCGGATGGCTTTTCGTCAATGATCAAGGGTTGTTGATGAGAGTGACTTCGAACTTAAAATCTGACTTAATCGTGGAAAGCTTGATGATAATGGTGATATAGGACTGTGTTGAGACAAGAAGATGATACAGACGGCGAAGGCGATTGGTAATCCTCATCCATTAAGGACTTTGTTTCTCAATCTAGGCTCTGCTGACATTAGTGTTTGAGCTGGAGGTTCCTAGGGGACACCAGTGTCAGGCATTAAGAATAGGCCCCCTTTGGGTTCCTGTACTTTGCATGATTGATATAAATTTTACGAAAACGAAGGATTACACTTAATGCCCATCCGCATTTTATCTCTCACATTGTCTTTTTGACTCGAGCGTTGATCCTCCTTTCGAGTTTGTCTGCCTTTGTCTTTTCTTATTAAGTGCTAAGCCCAATTCTTCGTCTACAATATGACCCTCTGTGGCAAATGGTGGAAGTTGTCAGCAAATAAGTGTGATATAAGGGGATTGATTCATTGTGATTGGATAATTTACATACCATCAATTTGCCTTATAACATTCTTGAATGCACAAATGATAGGAGCATAAAGTTGGCCAGAGTCAGGGGTTGACGCAAACTGTTCTAAATTTTCTCCAAACAATATCTTCCGAAGATTTCTTGCCAAATCCTTGACACTGTCAAAACTCGACGAAAAATGATTCAAGATATTTGTCTCAAAATTTTCGATAATATCTTGTTTCTTCTTCAAATAGTTTAGTGAACTATTATTTGTGTACCAGGTTTTCAAATATTCAGGCTTTTCTCTCGAACAACCGTATTGTAGACAACCGTTGAGAAAAACGTAAAAAAAAGACTCGAGATCATAGCGACAAGATTTTTCTATGCTGTAGTTGCCTTCGCTCATGTTACTCAGTAATTCAATCGCCATGTACTTGACCGTCCCAGTGATTTTTGTTTTTTCCGTCTCATTCACCTGTCCATCAACCGAAGTAGACATGTCGAGATCAATAAGAATTCCACGAGATTTCCCGTCTGCGTCATGCCTAGTCAAAATGATATTCCCCTCAGAAATATCGCCATGTAGAACATTAGCTTTAGCGTAAAGGTCTCGATGGCCAATTATGGCATCAAGTATACAATTTAGGAACTCGCGGAGCTTTCGACAGGATTTGAGAGGGCGTCCATTTGGTGATAGTAGTGCCAACGTTAGCTTACGTTTCCTAAAAAAGGGTTCAGATATGGATATTTTCCTATGACGGCCGCGTGAGAGACGCCATTCGTTGTCTAGAAAGTAGACCTTAAATGCCGTTGAGAAATCCAGCCCAGCTCGATGGGTTTCGACCTCATGTATATCCTTACTCCATCTCAAGTCAACCACACCATTCACTGGTTTGGCTAGCTCCAAGTAATCAAGCTCCGATCGTTTGGTACCTGACCCCCATGAAAACTTGACCATGTAATTTTCGTCCTTGGTCCGATGGCAGACATTTGCCCGTGATACCATTGTCTCCGGTCTGGAAACTGGCTCGGGATCTATCTCTATCTCCCTTTCTGATGAATCTTTATCGTCTCTAATATCGATATAAGATTTGCCATTGACACGACGAATAGTCGTGTCAAGACCGAGCTCCTCATCACTCATGAAGACGTAGGACGAGATGGCTCGAACCAGTTTCTCCTCATTTTCGATTAGACTGATTTCACCCGAGCTGTATGCGCCAGAGCGATCGAGAATCCAAAACTCGGCGTGTAATCCATGCACTACAAATCCATGTACAAATCGACGCAGCGGCTGCGCGTAAAATATCTCACGGATGTACTTTGTGAGCTGGTGATATTTGGCATCTTTCTCTGCAGGAGACTTGGTAAATTCACCTACCACTGTGATATCTCTCCAATGATGTCTCAGAACATCGGGTAGATTAACATCTTCAATAAAAAAGTCAAGCTTTCGATTATTTTTCCCGCCATCAAGTTGTTTGTATTGTGTGGTGTGAGCGAATCTGCCGCGCACAGGAGGATCATGTTCAGTACGAATAAATGTCGGTTCATGTACATTTGCTTCATGAGGAGTCCTGAACTGTTTCAAGTAGCGATCGTAGAATGTATAAAGCCATGCATGGAGTTCACTTTCATCCATTCTTTCCTTGAAAATGTGGGGTTGACATTGATTATTGTCACGATAACACTCCCAGATTCGCTTTGTTATTGGAGACCACCTTGGTTTCTCGAAATAAACCTCCCAGAAATTCCCAACATTTTTGAATACATCGTTAGCCGATTCGCTTTTGAGAGTCAACGTGAGAGAGTCGCAGGTTTTATCATATTGGAACTTTTCTTGAGCATTTCGCGTGATGGTAGTCATCGTGTATTTTTTTCTTACTATAGGAAGCTCTACGTCCTGTACAGACTGGGATTCACCAGAGGGTTCATGGTCGAAGTTGTTAGCAAGACTTATGACTTCGGCCCAAATGTCTAGGTCACTGCCGTTAGAGTTGATCATCGCAATTAATTTTTCGAAATAGGAGATAGGGACATTATTATTCAATATATTCGGAGTAAATTTAAAAAGCTGAACAGCAAGTACATTGATAGAGGCGATGTGTGAAAATTTAAGTGTATAGCCGATTAGTTCATAAAAAATTTGTGAAATTACTACCTAATTATCTATGGTCTCTTTATTCAGCATGAAATATTTACAAGTTTTAGTGTCGACTCGATTTTCATAACCGTGCCTAAATCGAGAAAGAATTTCTTCGAGTGGATGTTGGGCAGTATATTCGTAGAGATCTTTGTATTGACTCATTCTGTATTATGATGATAGAAGAAAGTTGATGGAGGAGCTATATTGGTCTGGAGATGAATTTGTCGTCGAACGGTTCTGGCAAGGTAGGATATATGTATGGTTGGAAAAGTCACATGATTAAAAAGGTGTTTTCCATAACTTGATTTAAATGGTATTCAGTCGATGTTGGTAACCACAAAAACTTCTCAGAGGACAAGACTGAACACCTGCATGTGGTGTTCTACACGAACCTGAGAGCAAAATATTCTCCTAGCGCAAAGTTGAGTCAAATTTCGCAATACCGAACAAGTGGCCCATGAGGCAATAATTCAAAATACTTCTCCATGTCAATTTCCCTCCCAATGAGTTCGACTCCTACTTAAGTCTCATCAAGTTTACACGTACGACTTAGTACATCCTCATTCCAATGACCACACCTCTCATCAACTATTCTCTGGCCTCAGCTAGCCGCCAAATACACGCTCACGCCGATATTTATACCAGACGGAGGAAGCAAAGCGTGGCGCACAAATCTGGGAGGCAGTTCTTTGAGACGGATATGAGAGGGATCAGGACAAGTTTTCAAGATGACACAGAGGATGGATACAATCTCGACGGGCGTGTGATTTTGAATTTTGGCAGAGTTTTACGAATTGAGCTTTCTGCGCGCCAAGACTTCGCTTGCGAGAGTGCAGCGGACACTAAAAAACACGCATCCGATGGAAGGTGCCGTGTTCCGCCTCCTTGTGATGTTCTCCGGTATAGTTTGAGCAGCCTGGGCACCTACTCCACTTGGGAAGGTGACACCTCAGACTACATTTCGCGCGGAGAAAGTTCAGTGGATGATGAAGGCATGTCTGGATAACCTAGAGTTTTTGAGACGTTCCCCTGGGTGGGTATTCACGGATGAGGGTTGACTTGGGGTGAAGAAAAAGCCGCCATAACTTCGCAGTGGTACTTGCAAATGAAATCCGAGGCATGAGTGCTCTTCCTTTACATTGAGTCATCTATGCTGTACTTTTCTTTGATATTGTGTCATAGCTAGGTAGCTGCATACGCAATTAAAATCTGATGTAAAAAAAAAAAAAAAAAAAGAATGGAGCACCTTGAGGTTCCTAGTGGATTAGAATGTGTAAAATGTGAGATAAGCTTAGTTTTAAGATCGTGTAGGTTACGGGTGTCTCGTGGCTCCAAACTACCAATATGTTTAGTAGAGCTTGAGACTAGATGTAACTTTATTTTCTATTCATACAGGGTATCGTCTATATAAGTACAGTATTCCTTATCTTACACCCGGACTCCGACATGACAACATTACATAAGCTTTACTATTTATGATAGCCTCGTACTAATCTATAGGTCTATCAATCCGGGATCCATAACCTTGTAGAGCTTGTGTTGGAAAACGAAGGTTAATTCGTCTTATGGTCGTCGAGATTTTTTTCAAATGGCTCGTGGTAGCTAGAGACTTTCGGTAAGGCTGTAGGGTGTGATGTTGGAATCGAAAAGCACGGTCTAAGTAGATTACAAGCCAGCGAGTGTGATCATCAGGTGTTATGACTGCCTCTCCAATATTTACAGATGGCTCTAGTGGTGAGCCTCGCTTACGGTGAAGGTATTGTAGCTCAGTCTTAGAAAGTTCGAAGCTAATTCCGTTAATCAAATCCCATGACATTGTGCCATCTAATTTTTCCTGGAGTCTACGGGCACATCCGGCTTGGGAGGGCGCTGATGCGAAATGAGCAATGTCATCAGCGTAGTCACAGCGATAGGTGGAGAGGCGTAGAGCTTCTTCCATAGCCAAGAGAAATAAAATTGGGGATCACGGTGAGTTTGGAAGGGCGGGGAGGTAGTATCTTCAATAGAGATTATGGATTCCCGCTCTTCCATGAAAGATGCCACCCAGTGAGCCACGTTTGATGGCCATCCTTGGATTCGAAGTTGATGGCAGAGTCGTCCTTTTTGTATACCATCGAATGGCCCTTGGAATTCAACAGTCACTATACCAGCTAATTTCTTTTCCGCTCATTTTGCCTGAATATCACAAGCGAGAGTTCTGGTAAGGTCAGAAGCAGAGCGAAGAGGGATGGCACTGCATTGGTCTTCGGCGAGTACCCGATATTTCAGAGCTATGAATGAAAGTCGCTGTGCTTTCAGTCGCTCAAATCCTTTACATATGCATTAAAGTAGAGGGATCAGTTCTAAGCCCTGTTATTATCCATAAAAAATATCCTAATACGTGTTAAGTGATTAGGGATATGGTACACAGATATGGCGTTGAATTGGGATACCCACGGAGGTTTGGCGTTATGGAAGCACTGATGACATTTTTATTATCACTCGCTTAAATCTTATTATATATGTAATTCGTAGACGTGGCTTTGCTCTTTATATTTATTACCTTTTAAACCTGGAGTTAATGCTTGCTATAATCAGCGCGTCGTAACACTACATAAAAAGCCACCCAAAATGTAACTCGACAAATTTTGGATTCTTGTTAATCCTTAGCATCATCTTGTACAAGTGTGCTGATCTCTCAAGCCCATGCTGAACATCTATCTCGTTGAACTTACGCACAACGACTTTTTTACTAGTGCAGGTATTCATATTTTCGTCAGTGAGTATTCAGTAGTCAACTAAATCTAGAGACTCGGAAAAGAGGAACGTGATCATGGAAATGAAGATGTTTCAGGCCGAACTTTTAGATTTGATAAGGCTTTGGTCGGAATTGATCTTGCTTGAAGTTAGAAATATATGTGGTGGAAAGTATTGAATCATTGCCTTGTGAGACAACTGCTTCGATGTTGCGAAGTTTAACATAACTTAGCTCGAAGGGAAAGTTTCACATTCAGGTCTGTAGATGATACCGCGGACAGGTGTTTAATCTATATCTCCCCTCTCGGACTTATCCGTGTAAAATATTGAGTTCGTATTAGGGAAAGGCCAGGCATAATTCTCAAAAATTAATATATGAAGTGGCTGCATTGAGCAAGAAGAAAATTCAATATCGCGCACAAAGCTGAAAGTCTGAACAATAGCGAAGAATTCAAAGCTATTCTCATCTCTTCTTGAGGGGATAGTAGTAATTCTTCAAACCACGCCTTGAAGGAGAGATATTTAGATACATTCCAAGGTTTAAATTCCTTCAAAGAACTTTTAGAACACTCAGTGATATTCATAATTTTGACATTTTTCATCTTAAATTAGAGTAGCTAATTTTAATTACTTATATCTTGTTGTCTATTGGCTGTTGATTATCAATGAATTACACTTACAATTTCCTACCATTTGAACTCCTATTTACAAATGCATCATCCCGGAAAAGTTACTCAATTTTCATCAATATTTTGTATCTCACCTTTTGCTTCCTCCCAAGTTTCTTTATTCTTTTTTGCCCACTCAATCTGACTCTTTGCATAGGCAAGCTAAATTTGTTAGCGTATTTTTCATTTACTCCATTGTGGGAGGCTCTTTACCATGTATCGTCTCAGATCATCCTCTTTTCCAGCCTGAAATCTCTTCAGATCTCTTAGAATCCCGTAACTAGCATCTTTTACGTCTTGTTCGGCAACTTCTCTGGCCTGTTCGAGTTGACCAATTGTCTCTCTAGTCTTTCCTATTAGATCTCTTCTTGTACGTTCTGGGTCCACGTCTACTACACCATGAACAGCATGACTGAGTCGTACAAATATTTTATTCGCAATGAAACTTCCGCTAGAGTTTTTTCTATGAGACGCAAAGTACTCCTTGGACGATGCTTCGCCTTGGCCAGCAGAGGCAGATGTTCTATCACCATGTGTAGGTGGAAAGTCAGATTCTATTGAAGGTCTACACCCATGAGGCAGCTGACTCTCTCGTCTAACAGACGGATCTGTACTTGTTGAACCTGAAAAGCTTGGAAATCTAGAATTACTAGCACTACTGAGATAGCTTTCGATTCTTTTCGCTTCTATCTCACTCCTTTCGAGCGACTCGAGTAGTATTCGTTTCTTTGTTAATTCTTCGTTAGTCATTTCTTGCTGAACTCTTTTAAGAACACGGTATCTTAAAATGCTTCGAACAACGCTCGCAAATTGCGCACTTTCTCGCATAGGCTCCGCAAAGCTCGCACCCAGGGAGCTTGATAACTCCTCCGTCGCTAGGTATGACGTATCTATCGCTTGCCCTACTCTCTCGATCGCTGCTGCCAAGGAACTGGACGCTTCCGATAGTGCAAATCCGTTGAACCGGGCACCAAGCTCTGCGAAATCTAATGAGAGTGAAGAAAGGTGATTTAACGTTCGACGATTAATCCTCTCCAAGGGTCCAGTAAGTAATAATTCCAATTCTTTACTCAATGCTTCAAATTTAATGAAAAAAGGGTCGAGATCAGCGTCACTTAACTGTAATTTGTCGTTTGGAAATCTTCCGATTGATGGAGGCCTGACTATTGAATGAGAATTACTTGGTGAATTAGTATTGATATCAGTTGATGCTATCATGCCTTGGGCGTTTGTAATTCCTTGGGACGCAGCCTTTAGCCTTGCTGTTGAAGCGGGAATCGGAAGGTAAGCATGAGCGGGCAAAGGATTGGCGGGATTTAAGGGGGGTGCTTTCATAATTGATTTTGGAATAGAGGAGATAGGGTGGGAATGAATTACTTCATTCTAGCAAGTGTCAGTGTGTTAATTGAATTTTTTTTGAGGCGCAAACCCAGCTTGAATTTGGATCAAGAAATCTCCACCAGACACCATCGCTTCGCACCTCATCCATAAGTTTACATCTGTTCAAGAAGACGGCCAGCATTCGCTTCCTTAGGTCAATTATTTGTTGATCTTGTTTGGCTTGGGTAGGATTTGCCGCGTAGTCTGCCATGGTATGCTTTTCTGGTATTGGTGGTATTACCAAAGTTGGGTGCAACCTTGAAAGCGCTTCTCGAAGGGATGCGAACTCTGAATATCTTCGACGAACTTCCAAATCCTTTTTCATGTGAGCAGATCGCCCATGAATAGCCATGGAAACTCATACACCAGTCCTAATAGTGTAGACAATGTACTTACTTCCCATCTCAAGGCTCTTTCCGGCGTCTACAATAAAGATGGGAAGTTCTGGATTTTCATAAAGTATCTGTTCAATTCGACTTTCATAACTTGCTTTCTTTTTGATGTGTGTAGTAGGTAGAGAATCTGGCTCTTCTCTATCGCTGTCAGTATAGTCTGCATCTTGTTGACGACGTGTATCTTTATTGAATCTTTGGTCGTCGTCATCTTCTGCGAACGTAGAGGGACCACCAGAACTTGGTTGAGAATCTTTCCAATTGATGTAAGCATTTTTCTCACTAGCCATACCAAAAGTAAATTCGACTCCTGGAATTTTTAGATCAAAAATAATTTGATTACTCACAAGAATTGGAAGACTGAAGGTAGGGAGGGCTAGATGAGGCAGCCGAATCACGTCGCTCAAAAGACGTTCCATACGGATTGTTATCCTCATCATTCCACATCATCCTGAATTATCGGTTCCTCTCGGAACCGGAAAAAAGTAGCTTTATTTTTTGATGCCGAAATTTCCTTTAATTGTCGTGTTCCTTTACTGTTCATGTTAGTGATCTGGTGTCCTCCAAACGTGACTAGCGCTTCAATGACGAGCGACCGCATCACCTCCAAGAAGCACGGGCCATGCACCGATCAACTTGGTTTTATGATGTCTTTCACTGAGTAGTGACGTTGCCATATTTAGACCAGATCTTATCAACGTGTTCTACACACTAGAACAGAGAAACCATTATGAAAAAAAAGCACTGAAGCAGGTATTTTCCGAAAACCATCGGTCAAAATTCCAAATGATATTAATATTGGTTATACGTTAGAAAGATCGCTCTGATTGTTGACGGAATCCATGAAATCTTGTGTAAGGCCATCTGAAATGTCACAAAGCACAGATTTTATTCATTCCCGGAGCTTGGGGTGTTCTGGCTTCTCAAAGTGCTTCAACTCTCAGTTACGAGAAACTATATTTTTCAAATTATTAATATGTATTCAGCTATCTAGCTATGACATAAAATCGGTGTTATCTACACATGAGGGACTCTATTCTAACAGTACACATCTTCTCAGGCGATCTAGGGAAAATCTTAAATCTTATTGGAACATCTTTTTTAAATAACTATCAATGCTTTCAGCTGAAATTTTTGAAATCAATACCTAGTTTTAGCTATTACGAATAGATACACTGTCACTTGAGTTACCACTTTTAGATGTAGCCTGTATGCAAGATTATCTATCTCTTTAAGAGCGATCGGAAATTGTTTCAGATAAAATTATTTGTCATAAGTCCCAGTATTGCATTTCTATTGTCATGTAAGGAGTATACATCACCTTTTCACAGTGATTTAGACCTAGTCATAAACCTTACACATTCTCCCCTTCAAGTTTGGGCGATTAGTCGACTTTTTTTTTGCATTAAATTTTAATTGCGTATGCAGCTAACTAGCTATGACACAATATCGGAGAAAATGTACAGAATAGATGACCCAATTTACAGTAAGAGCACTCATGCCTCGGATTTCATTTGCAAGTACCACTGCGAAGTTATGGCGCCTTTTTCTTCACCCCAAGTCAACCCTCATCCGTGAATACCCACTCAGGGGAACGTCTCAAAACCCCTGAGTTATCCAGACATGCCTTCATCATCCACTGAACTTTCTCCGCGCGAAATGTTGTCTGAGGTGTCTCCTTCCCAAGTGGAGTAGGTGCACAGGCTACTCAAACTATACCAGAGAATATCATCAGGAGGCAGAACATAGCTCATCCCATCGTTTGCGCGTATTTATACCATCAGCTGCACTCTTGCAAGCGAAGTCTAGGCGCGTACAATGATCAATTTGTGAAACTCCTTGCCAGAATTCAGAGCTTCACGCCCATCAAAGTTATATCCTTTCTTTGTATCGTCTTGTGAGCTTGTTTTGATCTCTCTCACGCCAATTCTAAAGAACTGCCTCCCAGCTTTGTGCGCCACGCTTTACTTCCTCCGTCGGGTGTAAATATCGGCGTGGGCGTATATTTGGCGGCTAGCTGAGGCCAGAGGAAATCGATGAGAGGTGTGGTCATTGAAATAAGGATGTACTTGGTCGTACTTGTAAACTTGATGAGACTAAAGTGGGAGTCGAACGCGTTGGGAGCGAAAATTTGACATGGCGAAGTATTTTGAATCATTGCCTCATGGGCCAACTTGTTCGGTATTGCGAAATATGACTGAACTTGGCTCTGGGAGAATATTTGACTCCCAGGTTCGTAGAGGGCACCGTTTTTTTTTTTTTTTTTTTTAAAATCATTTAATGTGTATGCAGCTATTAAGCTATGACACATGACCGGTACTATATATACATGTAGGATGACTCTTTTGACGTTAGAGACACTCATACTCTGGATTTCATTTGCAAATACCACTATGAGGTATGTTCGCTTACACAAACAGTCGACCCTCCTCCGTAAGTACCCACCAAAGGGAGATTTAAAACCTTTGATTATCCAAGCATGCTTTCATCATCCATGCATACCAGCGCCGCGAGAAATGTAGTTAAGTTTTGCCGGATTCGAACCAGCGGTCTCTTGTCTCGGGTGGGATATGTGTCCTAGCTATCCAGACCTTACTTGAGAAACCAGCCAAGATGATGTACCACCGCACCATCCAACCACGGCGGTGTTTATAGTGTCGCCCGCACTCTCGCAACCGAAGTCTTGGTGCGCGCACAAAGCTCAATTCGAAAACTCGTCAAAATTCTAAAATTCACGCCCGTCGAGATCGTTTCCATCCTCTGCATCATCTTGTGAACTTGTCCTAATCCCTCTCACGCCCATCCCAAAGAACTGTCTCCCAGGTTTGTGCGCCACGCTTTGCTTCCTCCGTCGGGTGTAAATATCGGCGTGGGCGTGTACGTGGTGGTCAATTGAGGCCAGAGAAAGTCGACGAGAGGTGTGATCATTGAAAGGAGGATGTACTAAGTCGTACTTGCAAACTTGATGAGGTTTTGGTGGTGATTGATCTCGTCAGGTGTGAAAATTTGATTAGGTGGAGAGTCTTGAATCATTGCCTCATGGGCCAACTTGTTCGGTATTGCAAAATTTGACTGAACTTGGCTCTGGGAGAATATTTCACTCCCAGGTTCGTAGAGGGCACCGGGTACAGGTGTCAGTCTTGCCCTCCGTAGAGGGCACCGTGTACAAGTGTCAGTCTTGCCCTCCGCTGATCCTGCTTGGAAAGCTACTCCAGAAGTGACTTCGGACGCTAAGGAGCTACGCGTCGGTCATTGCTCCGCAAATGACGAAAACGGCGGTACGAATCAGAATTGACGAAGCCGATAAATTGCAGCGAGAAGAGCTGCTATCAAAAGCAAAAAAACACATCGATGGCGCATACGCGATTCAATAAATGCTGAGTAATGTTATGACTAGGTTATTAGCAGATATAGAATGGTGTGTAGGCTGGGGATACTGGCGAATATGCAGGAAGAGATAATGGGACATTGAGAATGTGAGACAAGTTCAAAGATGATTGGTCAAAGATACAGCACCATAGATAGGACTGATATATATGTACATAATTTACACCCATAACAGGGGGACTATTCTCAACACCTGTCAGTGGTGTCCCCTACGAACCTCCAGCTCTCACTGTAGAGTCTGCAGAGCCGAGATTGAGTAACACCTTTTCAACTTTGAGCTGAGTTATCTCCCCCTCCGTCAAAGATACGCTTCCGATAACACATAAGACGACCATGACGACGATCTTGATGCTAGAAATGAGGAAAGATAATGCGGTACCGAACTCTACAACGGCAGTCAGAGAACCCCTCAGTATATCACAACAAGTACTTCCCATCGGCGGGCAAACAAAAAGCCCATGAAAGCAAAGTAAAAGACCCTTCCGCCCTCAAGAAAAGCATATCTCGACTCGTCTATAATATCGTCACTACGAATCTTAACTTTCGAACATACTAGCCAGGAGGCCGTCTGAAAGGCATGAGTTACTCGACGAACCCACGTCCGTAATGATTTTTGGATGTTAGGCTAGGCTCCTTCACGACAGTCACTCTCGACCAAGACTTTTCTGACATCCTTTCACGATCTTCGGTTTATCCTGCGGCATGAATCAGGAAAAGAGGAAGGAGGAGGCTAGGAAGGTTGAGAGACGCTCTTAGGTATACACAGGTCTGCTGCGCCCGGCTGGCCGGCCTCTTCGTCATATGAGAGCCCCGCACCCAGTGGTTTTTGAGACTTTTCCCTGCAGCTACACACCCGCAAATGGCCAGCGTCTCGTTGGCTTGAGAAGGGAGATAATGATGGAATAATGGCTCCTTTTGGTGTGTAGTCGAATGAAGACCTGTGGGGTTATCACTGCTGGAAAGAAGTCGTTAAGGAGGCATAGGAGGGAGTACACTACCCGAGGCATAGATACTCCCGGCCTTTAGGCAGAAAGGACCTACATATTCTTACATAGTCGCAGACTTTATAGGACAATAAACAACAACAACAACAACACAGTCCACAGTCACGTAACCAGAGTAGCATATTCTGCGCTTGGTTGTACCAGTAACACTCAGCTCTTAGCGCTGATCGTAATAGCAGTCATGCTGGCGCTACTTAATCCTTGTCTTATATACTAGCACTAACATTTTAGACATGAGTGCACTCCTGCCAGCTGTGATAGTTACATCACAACAAGTAACGACACCGAGGTGTTCGTCCAGTTGGCGTTCCAGAGAGAAGCAGCGCTAAATTTTCGACAACAAACTGAATTTAAAATCTTGCGGTAAGCCTTTCCAGTCGAGGTCAACGGTGTCACATTGCAGACACGAATTGAAGGGAGCAAAAATGCCAACGATTACGCCATCGTCAGAGAGATTAAGACAGCGAGAAAGACACATATTCCAGGCCTGGTAATTAACAGAATACAATGGCTCCATGATGGAAAGGAACATCAGCGATCGAAGAAAAACGGTCGTAATCACGGAACAATAGTTGCTAGCCTCCCATTGGAGGGAATTCAAACTGAATTACTTCGACAGGGCCTTGTAATTAACGCCATGCTCTTCACCGGATAGATGTGGTCACTATGAGCCCAAACAAAGCAGTGCTTTAACTGCAGCCAGTGAGGACATATACAGGCGTCGTGCGGATAGAAATTTGGTTGCGGTGAGTGCGCTGGCGTTCACCAAACTCGATACTGTCCGGGTAAAAGAGTTTCTTGCGCGAACTGCGGCAAGGAGCTTCGTTCATGGCAAAAATTAGCGTGTCGGACTTATTATGTCTACAAAGGAAGTGTGAAGAAGGCTCAGATGGAGCTGCTATCGAGAGCGGCGAAAATCTGGAATGAGAAACCTTCAGCGTAGACAATTAGTTCGGTCGACAGATGATCAGTGATTCACTTTAGTCACCATTAAGAATACTGAAGAGCTCAGAAGAGGGCCGGGATGACCGCGAAAGGTAATCGAAGCCCCTGTGGAACTAACCATCCCAGTGACAATCGCACGACCATCGAGGCCGACTCTTCGAACACTTCGTCAACCAACGCCGAGTGATGAGGTGCCTTCTCTTTTGGATTTTTCTTAAAGTTAGTCTCATTTAAGGGGCAGTTATTGAATTTTCAGGAAAGTTTATAAAGTTGTGGTTGAAAGGAACGTCCTCAGAAAAAAGCCGGGTCGGACCAGAGTGGCAGGACATCTGGTTTTGTTTGTTGACAGTTTTTTCCCTCACAAGAGCGGCTTACCGTCTTCATGGTTCTGTAAATAGATATTACATAGGATGTTAAACGAGAACAATAAATAAATAAATGTATATATGGTGGAAGTAAAATTCAGATAGATATCCATAGACAATAATAAACTACCTTCGTAAATCTGATTGCTCATACATCAATTCCTGAACCGTGACATAGAGGACTCGTCTGAAAATGATACATCCCACATTGATGAGAAGTCATCTATTTAACATATGCTCGTGTTTACTCGACTCCAATTCGGATGCGATTCTTTTTGGCTATCACAGACACGCAAAGCAGACTGAGCGGTTACACCGGCGCCGCTCTAAAGTGAAGAGTTCAGCAAAACCGAAATTGATAAGAAGTCGTCGAATATAGATATGCTTGCGGGAGGGAACACGGCTGAGAGAGATTGATACTTTATCCCACTCAGATTATTGTCTTGACTGGCACTTTTTAGGCATTAGCTCGATCTACCAGGGCCGCGCCAATAAATGGCTTGCAACTTATTTGGGGATGGTGATACAGATGTGATAATGTAACCAGCTAGTTGAGTTGATATATTCCACCTTCCATGTATCATATATTCTTTGTCTTCGACTATCACTCTACGAATTATACCCCAAGCAACGCTGTAAACTTCAGTCTACTATATACATAAACGTTGACCACATATTGAAATCATACTTGCAGTTGTAGATTCAAACAATATCCTGAAGAAAATTATTTGATTGATTCGAAAACTATGCTTTACACGAAATAGTGGATTAAGATTTTAATTAGATGAGTTATGTTCTATGGATTAATGCAGTCTGTCTTGGGACTTCCCTTCCCTCTTACGCGCCATCCAAAACCAGACACAGCTAGCCCAACACATACCGATTCCAATCCAGCTATATACCGGCATTTTCCAGCCGGATATTATAGGCAGTAAAAAGGCTGCCCTGGGTATCGATAAAAATACTACAGTTAGAGGACTAGTAGCCCTTGTCAGGGCCACTGTTGCCCAAAATACTGCCCAAGAACCTAGTCCTCCACATATGACCATTAGCCAGTGAAAAAAAACATCAAGGAAGTAACAATTTCGCCATATATTGCCCACTTCGCCGGAGAGTAATACAACCGGTGTGAATACAAGGATAGAAATCGTAGAAATATAATGTAAAAGACGCCAGTAGGCACGAGCTTCCTCCTTTGTGCCCGAAAAGTTGGAAGGTGAGTTAGTGGTTGCGTTGACTATGCCTAAGGGGCCTTGTGGAAGAAGCTGTGAGGCCAAGATTTTATAGGTGCGCTGCAAAATTATAGGGTAGAGTGCTACAAATATCGAGGAAAATATTCCAGCAACAATAGATTCCCAAGTTACGCGCATATTTCCACGCGAAGTGGCTACGAGGAGCGTCAAAGTTGCGGTCAGAGAGGATGAAATTGTAGCCACGCTGAATGATGTTTGCATCAAAATGTGGGCGAAGAGAAGCAAGAAAGGAACAGTAGCGATGCGAGCAAGAAAGTAGATTTGAAGTTGAGCGTAGGCAAAAGAGAGGTTGGAAAGGCAGACTTTCGCAACAAAAATGAGAGCGCAAGGAAGGACAACCTTGGCCACCTCAGTATCGAACTCAAAGAATCCACCACCCGCGATGCCTCCTTCGTGATATCGTAATCTCGTGCTTAGAGACTTTGGACCACCACGAAAACCTGACGATGGCGTTTTGAATGGTGCAGAGGGTGCAATTCCGCCTGAGAGCCCAGCGCCCAATAGCCATGGACTAAACCATCTCGTTATATATGCAGAAAGCAATAGCCAGAAGTGGGTTAGAATCATTTCGATTAGAGTGGTCGTTAGCGGGTAAGGAAACTTATACACTCCAGCTATTAAAACCATCAGCTTGGTGTGATGAGTATAATTCTCGTGGAGGTACCCACTCCATAGAATTATCCTGTTCATGAGAATAAGTCCAATCTGGCAACCACCTAACCAAAGAACTAATATGCCAACATATAAATGCCATCCCAAGGGCGTATTAAAGAAAAATTTGCCGCAGTTTCCATTGTAGAGCCAGCCTTTCCAGAGATGATAGTTTTCAGATGGGCTTGTCAAAAACGGCTCCCGAATGCTATCACCCCAATCGTCATCATCGGTGCCTGATGTAGCATTTGATTCGGATTGACGTCGTTGATAAGGAGAAGTCGAACGAATTACATTAGTCATCGGTATTAGGGTCGATGTGGATTCGGGTATAATTCTGTGATTGTAGGAAGGCATTCTACTGAAGGGTTATAATTTTAAATATCTTGTCGCATTAGGAGGCGCTAATGACGGTGACTTTTCGAATTGATAAATGCGCTGGAAACTGTATAAAATTTACCCAGGTGTGGGCTGATGTTCCAGACTTCAGATGGAACGACATAAATGCATTAGAATCTGTAAGAATGCGCGTTCGGGAACATCAAATGTCCGTGGCTACAATACCTAGGGAATAACCGTGCTAGCAGTCATGTTTCAGGTTGATGCGTATCGGTATTATGTTTCGCCGTTCCCTATTGGCTGACATAATCTATGTTGCTTCGATACAAGATACTATATGAGCATTGCGCCTTTCCCGAGTGAAGACATGCAACAAATAAATTACGATCACGAATGGCTTTGTTCTCACCTAGGCTTCTGAGAATCCAACCGAAAACCTACACAAAGCTATCCCTTTGTGGAGGATGCTATAGAAAGACACAGTTAACAAGTCCTTCTAAATTCTCTCTAAAGGTACATCAACGGAGTAACATACGGTTCAGTAGTGGTGTCGTTGAAAAAGCTAGAATATTCGAGTCGTATGATCAGGATAGAATCAATTTTTCTTCTGGCCAATCGAATCTCACAACATTGGCTCGAAAATTACATCAAAACAAGGTCAAGGGAGAATTTTTTCCTGAAGTCACCTCAAAATCAGTCGCCTATTGGCTTCTCGGCTCTGCTGCAAGCGTGTTTGGAATAGTAGTATTTGGTGGACTGACACGTCTTACGGAGTCTGGGTAATATCCAAAGCCCCATCTTGCTTTAAATCTGACAATCTTTTTCAGGCTCAGCATCACAGAATGGAGACCTGTAAGCGGCTCACTTCCTCCCCTTTGTCAAGCAGATTGGGACTCTGAATTCGAAAAATATCGAGCGTCTCCAGAATTCAAAATCCTTAATTCTCAAATGACGTTGCCAGAATTTAAGAAAATCTACTACATGGAATGGGGCCACAGACTTTGGGGGCGTTTCGTTGGAATTACATTTGTCTTACCAGCGACTTACTTCATTCTATCGCGAAAAGTCTCTCTTCCTATTTCTCTACGCCTAGTATCTATTTCTGGCCTTATTGGAATCCAAGGCTTCCTCGGATGGTATATGGTGAAATCGGGGTTGAAAGACGATTTGTTTACACCCGGCTCTCATCCTCGAGTCTCTCAGTACCGACTTGCCGCTCATCTCGGAACTGCCTTTACATGCTTCACAACAATGCTATGGAATGGTCTTGCTATCCTCCGAACCCACACTCTTCTTTCGCATCCTGCTCGCTCACACGCTCATCTATTACAATTATCATCCCCCGCTCTCTCTAAATTTCGTAAATCTGTTGCCATTCTGTCACTTCTAATATTCACTACTGCTCTCTCAGGTGCTTTTGTTGCGGGTCTAGATGCCGGCTTGATATACAATCAATTTCCTAGCATGGGTGACGGCTTCTATCCACCTAAGGACGAACTACTTGACACATTCTATTCCCGTAAATCGGATCACAGCGACCTTATTTGGCGAAATATGCTCGAGAACCCAAGTACAGTTCAGCTTGATCATCGTATATTGGCTATCACGACATTTTGTGCGGTGATGAGTTTATGGGCCTACACCCGGCTCAACCCACGCGTCCGTAAAAATCTTCCTGACGCCGCACGAAAAGGAATGTTAAGCGTGGTTCATCTTGTGCTTCTTCAGGTGTCGCTTGGGATATCCACACTCATCTACCTTGTCCCAACACCCATAGCTGCCATGCATCAGGCAGGTGCCTTGGCTCTGCTAACTGGAGTAACAGTACTCGGGAGCCGGGTGTGGATTCCAAAGCGCACGTGGAATATAGTCAGAAGTCGCTTAGAAGGATCCGCTGCTATGCATACTGATAGGCCCTGCATGTCCCGGGCAGCATTTAAGCAAATACGAGCTCTCAATCCACCAAGCCTTTAAGAAGGAAAGTAAACTTCGAAAGGATAGCGATAGTCTAATAATTTTTTCGTGTTAGCGAGGAGAAGAGAAAAGGTTGATGCCTGAAATCAAGTTTTTATTTCAGATTTGTGAATATCGAGAATTAATATATTTGCCGACAACTTTGATTAGAAAATAACAAAGACAGAAAATTTTAAAACTATCAAATTAGTCAATTTGTCGAATCGCAGCGGGATACTTGAGTTTTACGATTTACGCAGGCGTAAGGGATAAGTACGAAAGGACAGCTTCTTTTAACTAGTTTCAATAGCGAGATTAAATATAGAGATTAAAAGAACTAGTCGCTACGAAACAATTCTTTGTGGCTCACACATGGTTTTAACTATAATTTTATTCCGCTTGAATTTTAATCGTCCTGATCTTGAATGAATACGTACCTCATGACAAGGTTGTGTACTCCATATTAAAAGGCCAATCTTTTGTCATAAATGATGTTTCTTACATCAACTGCCACTCCATTTCGTCAGTTTCACCCGCTATTACCGCTTACCAAAACTTTAGCGAAGATCCTAGCTCTCACATATGATATATACCCGCCCGATGTAAATCGTCTCATCGTCTACTGCACTTGCATGCCTGAGTTATTTCGCACAGGAAGCAGCGGAAAGTACAGCCAGATTTTATGATACTTGTCAAGGAAACAAGGCGTTCAGGCAAAGCAGTCACATGATATATTGACATGTCTAAATGCACGCTAACGCGTCCGTAAATAATTATTAGTTTCATAGTACTAGATTCTTTCCTCTTTGTAGACAATCTAATTCACCAGATCAGACATCGTCGGTCACCATCCACCTCACCCCCTACTGTGACAATACTCAAAAGAAGTATCTTCTGTCTAAACTATGTCATGTATAATGCAGAATACTCTTCCACTGATGCCATTTTTTATTTACTCCGCTCTCTATATTCCTAAACTAGAGCTGAGATTTCACTCTAGGCTTCAGATAGGCAAAGCCTACAAATTTCATTACCTAAATGCCTAATTCGAGGAACGAAACTCAACATTTGTCAGTGGTATCCCCTATGAACCTCCAGCTCTCACTGTAGAGTCTGCAGTGCCGAGATGGAGTAACACTTTTTCAACTTTGAGCTGAGTTATCTCTCCCCCACAGTCAAAGATGCGCTTCCGATAGACCATAAGACGACCAAGACGACGATAATGATTCTGGGAGTGAGGAAAGATAATGCGGTACCGAACTCTACAACGGCAGTCAGAGAACCCCTCAGTATATCACAACAAGTACTTCCCATCGGCGGGCAAACAAAAAGCCCATGAAAGCAAAGTAAAAGACCCTTCCGCCCTCAAGAAAAGCATATCTCGACTCGTCTATAATATCGTCACTACGAATCTTAACTTTCGAACATACTAGCCAGGAGGCCGTCTGAAAGGCATGAGTTACTCGACGAACCCACGTCCGTAATGATTTTTGGATGTTAGGCTAGGCTCCTTCACGACAGTCACTCTCAACCAAGACTTTTCTGACATCCTTTCACAATCTTCGGTTTGTCCTGCGGCATTAATCATGGGAGAAGTAAGGATGAGGCTGGGAAGGTTGAGAGACACTCTTATGTTTACACAGGTCTGCTGCGCCTGACTGGCCGGCCTCTTCGTGATACGAGAGCTCCGCACCCAGTAATTTTTGAGACTATTCCCTGCAGCTACACACCCGCATATCAACGTTTCATTTGATGGAGGGGAGATGTAATGAGGGGCAAAGGGCTCCTCTAAGTGTATGGTCGAATGAGGACTTTTGAGGAGCGGCACTGTTTGAGGGGAGCTGAGTAGGAGACATAGGAAGGGGTGTACGACTGGCATATGTATCCTTGGCCTGTAGGCCGAGAGGACTTACATGTGCTACATATTTATAGACTCAGACGGGACAATAAAATGAAAAATAAAATTATATTGGTCTTATCCTCTAATTAATGTCTTTTCGCCCTTTTATCTTAAATGAAAGGTCATGATATTCCTCGACTTACTGGCCATCATTAACCTCATATTCATGGACAGATTAAATATTTAACAGGGACAATAAATAGATACATACAACGCATGATTAATAGATTTTGCTTGTTTCTTTTTTTTTTAATTTTTAGGTCCTAAGCTATGCTCTATATCTCCTAGGAGTCAAGGACCCGTGTACACGGCCAAGATCATGCTTCCCACATGCCCGACTCGGTCTCACTGCGTGACCCACTACACAACCAGTAGCTAGTTATAAGAAAGAAAATACATGCTCCCACAGATTCCCATAACCAAAATTCCAAATCCAATACTCCAATTTGAGGTGGGAAAGCGACACTCCCCGTCTCGTTTTCCTTCCTGTCATGCTTCGTACTATGACCTAGTTAATGTTGTCTCCGCTGAGAGCTGGAGATGAACTCGCAGGTGGGCCCCGAAGCCGCCGGTTTCCTGCGCAACAATTTTAAAGTGTTCGAAGCACTTAGGCCCGAGAAGCTTGTGGGTAAAGTGGTGATGTGACATTGTCCCCCGAAGTCGACGCGCCTGGCGTACGTGCAATCGACAGTGAATGAAGTGGAGAGGTGATGTTTCCTCTCCACACGCACACTCCATGGAAGCAGTGAAGTTGTTGAAACGACGGTGACATGCCGCGAAGTTTCCGTGGCCTGTACGGGCTGAGATCAGTTCACGGAGTAACTGCCGAGAAAGTGCCTGCTCCTGTGGCTTGCGTCGTCGCATGAGTAGACCCAGATTTCGATATCTAGGTGGACATGCTTCTTCCCACCATTCCTCGAGAAGCGCTTGTAGTTTCTGGTTCATCAGACGACGAACGTACGCCAAAGTGACGGAGGCAGGCTGGCTCTCTTTACTTGGAAGTTGTCGGAGGCCAGAGCGTGCGGTTCTATCAGCCTCATCGTTTCCCTGTATCCCGGAGTGGGCTGGTATCCACTGAACCGATACTCGGGCCTTTTTCGATAGCGCCCTAAATTAGCGTACATCTTCGAGGCTTGTTGTGGAAGTTACAGTCGACAGTGCCTTCACTACAGACTGACTGTATGTCAACAAATTGATCCGCTGCCTGCAGTCCATTCCCCCGTTCTCCCTCTTCAATAATCCAAGCGCAGCTTCCAGGGCCTTTCTCGCCCCTACAATTTCCGCATCAAGCACTTCACCACCATGCTTGATGCCGCATCCCTTCAACAGAGTTTTTCCATACCTCTTCAAGATGAACCCCCATGCTGAGCGACCATGCCCCTCCGACGATCCATCCGGGTAGGCACAGATATCCGATGGTAATACACCTCTAAGGAACCGAGTTAACTTATCCTCCTCCTCTATCTTTGGGCCGAAGTTCGACAAAAAGCATGGCGGCGGCAGAAGCTTGGCGTCTTCCGCGTCCGGGAGTTGTCGGTAGGCCCGCTGCACTCTTGACATCTGGATCCCCGGATTCTTGGGTGCACGAGCATTTTTCTTGTACTTCCGTGTTCCATCGTTTGGATACACGGCGGCACGAGTCCGGAGCGGGTGGCGGTTGTCCAGTGAGTGGAGTCGAGCCGAAAGCCGTAGTCGATTCCCCTCCAGAATGATCTTTCCTGTTGGGATACCTCCTTCGCGATGGAGAACAAGATTCGGTGTCGTTCTCATTACCGGAAGGGCAGCGCGCAGTCCCGTCAAGATTGCCTTGTCGATCATCTCGCAGAAAATGCTAGTCCAAGGTGTGATAATTCCCCTTTTGGTCGGACGTTTGAGGCCGGGCCACCAAACATCTGCTCCAAAGGTTGCTATGGGGACAATGCACGTGTCCACCGCTCGAACCAGTGCTGCAGGGGCGGCTCCTCGATATGCTGAGTTGAAGCGGCGCATTTGCTGGGCTACCTTCAGAGCTTTTCCACACCTCGTTGTGACGTGGTGTTTGAAGGCCAGTCGCGGGTCTATGTGTATTCCAAGCCAGCGTATTTGGTCCGCTGGCTCAATATTTACGCCGTTCACTTGAATAGCCACCAAATTCTCGCGTTTCCGTCCGGGGAACTGGACTATCTCCGACTTGTTAGTATCGAAGGAGACTGCGTTGTTACTCGCCCACTCCAGTAGATGATCGACTTCCTTCTGTACAGAAGCGGCCGACTCGGCAATGCTGCGCCCGAATCCTAGGATCCCGATATCGTCTGCGTATCTGAACCTCATTCCTGGGTTGTCGCTTCGCATAGGCTCTGCCATGTATAGAAGGAAGAGAAGTGGCGATATTGGTGATCCCTGCGGAACCCCACAAACCAGCTCTCTCTGCCCGGTTACTCCCCCGGAGTATCGGACTTGCACCTTTCGATGTGCAAGAAAAGATGCCGTCCGTCGGAGAATTGAGTCCGGCCATCCCTGATCTTGCATCCTCCTCACCAAGCGGTTGTGGACTACTGCATCGAACGCGCCTTGGACATCGAGAGTCGTAAATGTTGCTGCCCATCCCTGGGTGCTTGCCTCTTCGATGTCGTGGACTACGCAGTTGACGAGGTCGTTTGCGGATCTTTTGGGGAGCGCGCTGAATGGTTGGTCTCCGACAACGTCGAGCGTAACCGCGAGATGGGCCATCCGCTTCGCCAAGAGTCGTTCCAGTCCCTTACCCAAACATGACAGAAGTGCGATCGGTCTCCAGCCCTTAACGGCCGCTGGATCTCGGTTCGTCTTGCGGAGGAGCACCACTTCAGCCAGCTTGAAGCAGGATGGGTGGGTGCCGAGTCTGATGCAGGCGCGGAAGAGAGTGCCAACAAATGGTCCAATCGTCTTCCAACAACTTCGCAGAAGCTCTACAGAGATCCCATCAGCTCCAGGCGCTGTATTGGCGCAGCTTATGGTGCACATGCGGATCTCCTCGTCCGAGACATGGTCGTTCCATGGAATTCGGTTAGTGCTTGGCGCATCGAGTGGCGGTAGGTTGTCCGTCGCTTGGTGCCGTGCCAAAAGAGCATCTCGGAGTATCTCTGCCCGCTCAGCCGGATCGGAGTACACCTTCCCTTCGTGGTTGAGTGGAGGGGGCGTGCTTGCCTGCCTTGGCTCGGCCGAGCGCATCAGCTTGAACACGTCATTCGGTGTTGTGATCGCTTCGACCTGACGCGTCTGGTGCTCTTTCCTTGCCGCTCTGAGAGTTGAACGCAGATTCTTCGCATGCACCCATCGTTGTTCCGGAGTTACTGCTGCACGATATTTCGTGTGAGCCAGCTTGCATTCCGGAGTCCACCAAGGTGCACATTTGCCACGTCTTTTGTTTCTTCGTGTTCCTGCTGCTTTGATAGCGTTAGTAAGGCCGGAACAGAGATCGTTAGCGTATTCATCCACCTGGCAAATCGTGTCCAAGACTAGTGGCGGCTGAGTGAACTGCGTGACGGCAAGGGCGAACCTCGGCAGGTTGCCGCGCGTTACCCTGATCGGCGATGGCTCCTGGTCCCTTTTTTCGAATCCAGTGGGAATTGTCCTCGTATGGGAAGATGGTTGCTGGTTACGCACTCGCTGCGATCCACCCATGCTTGGGCCCCGTTGACGTTGGCCCAAGCAAGATCCAGCGTGTTTCCGGCCCGATGCGTTGGCTCGCCCACAATCAGACAAGTGAGATTATGGCGTTCCGCCCATCTCTCGATTTAGATTCCTTGTCCGCGTGGGCGGGTGGCCTCTGGTTGCCACGCGCAGTGCACCGCGTTAAAGTCGCCAGCCGTGACGGATCGGGGTGGTGGTTCCCAGCTGAGGAGAGGTCAAATTGTTGTCGGGTCGTTTGGGTCTTTGTACACGTTGAGAAACGTTACTCCTTTTACCACAACCCAGCAGTAGTCCGCCGTCGGGGGGTTGCAGGGAAAGATTTGAGTTGCCGAAAGGTTTCTCCTGTTTATTAGTGTGTAAGTCACTGCCCTGGGTCGAATATTTACGCCGCCATGTGGTGTATGGCAGTCGTATCCAGGGTGTGACTTCGTTTCCTTTGTGGCTTTGTTCCACAAAGGCTCTTGTATTAGCACCACACCTACGCCTAGCTCGTAAGCTCGGGAAAGCGCGATGTCGTGTGATTGGCCTGCCCTACCTAAGTTGATCGACATAAAACTTATCGTAGGTGGGAGGCTAGAAGGGACCCGTGAGGGGCCCTTCAGGAAGACTCAACAGGATTCGTCGTTCCTGTGGGCGTGGCGTCGGGGGCGACGTCGGTCATCAGAACTTCGAAACTGTTGTTTGATTTCACCGCTGTTGGTGAGTCTTGCATTTGCCTAGCAGCCGCTTGAACTGTTGCCTCAGCGCGACGGACAGCAGCTTTAGCCCTCACAACAGCCGCTAGCTCGCGTTGGCTCGCGATGCGAATATTGGCCAGTTGCTCTCTGCTTACCGGCCCGGACTTGGTGGGGCGCGCCAGACAGACTCGACTGTCGGACCTGTGCGGTCCTCTGCAGTTGCGGCACTTGGTGTGTGCACGGCATTCGTCTGTCGAGTGCATCGTGGAGGTGCAGTTCCAGCAAGCTTGGGCGCGAGAGCAACCACGTGTCCCGTGGAACTACAGGCAGCGTTTGCATTGCTGCACAGTCTGTCGCGGTTTGTGTGGGACCGCCACCCCCGAGTCGTCGAATAGGCGGAACCCTTGTCTTGGTGCCGCTCCCTTCTTGAAATGAGCAAGCCATGACTTGTATGACGCGTCCAGCCGGGTCTTCCCGTGGGGCCGTACCTTGACTGGAATGGCATTTGTAACTCTCGAGATCTCCTCGATCACCATCTCTTCTGTCACTTGTACCCTTCTCTCAAGGAGTCTCATATAGCGATAGTTCCACAGGGTACGTAATGAGATCGTAAATGGAATGGGGATCATACGACAATAACTTAGGCTGAGGTGTCACTGAGAGGAGTGAAGAAGACAAAAGAAGTGAGGCAGTGCAATGGTCTTCCCAAAGAAGAGATGAAGTTAGAAGTAGAAGCGTATATATTTTTCAGAAGACGTTGCGTGAGTTCTGAATATATTAATACTAACTCTCTTATATACATAGCCCAATCCAGTTAACCATCACACTTTCCATAATATCATGAGTTTCATGATGTCATACTTTCGGTGATATCATACTCTCAGTGACTTAAGAATATCGCATGCTATTGATTAATTGACGTCATAAACACCCAAGTAAGATTATTCCGATCTAGATGATGTCATAACAGGGAGAATTCTAGAGTATTACTCGACGAAGGTATGACGTACGAAGATAGTACATCTTCGCTCCTACCTTCAATACTTTATTATGATGGTTTAGGCTGTGAAACCTTCCAAGAAGAGTGTGGATGGCAACGGGGACCGTCGAGATCTGGAGCGCCACAAGTTCGGAGGCCTCCTCTAGTCTTCCCCCGATGTGGAGGAAAGATTCTGCCGCGTTCAATAGAACCTGGCGGGATTCCTTGTTCTTCGCTCGGAGCGCGAAACCTGTTGGGACACGGTATACGTGTTCAATTGCTGCTTGGGTCGCGTTAGTGAGCTGTGCCACGGCTTCTCTGATGCCAGCTGGCGAAAGATTTCGCCACTGGTGTTTAGAATTTAGCCGGAGGAACAGTCGGTTGTCCGGCGTGGACGAAGGGGACGTCTTGGCCGATCTCTTGGTCGGCGGAGTCGGCATTTTCGGGGTACGACTTATCATCACTGGTGTCGGCTGTTTGGGTAGCCCTTTCCGGGCTACAGTTGCCCAGGTTGAAGTGACCTGGGGCACCGCGACGGCAGGATTTGCTGTCCTGGCGGTCGATGGTGGTGAGGGCCCGCTGTTGCTGGCCTGCTGGCCGATGGGCCGGGGGGGAAGATTTGTCGGCACTGGTGTGGTTCTAGTGCGCAGGAAGTGGGCGAGGGCGCCCCTCAGACACACGTTCATCGCTTCCAAGTATTCTTTGTTATCTGTTGTTTTCATGGACAGGATAACACTTTCCAATGTTTTTAACATCGTTGACCCTATCTCGAGCCTGGCTGAGGTGTTTGCAGCCCGCTTTCTTTCGGCTTCGAGTAAAGCCTCTATTTCCGGCGGGTGAATTGGCGTGGTGCCGGTGGGAGCACCACCAGAAGAGTGGTTGTGGCACTCAGCCGTCCCTGGAATCGAGGTCGGGGGTGGCTGAGGTCTTGAGGCATTTGTTGCCTCTGCGCAGTTCGGGACTTCCGTTTCCCTCGCTGTATTTTTCATTGGTGTCCGCTTTGCTAACGGAACCGCAATTTTTCGAGCCGCAACGTGTGCGGGCTCGGTCGTTGTCGACGGGACAGCTTTCTCGGCGACAATTTCTGGGGCAGTTGATGCCTTGTTGGTTATTATCTCGGCCCCTTTTGAGGGTCTGACTTCTACCTGTCGCGGTAGTGCTGGAAAGACTTGTTCCTCGTCTTCTGGGCTGGAGGATGCCCAAATTGAATCGGCGAGGGTTTTCAACCTATCGACTTCTGCGTCCACCATTTCTACTTCGGGGACATCGTTCTCCTTAGCTAGGAGAGCAGCCGAAATGGCGTTTATATTCTGAAGATTGGACTCGAGTCCTCGTCTTGTTAGCATATTCCTCTCGTGGTTTTGAATAGCAGTATTCCATTGATAGGTTTTGTTGACGCGATCTTTGGCAGTGCCACTGACCGCGTTTTTGTGCGGTTTACGCGTCGGAGGCATTTTAGAAATGCCGCCGATGGCAAACAATTACGATTCGATTTGTTCCTCAAAGGGTGAGATGTATAAAAGGATGGGAATGGGTAAGTTGGGGGATTCTCGAATTGATTGTTTGTTTGTTTTCTATTTTACGTCGTGCCATCGCTCAACACGTTTCCCAAGGTCACATGCCGGTTAGCTCAGTCTAGAAAAATTACACGACGTGCCGACGCTCCTAATATCCCGGCATAAACTAACTGGGCCCTGGCCCTCCTGCCAGGTGCCCCAATCTAAACATATACCAAAAGCACCCTTCCTCTGGGTCTTCTGTTAACTTTACTGCAGACAGAATTAAAATTTAAATCTACATACTAGAGAGGAGAAATCATCTACCACCGGTACAGACAGAGCTACTAGTACGTGATTGAGTCCCACTAAATACTTCGTATGGTGCAAGTGTAAAAGCTAGGAGTGAGAATTGGTCTCTTCAAAAAACTTAGTCTTGTGGACCCACTTGCTGAAAGTGATAGCCCCTTCTGGAGAGCTAAGAACCCAGGGGATTCCAACGTTTGGATGTCGAGGTCCACCTTGCAGTCGTGATCGGCTGCGCCCTAGTCGACAAAAGAAGAAGTGGTCAGGTGACTTTTCTTGTCCGCAGCTGCAGGTCAAGAGAGCTTCGAGGTGTTGGAAACGGCGGTGGTAGTCTGCAAAGTCCCCATGCCCTGGCCGTGCAGCAAGAAGCAGGCCCAGTGTTCGCCGGTCGAGACTCCTGAGTTCGAGTGAGTCTCAATCATTTTCTCTAATTCCAAGCCGTTTGTATCTTTCAGGGGCGTTTTGCGTCCAATATCTGGTCGCCGAATCTCGGTATCTAATTTTGATATCCCTCTTTGCTCTGGAGATTGACGATACAAGTGAGGAAGCCGGGAGTTTGCAGGCCTGTTTGGCGAGAACATCTGCAGCATCGTTTCCCAAAATACCAACATGCGCAGGGCACCATCTAATGATGACTGAGCCGACTTCTGTGAAGTGGCAACGGTCTCTTCTAGTCCATGCTTTCGCAAGCCCTCTAAACTGAGTGATGCGAGGAGAACTAGAGGGGGTGGGGGTGCATACAAGAAGCCGAAGGGCAGCCTCCTGGTTGTCTAGGCATACAAACACCCTATTGGCGTATCGGGCCATGGGGTTACGAAGGGCTGCGGCGAGTCCTTCGGTTGCTCCGGCAATTTCGGCATCGTAAACCTCAGCAGAAATTCCGAGAGGGAGTGTGCCCCGCCCAACTTCCTGCGATAAGCCGCGGTATATCACGTACCCAGCTCCAGCTTGGTTGTCGATAAGTGCTCCATCTGAGAAAACAAATAAGTCTAAGGGGGACTGTGATGTGTGCCACTTTGTGAATTCCTGTAGACCTATTCTTTTGCCTACAGCGCCTATAGTTTGTAAGTGTGACTTGACGTTGATGTCCCAGGGTGACGGAATGGTGTCGGTGGAAAGTTCGGGAGAGGTTCTTTGGCGGATCCAACGCATACGAGGTGAGTTTCAGCGTCGTCGGAGCGGATGCCTTGGGTCTGCTGCTGCAACTCTGACTGCGAGACGGTCGTGTATTCTCTCAAGCCATGCAAGTGCCGGGCCCCACCCAGTCTCTCGGAGAAGGGCAGCAGTAGGGGTTGTACAGTAGACAGGGAGGACTGCACGGGCAGCGTCGTTTATTCTACATTGGATACGTGTGATGATACCTTTTGGTGTTGACTTTGAGTACCATGTTTCAGCTCCATAGAAAAGCGTGGCAAATGCTACTCCTTGGATAGCCTGTTTGAGAAGGTGTGGATTAATGCCTCGGGTAGTACATGAAATCCTCTTTAAGTGAACTGTTAATGCTAAGAGCCTTTCTACAGGCCTGGCTAACATGGTATCTGAATCGCAAGTTTCGATCAAAATAAACTCCGAGCCACCTGGTGTGGTCGTTAGGCCTGATCTCATGGCCATTAATGTAAAGACTTGGCTCTTCTGGCGTCCCATGTTTACGGTGGAAGTACTGTAGCTCGGTTTTGGATATCACAAAAGATATGCCGTTCCCATGTCCCCAAGTAAGCGTTTGATCTAATTGATCCTGGAGCAGTTTTGCGCAAGAGGAAAGGTCTGGTGCAGATGCGAAATGCGCAATGTCGTCAGCGTAGCCAAATCGGCCGCGTCACAGGTTGAGTGCTCCTTCTATAGCTAGAAGGAATAGGATTGGTGATATAGGGGACCCCTGTGGAAGGCCGCAGTAGATATGAAAACTTGGCGATTTGATGCCATCCAAAGATAAAGTGGCCTCGCGTTGTTCCATAAAAGAGATTACCCAGTGGATAATATTAGACAGCCATCCTTGGCTACGTAGGCGGTAAGAGAGGCGTCCTTTTTGGATTCCGTCGAAGGCACCTTTTACGTCCACGGTAACAACTCCTGCAACCTTCTTTTTTGCCCATGCCATTTGAATATCGCAGGCCAAAGTTGTTGTGAGATCTTTCGCCGCGCGGCGGGGCACTGCACTACATTGATCCTGCGAGAGAATGCGGTGCTTGAGGGCTAGGTAGGCGAGTCTTCGGGCAATAAGCCTTTCTAATCCTTTTCCAAGGCAAGAAAGAAGCGCGATTGGCCTATATGATTTGGGTAGGGAGAGATTGCGGTTTCCCATCTTTGGTAAAATAATTATGTTGGCCTTTTTGAAGACATGTGGGTGAAGTCCCGACTGGATACATTGACGAAAAAGGGCTGCGATCCGATAGCCTATTACAGGCCACGCTTTCTTGAGGGAATCTGTTGTGATTTCATCTATTCCGGGTGCCGAGCAGGTTACTTGACAGCATGAGCGGTATATTTCCTCGTCCGTGAGTGGGGGCCACTGGATATTTTATCTGGGCACAGTAGGTATATCTAGAGGGAGGTCATCATGATCTAGGTGTCGACTTAGAAGTGTGTCTTTGAGAAGCTCCGATTTTGCTTCAGGTGTTATTGCATGCCCACTTGGTCCGATAAGGGGGGGTAATAGATTTTGTTAAAATAGCATGATCGAGGTCAAATCGTAAGCGTCACGTGAAGATAGAGATTATTAGAGAGCGAGCATCGCAAAACAGTGGGCTTTGATGATGTTTTTATCGTGACCGGTTACTGCCCTAGTGTTAAGGTTATGAGTTGGAGGGCAAGACTGACACCTGTACGCGGTGCCCTCTACGAACCTGAGAGTGAAATATTCTCCCAGAGCCAAGTTCAGTCAAATTTCGCAATACCGAACAAGTTGGCCCATGAGGCAATGATTCAAGACTCTCCACCTAATCAAATTTTCACACCTAGCGAGATCAATCACAACCAAAACCTCATCAAGTTTGCAAGTACGACTTAGTACATCCTTATTTCAATGATCACACCTCTCGTCGACTTTCTCTGGCCTCAATTGACTACCACGTACACGCCCACGCCGATATTTACACCCGACGGAGGAAGCAAAGCGTGGCGCACAAACCTGGGAGACAGTTCTTTGGGATGGGCGTGAGAGGGATTAGGACAAGTTCACAAGATGATGCAGAGGATGGAAACGATCACGACGGGCGTGAATTTTAGAATTTTGATAACGAGTTTTCGAATTGAGCTTTGTGCGTGCGCCTAGACTTCGCTTGCGAGAGTGCGGGCGACACTATAAACACCGCCGTGGTTGGATGGTGCGGTGGTACATCATCTTGGCCGGTTTCTCAAGTAAGGTCTGGATAGCTAGGACACATATCCCACCCGAGACAGGAGACCGCTGGTTCGAATCCGGCAAAACCTAACTACATTTCTTGCGGCGCTGGTATGCATGGATGATGAAGTCATACTTGGATAATCAGAGGTTTTAAATTTCCCTTTGGTGGGTACTTACGGAGGAGGGTTGACTGTTTGTATAAGCAAAAATACCTCATAGTGGTATTTGCAAATGAAATCCAGAGTACGAGTGTCTCTAACGTCAAAAGAGTCATCCTATATGTATACATAGTACCGGTCATGTGTCATAGCTAGATAGCTGAAAATACAATAAATGATTTAAAAAAAAGGTTATGAGATAAATTGGAATAAAGTTTGCAGTGCCATCCCTCTTCGCTCTGCTTCTGACCTTACCAGAACTCTCGCTTGTGATATTCAGGCAAAATGAGCGGAAAAGAAATTAGCTGGTATAGTGACTGTTGAATTCCAAGGGCCATTCGATGGTATACAAAAAGGACGACTCTGCCATCAACTTCGAATCCAAGGATGGCCATCAAACGTGGCTCACTGGGTGGCATCTTTCATGGAAGAGCGGGAATCCATAATCTCTATTGAAGATACTACCTCCCCGCCCTTCCAAACTCACCGTGATCCCCAATTTTATTTCTCTTGGCTATGGAAGAAGCTCTACGCCTCTCCACCTATCGCTGTGACTACGCTGATGACATTGCTCATTTCGCGTCAGCGCCCTCCCAAGCCGGATGTGCCCGTAGACTCCACGAAAAATTAGATGGCACAATATCATGGGATTTGATTAACGGAATTAGCTCCGAACTTTCTAAGACTGAGCTACAATGCCTTCACCGTAAGCGAGGCTCACCACTAGAGCCTGCTTTGAATATGGAAGGGCCTGATATATGTGATGTTCTATTGTACTTTTTTTTTGCATCAGATTTTAATTGCGTATGCAGCTATCTAGCTATGATACAATATCAAAGAAAAGTATAAAATAAATGATTCAATATAAAGGAAGAGCACTCATGCCTCGGATTTCATTTGCAAGTACCACTGCGAAGTTATGGCGCCTTTTTCTTCACCCCAAGTCAACCCTCATCCGTGAATACCCACTCAGGGGAACGTCTCAAAACCCCTGAGTTATCCAGACATGCCTTCATCATCCACTGAACTTTCTCCGCGCGAAATGTAGTCTGAGGTGTCTCCTTCCCAAGTGGAGTAGGTGCACAGGCTACTCAAACTATACCAGAGAATATCATCAGGAGGCAGAACACAGCTCATCCCATCGTTTGCGCGTATTTATACCATCAGCTGCACTCTTGCAAGCGAAGTCTAGGCGCGTACAATGATCAATTTGTGAAACTCCTTGCCAGAATTCAGAGCTTCACGCCCATCAAAGTTATATCCTTCCTTTGTATCGTCTTGTGAGCTTGTTTTGATCTCTCTTACGCCAATTCTAAAGAACTGCCTCCCAGATTTGTGCGCCACGCTTTGCTTTCTCTGTCGGGTGTAAATATCGGCGGGGGCTTGTATTTGGTGACCAGCTGAGGCCAGAGGAAATCGATGAGAGGTGTGGTCATTGTAATGGGGATTAATGGGTCGTACCTGTAAACTTGATGAGACTTAGGTAGGAGACGAACGCGTTGAGAGCGAAAATTTGACATGGCGGAGTATTTTGAATCATTGCCTCATTGCCCAACTTCTTTGGTATTTCTAAATTTGACTGAGCTTGGCTCTGGGAGAATATTTCACTCCAAGGTTCGTAGAGGACACCACGTACAGGTGTTCAGTCTTGCCCTCCAGCTTGGCCCTGCACAAGCTCAATCTCTTCAATAACCTTTTAGGGCTTGAACCTCACTGTCAATGATAACATAGTTAAAAATTGTAAAATTGGAATACAAAAAATGTAGCTGGTTTCTTATATACAGATTCTAGGAGTTCTCTATAGTCATTGACTCAGGACTATAATATGAATCTAATCTAACCTAATCTAATCTAATCTAATTCAATAACCTTTTGGACCATAGGAAATGAATTTTGCGATTTGGCCATGTTAAGCACGTTGACCAGATTTTAGAGCAAAAATTGATTGTTCAATCTAGATGGAATGATAGGAAAATGATCTGTAGTTACTAGTACAGGATAATGAATACTCTTTGGATGATGTGATGATTTTTACAAAGTTATCGTTTTAATTACAAATCCATTTCGTATGTTACATGGCAGGCTCATGACTACCTGACGAATTCATTTTCTGGCTCATTTTTCATACGCCTGAGACCACAAAGTTCTTGTGGCCTCCAATTATCATTAGCTTTTCGCACGCAGGTTTGTTCCGACCTAGTGCTTCCTCATGGAATTTTAAGCATGCCGTCATTATAGGGTCCAATTTCGTCGTTAATATTTGATCCTCTTCGAATAAATCTCCATATGTTACGGGAAATATTGAGGCCTGTTTCTACCGAGGGCTCCTTCATTAAGTTATTTATGGATACTGAGATGATTACAAGAATAAGTTATAGGCCTAGACTCGTTGGTAGATAATTATTATAGATGATATGAGAGTTAGGTGTGGTAAACGTACGGATATCGCCCTTATATACGCCTGAATACGTCTTTGAACTCTATATTAGCGGGGTCAAGCCCCATTCTTAGTTTAGTGCAAAGATATAATATCATCAGACTGCCTCCTAGACTGAGATACGAGGTATATCTCCTTCAATTCGACAATCTCTGAAAGGTAAGCCTCTTCTCTTCCATTGACAACTGCTGTGTAGTTGGGAAATAATTTATGAATGGGTTGGTGGAGGGCATCATCGATAGACGTGAAGGCTTTCCACTCTTGCCTTAAACGGTAATGAGCTATAGCTGTAGACCTGAGGCTACAAGCAGTGAGATAATGACGTCATACTGCATTGGCAATTCTGGAAGGTAACAGGTGACCTGCACGAGCTCACCCTTGCAATTTACTCCGCGCCTCTTTAACATCTCCAGTTACTTCCGGCTCGCCCAACCTTCAATTTGGGGCATTGTCGTCAGAAAAGATATAGCCGGTATGAATACCAGAGCTGCTTCTCATTCGGGCACTTGGTACTCCTCAAATCCACAGAAACTCTCACAAGAGCTCGATAACTGGCTCTCGCTCGCCATATCTACCAACAAGACCAGATCGTGCCCTGTGAAGAATGCTCGCATAATCATTGCACCGTAAGTTAGTCTTATAGTTATTGTTCATCCACTATCCTCTCTGCCGCGTTTTGGCTTATGTGAAGCTATATCAGGCATGCAGGCTATTCTTACTCAGGTGCTGCCGCTGCTTACGCCTATGCCGACCTTGACATAACCCAGGCCACGCAGCGCATATTCCTCCTTGGACCCTCGCATCATCTATATCTCACTCGATGCGCTCTTACTTCCTTCACGTCTTATAATACACCTTTAGGCAAACTTTCTATCGATACGGAAACGGTGCATGACCTATATGCTACGGGCAGATTTGACACCATGGCACCCGATACGGATAAAAGTGAACATAGTCTTGAAATGCACCTGCCTTATATATTTAAACTGATCTCACGCATTCATAGATCATCCGCCCAATTTCCGCGTCTTGTGCCTATACTTGTTGGAAATACGTCTGTTATATCTGAACAAGAATATGGTCAGTTGTTGGTACCCTACCTGGCTGATCCTTCGAATCTTTTTATCATTTCTTCTGATTTCTGTCACTGGGGACTTCGGTTCGGCTATACATATTACATACCCGAGTCAAGCGATGAAAGCGCTGGATACGAGCTCAACTTGCATGACAACACCCCAAGCCGGCCATACATTCATGAGAGCATAGCAAGGCTAGATCGTGGTGCACTAGATGCCATCGAAAGCGGATCACATAAGCTATTTTGGGAAAACCTTAATAAAACGGGGAATACTGTATGTGGAAGACATCCAATTGGAATTATCTTATCTTCCCTAGAAGCTCTAGGTAAACGGAAAAAAGAACAACTAAAGGAAGCAGATCATAACTCCGTTGAAACACCAGCACCAGGTTCCATTCCAAGCCTAGATAACACTGTTCAAAAGCAACGCGTATTTAAATTTACCAGGTATGAGAGAAGCAGTGATGTAGTTGACGTAGATGATTCTTCTGTTAGCTATGCGAGTGCGTTCGCAACGATTTAATTTCTTAATAATGAACAAATTATGCGCAAGCATCAGATTTTTCAAGGTTTGGCTCGCAGTATGGCAGGAGCTTATGCAAAAGATCTGCCATGGTGTTTATTAAATTTTATCACTTCCTTTCATTTTCATAGAACATCTCACAGGCTTTATATTTTTAAATATTACGAGTCTGCTTCAAAGCATACGTAGGATATGCAATCGTATTTAAATCCTCATTCTTTATTTGGCGAATTGGGCCAAGTTTTTCACGGGGATATAAACACAAAGTTTATTTGAATCTACGTTCTGATATGATAAAATGCGAAGGATTTTTAGAGTACAAATGTCTTGGAATAGGATTAAAATAGTTCACAGTGCAGTAAACTCACAATATTACACTTTGATTAAAAGTCTCTTGTTGTAAACGGAATATAACGCCAGCATTAAAGGCTTGCATCGCGCAAAATAGAGCAATGGGCTCTGCAAATATGCCACCTGTTTTTAATCTTCGTCCTGTTGGGACTCAGGCAGTACAGTTGATGATAATAGAGCTCAAATCCAAAATTGATCAGTTCTAGATGAACGACACCTAAACGAGAATAGCTAGATGAGGACACCAAATGTCCTCAACAACTACTGTTAGCTACGCACCACATAAGCCAGCTAAAATAACTGTGCATCAACTTTAGTCGCTAAGTACAGAAAGAAAATAATAGTAATCAATAATGATAACCATACTACAGCCTAAAAATCCCGAAACACATATTCGAGACGACCGTTTGTTTGTCTGACTAGATAAACAACACCTATAGACAACTTTCTTCAGCTAGAAATTACGAGGAAATTTTACGCAACTTTGAAATTCTATCAGATAAAATACTTCTGGTCCACAATTTTCCCTCACGCTTTGGGTTCAAGGTAAAAAATGAAGCATGATGTAAGATTCTCCTGGAAAATAACGAAAAGAAAATATTAGCAGCCAGGGTGAGGATTAAAGACGCTTCACGTCTTGTAGGACTTCGGATGGCAAGAGCCCTGATGAGCTTAAAGAATTTTTTTGATGCCAAAATTGTCAGAAGATATGGTGATCAAAGAAATATCTTGGGGCACCCATAAAACCCTTTCCTGTCCATTCGTACGGGACAAGAAGTCTCGGAAATCATATGTCCCTTACGAATTTGTGGCAAGAACCAGTTTTGGAACCCTCGACGAGTCGTGTCTAGCCGCTGGGCATCAACCACAAAGACTAGTGCAGCAATACGATAACTGCCTCAGCTTTAATAGAAATTGCGGCTGCTATCGAGCAATATCTTGCGGGAGCTGATTTTTAAAAATCTACTTCTTTCCTGAATGCAACGCATCGATCAAATTTTTCATTTATGGCAAGACCCTCAGTATTCATTGGTGAATATCAAAGAAAACAAATATCAAATTCACTATCAAATTTTAAAGTTATTTAGATATCTTTAGCGGTCCTCCACAGTCTTAGACTCAGTAAGGAGTTCAATTGAATTCTATCCTATTCAATTCTTATCAAATGTCGTAATTGTGAGGGCCCACTTAGGTCAGTTAGCCGAAACTGTTCGGCAAGACCAACGCTGACCGGCCCGGCTGCTAAAAAGAATTGGTGATACACAGCAAACTCGCGAACGCGGATATGCATCTGTCATGCGAACGAGTGCTGCCGCCAAAAAATTTGAGATCGCCACTATCGCCACAATAAAGGATGTTTCCATGGAAGAGAGCTCAGAACTCGATGGACTTTACCCAGAAAAAGAAGATTAAAAGGAGATGTGGCTTTCCAATAAGCCACCTTCGGACCTGAATGGTTTGAATAAGATAGAGAATCCAGGGGAAATTTATGCACTCAATACCAGTTCCCTGAGGTAGTGGAGAGATTATTTCATGTGGGAGATGTGTCGGGAACGGAGACGGACTATGTGCAAATAGGCTGGAGCCCCACAAGAGAAAATCAGCTTTTTCCTGAGAATTTTGTTTTTATTATACCCTTGCGTTCCTGTTCCATCTACTGCGAATTTCGTAGCGATACCTGTGGTGAAAATGAATTGGTCATTTTATCAGAGATTCCCACTGGCTCTACTAGTCTTGTCCCCATAGCAAACTTGGAATTTTTGGAATAGTAACTCATCGGTACAACAGCGACTAAAGGTTTATTACATTTTTTTTAACGATTAAAAATGTTACATTTACTTTCAGAGGCTGAAGAGAGATCTAATTTTAATGATCTTGGAGGACTTAGATTTAACACCCATCAATGATATTCTTAATGAATCCGAGGGTGAAATATTCATCTAAGCCGAGTTAAGTCTAAATCAGCAATATAGAACTAGCTTTTAAGTCAATGGTTCAGGACTCCTACTCACATCAATCTTTCACTCTCGTCAAAATCAATTCAGACCAAGGCCTCGTTTTCAGTACTTCCTCTTGAATAATTTATATTTCATGAGTAGTACCTAACGGTAGCGGTTCTTGATTCTGATCTAGCTTTTTTGACAAGTATGTTTCTATCTCGTTTACAATTAAGTCAAGCAACATCTTTTGATGAAACAAAGCTGGTTATAGTGTATTTTATTCAACTATATGTAGAGAGAAGTAACACAAGTACGTGTTATGACTATTTGTATATCCTTCCAGCTCATCCAGGACGTACTCTGGTGGTAAGTATGAGATAATGCTCCACCACTGCCAGTCGTTATCCCAGTAAGCCATCTAGCTTGACTTTTTCACCTGGCAATTGTACTTCGCCGTCTCACGCTTCTTCTCGAATCCGTATGAGTCTCATACAGCTGTACTTTTTCGCTTGTGATTCCATCAAATTAAAGCAATGGCCAAATCATAAAACGAAGATTGCACCTTAAAAACTTTGCTGAAGCTCAAAACCGCCATCGATACGGTCAAACCCCGACGCAGAGCGAGCGGTATTATGTCGGGCCCGCGGCTGAGTCTGGAATGCGAGATAGCACATGTGGAATACCAAGCTTCATCATCACTCCTCCAACGGGCTGTGTCTACGAAGAAGCTCCGATCAGTTGTTAGAGCTACGAAAAAAGGACATAAATTTAAAAGCAGTTCTAAGTAGCGACTGCGACGAAAAGTAAGTTTCAGCTATTGAGAGTGGCCAGGCTTAGACAGGCTAGAAATCACTCGTCGCTCAACGGAAATGGAATCCTCATCTTAGATGCTCTAGAGGGAGCCTCAATTCTCCATGACACTTTCCATGCAAGATGCCAGACATTAGATGACCTGCCTCCATTTCATGCTACTATTCACAGCTGGATAACGTGGAGATGATATCACTGAAGGAGTCCGAGCATATATTAGGGATGGACTGCATCTCTCGATTTGCTGGCTTCCTGGTTTGATTTGGCAAAACTGGTCCCTGTACTAGAGTCTCGAGGCTCAACAACAGTCAAGATCTAGGAATTAATTGCCCTCTTCTTGTTCCTAGGAATGGGGAGGGAGAGATTGTTATAACGTCACTAATCATATTAGCATTTGATTACAATGTAGGTGATATAGCACGCAGGTTCAAGGAAAGCGAAACAAATTAGTCGTAACTTACATACCAATGATCGCTACATTGACTGGTCGAACACTCCTAAAAGTGACTAGCTACAATGCTATTTGAAAGTATTTGGGATGGATTAATTGTCAGATAACTAAAGTCTTTAACTTACAATCACACAATAATACAACTTAAAACATAATGTTCGCATCAACGGCAAGGTCATGGTCATGGCGATCCTAGATTTGCAAGGCACATTCGATGCAGTACGCCATAAGCACTTGCTATACCGGATGTGGGAACAAGGATGGCCCATAAATCTTTGTCGATGAATAGACACTGTCATATCCTACCAAAAGATACGGGTCCGTCATCAAACTGGGACGACGCAAGACAAAGTATCGGAGTATATGGTCCCTTAAGGCTCACCACTATCACCGCCATTGTTCCTACTGTACATCTCCATTTTACTCCAGGATAGAAACAGTAGAAGCCGATTTGGTTACGCTGACGATATTACCATACTCGATGTAGGAAGCACTGCGGTTCAAGCAGTAGAAACACTTCAACACGAAGTCAACAATCTTGCTCGCTAGCTAATGAGCACAAGATAGACTTCGATCCAGCTAAGTCAGAACTTCTAGTGATAGAAGGAGGACCAAGGAAAAGAGTAGACACAACGGAACTCGGCATTCAGATCAAGGGACAAAGCATTCAACCATCCTTATGTGTGAAATGGCTTGGAGTATGGCTAGACTCTCAATTCTCATTTAAGCAGCATGTTCAAGAATGGTGTGGGAAAGCCCAACGTATAACCCAATTTATACGTCACATTAACATGGTCCAATGCTGGATTGATCCGGGCCCAATGATCATAGTAGTGCAGTCTTGTGTCCTCAGCACGGCAGTTTACGGAGCAGAGGCATGGTAGCTGTGACGGAAACCGAGTTGGTAATGAATAAATCGATTTAATAAACTATATAAGGAGAAAAGATAACTCTAGCTACTACTAACAGGTATTTATAGGCGTTAATCCTCCTCGTGAATCTACAGACTAGTGACTTGTCCTTAGGCACAATACTTATTACCCAGCCACGTATTTCCAGGTGTCACTAAGTTGTAATAACGCTTCCGCCTCCTGACTAGTAGTGCCGTTTCGTTCAGCTTCATCTCCCCCATACAGCCTCATCATAAGAATTCTCAATATTAGGCTTAGGCATCCGCCTAAGCTCAAACAACGGTCAAACCGTAACAGTAGCCAAGGCTGGCCAGGATCACTACTAAGCGGGTCAAGAAAGAGGGTACCGCAGCTGGCTGGCATATTAATCTTCTGGACAGTACAATCCTGAAGAAAGTTTGAGCAGCACTACTACCATGTCGTATCACGCCAAAATGACTCTGCATCGAGAGTCAGGCATTCCTCCAGCGAGGATTTTGCTACAGCAATGACAACTCCAAGCTGCATCACGGATTCAACAACTCGAAGCTTGGTACCCGCTGGTATTCAGATCTAGAGAGGGATTAAAGGATACGATAAGTCGGCTTGGATTGCAAACAGACCAGAAAATTCGAGCGATCTCTGTGCTAGACCGTTACCTCACACGGCTCCAGATGAGCTCCAAGAGCGTGCCGACTTCTGAAGGTCCGAGTAAACTACATTACCCGAGAGGTAAACCCACAAGCAAATACACTGAATGCGACAAGCAGGCCAGGCCAAGAAATGGAAAGCTAGTCTGTTAGCGGAGACAGTCTGTGCTTATTCGGATGGATCTTCATGCGGTCCCGCCAAATCTGGTTGGAGATACAACTTCCACAGATCAGGTCAAATGATAGAGTCCGGTTTAGGTACAATTCCCGAAGCAGAGGTTTGTGATGCAGAGCTTTCAGGAGCCTAGAAAGCTACAGAAGAAGTGTTATGATGTGAAATCACTTAGCCAATTAGAAAAGCTGTATTAGATGATACAGAGATCTATACAGGATGTGGTTGGTGTAGTGAAATCATAGACAGTTACATGTGGATGATAAGAACAAGAATGTAAACTATTCTATAGCATATGATAGAATATCTTACATCATAAGATGGAATATTCTACTAGCAATTAGACAGATGAGCTTTAGGTATAAATAGGAGTATTCTCCTTCATATAGATAGCAACCATCGGAAAACAAGTCTAATAAAGCGAACACATATCATCGTCAACTTCATAGTATTGTCAAGCACATATTGATAAAAGCCACTGTTTTTATGCAATTCCCCTCCTCATAATCACAATAAGAAGCCATAACGAAGGCAAACAGTAGCCCATTAAAGGTACTTCTGGACAACCCTAATGTTGCGTGAGCTCTTTGAAGCGGCCGAATAAGATCGTCTCAATGTATCGGGGCTTGTGGAAGATGGACTAAGGTTAGGATGAAGACGGATATGTAAACTAGGACGAGGATGAAGACGAAGACCAAGATAAGGTTCAAGAAAGTAGATAAACTACAAGACAAGAAGCTACCGGACAAATAAAGTCTCAGAGCTCCCTTAAGTACATGAGATCAGCTACCATAACCAGTAGTACCATAGCCTATATTCATACTATAGCAACTGATTAGTATTATGGGTGGTAATTATTGCTATCGCAACGCATTAACTGTGGTATCGAGTACACTCATAACATGGTTGGCCAGGTGCAATACAATATTGCAGGTTCAGCCCATGACACAGTTTGTATTTGACAAATTTGGATTAACGAGAACTAGCAGGAGAACAAATCGACGAAGGCAGCACTGGGAGACCTCTCAGAATTAAGGGGTGATCAGAAAAGCACCTTTGTCGCTCTGAATCGGCTCGTCCGAGAGCAGGCTGAGGAAGCTGTGGAATCCTCATGGCTTGAGCATAGATCAAGTCGGTGCGAAGAATTAGACCTGAGTATGAGACGGAAACGACCACCTAAGCTTCGACTGCCGAGATGGGCGTACTATTCTCTGATGGCAGCGAGGACAGGACACGGTAATTTCAAGGGCTACCACGACAGAATCGGGCACGAAAATTTCGACGGCAGATGTATCCGTAGAAGGGAGAGGCGTCCCTGGCTCTTTGCAGAGTGCCGAACAGCCCTGCGACAATGGAGGATTTCCAAACATGAACCACCGCCACCACCAAGAGGACGGGTTATGTCGGCAGAAAACGTATGTGAGGAGTGTTTAAGAACATAACCGTAACATCTCGTTACCGAGGGCAATTTTTACATTGAGAGGGCTGATCTATCTCGAGAGACTATAATCTTTTAGCAATCTGACATGAAAGTGGGCAAGGCGCAGAATGGTTTTTGTCTAGGCAATTTTCTTCATCTATTCTTTTATGTACCTACTTGGCCTAGAAAGCTGGTCAGATAGGCAGTAGTTGTTGAAATATGATATATCTGGGAATGCAAAGAATAATTCGTTTGTAAGTCTGGCTAATTAGACTATCAAATTGCCCATCCTATATCATTGTCATCAATACACCCCTCGCTAGAGCTTTGATGCGCATTTAGAGCTTTGATGCGCATTGGCATTTATTTCACACTAGCATTCCAGCGAATGACTGCCTCAATAGCAGGTTATAGGTTTCTCGGATCTATCACCGACACACATGTGGTTAGCTTTCTATTCCTGGCTAAAATATCTGCATGTATATAGATCTACATCTACAGAAATCATAACATATGATCCTTTTTTTTTGAAAAATCATTTAATGTGTATTCAGGTTTTCAGCTGTAACACATGACCGATGCTATGCATACATGATGGATAACTCTTTTGGCGTAAGAGACGCTCATACTCTGGATTTCATTTGCAAATTCCACTATGAGGCATGTTTGCTTACACAGACAGTCGACCCTCCTGCGTAAGTGCCCTCCGAAGGGAAGTTCAAAGCCGATTTCCAAGCATACCTTCATCATCCATGAATACTAGCGCCGCGAGAAATGTAGTTAAGTTTTGCCGGATTCGAACCAGCGGTCTCCTGTCTCGGGTGGGATATGTGTCCTAGCTATCCAAACCTTACTTGGAAGATCGGCCAAGACGATGTACCACCGTACCATCCAGCCATGGTGGTGTTTGGTATCACCTGCACTCTCGCAATTGAAAGCTTGACACGCAAAATGCCCTTCAATTTATATAGCTCCTTGCCGAAAGTGCAAATGGCACGCCCATCGAGATCGTATCCACCGTTTGCTTCACCTTGTCAACTTGTCCTCGTCCCTATCAAGTCTATCCCAAGATACTGTCTCCCGGGTTTACGTGCCACGCTTTGTTTCCTTTGGCGGGCATGAAGACGGCGTGGCCATGTATTTGGTAGCCAGCTGAGGCCAGAGAAATTTGATGAGAGGTGTCGTTATCGAAATGAGATTCTACTAAGTCGTCCCTGTAAACTTGATGAGGTTTTGGTGATGATCGGTCTTGTTGAGAGGGAGAAATTGATCTCGTAGAGAGTCTTGGATCATTGCCTCGTGGGCCAACTTATTTGTAATTGCGAAATTTGACTAAACTTGGCTCTGGAAGAATATTTGACTGTCAGTTTCATAGCGGACATCACGTATAGGTGATCAGTCATTGTCCTCCTGGTCATGAGGTTGTAGAGGGCGTTCACTCTAGTGTTTACCGTGGTGAAACAAAGTACATGATTTGTAGTCACGAGGGTACAAGAGCGTGGCCTATTTGATGACTTAAATTATTCTAACTTTTAACAACTTTTTATGATATGATTCATGCCCCATGTCTTCATTTCGCTCAAGGAAGATAACAGATGACTAGAAATATACCATTATCTCGATCTAACATCCCACTTGATACTGTCCCCTTGTATCAAGACAGATGTTTAGATGTTAATCTCTGTAACTATTCATCTCCTTGGACCTTTGATCAGGCCTTGTGGTCATATATTGAGGCCAAGGATCATAGTACTTTGATCATTCGCTTAGTTTCATCTTCATCGTCTGTATTGCGCTGAGCCCATTCTCTGATTCGGTGAGCAGCGCGTTTATTAATAATTTAGGGGTTACTTACGTCCAGCTTCCGTCGTAGAGCCTAAGATCCTTCTCCGATCCATAGCCTGCTTCATCCAGTGCCATATTGATAATAGCCGCAGTGACGCCCGTGCCACAGCTCGTGATGATGGGTTTTCCCGGATCTACATTCTTTCGCTTGAATATCTGTGCGAGCTCATGAGCGGGAAGGATAGCCTTAGTGTCGGCATCGAGCAGCTCAGAAACGGAGATGGATATGCTTCCTGGAATGTGGCCACTCCTAATAGCTGTACGGGGCTCGGGTTCCTTGCCGCTCCAGCGTCCAAATGATCTCGCATCGAGAATCTGGGCACGAGTTACGCCATCTTGCTGCTGACTCTGCACGATTTCTTTGAGCTCGTCGAATCCAACTAGTTTGGTAGAATCTAATTCAGGGATAGGATAAGGATGATAGTCCACTTTTTGAGGGTCACCGCTTTCCGTGGGATAGCCGCGGTCGACCCAGCCTCGGAAGTTATTCAAAACATGGACCGAACTATGACCAAAAGCCTTGAGCATCCAGGCTACGCGCGGAGCACTGAAGATGCCCTGTTCGAGGCTGTCGTAGACCACGACTGTATCATGTTTCCGCACGCCAAGGGTAGACATAGCTTTGGCAAAGTCCGAGGCAGAAGGCAACATGTGGGGAAAGGGAGACTCCTTGTCGCAAATCTCATCAATGTCAAAGAAACGAGCGTTAGGAAGACGCCGGGTACGGAATGATTCGAGTCCCCGGTGAGCCGAGGTCGGGAGGAACCAAGTTGCGCAGAGAGGCACCACAGTGGACGAGACCGTAGCCTGCCCCATAGTGATTGGCTGTAGCCGTGCGTGCAGTTCTTCGGGCGTTACGAGAGTGGAGAGTACGTGTCTCATTGATGAATCGACCAAGACATTCCGAGAACTGAGTAATCGTGAGCGCTGACGGAGGCAAGTTTTGCGGGCGAGCATGGCGTGAAACAGCTCGAAGAGCTTGAACGAAAGGAAGCGGGCAGCTTAATGCTCAAGTTGATGCGGCAACTCTTGGCTGCTATCCGAGCTCGTAGCTGACGGAGACGTCTTGGCATCCCGATCAACTGATAATGGGTCTGGGTGGCGTTATCATTCATAGGTGTATGTTTAATATGATGACATCCGATCTAGCACCTTTTTTCTATCATTTGCTGCGTCCATGTTGTGCAGAGCCGGTAAAGACGAAAGCCTCACCTTCCAGTGTTGTTGGTGTAATCGCTCGGTACGCTTTGAATATCTGGGATGGCTAAGAAGAATCCCAACCGAATCAATGTCGAAAGCAACAATAAGCATATCTAAAATCGACGACTTCTCGTCAAATGTTGGACCCATAATTCTCACGCGAGTCCTCTGCCTCAATCTTACTACACTACCCGCCTCAACTACCGATAATGGCGTTACTCTAATTGCCATCGGCCATTTTCCACTGATAAACTATGATGCTATTAAACCCTCGAGGAGGAAACTGAGTCACAATAAACAAAGTTCCGGTCGCGGTCTATGCGGGCTTCACATCTTAAGGGAAGACAGGTAGCTTGCATATGGGACGAGCGAGTGAAGAGGCCACAAATAGGCTCACCAGGACTCCCATTTTTCGAGTGATTATAACCTCGGCATGCTGGTGGGCGCCGAGGCCACGATTCGGATATCACTACCGACACTTGCAACAGGCAAGGATGGAAGGTTTTATGGTCGGCCTCCTGGTCGTCATCTCTTCGAATGAAAGTCTGGGTGGCCTGGACACCTACCTCCGTCGAGAAATGGAGGACTGTGAGGCCATATCTCGCACATTGGCTATTTACAAGGTGGCAAAGGCATGTTAGAGTAGCCAAAGGTTTTTCCGGGATTTCCTTTGGATATTAACGGTTGATGGAAGGGTGCAAGACCCTAGAACAAAGGTCTCGAGTGGTATCAGATAATGCACCCAATGCATGAGTGGTCCAGATGTAAAACTGAGTTATTTTCCTATAAAGTCGTCGGGGAAGGACTAGCTTTGTCCGTATCATTCTCTATGATTGCTAGGTATGTGCCCGTCACTAATAAATATTCATTTAGAGTCAGCTAATCTCGGCTCTGTTGGCTCCACGATGGGAGCTAGAGGTTCCTGGAGGGCAACACTGGCAGATGCTGAACTTTGCCCTGTCGCTTTAATGGGGCTCACTTATTTTAAGGCCTTCAAATCTTAAAACAGCTAATGTATTTTTCTGTTGTTTATCCCCTTAGAAGCAGTGACATTTAGATTACAAAACGAAGCTCAGCACGCTCAATAACTCACACAATTTATTGACCCCATCCAATAGAACTTCCATGTGGACTAGAGTATGTGGAAAGTGAGATAAGCTCGGCTTTCTGATGATGTGGGTTACGCGTGTCTCGTGGCTCCAAACTGCTGATTTGTATAGCAGAGCTTAATGTAAGATATAACGTTTTGCTATGAATACAAGGCATCATCTATTTAAATACAGTGCTTCCTCCCTTACTGTTACCGTTCGACCATTGTTTGAGTCAAGGTAAATACCTAAGCGCAATGTTGAGGATCCTAATTAGACTGTTGGTGAATGACAAGTCTTCAAGAAACAGCGCTAATAACTAAGAGGTCAAAGTAGGGGACGAGGGCTGAACACCTGTCAGTGGTGTTGTGATGTTGAAGATGGAGATAGATTTTGGGCTGTTGCAGAGGAAGGAAGACTGGTATTCGAGCAAAGGAGCAGATGAACTTTAACATTAGAATGTCGACTTTAAGAGTTCTAAACTTCATCAGTTAATACAATGACGTGAAGATCTTTGGTGGTAGGAAAGAGTACATCTATATACAGGAATAGGGTCGGATGGTGTAGCGGTACACCATCCGGGCCGGTCTTCTCAGTAGGGTCTGGATGGCCTGATCATCAATCCCACCTGAGACAGAAGATCGCTGGTTCGACTCCAGCAGACCTCACCTTGCTGAAGTAAGCTTCATTCATTATGGTGGCATGTCTGGATAACCCAAGGTTTTTTTGAGAGGTTTCCCTTTGGTGAGTTTCACGGAGAGCACAATTCGACAGCGGTGAAGAAGAAGCCGCCTTGTCACAGCCATAGTGAGACTTGCAAATGATATCTGAGACATGATGTTCATCACAACTATATCATCATTGTATCTGACTGAAGTCAACATCTGCATGGGCCAAAAAGGCGCCAAATCAGGACAATTAAATAATTTATTTATTTATATACAGGAATCAAACTTGGTACAACGAAGGTTTGGGGATTGACGAGGTACGTGCAAATGTCTCAATCTGAAAATACTATCCAACTGACGTTTGATCCAGTATTTAGTGAGACCTCCGTAACCAAAGCAGAGAAGGAAGTGACTACACAATTCATGCAATCTGGCCACAAGTTAATTAACAGTTACATGTTGTAGTGCACAGGCAGAGATCCTGCACCAACACTGATGCAGAACTGTTTTATTACAACAAGTCGTCTCCTCTACAGTCCTGCATGCGGGATTTTCTTCTAGACCAGAGATTCAGTCACGAAAAAGGGTGGTTTCAAGAGTTTTCGTCGAGATGTGGGCCGGAAGGAGTGGTGTCGGCAAGTTACAAATGGTAAATCAGACACGCAGAGATTTCACGACTCCACAACAGAACCAATACAAACATCTATATCCCCAATCCGAACAGCGATTAGGTTAAAAACTTCTAGAGCTCGTATTAAAAAACTGCAAGCCTTCACCATCTCGAATCTTCGGGAAAGGTTTCGGAAGCCACGGGAATTCGAATATTCTCAGTGAACATTCTGGAAACACACTGTAGGTTCATGAGGAGTGTGAGGGTGTTTATTGTACTACTTGAGTCATAGACTATCTAGCACATTTGGCTCCTCTCTGACCTAGACCACACCTTGTACAGTGCTCCTTGTCTCTTTTGTTTCGTGAAAGATCATTGATAAATTGCCCTTGATTAATAGCCATTCAGCTCCGTATTTACCCATGGAATTCAGCCACCTTTTCCACGGAACCTTCTACCCAAAAAAAATAAAAATGGTAGCAATGGAAACTGCGTGCGCGGGAAAAAGTCTCAAAAAACCTGCAGCCCCAGTCAGGCGAGGCCTAGACACCGGGACCACACGAGGTGCGCATATTCATCTAGATCTCCATTCTTTGTAACAGTCGAGGCCAAGTTGAACCATTCCACCATCTCCGTATCGGGTGCTGGGTACGCTCCGGAAACTCATCGGATGGCTTTTCCTCCATGATCAAGGGTTGGTGATGAGAAGGGCTTCGACCCTAACATCTGATCTGACCGTGGTTAGCTTCATGATAATGGTGATAAAGGTATGTGTTTAGAGATGAAGACGATACAGACGGCGAAAGCAATTGGGAATCCACATCGAAGTGAGGACTTTGTTACTCAATCTCGACTCTGCAGACTCTACAGTGAGAGCTGGAGGATCGTAGGGGACACCATTGACAGGTGTTGAGAAAAGTCCCCCTAGGTTCATGAGGATAACAGGTGTACCGGAAACCTTTTAGCTAGTTATCGAAGAACCTCAGTTGTTCAGGTCAGAGGGAGAATCTCCTCCAAGGGCAATAATTTAGAATGTATATATATGTAGTCTTTAGATTGAGATATTCTCTTCCCAGAGAGTTATAATATACTGTACTTTCAAGATTGCCCATGCATTTTGTACTGAAACCATGACACTACCAAAGCAGTTTTGGTTCAAAAGTCGTAATCGCCATCTAAAATGTAAGTGGACATCCATACCACTGTAGGTGTTCTGCGCTGTGAAGGTACGGTCAAAGTAGCGGCCTTAGACTTGTCTATACCTCGTCCATGGCCATGAGCAGCTCGCCCTGCAACGAGTCGCTACCGACGAAATACGCACAAAATATCGCAGGTACATCATCTTGAGCATTCGACAAAGACTAAGGCATCGCTGCCTCGGTCTCGAGCTGTAAGACTTTAAGAGTCAATGGAAAATGGAAAATTGTAATGAGCATCCATTATTTTGTTCCGCCCTACTGCTATTCCTGTTCCCATCTAGATTATGCATCTTCAGAAAAAACCACTTGCTGTCTGTCTCCAAACATATCCTTATGAAACAATCTCTTAAGAAAGATATGTGGGACACGGTATTGCGTTGTAAATGTTGACTAAAGAACGCTATAGCTACAGATGAAATCCATGTACTGCTATGAAGGTCATGTGACCTGTCTAGCTTAGTTTACATGAGTAGGTGAAATGTTACCCCTAGACACAATCTACAGGTATATTTATTTGTTTTTCAAGGTCTGCAAACAACCTACACATAACTTGCTGAAGTGGCAACCTTACGCTGTTTTTTTTTTAATTCATTAAGTGTATGCAGCCTAACTAGCTATGACACTTGCGCTCTTTTATGTCGCGTGATAGTATACCCTTATGTGTGCATTCTCTTCTAGCAGCATATAATAGCTTAGGTACAAAGACAATATACAAATCAACCGATTTACAATATATACCCTTTTAGTTCCTCGATATAACTTAGATCGAGGAGGGCAAGACTGACACCTTTACGCGGTGCTCGCTACGAACCCGGGAGTGAAATATTCTCCCAGAGCCAAGTTCAGTCAAATTTCGCAATATCAAACAAGTTGGCCCATGAAGCAATGATTCAAAATATTTCGCCATGTCAAATTTTCGCTCCCAACGAGTTCGACTCCCACTTAATTCTCATCAAGTTTACAAGTACAACCAGGTACATCCTCATTTCAATGATCACACCACTTGTCGACTTTCTCTGAGTTCAATTGACCACCACGTATACGCCCACGCCGATATTTATACCCGACGGAGGAAGCAAAGCGTGGCGCACAAATCTGGGAGATAGTTCTTTGGGATGGACGTGAGAGGGATCAGGACAAGTTCACAAGATGATGCAGAGGATGGAAACGATCACGACGGGCGTGAATTTTAGAATTTTGATAACGAGTTTTCGAATTGAGCTTTGTGCGTGCGCCTAGACTTCGCTTGCGAGAGTGCGGGCGACACTATAAACACCGCCGTGGTTGGATGGTGCGGTGGTACATTATCTTGGCCGGTTTCTCAAGTAAGGTCTGGATAGCTAGGACACATATCCCACCCGAGACAGGGGACCGCTGGTTCGAATCCAGCAAAACTAAACTACATTTCTCGCGGCGCTGATATGCATGGATAATAAAGGCATGCTTGGATAATCAGAAGTTTTAAATTTCCCTTTGGTGGGTACTTACGGAGGAGGGTCGACTGTTTGTGTAAGCAAACATACCTCGCAGTGGTATTTGCAAATGAAATGCAGAGTACGAGTGTCTCTAACGTCAAAAGAGTCATCCTACGTGTATACATAGTACTGGTCATGTGTCATAGCTGAATAGCTGCATACACATTAAATGATTTAAATAAAAAAAAAAGGCGCGCCCAATCATCTTGCAGAGTGTCCTCTAGAGCCTCTCCATATTGTTAATATCAGATATATGGAGGAAATAATGACCCCCCCCGGTCACGAAGATGTGGAGCGCACTTAAGTAACCGAGTTAAACAAAGCATATGATTTTGTAACATTACACTGTTTGCTTACCCTGGAGCTTCATGATTGAACGCAGTGATCGGCGAGGCTGCCTGCATATAAGGTGGAAAACATCCGACTAGTCTCCAATGAGTTTAGCGTTAACCCCGAAATCTGAGTAAACAGCAGCTACTATCATAAAGCACAACGATCGGTTGATAATATAATGAGAGGCATTACGTGGGAATTTTAGTTGCCTCGCCGACCTCGAAGTAGCTTGGCCATACGCCTACATTCTTTGAGTCGCTCTCATCCGAGAACTAAGACACATTTTTCCAGCAGAGTCACGTTTGTCTCAACAACGTGGCCTACTTGATGGCCCCGACTATTCAAACTTCTACGGTATGTGTCCCCCTATCATCAGTGCCTATCTTCTTTAGGGATCGAAACTCTCCTAGACGAGATGGCAGTTTTAGTCACCTGACACCGCATCCCATCTCGGGCTCCTTCTCTGGTTTGGGGAATGGGGGGCCTCAGGCTCCCGGAGCTGAGAGCTCTGGCGTCCTTTCCCCAATCAGGGACTAGTGCATGTAGTCATTAGATAGACGTGAGATGGAAAACAATCAATCTACGAGTGTAGACAGCAGAAAATTTGCACAACTATGAGAAAGCAGGCAGACTCATGATGAGCTGTGGAGAGTCACCTATCCATATCAACCAGAACCTTCGCCGGGCCCGGAGCAGCATTGCCACACAAGCAAGAAGCGAGCATATCGGGTTCAATGCTTACTTTACAAACGGAATGGGCCGGGAGTGCGAAACCCATGCTGCCAATGTGGATAACCGTCCCAAAGTATAAAGCACATGGTGGTGTCTTGTCCGAGATGGGCGAAGGGAAGCGGCGAGTTGCTGCGAAAATCGCCAACCCGATCTTTCAAGGCTATGGGAAATACCGTCAAAGATATGACTAGAATTGCCCAGGGTAGTCCAAAGAAAGGATGGCCAGAGCAGTTTCGGCTGAGCCGGGGAAATCGAGGCGTTAGTCAGGCGAAGGGAGGAAAGTGGAAACACAGGACAAGCTCGGAATCCACACTGGCAACAACAGCCTGAGTGTGCTTCCTCGAGGCCAGATTATAGTGGCGAAGAGTCCAATCACACTGCAAAGGAGGTTTCTACGGCAAGCTTTCCTCCCACGTAGCTATTTGAGTTCGTAGATACCTGCATGCGCCCATACGCCGCCAGATCGGGCTAAATGAGGGCAATTTCAAAAAATCAATCATCGGAATGTGGACGGCTCCCGAGCTCGGCGCGGGCACGACGTCAATCAATCTAAAAAAGTATTCAAACTTCTAACGAAACCAGATAACCCAGTTATTCACTCAGTAAACTTTGGAGAACAGACGTTTCCGCGAACCCTGCGGCACACCCGGCTGTTAGAGAGCTGATAATCTGTTTATACATAACTCTGCAAGCACCTCAGATTGCCAACAAGGTCCTTCCATGTGTGTTTATCAGATTGTGGTTTAAAATTGATAATATTGTACGTGCATAGATTTGGGCTCCTGTCAGGCTAGAACTATCCCATACATATCTAACCGAGGCGGGGAACATGGGATGATAAAAGTACCACGATGGGAGTGAATCCCAGGCATGTAATGCTCCACGGGTATTAGGAACTCTACGAAATGAGTGGGACAGATTTCACTTGGAACGAAGATTTGTAGCACACACGAGCTGCGTCAAAACATAAGATCGGATGGTTCGAGCAAATTGGGTATCATCATTTTTGTTCAAAGTTTACTACCTGAAATCAACTTCTGTTATTCTCTATCTAGAGAAAAGAGTTTTTTTGTTTTGTAAATTTACCCATTCGGTAAAACAAGATGAAATAATACAGGGAGCAATAGCATCCCAGTGCAATCAATTTTTTACATTGTGCCGAAGTTAAATTGCGGTTATATCGCGAACATGAACATAGCCCCTGTCCAACCAGTATTCCGTAAATTCTGAAGATACCTAGAACATTATCATCATCTGTGTATAATCTTAGATACTATTCGAGCTTTGTTCTCGTAATTTTTCAAAGTCAGGAGTCCCAAGGCCCGTTACTGGATCCCATCCCGTAGATGCACGAAAGCCACTGCCGGAAATTTGTGGACAGCCACTGCCTTTGCCTCCAACAATGTCAGTGAAGGCTGCTTGTCCATTTTCGTATAGCCATGGATTTAGTAGGCCCAAAGGCGGAGCCCCACGCTCAATCCGATCACCATTTAATAGAGCAATTATAGCAGCCATAATAGGAGTGGAGGCGCTTGTGCCAGATTCAAGGACATTGTTGCCACGAACAAAGACGTGGAAATTGACTCCTTGTGCTGCTATATCCGGGTAAGCGCGACCTGACGTGTTAAAGTAGGGCGTAAAGCTTGGATCAGCATTATCGAGGTAAGTAGTCACGGCCTGATCCTGATAGGCTGGACGGGGGAAGATATCAGAGAACCCGCCACCAGAGAATGCAACGGCAACTTCGGGTGAGATATGGTAGGTCGAGCCAACGCTGGTAACAAACGGACAGCTAGCTGGAAATGATGGTGTATAGTAAAGAGAGCCAGGATGGGTTTCATTACAGTTGGATCCGGAGCCAGAGTCTCCACTTGCAACAAGCACACTCACGCCACGGGCAGCTAATTGAGAAAAGAGGTCACAGACAGTACGAGCGTACGAATCTGGTACAGACCATTCAGAGTCACCATATGAGATAGAGATTGTCTGTGGGGGCTGATCGATTCCGAGGAGATAGGTAAGGAACTCAAGGTAAGGTTCGTTATCAACCTCGTACTTAGACGTCTCTGGTGGTCGACCTCCTGTTGAAATGTACATAGCTGGTGTTGGATAGGCTAGAAAAGCGTATTGAATGTCTAGATTAGCTTCACCCATATTCAGAGACTTGTCTGTTTCGTTCTGTTGTGTGTTGGAGCCATTATTTACAAGAACAGTGGAAAAATCATTTCCGACGGCATCAGGCTCATATTGTGTTAGGAAGCGGTTAAGGTCATCGTGCTGAGCGTATTCCTCGAGAAAACCAGCCAGGGCAAATTGATTTTTACTACTATTTGAACCTGAAAATTGGCGGAGATTATAGAGGTCTTTGATACATTCAAGAGTAATAGATGAATTGCATGCAGCAGCCACACCACCATCAAGAGATGCATTATCTTCATGTATTTCTTCCGCAGGCCAGTCTACTAGCGTAGATCGGTAGGCCGCTGGTGTAGAGAACTTTATTGTGGGTGCAATGATGTCGATATGAGCTCTGAGAGAGCTAGGAAGGCTGTAAGATAGTGTACGTAATACAGACTTTCCTGTCAGTGTGTTCTCATAAACTTCGAAGTTTGTGTGTAGAAGTCTTTCGACTCTTCTGACGGTACTTTCCACCACGAACCAATCATTTTCAATAGTTATATTCCCCACGTTTTGTTCTTCTAGCCACTGACGAACCAATTGAAATGAGAGGGATGATGGTGCTAAGTAACTGTTTACCTCTTTACGTGTCATATGTTGACCATATGATGGATGACTGGGCGTGCTCATATCGAAAACCTTCTGATGAAAAGAATCAGTATTTATATTTTTCAAGTGGATCCGAAGCTTAAATGACTGGTCTTGATTAATGTGGTCAATTTTTCTCGGAGTCCATGGTGAAGGAGCGACAGGTAGCTGCTCATAGACCTGATAGTCGCCGAAAGAGATACAATTATCAACTTGGCCCTGCGGATAAGCCCCTAAACAGGCGGTCGCAAAGAAAAGAATGACAGCAGCAGTCGCAAGTTCCATAGCTGGTGAAAGGAGTGTGGGATATCTTCAAAACCCCGTAAGATGAGATGAATCTTGTAGGCCCTACAGTCTGATATAAAGGTCGTCGCGGGCGAAAGGTTTGGACCCGCATTGAGCCGGGTCCCGTAGTTTTGGGGGTTCAACGAAAGAGCGGACCCCACTAACATCCATCCCTTGTAATTGATTAGTAATGCGGTGACAGTGTGAATAGGAGTACGCATTACCATTTAGCTCCCCTATGAACACGCTGTGAAGCACCAGCTGGGTCTAAGCCTCTTCCATTGTAGAGTGCCTTCAGTGCACCCATTCCCTTGGCCCCTCTGCTTTCCGGATTTTCGGGTGCTTAATGCCAGTCTAAGGCCACCAACCTCAACATGATTTTTGGTGAACGTAGCAACCGTAGCACAACAAATAAATTATTAGCGCATGACTGTCCTAACGTCGGGAAGACCATGAAAATTGACCTTTGGAAAACCTGCTCAAATGAGGTTTCCGAGAGACTGATAGGTGAAGGGCATTGCATTCTTTTACTTTTTCTTCTCCTCAACCCCTTCCAAGTTGTTAATCAGCGATTCCTTGACACAAACCTACATAGGCCACTAGCTTGTGGGGTCGTGAATAACGGGAGCCGCCGTTAGCGAAACCTTATTTGAGCACCCGCATCAGTTCCCGCACTAGCCTGTCGACCCGTACATCAACAATTTGGACCTTGACTGTAGTGCTACAAATATTCATATTCAATCCCATATACTGCGATAGCGCCACGATGGTATCCTCAAAGTGCTACGAACTTATGACGATAAAAGTGCAGTAGACCAGCACAGATCATCCGCATGACCTAAATCGACCGAGCGCATTATGACAAGGTAGTCCATGAGCTCCACATCTCCTGTCTCCTTTTCTTCCAACGCTCATTGACATTATTTGACAGGGCCTGTCACACTTTGACTCTTGCATTATCCGGAAGCGAATCCTGGAAAAATTATTTTCCGAGATCTGCAAAATCAAAGAATACGTCATTTGACACTGATTTCGCCAACTCAATTTAATGTCATAGCATTTGCTGGCTTGGTGAGTTACAATGAACGAGGATATTAGATATGCCCAGTTTGAGCAACAATCGATGGGACTAGACAATCTCAACTGTTTTGAGCAATTATGCCAGCAAAGATGATTTATTCGCCTTCAAGCGGTGCCAGTACCAGGCTCAATAGTGTCTGCATTTTCGGACAGCAAAAAGGAATCGCCCACAAATCGAAATCGCACGTAAACGCAAGCATACCTACAATTGATGGCTCATGTTCAATATTGGTCCTACTATTCACAGACCAGGCATCTCATTAAACGGGAGCTTGCCTCATACATTACAGACTATCTCCCGATTTAATATTATGAAGCCAAGTGTAGCTGTAAGTTTTATAATTAAGACATGAACAGAAATATAATCCTAAACAGACTATAGATGGCAGATAAAATTGGAGAACGATTGTTAGAGCTTTCTTATATGATGGATAGCTCCGTAGTGATCTATCATCATATCTTAGCGATAGATTTTACTTATAGATACATATTTGGTACCCACTATACGGTAGAACACTGCCTAGCAGGATGTTCTATAATCATAATTCCATGCTATACTATCGGAGGGCAAATAATGAATAGTTGTCCGTGGTGTCCTCTACGAACCTGGGAGTAAAATATTGTCCTAGAGCTAAGTTAAGTCAAAATTCGCCATAACAAACGAGTTGGCCCACGAGGCAATGATCCCAGAGTCTCTACTACATCAATCCCCACCAAAACATCATCAAGATTTACAGGTACGACTTCGTACATCCTCATTTCAATGACCAAACTTCTCTTTGACTTCCTCTTGCCTCAGCTAATCACCAAATACACGCCCACGCCGATGTTCACAACTGACGGAGGAAACGTAGCGTGGCGCACAAATCTGGGAGAGAGTTCTTTGGGATGGACGTCAGAGGGATTGGGATAAGTTTACAAGATGATGCAGAAGATGGATACAATCTCAACGGGCGTGCGATTTGAATTTTGGCAAGGAGTTTCACGAATTGAGCTTTGTGCGCGTCAAGATTTCGTTTGCAAGAGTGCAGCTGATACTTTAAAAACAAGTCAGTGGATGATAAAGGCATGTCTGAATAACCCAGGGTTATTGAGAGGTTTTTCCGGGTGGGTATTCACGGATGAGGATTGGCTTGAGGCGAAGAAAAAGCCACTATAACTTCGCAGTAGCACTTGCGGACGAAATCCGTGTCATGAGTGCATTAAGAGTCATTGAATCATCTTTTCCGTACATTTTTTCCGATATTTTGTCATTGCTAGATAGCTGCATGCATAGTTAAAATTTGATGCAAAAATATAAAAAAAATGCCACATTATCCTCAACTTCTCTATGCCATTGTCTGGAGCTGCGTCGCAACAATTGAACGTAATAGTGGCTATGCAGGTCTGTGCAATACTCTCTTTTTTTTGCATTAGATTTTAATTGCGTATGCAGCTATCTAGCAATGACACAATATCAGAGTAAATATATAGAAAAGATGACTCAATTTACAGTAAGAGTACTCATGCCTCGGATTTCATTTGCAAGTACCACTGCGAAGTTATGGTAGCTTTTTCTTCACCCCAAGTCAACCCTCATCCGTGAATACCCACTCAGGGGAACGTCTCAAAAACCCTGGGTTATCCAGACATGCCTTCGTCATCCTCTGAATTTCCTCCGCGCGAAATGTAGTCTTCGTTGTCTCCTCCCCAAGTGGAGTAGGTGCCCAGGTTACTCAAACTATACCGGAGAACACCACCAGGAGGCGGACCACGGCACCTTTCATCTTTTTTTTTTTAATTCATTTAATGTGTATGCAGCTATTAAGCTATGACACATGACCGGTACTATATATACATGTAGGATGACTCTTTTGACGTTAGAGACACTCGTACTCTGGATTTCATTTGCAAATACCACTATGAGGTATGTTCGCTTACACAAACAGTCGACCCTCCTCCGTAAGTACCCACCAAAGGGAAATTTAAAACCTCTGATTATCCAAGTATGACTTCATCATCCATGCATACCAGCGCCGCAAGAAATGTAGTTAGGTTTTGCCGGATTCGAACCAGCGGTCTCCTGTCTCGGGTGGGATATGTGTCCTAGCTATCCAGACCTTACTTGAGAAACCGGCCAAGATGATGTACCACCGCACCATCCAACCACGGCGGTGTTTATAGTGTCGCCCGCACTCTCGCAAGCGAAGTCTAGGCGCACGCACAAAGCTCAATTCGAAAACTCGTTGTCAAAATTCTAAAATTCACGCCCGTCAAGATCGTTTCTATCCTCTGCATCATCTTGTGAACTTGTCCTGATCCCTCTCCCGCCCATCCCAAAGAACTGTCTCCCAGGTTTGTGCGCCACGCTTTGCTTCCTCCGTCGGGTGTAAATATCGGCGTGGGCGTGTACGTGGTGGTCAATTGAGGCCAGAGAAAGTCGACGAGAGGTGTGATCATTGAAAGGAGGATGTACTAAGTCGTACCTGCAAACGTGATGAAGTTTTGGTGTTGATTGATCTCGTCCGTTGTGAAAATTTGATTAGGTGGAGAGTCTTGAATCATTGCCTCATGGGCCAACTTGTTCGGTATTGCGAAATTTGACTGAACTTGGCTCTGGGAGAATATTTCACTCCCAGGTTCGTAGAGGGCACCGCGTACAGGTGTCAGTCTTGCCCTCCGGCACCTTTCATCGTTTGCGTGTTGTTATAGTGTCCGCTGCACTCTCGCAAGCGAAGTCTTGGCGCGCACAGAGCTCAATTCGTAAAACTCCTTGCCAAATTTCAAAATTACACGCCCGTCGAGATTATATCCATCCTCTGGCACTCCAAACTTTAGATTCAGATATGCAGAAGACATTGCCATTGTTCGAGTCGGTAAAAGTCCTTGTGAAGCTATCGAGGCTGTCCAGGTCGAAGTAGGCAGGATTGTTCAACTAGCTTCGTTACAGATGATTAAATTTGACCCTTCGAAGTCTGAGCTCCTGATTATTGGGGGTGGACCAAAGAAAATACTAGACTCATCCAACCAACAGTTAGAGTCGAGGATCAGTTTATTTCGCCGTCTCCGCATATTAGATGGCTCGGAGTTTGGCTTGACTCCCAACTAACATTCAGACAGCATGTTCAGGAATGGTGTAGCAAGGCACAGCGACTTTCCTACTTCATACGTAGCATAAAAAGAGTCCAAAGAGGTGCAGCTCCGGGACCATTAATACGCGCGGTGAATGTATGTGTAGTCAGTACGGCTGTCTATGGTGCAGAAGCCTGGTGGCCTGGACTCACCCGTATCACGACGAGACGAGACAAGAAAGTAAGTACGGGTGTTGGATGGCACCTCAAGTTACTAGACAGGACTATTTTGACCGCAATCCGAGCTGCACTACCAGTATTGCGAACTACACCAAACATAGTTCTTCACCGGGAGTCAGGGATCTTACCTGCAGAAGTAATGCTTCAGCAGCGACAGCTCCGATGTGCGGCAAGAATTCGCCGACTTGACAATTATCATCCACTATCGTCAAGGGTAGTCGAGACACCCAAGGAGGCAATCAAGCGACTCAAACTGCGAGAAGGGCAGAAAGAACGTGCCTTTAAGTTTCCACATCGATACTTAACACGCCTTCAGAATGGGAACCTCAGCCTGCCGGCATCAGAAGGGCCTGGGCAGCTTTACCAACCAAAGATCGCGATGGCTACTACCAGGCCCAAATGCGACAAGGAGAAAAAGGCGAAGCAGATCAAGGTTTGGCTCAGGAATCTTCCCCCAGGAACACTCTGTGTTTACTCAGATGGGTCATCGATCGTCCCAGCATACTCAGCCTATGGCTACGCCATATATAGGGGCGGCGAACTTATAGCGAGTGGTGGAAAACCCCTTCCCGGAGCTGAGGTCTTTGATGCGGAAATCATCGGAGCAGTACGAGGCTTAGAGGCAGCGTTAGAAATTGGAGGTAGCACAGATATTAAGGTACTCCTTGACAATCAAAAGGCGGCTAGAGCCCTTCAAGACGGCAGAACAAATACCTCGCAAGTAGAGGTAATAAATTTCTTGGAACTACGCAAGACTCGACCATTGATAGAGGTCCACTGGATTCCGGGACAAAGCGGCATTCCAGGAAACGAAAAGGCCGATTCGATGGCAAAGAAATGCCTCGCTTCAAATAATCGTGATGGGAACATGCCGGAACCAGAGCGCATCTGGGAGGAAACTCACGAAGTTCTGACTTTTGCAGCTCTCAAACGCCAAGTTAACATCCGGGTACAAAAACTTGCTGAAGAATGGTGGCTTAAGAACAGATCCAGTAGGTATGAAGATCTGGACCTACTTATGCGGAGAAAACGCCCTCCAGAGCTAGCACCACCTCGATGGGCATACCACCGCCTCATCGCAGCAAGGACCGGGCATGGTGACTTTGCCAGCTATCATAGACGGTTCCAACACCAGAATGAAGAAATGCTCTGCAATTGTGGCCGAGAAAAGCGACCATGGCATTTTGCAGAGTGTCGCCCGACCATCCAGAAATGGAGGACGGAAACGAAGGAACCACGTCCTACGATCAGGGAGATGATAGGACAAGAAGGATGGCAGAAATTCTGGCGTTTTTTAACTGTGACAAAGTGTTACAGCAAGATTGAATCGTGAACGGGGGATGTAAAGGTCAACTGTATTGCTTCTTAGGACCGTTCGGTGTGGTACGAGAATTAAGGTGTAGCGCAGGGCGCTAACACATTAGAAATGGTGTCTTTATCTGTTTTAGTTTTGTGTTTCTAGGTTTCTATGAAATGATGATGTAGGTAGCGAAGAGTCTTATAGATCTGGACTACCCGTGCCATGCCCTCTGGGTGCTGGGATAGTACCCGGTCACGATAAAAATATCATTATCATTATCATTATCATTATCATTATCATTATCATTATCATTATCATTATCATTATCATTATCATTATCATTATCATTATCATTATCATTATCATTATCATTATCATTATCATTATCATTATCATTATCATTATCATTATCATTATCATTATCATTATCATTATCATTATCATTATCATTATCATTATCATTATCATTATCATTATCATTATCATTATCATTATCATTATCATTATCATTATCATTATCATTATCATTATCATTATCATTATCATTATCATTATCATTATCATTATCATTATCATTATCATTATCATTATCATTATCTGCCGGAACGATTAATTCGGTTGAGTCTATCTTGGGTTTGGAGTTGGTGGTCCCTGCATGATGTATAACAGTTCTCTTTGTAATTCTTTTATATCGGGTAAACTATTATCCGAGGATAGATACCAACTTCGTGGCTATAGTTTAGGGGAGAGATATACATAATCAATCGAACCCAATCGAACAATTGTTCTCATTACGTACTGCAGTACTCTCATAACTTCAAGTGAACCTATTGGCTTGTAGTGTATGACCTTTGTCATACCAACACTGATCAGTGGTTGAACTGACATTTTGAGTCATACAACCACAGAACAGCAAGGTATTCCATTGGGGTAAGTGTTGACGCGGTCAAGCTCGACACGAGACAAAGAAGCGGCGTTTCAGATTAACTTATCTGACAGCGTGCGAATAAGAGTGAAATCTGCGGTCAGGCGACGACTCTCTTAAGGGCATTACAATTTGCAAGAAGGGAGTGACGGCCAATTGGTCCCAATTCCTCGACCGCTTACCTCCTTTGCCTGCGTCCATCACGCACGTCAATTTTACGGATTAAAGCCTAAATCCACAGATACATGAAGATGGCCGATCTTCGAAACAAAGCATGGGTAGCAATCGCCATTGACACCAAGCTCAGTGGCATGGAGATTGATGTAAAAGATGAAGAAAGTTTGGCACCTGAACTAATTAACACTCACATCGTCGACTGCCTCGAGTTCTATGAATCAAGCAATAAGTTTGACAAGGCACTACTGAATCAATTCAAGGAAGATTTTGAAGGCTGGACTGCCAACATTTTTAAAATTGCTAACAAAAACATTCGTAGGGAGCTCAAAGATCGCTTAAAGAATAGCGGAGTTTACGTTGGTGGTCGAGGTCAAGTTCCAGACCAACTATACTACTTGCTTAAGTGTGATGAGTGTCCACCATGGCCAAAAGACGAGCTTGAATTGCATATGCAAAAAGGCTATAATTTCAAGTCCCGATGTTATAACCCTAACTTTGATGGACAATACGAATTTATCCTAGGAAACCGCCAATCAGATACATCACAACCGACTCCCATTCCAAAACAAGAACCCTCCACCGAAAACGTCTCTGCCTCCAAACCAGGACCTCCCCTTCAGCAAACCCGTCCCACAATAAACTATCCACCAAATCAGCGTTCAGAATCCATTCAGCCCAATAACTACTATTCCCAAGTATCTATGACAACCAACACAGCGAGATTACTAACGGATCTTGGAAAGTTTTACGTTGACTCAGATAATAAGTTCGGCGGAAGCTTTTATGATGTGCTGGATGCTAAACTTAGAATATTTTACGACATGTGTGACAAAGCTGGTGTTACACCTGATTTATACGGCTCGGCTTACTCCACCATGCTAAAGGATAAGGCTCAAAATTTTTACTACCAACACTTAGCTGTCAAAATCTTAGTTTTGATGAAATGATTGAAAAAACGCGCTCCTACTTTCACACCCCTGAAAATTACCAAGCCTACCTCATGGAATGGCGCTCAACAATGCTAAAAAGTACAATTGAGGCAAACCCGGAAAGAAATATATCTGAATGTCTGGAAATGGTAATTGATAAACTTCAGAAAATCCATCAAGGACTTGTGCAAAACTACAAGGACAGTCATAGTCTGCCAGGTCAATTAATCAGCGCATGTCAAGGTGTCGAGGCATGCTCTATTGTCTTGGTACGGCCAGCAGCAACATTTGAAGGTGTAGCTTCTGACCTTCGAAGTGCAGTCGGTATGTGGATGAGATCCCACAACAATTTACCTCGAGTCTTCAACGCCATGGCTCTTGACGAGAATAGCGACAAAAGTAATCAATACTTCGTTGATAGACGGTATTCAGGAAACGGCCGTTCACGTAGTTGGAACAATAATCAAGGTGGCAATTATGTCCGTGGTAATTTTCAAGGTAATAACAACCGAAGTGAAAGACAGCAAAAGAAGTGCTTTGTTTGTGGCAAACCTAAATGTTGGTCAACCCGTCATTCTCCCAAAGAACGTAAACAACGTCGCAGCGATTGGCGTGCTTACGCTCAAGATATGGGACTTAGTGAAGACTTGGAAACATTCCTAGTTAACTACGAAGGAATTGATACCGAAGAACATACAGATGACGAATCCAACGATAAAGATTTTCATGCCTGGCTTTCAGAAACACGTGAGACCTCTGTCTCTGATAAGTTTGAGCACTTCCACACGGCGTGTGGTAATATAAATGGGTATATCATAACAAATATGCTCAATAATCAATCGGTTATGCATGCCTTAACTAGAACAGACCCCTTTGGCAAAATATCCATCGAACCAGCTCACCTTTTTCACTTCAAGAGCCGATATGATGCCGAAGAATTTCAGGGCATTATGCCCGATACCGGCGCTGCAGGTATTTCGACTGCTGGTGAGAATCAGGTAAAAGCATTGCAGCGAAAACTCCCAGGTATCAAAATCAATACAGCAGTTGCAGGCCAGCACTCTGTTCGCTTTGGTGATCATCCAGAAACCGTATCTCTCGGCACTGTTACTGTGAAAACTCCATTTGGCATGATCCACTTTGCAATAATGCCGACCAACACTCCATTTCTGCTATGCCTATCTGATATGGATCGCTACGGCGTTTACTTGAATAATATCGAGAACATTTTAGTTCATAATAACAAGAAGTACCCAATTGTACGCAAGTGGGGCCATCCTTGGCTTCTTCTTGAGGACCGTGAAAAATCAGTCGCCTGGTGTCACTTAACAGAATTAGAATTACGTCAATTGCACCGAAGATTTGGTCATCCAGCTGTTGAACGTCTATACAAGGTTTTAACATGTGCTGGATATGATAATCTGGATCGTGAATCACTCGCAAAGATCACTAAATACTGTCATCAATGCCAGATGCACGGTAGCGCTCCTGGTCGTTTCCGATTTACACTGCACGATGATATTGAATTTAACTATCGCGTTATAATTGATATCATGTATATTAATAGAAAACCAGTACTTCATGCCATTGATGAGGCCACCGCTTTCCAAGCGGCAAGATTCATGACTAATATGACAGCTAAAACTACGTGGGACACATTGCGCACTATGTGGGTAGACATGTACGTCGGACCTCCTGATGTTGTTGTCACAGATGCCGGAACTAATCTCACTGCCATGGAATTTCGTGCCAACGCTCACGCAATGGCAATCAAAGTTGAAGAAGTCCCTGTAGAGGCTCACAACTCGATCGGTAAGGTAGAACGGTATCATCATATCCTAAAACGTGCGTATGAAGTCATTTCAGCGGACTTAGAAACCACGGTGACCTCGGATCATATACTTCAGATGGCAGTTAAGGCGGTGAATGACACAGCTGGCCCTAACGGATTAGTGCCCACCCTCCTGGTCTTTGGAACCTATCCACGAATTTCAGAATTGTCACCATCGTCACCATCAATTTCGATACGTGCGAATGCCATACGTAAAGCAATGGCAGAAGTCAGAAAACTCAGAGCTACACGACAGGTTGCTGAAGGACTATCGATGCGAAACGGGCCAAACATCCTCGAAACAATACAGCTCCCGCTACAAAGTGAGGTGAAAGTTTGGCGCGAAAATATTGGCTGGACTGGACCATACATTCTCTTGGCTCGAAGCAATGATGACGTCACTTGTACTGTCGATGTCAATGGCAAGGCAACTAATTTTAGAACGGTCTCCGTGAAACCTTACTACCGCAATGAGAGCACAATAATCCCTGATCCTCTAAATATCGATGACCCAATCACTGAACCCCAGAGTCACGAGCCTGACAATGACGACTATGAGGAACCACTGCAAAAGGAAACCGAAAAACGTAAGCGTGGACGTCCAAGAGGATCGAAGAATATTCCAAAGCAAATAGCCATAGAAAATACCCCCTACACAACTTGGATGTCAGAAAAAGAGAAGCATGATGCAGCCTTGGCACTCAGGCTACGTCGAGAAGGAAAAATAACCACCCCTGGCAAGCCATTTGAAGAGTCAGATCGCTTAGAGATTGAATCTCTCATCGGGCGCGGCGTCTTTCGCTTTGAAAAATTCGACCCTCAAAAACACCGTGAAATACGAATCTTCAAGTCTCGCATAGTACGCGAAATTAAAGGAAAGCTTACTGAGACCCCGTATGAAAAATCACGCCTAGTAGTCCAAGGTTACAATGATGACGGAAAGAAAACAGTACTAACCCAAAGCCCAACTATACAGCGGGCTAGTCAACGAATTATTATGGCCCTAGCACCATCAATGATCAAACGTGGCATGCACCTTTGGCTTCGTGATATCACACAAGCATATGTGCAATCACAAACTAAACTTCAAAGAACTATTCTAGCATATCCACCCGAGCAAATTCGTGGTTACTACCCAGATAACACTATTATGGTCGTCATCAAACCACTCTACGGGATAGCAGAGGCTGGAGCTCATTGGTGGGCTACATATTTTAAGCATCACTGTGAAAAACTACACATGACAACTTCAACATATGACCCATGCTTGTTAATGACAACCAAAAGTTCTGGATATTTTGGCGTTGTCGGAATGCAAACTGATGATACATTGGGTATGACGGACGCGGCGTTTGCAAAGCAAGAGGAAGATGAACTTCATAAGGCCAACTTCAAAGCGAAAGAAAAGCAATTTCTTGATGAGAATAACCCATTGATGTTTAATGGCTGTATTCTGTCAAGGCAGCCGAACGATATCCTCTTACTAAAACAGAAGAACCAAGGTGAAAAGCTGAAACTCGTCTCGAATACTCACGAATACGTTGAACAACGCGCTCGGGGTGCATACCTTGCTACAATTTGTCAACCTGAAGCCAGCTTTGATTTATCTGCGGCAGCTCAATACAAGGAACCTCTAAAAGAAGATATTGCCAGGTTGAACAAGCGTATTAGTTGGCAGATCAAGAATGTTAGCCGCGGACTGACGTATATCCCGCTCGACATAGACTCAATGCGTCTCTTCGTTTTTGTCGACGGATCTTTCGCCAACAATAGAGATCTAAGCTCACAAATCGGCTATGTCATTGTCCTAGCTAATGAAGAAGCAGGAAACGACTCTTTCACAATTAATGGTAATATCCTACACTGGTCTTCAACAAAATGCAAAAGGGTGACAAGAAGCATTCTCGCCTCAGAAATATATGCAATGTCTAACAGTGTCGATGTCACTGTTGCTATCAATACGACGATTTGCAATATTGTGGCGCAGCTTGGTGTACCTTCAATCCCGGTTGTTGTCTGTACGGATTCCTTCTCGTTATATGAATGTCTGGTCAAGCTCGGGTCAACGAAGGAAAAGAGACTCATGATTGATATCATGGCCCTTCGCCAGGCGTACGAAAATCATGAAATTTCTGACATTCGATGGATTCACGGTGCGGATAACCCGGCTGATGCGATGACAAAATCAAACCCAAACTGTGCATTAGAAACACTAATCAACGATAACAAACTTACGATGCGAGTCCAAGGGTGGGTTAAAAGGAGTTTGGAGACTTAGAGGATATGATTTTCTTTTGGCTGCTCGGTATTGATCTGATGATTTAACCCACAAAAGAAGAGATTGCCAGTGTCGGAACGATTAATTCGGTTGAGTCTATCTTGGGTTTGGAGTTGGTGGTCCCTGCATGATGTATAACAGTTCTCTTTGTAATTCTTTTATATCGGGTAAACTATTATCCGAGGATAGATACCAACTTCGTGGCTATAGTTTAGGGGAGAGATATACATAATCAATCGAACCCAATCGAACAATTGTTCTCATTACGTACTGCAGTACTCTCATAACTTCAAGTGAACCTATTGGCTTGTAGTGTATGACCTTTGTCATACCAACATTATCATTATCATTATCATTATCATTATCATTATCATTATCATTATCATTATCATTATCATTATCATTATCATTATCATTATCATTATCATTATCATTATCATTATCATTATCATTATCATTATCATTATCATTATCATTATCATTATCATTATCATTATCATTATCATTATCATTATCATTATCATTATCATTATATCCATCCTCTGTGTCATCTTGTAAACTTGTCCCAATCCCTCTCACGTCCATCCCAAAGAACTGTCTCCCAGATTTGTCGATCCCCTTCGTGAAGCCGTCACGGGAAAGTTTCAAAATGTTGATAATCGAAGCACACCATCACTGCGAGAAATATGGTCAAGCTTTGCTTGTTTTGGACTCGCCGTCTACTGTCCCGAGGGGTATTGAGGTGTAAGATATCCGGACTCTACGTGAGTGACCAGCGAGGATGATTCAGTATTGCACAATCAACCATGACGGTGTTTCCAGTGTAGCATGATATCACACTTCTCGAAAATGGCAGCTGGAAATCAAATACCAAAGGGCGACTTCATATCATTCCCTGCCATCATGTATGAACAGCAAATTATCTTTCCGCGCTGCAAACCACGCTTGAGGACTCCCTGACAATGGTGCAAGCAGTAAGTCCCGAGAAGGATGAAACTAGCTGATCACGAGAAACGTGTTTATGGATCCCATTTACTGTATCAATCATGTGAAATCAGAATAAAAAGATATCGACTTTGACATATATCAAATGTCAGCATCAGCTTCCTCGACAAGAGTCATTTTCAGAGTTGCTTTGGCTTAATCTAGGGAGATTGAGGCTCAACACGTGCCTTCCGACAAATCAATCAGTGCGGCGCGCAATGCTCTTCTGTGAAAGAGAGAGATTGTGTGTGTGATGTATATTTATTGTATTACTTGAGTCATAGACTATCTAGCACGTTGAGCTCCTCTTTGGCCCAGGCCACTTCTTGTACAGTGCTCCTACCCTCTTTTGTTATCAGTAAGATCATTGATATATTGCGCGTCATACATAGCCATTCAGCTGAGTATTTACCCGTGGAATTTCACCACCTTTTCCGCGGAACCTTTAGTAGCAGTGGACACTGCGTGCGCGGGAAAAGTCTGAAGAAACCTGCAACTCCAGCCAGCTAGGCGAGGCCTAGATACCGAGACCCCATGAGGTGCGCAAATTCATCTATATCTCCCTTCTTTATTAAATTCGGGACAATCTTGATTCCATCCACCATCGCCGGATCAGGTGCTAAGTACACTACAGAAACTCATCGGATGGCTTTTCCTCCTTGATCAAGGGTTGGTGATGAGTAGGGCCTCCACCCTACCATCTGATCTGATCGTGGTTAGCTTCATGATAATGGTGATAGAGGGATGTGTTGAGAGATGAAGATGATACAGACGGCGAAGGCGATTGGTAATCCTCATCCATTAAGGACTTTGTTTCTCAATCTAGGCTCTGCTGACATTAGTGTGTGAGCTGGAGGTTCCTAGGGGACACCAGTGTCAGGCATTAAGAATAGGCCCCCTTTGGGTTCCTGTACTTTGCATGATTGATATAAATTTTACGAAAACGAAGGATTACACTTAATGCCCATCCGCATTTTATCTCTCACATTGTCTTTTTGACTCGAGCGTTGATCCTCCTTTCGAGTTTGTCTGCCTTTGTCTTTTCTTATTAAGTGCTAAGCCCAATTCTTCGTCTACAATATGACCCTCTGTGGCAAATGGTGGAAGTTGTCAGCAAATAAGTGTGATATAAGGGGATTGATTCATTGTGATTGGATAATTTACATACCATCAATTTGCCTTATAACATTCTTGAATGCACAAATGATAGGAGCATAAAGTTGGCCAGAGTCAGGGGTTGATGCAAACTGTTCTAAATTTTCTCCAAACAATATCTTCCGAAGATTTCTTGCCAAATCCTTCACACTGTCAAAACTCAACGAAAAATGATTCAAGATATTTGTCTCAAAATTTTCGATAATATCTTGTTTCTTCTTCAAATAGTTTAGTGAACTATTATTTGTGTACCAGGTTTTCAAATATTCAGGCTTTACACTTGAACAACCGTACCGTAGACACCCGTTGAGAAAAACGTAAAAAAACGACTCGAGATCATAGCGACAAGATTTCTCTATGCTGTAGTTGCCTTCGCTCATGTTCCTCAGTAATTCAATCGCCATGTACTTGACCGTCCCAGTGATTTTTGTTTTTTCCGTCTCATTCACCTGGCCATCAACCGAAGTAGACATGTCGAGATCAATAAGAATTCCACGAGATTTCCCGTCTGCGTCATGCCTGGTCAAAATGATATTCCCCTCAGAAATATCGCCATATAGAACATTAGCTTTAGCGTAAAGGTCTCGATGGCCAATTATGGCATCAAGTATACAATTTAGGAACTCGCGGAGCTTTCGACAGGATTTGAGAGGGCGTCCATTTGGTGATAGTAGTGCCAACGTTAGCTTACGTTTCCTAAAAAAGGGTTCAGATATGGATATTTTCCTATGACGGCCGCGTGAGAGACGCCATTCGTTGTCTAGAAAGTAGACCTTAAATGCCGTGGAGAAATCCAGCCCAGCTCGATGGGTTTCGACCTCATGTATATCCTTACTCCATCTCAAGTCAACCACACCATTCACTGGTTTGGCTAGCTCCAAGTAATCAAGCTCCGATCGTTTGGTACCTGACCCCCATGAAAACTTGACCATGTACTTTTCGTCCTTGGTCCGATGGCAGACATTTGCCCGTGATACTATTGTCTCCGGTCTGGATACTGGCTCGGGATCTATCTCAATCTCCCTTTCTGATGAATCTTTATCGTCTCTAATATCGATATAAGATTTACCATTGACACGACGAATAGTCGTGTCAAGACCAAGCTCCTCATCACTCATGAAGACGTAGGACGAGATGGCTCGAACCAGTTTCTCCTCATTTTCGATTAGACTGATTTCACCCGAGCTGTATGTGCCAGAGCGATCGAGAACCCAAAACTCGGCGTGTAATCCATGCACTACAAATCCATGTACAAATCGACGCAGCGGCTGCGCGTAAAATATCTCACGGATGTATCTTGTGAGCTGGTGATATTCGGCACCTTTCTTTTCGGATGACTTGGTAAATTCACCTACCACTGTGATATCTCTCCAATGATGATTCAGAACATCGGGTAGATTAACATCTTCAATAAAAAAGTCGAGCTTTCGATTATTTTTCCCGCCATCAAGTTGTTTGTACTCTGTGGTGTGAGCGAATCTGCCGCGCACAGGAGGATCATGTTCAGTACGAATAAATGTCGGTTCATGTACATTTGTTTCATGAGGAGTCCTGACCTGTTTCAAGTAACGATCGTAGAATGTATAAAGCCATGCATGGAGTTCACTTTCATCCATTTTTTCCTTGAAAATGTGGGGTTGACATTGATTATTGTCACGATAACACTCCCAGATTCGCTTTGTTGTTGGAGACCACCTTGGTTTCTCGAAATAAACCTCCCAGAAATTCCCAACATTTTTGAATACATCGTTAGCCGATTCGCTTTTGAGAGCCAACGTGAGAGAGTCGCAGGTTTTATCATATTGGAACTTTTCTTGAGCATTTCGCGTGATGGTAGTCATTGTGTTTTTATTTCTTACTATAGGAAGCTCTACGTCCTGTACAGACTGGGATTCACCAGAGGGTTCATGGTCGAAGTTATTAACAAGACTTCTGACTTCGGCCCAAATGTGTAGGTCGCTGCCGTTAGAGTTGATCATCGCAATTAATTTTTCGAAATAGGAGATAGGGACATTGTTATTCAATATATTCGGAAGAAATTTAGAAAGCTGAACAGCAAGTACATTGATAGAGGCGATGTGTGAAAATTTAAGTGTATAGCCGATTAGTTCATAAAAAATTTGTGAAATTACTACCTAATTAGCTATGGTCTCTTTATTCAGCATGAAATATTTACAAGTTTTAGTGTCGACTCGATTTTCATAACCGTGCCTAAATCGAGAAAGAATTTCTTCGAGAGGATGTTGGGTAGTGTATTCGTAGAGATCTTTGTATTGACTCATTTTGTATTATGATGATAGAAGAAAGCTGATGGAGGAGCTATATTGGTCTGAAGATGAGTTTGTCATCGACTGAGTTTATTATTTATTTATTTATAATATTGAACGTCGTGCCCGCGCACAGCACCTGAGCTCCTTACGTACCGGTTAGCCCAGTCTAAATTAAACAACCCAACGTATTGGCATCTACATAGACCCAACAAAGCAGACGATAGCCAGGATCTTATCATCCTGCGCTCGAAGATTATAGTATGTATGAAGGTCGTCCGTCCAACAAATCTCATGCTATGCAGTAGGTACAAAATCAAGAAAATATTTATAAAAAATAAAAATAAAAGGAGAAAATTGTTTACATCAAATTGTGATTTCGTTCAAATCAGACTTGTTGTTGTGCCATTTCGTAGAAATCTGTGACACGCACCCAGATATTTAATGCATTAACTCCATCTACCTAAGCAAGAGCCCAAGGTACGCTGGGATTAGAATTGTGTGCTCTGTGGAGCTGAGCCTGGTATTTCCCAAGTGAGCAATAGAAAAAGAGATTTGAGGACTTCTGTCAGGAAATGCTGCTTAGTCATCTAGTTGGTCAAGTGCAAGGTGTCCACATCCTTGGTACATACTACATCTTCATCACTCTATACCTGTAGTACTCACGATATACATTCCTCTGCATATCCCATATTACCGTCTATATTATCTTACTCTCGTGATAATCCCTTCTTAATATCCCAACAGGTTATGAGACCGGTGTTTAACAATTCATCGGCTTCCGTTTCAGAACAATCATCAACAATGTCTTCACTCACCGCAGAACTAAGAGGCACCCGCAATCAAGATGGTCTTCCATTATACAAATCTAATTGGGGAAACATTGTGATCCTAGGCCTTGGAACCTATACAGAGTGGCGGATTACTTGCGAGATCGCCTTGATAAACGCAGGCGTTTTAAGCCTTACGTCCAACTACTCGATCAGTGTCCTCAAGCGCACCACATCACGATGTCGATACCAACGACAACGAATTTCAAGTACAGGAAGAGAAATGGTTGTCTAAAGCCCGCGACACCCAAGTCATTATATCTAACTCTATCGAAACACAACTGATGGAGCAGTCGCTCGGGTTCCTGAGGAACATCGATCCTGCCGGACTATGGAATTTCCTTCTCCAAATGGACCCAAACAAAGATCCAACAACAATTGCAGAATTGAGGTCCAAGTTCGCCTCCATGAAGTTTGATCCGAGAGTAGACACGATCCAGTCCCTTGTCCTACGTCTCAACAGTCTTAGGGTCAAACTATCAATGACTTCTAGATCGATCACTGAGGAGGATGTAAAGGAGCAGCTAATTGCATCTCTCCCTAAAGATAACTTCATTTGGTCAACGGCTCGATCACACGCTCTAAACATGGGTAGAGGTCTCGCAGAAATAATAACGTATCTCCAATCTTGCGAGTCCAACATCTCTCATGCTCAGCCGCCCCAACCACAAGCTGCAAATCTTGCACGCAGCAGCAATAGAAAAAGAGGACGTGGTACATATCAAAGGGGACGCAATTTAACGCACTTTGATCGCCGTGATCAAGCCCGCGGAGAGCCTAACCGAAAAGGAAAATATAGAGGAATGGCAACTGACGAAAAGGAGTGTTTCTTTTGTGGCAGAAAAGGACATGTAGAACGAGATTGTCGCATTAAGCAATCTAAAAGCAGAGAGGCCAAGAATATGAATAAAGCTAGGAGTGATGCTAATGCTCAATATGTTCAAGTTAGAAACATAAATGAAAATGATTCACCCTATCTGTCTTATCATCTTGAACATAGTCACACCGCTTGCTCAGAGCAGAACCTGGATGAAAGTTTACCTCTATCCAAAATATCAAGTAAAAGTAAAAGCCCACAAAATAAAAGAATTTCCGAAAATATACAGAGCTTGATCACCAGCGGGATTTATAAACTCCTAAAATTTACACGGCTTTTGAACCCTAATGCAACAGCTTTCCCAACTGTCACAAAACACGCCTTACTTACCAAGCCCAGAGAAATTCTCACAATAATTGACTCTGGCGCGTCAGAACATTTTAGTGGTATGAGGGACGACTTCTCTACGCTTAAAAGATGGAGCAGTCCAAAGTCTGTCCAAATTGCAGATGGAAAAGTTATTCAATGCGAAGGCTATGGCAATATATCTTTTAGGACAAGTGACAAGGAAATTGAACTAAGAGAAGTATGGTTTATTCCTGAGTTTGGTCAAATGCGGCTTCTGTCAGTCTGGGCCTTCAACAAGAGAGGTATAAATGTAAAGTTTGCTGATGGCCATTGTCAAATAACACGGAACGGCTCAATCTTGTTTGAAGCAGAAGGAGAGGATGGTGTCTTCAAAGTTAAAACCAAATCAATACCTCAAGCAACATCAGCCACAAAAGTTCAGCAACAAATGCCGCACCAAACAGAGACTGAGTGGGATATTTTGCACAGAAGAATGGGCCATATTAACATCAAAGATATTGATAAGATTCTGAAAACAGGATACACCGGACTGAAAGTCCCTAGTGAGAAAAGATCAATTCCGATTGGATCAAATTCTTGTGAAGCATGCTTAGCAGGAAAGATGAAAGAAAACTTCAACAAGAAATCTGACAATCGTTCAAACACCATTCTTCGTCGAGTTCACTGCGATATCTCAGGAATCCAATCTATCTCAGTCAGAGGATATCGGTTCTTCTTCCTCATGGTAGACGATGCAACAAGGATGTGCTGGGTCAGATTACTAAGGACGAAGGAAATGAACGAGGTCCTAGTCACATTCAAGCAAATAAAGGCCGAAGCTGAGCTGCAATCTGGCAATAAGATTGTCTACATGAGAGCTGACAATGGTAGGAGTGAATTTGGTACTGCCCTTCAACACTACTTGAAAGAAGTAGGTGTAACGTTTGAACCAAGTCCACCATATAAACACTCAATGAACGGAGTAGCTGAAAGATGGATGGGCATTATAGCCGTCATAGCAAGGTCTATGCTATATGAGGCACAGTTACCTCACCAGCTCTGGGATTACGCTGTCGAGCATGCGGCCTGTATCAAGAACAGGGCTCCCACATCCGCGCTACCTTTCGCTGATAATGACGCCCCAGAAAGATTCACTCCCTACAGCGCTTATTATGGAAAGCCTGCAGATCTAGCAAATATCAGAGTTTTCGGGTGCAAAGCAGATGTGCTTTACCCTGCCGAGTTAAATCCTCAGAAATGGCAACCTCACATTAGGGAGGGAAAATTCATCATGATAGGAATGACTTCAACGAAAATTTGGAAGCTACTTGATACGCTTACCCTAAGAGATACAATCTCTGCTGATGTTGAGTTCAATGAATATGAGTTTCCTAAGATTGACATATCACTCTTTACTCTACCTGATAGACTAGATGTGCTAACACCTAGACAAGTACCTTTAGAGCGAACAAAGATGTACCAGTCGCAGCTGATAGAAGCTAGACAGAAAGGTGTTAAGCAAGCGCGTAAGAAGTACGCTGCAATTCACCCAATTGGGGCAATGAGTTCGAGCGAAAATAACTCTGAATTGCAAAATCCTGTAACTCGCCTGCGAGAGGCTCGAGATGCGTCTGATCAACGCTATATACAGAAGGCTCCCATTAGAATGGTCGAGCAAGAAACCTACATAGGTTCGGTAGAGCTACAGACTCCCGCAATAAGACGTGAAGGAAGCTGCCACGAGAACGCGTGGAGGAAGCTCTCACGCGAACCCATGGTTGATGCTAGTCTTCCTACTGCAGTAGTGGAAGAGGCCACCATGAGGGTAGTAGAGCAAGAGAATCTAGGAGAGCGAATGAACTTTGACGAAAGTGCTCCTCAGATTATCGGAGAAGCCATCGAACAATCGATTGGGCAGACTCCTTGCTCTCTGCCAAAATCAAGATTTGGCAGACCGCTGAGAAGAGTGGCGAAGGCTGTGTTCAACCATGTTGTTACAGCAAATGCAATATCTGCACAAGCAGTTCATATTAATGCCGGTGAGTCGTCATCGATTCAAGTGCCCACTCCTCCATTTGAATCTATTACTGTTGAACAGGCCATGCATGAAGATCCCAAATTATGGAAAGAGGCAATCAAATCAGAATTGCGCTCTCTGCAAGCCACTAATACTTATACGATTTTGACTGGATCTCCACCGCCTGGAAAGAAAATTATATCCAGCAAAATAGTTCTCAGAAAGAAGTTCAGAAGTGATGGCAGCTTAGACAGACGAAAAGCACGAATCGTTGTCCGTGGATTTGAACAGCAGTACGGTATCGATTACTTCGAGACTTTCGCGTCGGTCATACGGTACAACACACTCCGGATACTTCTATCCAAGGCTGCAGTAGACGATCTTGAAATTGAAGCGCTTGATGTGGATACAGCCTTTCTAAATCCAAAGTTAGAAGAGGAGATTTACATGGAGATACCTGACTTCTTTTCCTTACAACACCCTGGAATCAATCGAAAGGAAAATTACCTCAAGCTAAACAAATCGCTATACGGTTTGAAGCAAGCTCCACATATTTGGTTCAAAGAAGTTAAAGATCACTTTAATCGAATTTCCTTAAGGAGCGGAGATTCTGATCCAAATTTGTTTATAGGTAGAGCGGAAATTTAAATCCAGTCAAATTAGATATTATGAATAAATGGAGTTGCAAAGCGCTAGGACCAGTTGACACTTTCGTCGGAATTCAAGTGGAAAGAAATAGACAAGAGCGTACAATTCGCATTCATCAAACTGCCTATACAACAAAACTCATTCAGCGATTGGGAATGGATAAAAGTATATCAAAGGATCTCCCACTTCCAGCAGGAACTGTCCTAAAGCCAACCTCCGAAGATGATATCCAGCAAACGCTCAAAGATGATGATGTCTGCCTCTATCGACAAATTATTGGATCTGTCCTATATATATCCAATGGTTCAAGGCCGGATATATCATATGCCGTAGGGCAACTTGCACGATTTATGTCTGATCCCGATTCAAACCATTTGAGCATGGCAAAGCATCTACTCAGATACCTCAACGGTACAAGATCGCTCGGGATTAGATACAGACCTTCCGATACGACAAAGATCTGGGCAGCATGGACAGATGCAACATGGGGGACCGAAAATGATAGTAAATCCTTCCAAGGGCAAACGATCATTTGGAATGGGGGCGCAGTTACTTGGTCCGCTAACCGTCAGAAAAGCACAGCTCAGAGCTCAATGGAAGCAGAGATCATGTCTGCTAGTGAAGGAGCCAAAGAAATCGCCTGGATGGAGAAAATTGCTCAAGATATAAACGTTAAAATAACGAAGCCTCCGCTTCTATATCTCGACAACCAGGCTGCAATAGAGCTTGCCAAAACCACCAAATTTCATCGAAGAGCTAAACACATTGAAATTAGGCACTTCTACATACGAGATGACATGGTGATGAGAAATAGGTTGATAGTTACATTTACACCAGGTACTGAACAGATTGCAGATATATTAACAAAGCAGTTACCCAGGGACCAGTTTGTAATGTTATCGTCTGAGCTAGGCTTATCTAATTAAAGAACGAATTGTATGGGCGACGTTCCTGTTATAAAAGTTCACACAGCAGGATACGATGGGGCCAGGATAAGAGTACTCTTGTACCACAATGCAGTTTCATTCTATTATATACTGTAGGACTACTGAACTCTTTAAGAAGAGATGTAGGGGTCACACTTCTTAAGTGTTGTGGGAGTTAATGAGGCTCTATGATATCGCAGCATGGGGGCGTGTCAGGAAATGCTGCTTAGTCATCTAGTTGGTCAAGTGCAAGGTGTCCACATCCTTGGTACATACTACATCTTCATCACTCTATACCTGTAGTACTCACGATATACATTCCTCTGCATATCCCATATTACCGTCTATATTATCTTACTCTCGTGATAATCCCTTCTTAATATCCCAACAACTTCTCTCCTCCACATGTACAGGTTAGAATGGCGTTTTCAATCGACTAGGTTTATTAATTTATATTAAATTAGCAGGCCTTCTATAACTGTATGTCTGTAGACAAGACAATAGAATTATCACAGTGGGTGGAGGTCTGATAGAATGAAAAGCGATAATGTCCAATTTACAAAATAGTGACAGACAATGACTACTAAGTACAAATTTTCTCCACGCGACTGATCTGAATGAGTATCGTTGTTGATGCAACTCCTAAGCCTGACCTTGACCAGCTCAGCAAGTTCCTACACCAACCAGACACACCTTCTCATTTAACAATTTATTTATTTATATTACCACTGTGCCAGCTCACAAAAACACCGCAATTTTTGAAATTCGAAATTTCGAATCTTCACCTTTTCCCCCTCTCCCTCCCTCTCGCGCTCGTCGCATTCAATCAAATAATTGTGCTCGAGTCACTGGCATTTTCATCATGCCACCTGTTCGAAAAAAGCGTCCCAACGCCAAGTTGGACAACACGAGAGTTGTTGTGATGGGCATGTTATACAGCTAGGATACTTGCATGTACATAACGTGATTAGATGTTTACGCTGTTTGTGTAGTTCCTGTATCGTTTGGGATATCTGCAGGAGAAAGCTCATGTGGTCAGGAGCCGACTAGCGGCCGCACATGAGTATAAGTAGCAAGTGCTCGGCACACAATTAGAAAAGAACAATTCAATACAGTGAACCTCAGATACACCTTCAACCACAACCTGAACTCATCAATCTATATACTCGTACAAGGTCAGCATGCATAGTGATACTAACCTAAGCTCATAACCACAATAGGTTATGAGCCCGGGCGATTCCGCTGCGCCAAAATCACGATAACATGTACAAGTATTAAACAACTATGGCAAAAGACGACAATAAGCTCATCCTCCAGCCGGGAGTTTCGTTTGCAAAGTGGAAGACAAGTCTCCAAGCAAAACTCGCACGACGCAATGTTTTGGGACACGTATTCCACAACATGCCTGGACTACGACCAGTGCACGCCCCTGTCGAAGCTAGCTCTAGTAATACGAGCCCCGAAGATCTCCCTAACCTGTCTACCGAGCATGAAATTAAATTCGAGCAATGGTTAATGGGGGAGATTGAGGCCAAGAACGTGATTACTAGTAGGCTTTCATCATCAACGTGCCCTCAGAACTATGATCACATGACAGCAAAAGAGCTGTTCGATGCGGTAGCTTGCACCCGGCAGGAAACTGCTACAGCCCCGTACGCAACAGCTCTCGAAAGCTTTTTAATGATCAGATTCATGACCACTGCTGATGATTATATTGACAGGTTTTTAGCGGGTATTCAGAGCGTAAATAACGCAGCGGACGTATTACCGTCGCATGCTGCGCCAAAGCGCTCTGGTTACCACATTGGAGATGGTCAGGCAGCAGCCATATTTGTGATGGGAACCAAGAGGATTGAATGGTTGAACAACTGGAGGGACACCAGAATACATGAGCCCAATAATGAATATGTTCCATTGCAGACAATGATGTCATCGCTACGTTCTGTTGCAGGAAATCGGATGTTGCCAGCCCAAGTGGCGCATGCAACATCTCTTCCCATTACACGGAACGTAGATCCTGAGGCTATCTGCAAGCAGTGTCGTCATAGACACCAGAACAAAGATCAAATCGCACCACTATTGATTCAGTGGATCGAAACCCAACAGCATCAATATGGTAAGAGAGTTCGCATAATCTTCAAAGACGGAGGGACTGAATTCTCTCGCATCAAAGCACACTGCGAAAAATATGGCATCCGCACAGACCTATCAGCTCCATACACACCAGAACAAAATGGTGTTGCAGAATCAACAAATAAAGTAGTGCTTAGGAAAGCTCGATCAATGCTGATTGATGCCCGCATGCCAGTGACATACTGGCCATGGGCAGTTGAATACGCTTGTTTCATTACCAATAGACTGTATTGTATGCGCACGAAGAATACTCCGCTAATTGATTTCATGCAAGGTTTAAGCCAACCGCACACTGGTCAAATAGATTTGTCTCTCGTTCCACGATTTGGGTGTAGAGCTTATAAATTAATCACTCCAAAGCCTGGCAAATTTACAGCTAGAGCTGAGAAGGGATGGTTTATTGGTTTCCAGAAAAACACTAACAAAAATTTCATCATTTACCATCCTCACAAAACAAGTTCACAAGATTGGAAATGGATTGAAAGTTTTACTCCTCATGCAACCTTTAATGAGGAAGTGATGTTTGGAGATGAGTTAGACCCTATCGTACAACAACATACCTTGAGCTATTGGACTAATGATCAATCATTTCCCATAGATATAGAAACGCCGCATCCTAGGCCAGATAATCAAACTCTGCCATCGTCTGAAGGGGAGCAATCTATACCCTCTTTAGCAGCCCAAAGAGCAACACCAGACGATGCCACGAGCAAACCATCAAGAGTAGAGCATATACCTCCTCCAACAAGTGATGAAATAGAAAATCACATATCACCTCCACCAAATGAGCAAAGGGGAGAGCATGTACCACCTCCTCCACCATTTGAGCAACAACACGAGCATTCATCCACTCAAATTGAAACCCTGCCTACCAAGACAGACTTGGTAAATCATAGCCCAGCAACGAGGCTCAACACGCAAGAAATTACAAATGACTTTTCTGACACAGAATCCCAGCTCTCAGAAGCAGAGGATGAAGGGGAGCAAAATTTGGATGTTGTGCACAGCAAGACTGATGAGCATGAGCCCAAAGCCCTCGATAAAATCATGACAGGCTGGGATCCGGTAATTCCATTAGCAGGGCAGAAACGCGCACATTCCCCAGAGCGAGAAACCATGCATACAAGAAGTGGTAGAGAAGTAGTGCGACATGACTACAAACGACTACACCATGGCAAAGTAGCGCTTGCATCAACTGACCCTAAGACATGGGCTGAAGCCATGTCCTCTCCTGAAGCGTCACAATGGAAAAACGCTGCAAACGAAGAATTCCAATCACTACAAGAAAAAGGTGCGATCAAAATAATACAGCGTGACGAACTCCCATTAGGACGCAGACCAATGAAGTGCAAGTGGGTATTCAAAAAGAAGTTTAGAGCAGATGGTAGTCTTGAAAGATACAAAGCTCGATGTACAGCCAAGGGATATACTCAGCGAGAAGGAGTTGACTACCATGAAACTTTCGCACCTACACCCAGGTCCGAAACTGGACGAATACTGCTAGCTTTAGCACACCAGTTTGGCTGGCACAGAAAGCAAGGTGATGTTCCAACGGCCTTCCTGAACCCAGACATTGATATTGATCTGTATATGGAGCTACCGCAAGGATTTGAAAGGGGTGGCCGTCTCATACAACTCCGCAAGGGCCTATACGGACTCAAACAAGCGGCAGCACTATGGTATGATGACGCACGAGCCACCCTAGCCAAACACGGTCTTCTTCCAACAATATCAGATATATGTCTCTATACAAATAACAAAAGGACTTATTTGTCATGATGTACGTTGATGACTTCCAAGTTCTGGGACCTAACATCCAGAAAATAGACGACCTTATGCTTACACTTCACAAAAAATACAAACTAAAAGCAGTCAACACTGATCTATTTCTGGGAATCAACATATTGAACCCAAATACAGACACGCTATCACTTTCACAGGGTCGATATGCTCGCGCATTAATAGAGAGGCACGGCTTATCAGATTGTAAACCAGCATCCTCTGCACTCGAACGCCTCATGGGTCCTAATGAAACAACGTGCGAAGAGCATCAAAAGACGGAATACAACTCAATTGTCGGCGGTCTGCAGTTTCTAGCAAACAACACACGCCCAGACATTGCGTTTGCAGTCAACCACCTTGCACGTTTTCTAACAAACCCATCATCCGAGCATTATCAAGCCGCGCGTCGCGTGATAAGGTATATTGCAAAAGATCCCGATCGAGGCCTTACATATACTAGAACAAGATCGAAACCACAACTTGAAGCATATACAGATGCAGACTTTGCAGCTGAAACTTCTGGTAGTCGTTCAACGTCAGGTTCGCTTATCACGCTCGTAAACGGCCCAGTAAGCTGGCGCTCGAAGTTGCAGAGGGAAGTAGTTCTCTCAACAACAGAAGCTGAGTACTTAGCAGCCACTGAAACCTGCCGTGAGCTCCAGTGGATAAGATCTCTACTTGAAGAGCTGGGCATTAGTGATCGCATTGATGGTTCTGAGTGCACGAAGCTTTACATAGATAACCAATCGGCAATATCTTTAATTAAGAATCATGACAACCATAAACGATCTAAGCATATCGCCCTTCGAAATTACTACTGCAGAGAACAATACGACAAAGGATACATGAAGCCTGTATATATACCTACATCAAGACAACTAGCTGACAGTCTCACAAAGGTTAAGTCACCGGTCCCAATACAGTAACCCTCTGCTGCAATCTAACAAATACCCTAAACAATACCACATCATTTAAGAGTCGTTACCGACAAGGGGAGTGTTGTGATGGGCATGTTATACAGCTAGGATACTTGCATGTACATAACGTGATTAGATGTTTACGCTGTTTGTGTAGTTCCTGTATCGTTTGGGATATCTGCAGGAGAAAGCTCATGTGGTCAGGAGCCGACTAGCGGCCGCACATGAGTATAAGTAGCAAGTGCTCGGCACACAATTAGAAAAGAACAATTCAATACAGTGAACCTCAGATACACCTTCAACCACAACCTGAACTCATCAATCTATATACTCGTACAAGGTCAGCATGCATAGTGATACTAACCTAAGCTCATAACCACAATAAGAGTCCACCCGAGGGCTCTCGAACAATTACCTGGCCTTGCCCAGTCTCTGAAATGCGCGGAGATGAGCAAGGTCTCAATCAAAGGGAAGGAAAAAGCCCTACCCGCCGTCACTGAGCCCGATACTGACATGATCGGGTCAGTTGAAACTATTGAGAAAATCTCCCAACCGCCCTCCGTCCCCCACGGGATTGGAGAATCGTCAAAATCTCCTCCGACCGCGCCCAAACTGTCGGAAAACGCTGCGCCCATATCAGCGTCAAATTCAACGTCGCAGCCAAAAGCTGCTACAAAAGCAGAATGCCCGCCCGAACTACGACCAATTTTCGAAGCCGAGCAACGACGTGCCGCCGAAACAGCGGCAAATCTGGCCCTCTGCTCCGCCGCCATTTCTGGCGTCGAAGCCACCCTCCTCCCTTTGACCAATGGGTCAAACAGACAATTCGTAGACTCGATGAGAGTCTACCTACGTGCCGCCATCGCACAATACATGGCCACGGGCCCGGCCTCCACACCACCCGTCCTCCCTCCTCGCCCGGCCAACCCTCTCCCAAGGGCTCTCGACGCCAGGAGCACACCAATTCCCGCCGTCCCAGCGCTGCCCGTAAAAAGCACCTGGGCCACGGTGGCCAGAAACGGACTGCGACAAAAAGCAGTCCCTACTGTCAAGGCTGTGCCGCGACCTACGGCCAAAGCCCAACTAAAAGAAACATCCAAGGCGAAAGTCGACAAGCGACTGTTCCTTCGCCTTGAAAAGGACCACCCGTGGCGAACTCTGTCCACAAGTAGCGTGAGAACCAAGTTGGAGTACAAATTCAGCTATTTCAACCAACAAATATCCTCACTCCATCGAGTGAGAACCGGCTTTGCTATGCTAGCAAAGAACGATACATTAAGACAAGAGATGTTAGATGCCTCTTCGAAGCTGGCGAGTGAAAACGTCAAACTCGAGGCATCTTCGGATCTTGTCGCCTTACAGATACCGAACGTACCTGTAAGTATAGTTACAGTGCACGGCCCCAGGACGGTCGATGCTGGGTGGGTCTCGGCCAAGATTCTCAGTACGACCGGCGCGCTTCCAATTCAGGTCCGACCTCATGGGACATGTCGACCTGGGGCACCGTATCAAAACTGGCATGCCCTCTTTTCCCGGGACTGCGCCCCTCGTGCGGGCTTCCGCATCTTCGACGAGTCTGGTAAGGCTACCATTCACAAGCCTCGTCGAAAAATTTAACAGTGTAAACGCTGTTTGGGCTTCCCAGCCACCTGTGGCTGCTCCTGCACTCCAGCCTGCTGGAACTGCAGATCAACTATGCACTCGGAAGCCGAGTGCAAGGCCCCCACAAAGTGTCGTAACTGTGGGGGACCCCACTGATCAGATTCTCAGGCTTGCCAAGTCAGGCCTAAAAAATCCGGACCAGTGACAAAAGAGCAGCTCACATGGATCCGCCACATTGAACAAGGGAATCTGTCAAAGGCAGCAAGAGCTTGGGCTGCAGTCAAAAAGGCCGAAGAGGCTATCATCGCCACAGCAAAGGATGTCTCAATGGCCGAGGCAACAAATTTCAGAGCTCTGGAAGCTAAATACAAAGTTTGAGGACACAGCAACCTCGAGGATGACCCTTTTGGGGTATTTACCAACCAATAGCAGGATACCGGCTGAATAAAAGGTGGCTAATAACTCATCTACTGCTCTCAGCAGAGATTGAGTAAATTTGTCATTTGAAAGGTGTGACAGACGACAGAATGTGTGAGGAGCACATTGACTGGGTACATTATGGAGAAATCTTGTGGGTTTCAGAGTTGTTTTGATTTTCTTGATTTTTTGTTTCAGTTTAATTAGCTGCACTTTTGGTAGAAATTCACGAGGTTGGAACAAGTTAGGCTGTAGGAAAGATAACAGGGAACCCTGACAGCTCCACTGGTCCTTGACCCAATGTGGAAAACATAGCTTTAGCTTAGGACAAAACAAAACAAAACAAAATATTTGTAAGTTTTTGAATTCAACAAAAATTCCCCTATCTGTCTCTTTATCCCATCAAATCATTATCACTCAACCTAATAACATTGCTTCTCACAGTGGCAACACCCCAAATCACCAAAATGGTGATGGGACCCACAAAAATCACTCACCCTGCAGGTCAGCTCAAAACAATGGCGAAAATTAAAACCAGGCTACAACAGCACCTGGATTCAAGGAATCTATTGATTGAAACAATAGATCAAAGCAAGATGGAGTCAGAAATGACTGAAAGGATGAGAGCCTTCAAGGAAGACTCTAATCAACAAACCCAGACAAAGAAATGGGTGATGTGGTTATAGACAGCTACATACCAGAGAGACTCAGCAGTTCCTGATGGTATGTTGCTCATCAGAATGATAGTCCAGTCTCTAAGGACTTCGTCAAACAATTGACAAGGGAGATAGCTGTTCCGGCCGTAAAGCAGACAGCAATTTCAGGGTTGAAAAAGGCTAATCAAGCCACAGCCCCTCAGAACACCAGCAAAACCCCATCAGTGGTGTAACAGCTGGTGAACCGACAGTAAACCCTGTAGCCTGCGTTGGCCAACGCAGGCACCTTTTCCACCCTCTAGGTCTTCAGGTAATGGAAAACTCACTCTGCTGCTCAGATGACTAGCAAACACTTGGACAGTTGTGGGGAGGATTGCCTCGAGCATAGGGAGTGACATAATTAGAGGACTGTGTACCAGAACATCTATTGAGAAAGTTAACAGTACTTGGATATGCTCAGAGAGTATTGTTTTGGGCACAGCAAAACAGATTGAAAGGTAGCCAAGTGGTAGGGCAAGTGTCGGGAGTTAACACCAATGCAGAAACCTAAACTCTTCATAGGTACACCTGTTTGCTCTTAGGAATAGATGTGGGCCACGTATTGGAGGAGGGCGCAGATATAAATAAGCCCTTCTTGTACATACATATTCTCTCCTTAGAAGAATTGTAAACTATTGATTGTGCATTGCAAGCCAACTTGAGAACTTCCCCGACTGTCACAAGTGGCGACTGAAAATCAACAACCTTCCTGCAGCAAAAGCAGGAAACAAAACATTAATGGCTGCGCCCCGGAATTACAAGCCATGATTGAAGCTGAAGAGCTCAGGGTAGCTCAAGCAGCAAAAAATATAACGATCTGCACTGCTGCAATCAACGCTGTCGAGACCACGGTCTCTCTATACTCAGAAGAGTCGAGCGATCTGTTCATCGACTCAATGAAGCTATATCTCCAAGCAGCAGTGGCTCAATTCATGAAGTCGGGACCCAGTGCAGCCCCTCCAATCCTTCCTCAGCGCCAGAGCTGCCAAGATAAAATAAAATGTCCTACAGACAAAAGGACTTTTACAAACAATCCGGAGCCACAAAGTGAAGTGACTCAGGCCAAAAAGACCTCGCCAAAGGTAGCCTGGGGCACTCGACCAAAGTTGATGGCTCCAGTGAAAGATGTCAAAGTCATCTGTAAACCGGCAGGCCAGGCCAAGCCCTTAAAATCAAAGGATTCTCAACTGTTCCTTTGTCTCAACAAGGAACCTGTATGGCGTGCTATTTTGCCAGTTGGTGTTAGGGAAGCCTTAACCAAATTGCTGGACACTCCATCCTCCAATATTGAACATGTGTACCTTGTTCCCACCGGCTTTGCTATTCAAGTCAAAAACAAAGAAGCACGTCAGCTTCTCTTAAACTCTGCGGAATTATTCAGCAGGGTTGAAGCTAAGTTGGAGAAAGCCTCGGATCTGGCTGCCCTTCAAATCACAACGGTACCAGTGGCACTATACACACTTATGGGCAACATCACAGTTACTGAGGAAATGGTGGCTGATTGTAAGGATTCCTCTCCCGATCCTCCCGATCCTTCCGATTCTTCCTTTGCCATATAATTTTACCAATCTTCCCATGTTGTTATGACAACAGTATAATCCTTTACATATGGGACCATGTTGATATTAAGTTAATGTCTATGTTATGATGAGCTAGTGGAAGGAAAGCAGGTATATATGATGGCTTAATCTGTAGAATCAGAGTTCTTCATGCTTAGTTTTCTGTCATACCCAACACCTTCGGATTACCTCGGATTACCTCGGATTACCTCTTGTACCTTTAGTTACCACTAGTACTCACTCAAACCTTTAGACCTTTTAGCTATTTATATTACCCATCTTTCAAACCTTTAGTTCCTCCTAGTTGTCTCCAGTTGACCTTCAGTCATCCCTTGCGACCCATCCGACCTCTTCTCACCCTCCAATTCCGCTTCAGGTCAAACACCTACGCTCCAATCTGACACTGATGAAATCACTCGAACCACCAAGGCGGTCCTGGTCCGCATCTGTCCACACTGAAAGGGGAGAGTAGGAGCTCCATATCGAACACGGATAGCACACTTCGAGCTAGCGTCTGTACCTCGGCTAGGCTTTCGACTATTTGAAGACTCTGGTATCGCAGTTTGCCACCAGCCCAAACAAGCAATAAACCAATGCAAGCGATGCCTGCAATTCCACGGCACACGGGGCCGCTCTCGCGCCCAGCCTGTTGGAACTGTACGTCAACAATGCACTCCTCCTCAGAGTGTAAGGCACATACAAAGTGTCGCAATTGTGGGGGCCCCATCGATCAGACAGTTGAGACTGTCTAGCAGGCCCTATAAGGTCTGGACCAGCATCCAAAGAGAACCTCGAGACAATCAGGCAGGCGAGTCAACGAGAATTTGCTGCAGTTTCTCGAGCAAAAGCACCCGTTAGACGCGCTGAAGCCGCAGTTTCAGCAGCCTCCTATAAGGCAAAAATTGCTCAGACAAGCTTCAAGACCAGCAACTGCTTCGAAGTGCTGATGACCGATTCTTTGCCATCTGGAACTCTGGCTCCAGATGCGATTGATCGGGAAGAAAATTGGTATGGGGCGCCTCACGGGCCCCCTTTTGTCTCCCTCCTACCTTAAATTTCATGTCGATAAATGTAGGAAGGGAAGGCCCGACATAGGACATCGCGCTCGCCCGAGCTTTTCAGTTGGGAGTCGATGTATTGCTTGTACAGGAACCTCTGTGGAAAAAACAGAGCAAATCAACAAAAACTTATCCGGGATATGATTGTCATATTCCCCATGATGAGGAACAGTCTAGGCCGAGGGCGATGATTTACACTCGGAAAAATGGCAGTAAAATAATTGCAGAACAGGTCTTTACCTGTGCTATGCCTACGGCGGATTATTGCTGGGTCTTGGTCAATGGAATCACGTTCCTCAATGTCTACAAGGCTCCCAATAACCTACAGGCTGTGGAGACCCTCATTAATTAGGATCCACCGTCAAACTCTGATGCAGCGGGGGATTTCAACTCAGTATACTGGGCCTGGCAACCGAACACCATGCAAATCCACAGACAAGGGGAAGAAATCAATAGATGGGTGCAACAACACCATCTAACCTGTCTCATTATTGGGGAGCCCACGCACAAGGCTGGTAACACCTTGGACCTAGCCTGGACAAATATCAATGGCGCTCGAGCATGGGTGGATCGAAATGAATGCGTAACCAGCAATCATCTTCCTATCCGGGGACAAATACCTATCCGAGCTGCAAGAATGAAGCCTGGGATCTCCAAGCTCCGAGTTACAGAGAAAAATCTTCACAAATTTGCTGACTTCACTGACAGATAGATCAAGCAGCCTCCAGCCTTAAACACTGTCAAAAAAGTTGAAGAATACGCCAATGAACTCTGCATTCAAATTAATGCCGTAATTAATGCCGTAATTAATGCGGCAGGAACCCAAGCCAGAGCTAGAAGCGGAAAATCAGCACCTTGGTGGACCTCGGCATGCAGGGTAACACGCGCCGAATATCAAGCGACCTTACCCTCTCCCCAGCGGGGTGTCTGCGCGAAAAAACTTCGATCTGTTCTCCGAGCTGCGAATAAAGAATACCTGTTGGTTCACAGGTGAATGGCGTAGGGATAAAGGGCTTATATTAAACGTTTACTTTCAAAAGTATTGGTCAGCGCATCACGTGATATAATCAGGGCGCTAAGCTTCATTTTGTACTTTAGATATTAATGCTTGAGGAGGGATAGAGGAGAGATAGACAGAATATACCACTTGTTTTTTAGCACTTTTAAGGCATTAAACCAAGTGAACCCTGTTGTACCAACAATACCAGACGCAACAGGTCAAAGACATGAAGTCGCCGAGCGATGTTTTCAACCTGCTGAGAAAGGCCAGTCCACAACAGGCTAGCATTCCACTGCCACTCAATCACAATGGAATCCTCATCTCGGACCCATTAGAGCGAGCGACAGTACTCCGCGATGCGCTTCTTGCCTGACATCAGGCATAAGACGACCTGCCACCATGCACAGCAATAAGCAGCAACCGAATTCCGTGGAATGACGATATCACCGAGGAAGAAGTCAGGTACTGCACAAGTGGCAGTGGTAACACAGCCCCGGTAGCAGATGGAATATCAACTGATCTTCTAGCGGCTTGTTGGAACACTATAGGACCGTACGTCGCACAACTCTTCCGGGTCTGCGTGAGGATTGGTATTCATCCATCCTGCTTCAAGCTGGCTGAGGTCATTCTTGTTCCGAAGCCTAATCGAGACCCAACGACAGTCAAGGGATGGAGACCCATCGCTCTTCTTTCTTGCCTAGGTAAAGGTCTAGAAAGGCTCTTGGCTAAGCGTATAGCGCACCTCGCTGTCACCTTTGATGTAACGGGACAATAGCAATGTGGCGCGCTCCCAAAACGTCCGGCAATTGACCTCGTCTCCTGTGTGGTACACAAAAATTGAAGAGGCAAGCTCCAAAAAATGGATGGCTACATTTATCAACCTGGACATTCAAGGTGCTTTCAACGCAGTTCTCCACAACCACCTGGTGAGAAGGATGCAGGAGCAAGGATGGCCAGACTCGATACTCAAGTGGACAACCTCGTTTCTAGCACAACAAATGGTCCAAGTGCGCTACTCTGGAGGAGTCACCGCTCAGCGACTGCTAAGCTGTTGAGTGCCCCAGGGCTCACCGATATCAACACTCCTTTTCCTTCTATACATGGCAGAGCATATGCGAAGCGGGAAGCCTGGTATGAGGTTCAGCTATGCCGACGACTTCGGAATCATCGGATTTGGCCGCACTATTACGGAATCCACCGTAGCGGCCCAGAGTGAAGTCGATCATCTCCTGGATTTGGTGGGAAAAAATGCGGTTGCTTTTGACACAAGTAAGTCAGAAATAATTCAATTTCCCGCAAGGCGCTGCAAGCCTGCGACAGGAATCTATGTCAATGGAACCCTTATCGAGCCGGCTGAACATATTTGCTGGTTGGGTGTCTACCTTGATCCCCGGCTAACCTTCAAGCATCACGTAACAACATGGTGCGGTAAAGCCTTGAAAATTGCACAGAACCTGCGCCGCTTTAACACTGCTCTCTGAAAAGCCGCTCCAGGAGCGCTTATCAGAGCAGTCGACATGTGTGTTGTTCTTATTGCAACATTTGGTGCGGAGATCTGGTGGTCTGGTCTCAAACTCCCAACGAGAAAAAGTATGACAGCCCCACCAACAGTGCATGTATGTGGCATGATCGACAAGGCTGTCTTGATAGGACTACAAGCTGCTCTCCCGGTAATGAGAACTACAGCAAACGTTGTACTGCATAGAGAAGGAGGAATTCCACCAGGCAAAATCATTCTGGAAGGTAATCAACTTCGACTCTCAGTCAGGCTCAAAACTCTGGAAGACCGCCATCCGCTGAGGATTCGTGCGGCTGTGTGCCCCAATATAGGCACGCGGAAATACAAGAAGAGAAATCGAGCGACTTTGGTTCCTGAAGTAATAACGTCACGAGTACAGCGAGCATACCGACAATTACTAGAGGCAAATGGTGCGGAAGCACTACCACCTACATCCTACATTCCGAAAGCAGGATCTAAAGAAGAGCAAATTGAGATATGTAGACAATGGATCAACCAGGTGTCGAAGTCAGGAATTTGTACCTACTAGGATGGCTCATCGGAAGGGAATGGACGCTCTGCGTGGGGTTTCTTTCTGAAGAGAGATGGGCAGACTTTGCTCACAGGGAGTGGCATCAGGCATGGGGGAGAGGCTTTAGATGCGGAAATCACCGGGGCAAAGAAGGCTCTTGAGGCAGCATTGAGACTCCAGAGCGCGACACAACTAGTCTACCTTCTACTGGATTGTGAACAGGCGATTATCGCACTTGAGACAGGCAAGTTCACCACAAGCCACGACGAAGTACGGAAATTTCGTGAGTTGTCCAAATCAGCTTGCGTGATATTTAAATGGGTACCTGGATATTCAAGAATTCAGGGTAACCTAGAAGCTGACTTGGCCTCCCGGTCTGGCCTACAAAAGCTGCCTAGCTCTGAAATACGGCCAGAATCCATAACTCTGGCATTTCTGCATGGCCAAATGAATTGTTTGCGGCAAGCATTGCTCGACGAATGATGCAACGAAGCTTGTCCGCCCCGATATCGCAAGCTCGACCTGCTCATGCGACGACGAAAACCAACTGAGCTGGGAATTTCGAGGTTCCTACTCCGAAATCTGATTGCAGCCCGTACGGGCCATGGCAATTTCGCGGCGCAACATTGCCGTTTCAATAATCTGGATGCTCTCATGGAGTGCACCTGTGGGGAGGAGACTACTCCAACCCATTTTATTGACTGTCGACTACACGCTCACGTCACGCGTCGACTTAGAGGGAGATTGACACATAGTGGCTTTATCCAAAACTTCTCGGGCCAAAGTGTCACAAATTTTTCAAAATATTTGAGAAGAAAACCTGCTGTTTTGGGTTGCCATCTACAAATTTGTCCCCTGATCTCATCGGGGACAATATAAATTAGTCATAAAGATGATATGACAGGAAGGAATACAAGGGGAGAAGATTTGTTTTCTAACCAGAGAATAGCAAATCTGCAGGGCTGGATAGTTTTGTGGTTAGGAGTTTGGTTTTTTTTTTTTAAAAGGTTGAATTTTGTATCAGTGCGCATTTTATACTAGCTACTATTTGTGTAGTGGTTCAAGCGGTGGGATCAAATTTGGCTCATCAGGGATATGATCTTGGCTGTGAACATCGGTCTTTGACCCTTAGGGGATAACGGGTATATTCTAGGACCTAAATTAATAAACAAACAAACAAACAACTGTTATGTCCAGTGCAGATCCCGTCCACTTCCCTGTTCCTGGTATATCATCTTTCCCCTAATTCCCTTCTCTGTCTCATCGTGGCTTCGACTTCAAGCGTCAGTCGAAACTGCTCCAATCTCCCTTCGTATTGAATCCATTTTGTTATTCTTGCTACATCTTTCGGGTTGTTCAGCATCACTTCGAATGACCGAGACTCTGATTTTCTCAGTATCTTCCCTCTCCCTTTGGCCCATTTGGGGCAAGACATGATCATGTGCTTGACATTCTGGGACGGATATCCACACTGGCATCTTGGGCTGTCTACTCCGGGAACATGTCTTCTGTGCAGGTAAGAGTTGAACCCAATGTGCTCACTTCTTAACTGCATGGCTATGCTACTTTGGGCCCTGTTAAGGATTTTGTGGATACTGATTGGTGTTCCTCTGTAGTTCATTCTTGTGCTTCCCGTCTTGTCGTCAATAAAAATGTTAGCTGCTCTCCAGGTTTTATTGTTTGCAGTCGCTCGGTGATTAGAGGACTGCATTGTTGATTGCTTTATCCAGTTTCTTTCCCATTCTTTGAAAGCTGCAACTTTTAAGGCCATTTTTTGTCGTTCCTTGGTGTCGCTGTTTCCACAAATCGTTTCCCAGTCGGATAATTCCTTAGCTTTTGTACCGTCCCGTATATCTTGAATTCTGGTTCTTGGTGGTTTGCTCTTCCTGCATGCTGACAAAATTGTCTCATGAACCGGCAATTTTCTTGATATCCCAACATATTGTCGTCTTTGCTTGAGGTATATGTCTATTGGTAGGGTTGAGGTTTCATGCTCAAGTACCCTACCGCTTGTTGATTTGTATGCTTCTGTTACAAGTTTTAAGCATTGCCTTTGGATACTTCTCAGAGGCTTTATTATTCTCTCCGGGTTTATTTATTTATTTATTTATTTGAATTTGATTTCATTGTCCTGATTTGGCGCCCTATGGGCCTATGCAGGTGGCTATAAATCTATCTATATATTTACATGAGGGGGAAACCATTACGATAAAAACCCCCTCCCCCTTTTAAAATTTTTGATCTGTAGTCCTTCGTTACCTACAGTAAGTGCAAATGGCCTTCAGTCAGAGACAAGACTAGGTAAAATTAAAGTTTCCCTCGCCATCCTTTCCCTGCCCTCGCGTGCTGAAAAGAGTTGGCTGTGGTCTTGAACTTGACACCGATGGCGCAAATAGATATTCTTGTGGCGCTAGAACCAGGGGCTGTTGGCGCGGGCGTCCTGGCCCTCTCTTGGCGCACTCAGGCTTTTGATAGGTCACGAGTGTGAACCCTTGGTCGGTTGCTGTATTAGCCGTAGGTTGATTTATTGCCGTTGGTCTTATTTCCTCCCTTCTTAAATCTGCCGTTCGTTCCAAAAGTCCCCACCTTGCCCTTTGAACACTAGCCTTATATATCGCAAAGTTTTGACACGACTTTTTCTGCTACGACATATGCGCCTTGCCACAGTTGCAGCAAAGCCCAGATTTTTTCGGGCAGTCCCTGGTCTGATGAGTGCCCGCACACTCACCACATCTCCTTGCCATGTTGCAGGAAGCTTGAGTATGCCCCCATTTGCTGCAGTTGAAGCACTGCTTGATTTGTGCTCGGGGTGACCAGAGCTGGGCCGTGTAGAGCATTGAATCCATCACAATGCCGTTTCTAACTACTTCGCGTTGAAGAGCCTCGGTCGTTAGGCTCGCGACAACTGACCCTCGAGAATGGCCGTTATTCTTCATCCATTGGTGCTCTTTGCCGTCGTTAAGCCACCTCACCCTATTGATTTGGATTCCAGGAATCCAGGCTTTTGTCTCCGTTGTCATCTTGTGTATTGCCGTGCTATTGTTTGCGTTCTTTCCTCCGTTAATTATTGTCCCCAATGGGACTCCCAAAATTTCAACAGGGTAATCCTGCTTTAGGACGCAGAACTTCTTGGGCTGCGCCATCCTCAAGGCAGCGTCTCGCTGGGAGACCGACTGCACGAACACCTCAGTGTCATTACTCCTTAGCTGCCTTACGGCATAAGCCCCCTCGATGTGTTTTTTCGCCTTGTTAAGCAGCTCAGCTGGCTGCATATTTTCTGATCCTTCCACTCGTATTCTTACGGCCGCTTTAGTTGCTGGAGGTGCAACGACTGAGGCGTACGTTGGTCGACCTCCCATTCCCATTGTCGACTGAGGAGCCGCCTTGCGCACTGGCTCCTCGAGGCTCTTCGTTACTGCCTTTTCTAAGGCTAGCATTCGTACTTCCATTGGGTTAGCCGTCAGCTTCGATCGTAACATCTTGGCGTGGGCTATGAAGGCGTCAAGTACCTCATCTATCTCGACCATTGGTGTCGCAGATTTATCAGTTCCTGCAATTGCCAGTCTATCTCTGACCCTGTTTAAATAATAAGCAATTGTTTTTAGTTTTTCCAATTTCATGCCAGTAGATATCGCGAGAGATCCTACAAGCAATATTGCGGCTGTTCCGCTATCCGTTGGTGGTGGTGGTGGTGGTGGTGCCGTGAAAATTTTTCCAGCCGTGAAATCCACCTTTCCTGTCCCCCAACTCGCCATGCCGAAGCGCAAAGAAAAAAATTCGAGGAATAAGGTAATAAAGATCGATTAAGATGAATGCAATAATTAAAACGATGAAATAACGTTCGTGGAACGTTGTGCCGCTTTTGACCAAATGATGATGTTTTTCTTACTTATTTAGTTATTTCATTTCATTTCATTTCTCTAGTTTAACGTCCTATGCGGTATCTATATACAGAACCATGAAGACGGTAAGCCGCTTTGGTAAGGGAAAAAGCTTTTAACGAAACAAACCCCGATGTCCTGCCACTCTGAACCGACCCGGCTTCATGCCGAGGACGTTCCTTTCAACCATAACTTCATAAACTTTCCGCAGTTTTCGTTAACTCCCCCTTCGATCAGACTCTCGTGATGGGAAATTGGAAAGAGAAGGTACCTCCTCGCCCGGCGTTGGTCGTCGAAGTGTTCGAAGAGATGGCAAGGTTGGTGGTGGAATTGGAGCGGGAGTGGTTGGTGCCACTGGGGCTTCGACTACCTTACGTGGTCGTCCCGGCCTTCTCTTGGGTGCTTCAGCCTTCTTACTGGTAATCAAAGTAAAACCCTGATCATCAGTCGTTCCGACTGTTCGTATCGGTGCCATCATTGGTTTCTCATTCCATATGTCCGCCGTTCTTGATAATAGCTCCATCCGAGCCTTCTCCACACTTCCCTTGTAGACCTGGTAGGTCCCACACGCTGCTTTCTGCCATGAACGGTGTTCCTTGCCGCAGTTGGCACAAGAAACCCTTTTCCTCGGACAGTCCCGAGTTCGGTGAGCGCCAGCGCACTCACCGCACCTGGCTGCCTTTCCACACGACGCCTGGGTGTGTCCCCACTGACTGCAGTTGAAACACTACTTTGGCTGTGCCCGTGGTGACCAGACCTGCGCGGTGAAGAGCATGGCTTATTTATTTATTTATTTATAATACTTAACGTGGTGCCCGCGCACAGCACGTGAGCTCCTCACGTGCCGGTTAGCTCAGTCTAAATATAACTACCCGACGTGTTGGCGCCTGAACAAACCCTACAAAGCAAATGAAAGCCAGGATCTTATCATCCTGCGCTTGAAGATTAAATTATACATGGTTACCGGTCACCCTTCAACTCTCATGTATTCAGAATGTATTGAATGAAGAAAAGATTAAATAAACAATATGGAAGGGGGAACTTAGTTAAATCACATGATTCCATTTCCGTCAGACTTGTTGTGCTTTTCCAAAGGAATTTGTGGCGCGCACCCAGCTATTAAATGCGTGAACTCCCTCCGCGGAAGCGAAAGCCCAAGATATGCTGGGACTAGGATTCTATGCTTTGTGGAGCTGTGCCTGGTATTGCCCAAGGTGGCAATAGAAAAAGTGGTGGGAGGACTTTTCTTCTCCGCATGAGCAGGTTAGAATGGCGTTTTCGTGCTGAAACGGTCGGTGGTAGTCTGCGAAATCGCCATGTCCAGACCGTGCAGCAAATAGATATCCTAGTGTGCGTCGTCCTAGACAGGCGAGCTCGGCAGTAATCTTAGTATTAGGACCAATTCTTAATTCTTTATATCTAGATGGAGAATTTTCTGCCCAACAAAGTGCATCAGAAGCCTCGTACTGGGCTTTGACTTCCCTTCTTGCCCTCGCAATAGAGAATACCGAGTGTAGAAATGTGGCCGCACAAGCAGCTTTGGCAAGCGCGTCGGCTGCTTCGTTTCCCAGAATACGTGCGTGGCCCGGGCACCATCGGATGGCCGCTTCCCCAGGCGTTGTGTTTTGGCCGCGTGACCTTCTTTTCCAGTTTGCTGCAAGCTTCCGAAAGAGAAAGATTCAACGCGCGATTGCTGCATAGTGGCTTGGCCTAACTTTGTTGTAATTGTGCATCACGTGCAAGTATCTTAGCGTGCAGGCGTTCTTTCATTACTCCGTCCAGCCTCAATGTAACATAGTTAATCATAACTCATTGTAATTCACGACATTAGATACGTTCCTCTTCCTCACGATCCATCTCTTTATAATTAACTTCTTTTCCGCTGACTGGGTATTGAGAAGTGGCGTAGACTCATCAGCAGTAAAAGTTCTCCTGGCCAAACACCCTAAACAATAGTTTTGGCGCACAGAAATATCACGTATCGAAAGCCCCGGAAAAAATGAGTTCTACCATGCATTTGAGAGAACTTTTCTCTCTCTGAACATATATCTCGGCCGCATATCCGGCCGCGAGTTTGTTTTTTTTTTTAACATCAGATTTTAATTGCGTATGCAGCTATCAAGCTATGACACAGTATCAGAGAAAATATGTAGAAAAGATGACTCAATTTACAGTAAGAGCACTCATGCCTCGGCCGGCTGCGAGTTGTATGGTCCTGTTAGAGCAACAGTCCCCCATGAGCCAAGACCAAAGCTTTGCATATTATGACTTAAGTTCCTACAGGTGGGTATGCATGGTATCGTGACTTTTTCGCAGGAGATGGCGGATGATTCATGATTCATGAGTCGAGTTACCGTTGACAATTGAAGTAATTACTTAATCGGTTGACTGGGGATGTGATGTGTGGTATAATAGAGCTAGAGGACTAGCGTGAAAATGAGAAGACTGACATTGATGATGGTTGCTGGCAATAAAGGTGCTGGTGTGTACTCCTGACCTCCGAGTGCAATTCTTTTTTGCCATCCTGGATATTCAGAGCATACTTGGCGATTATACCAGTACCGCTGGAAAGTGCAGGATTCTCCAATGTCGGCTCCTAGCGTATATGCATCGGAACTAATCCGACACTTGGTGGGTACGGTGTATTTTCGGTAATCAGTTTACTCCAGTGACTGAGTCGTGCTTGTTATTGCGAAACTGCACCCAAGTTGGATATAGGAAATAATATATATAATGTAGCGGTCATTAAATGGCTTTGGAAGACATATCTATCACACTCAACTCACTGTCAGCTTTAACTGAATCTCACCATAACCTGTCCAAGGGACTTTGAACTAGCCGTCATAACGTTTTGGTCTATTCCACCACCACATCAGCTTACGTCACTCTGATACCCTGAAGGAGTTTATTTGTATTCAAGTTTTTTGTTATGAAAAACCAAAGGCGGCGCAGTTGTAACCATTAGACTTGGTCTCAATCATGAAATGCTTCTACCTGCTAGTATCTCCTGCAACAAAGTTGAATGATCGCATTTTACTCAGTTATAACTTCCTTCCCCTATCACCACCGGCTAAATCTATTCAATTTTACACCTATGATCATGGCGATTATTTTTTGAACCCATTCCAAAGATGGCTCAAGAACTTTAATGATAAACATTTACATTTTACTCAAAGCCCAATTATGAGAATGGTCGATGCGTCGGGAAAGTACTGTTCTGAAGATGAGAAGGGTTATACACTTGCCTATGACTATATTACTCTAGAGGCCAGACTCGAAAGAACTCAAGTCAAATATCGCGACGCAGTAGAGTATAATTATAACCTTTGCGTTGCCCAGTTATCTGATTTAGTTGAGGGCAGCATAATCAGCTTTTCCATGGTCAAAGAGGGATTAGTACCTGGTTGCCGGGTCAAACACTTGATGAAATACATAATGTCTAAGGAATCGGTAATTTTAGACTCAACAACTCAATGTGAGGAAAGGAAAGAAAGCGTATGCTTCGTTGCAGACATAGCTCTTGACGCAAATGAAATTTTGGACTCGTATCATTATCTCACGTTGGCAAAAATGGGTCACGCAAATACGTATCTTGTCTCTATTGCTGAGAAACTATACATCATCAAAGATTCTAGTGAAAATAATGAATATTTCATATATACGAGAAACAGACGCCAGTCTGACGAAGAGGTTATCCAATACTTGATACAGAACGAATCTAATGGAATTCGTGCAGAAGAACCCAATTTGAAACTAGCTAGATTCAGGATATTATAGGTTTCTTCATCATGCATTTACTGAGCCACAGGGCAAAAGTTGATAAAGCTTAGTTTGAGTAAAATAAGCACACATATTCGTATAAGATCCACTGAAATTATACGAAGTGGATCGATTGATGCCTCGTAAGCTATATAGCATTAAACAATACAATTAAAATTACATATCTTGATAGTGCGATCCTCACTTAGAGGATCGACCCTGACATCAAGTGACAACGTAGACTTACCCTGAACTTGTTTATTTCAATACTCCCCCTCGACTCGACCACTTCTTCTTTTGTCGACTAGGGCGCAGCTAATCAAGACTGCAAGGTGGACCTCCACATCCCAACCCTGAAATCCCCTGGGTTCTCAGCTCTCCAGAGAAAGGGTGCTTTTGATGTGTGTTAAGTTTGGGGCACTTAGCAGGAGGGCCAGGGCCCATTTAGTTTATGCCGGGATCTCAGGAGCGTCGGCACGTCGGGTAGTTTTTCTAGACTGAGCTAACCGGCATATGACCTTGGGAAACGTGTTGCGCGCTGGCACGACGTAAAACAGTAAACAAAACAAAACAGAACAAAAACAAACAAACAATTCCCCTTGGGACAAGTCGTTTTATCCTTTCGATCCATACGACTCTGATCAAACAATCCCATCTGGTTCTTGAACCTCTGAAAAGCAACACGCAAAAGCGGCTTTGTCATACAAGCAGCTACCATCTCCGCAGTTGGGACATAATCAACTTCAATCCTTTTCTTTTTAGCGAGGTCTCTGATAATGTGATAGCAAATTTCGATATGTTTCGAACGCTCGTGAAGATGAGGGTTTTTGACCAAAGCTAGAGCACTTTGATCGTCTCCAAACATTTGGACAGTTTTCTGATTTTGACCAATACATTGAGGGAACATCATGTCTCTGAATAATTGCGCTGTCCATTGCCCTTGCTTGTTTCACGGAATAATAACAGGGGTTAGAATGACGGCTTACTAGTAGTAAACAAACCTTGTAGGACTGAGTAGGGAAAGGTAACGTAACAGTGAACTACGAGCATGTATATAATAAAGCGTAGTCTACAGTCGAGTTGCGTTCTTCACGCAACGTCTTCTCAATATTATTCTAATTCCAGATATTCCCTCTCTTCATTGTGAAGACCACTTCGAGCCCATACTCGTATCAGATCACGACGTGCCCTCTATCTCTTCTTGTGGAAGACCTTGACCCCCTATTTAATCACACTTGTACCCTGTGGACAAATAACATATACACTCCTCGAGAGCTTGGTATACATTGCCTGCGAGATGTACTCGGCTTCAGCGCTGGATGTTAAGACAGACGATTGTTTCTTAGATGCTCATGAGAATGGCCGCCGTAAAACATTCCGATTCCACCGGAAATACTTTTCCTATCATTTTTATCACTTGCCCAATCAGCATCAGTATATGTACAAAAATGATCGTTCCGAGAGGTTCCTGGGCCAAATTGTAGCTTTTATTTCATGGTTGATCTAAGATATCGCATAAGATTTTTCAGTGCATGACCATGATGCTTGATCGGCGCTTTCATGAACTGTAATAATCTTCCTAGTGCGAATGCAATATCTGGTCGTGTTAAGATCATTGCATACATGAGGCTTCCAATCACTTGTGAGTATTCATTGGAATTGGTTTGCTCATCCTCCTTTATTGCTGGACGAAGGTGCTCACAGTCCGCCACTGGGACCGCTTTTGGCTTGTGTTTCTCATTTGAAATTCCAAATTGATCAAGAAGTCCCGAGATATACTGCTCCTGGTTAACATAGAAAGTTCTGTTATTACTATATCGAGTGACTCGGCCACCAAGTATCTTACTAACCTCCTCCAGATTCTTGGCGTTAAATCAACCCAAATGCGTTTCGAAAAACTGCTCGAGTGGTGAAGATTTATATGCGACAGCAGCTGTCAAGGCTCTCTTGGGACTTGGTTACTTAACTGGGAAATGGTTGTTGTTAAATCTTGGATACTTGAGAATAAAGATAGTATATTAACAGAAGACTAGGTTCTTGATTCTTGGATGACTAGGGAAAAGTATTTTTTTGCATCAGATTTTAATTGCGTATGCAGCTAACTAGCTATGACACAATATCAGAGAAAATATACAGATAAGATGACTCAATTTAAATGTAGAGCACTCATGCCTCGGATTTCATTTGCAAGTACCACTGCGAAGTTATGGCGGCTTTTTCTTCACCCCAAGTCATCCCTCATCCGTGAATACCCACCCAGGGGAACGTCTCAAAAACCCTGGGTTATCCAGACATGCCTTCATCATCCTCTGAATTTCCTCCGCGCGAAATGTAGTCTAAGGTGTCTCCTTCTCAAGTGGAGTAGGTGCCCAGGCTACTCAAACTATACCAGAGAACACCACCAGGAGGCGGACCACGGCACCATCCATCGTTTGCGTGTTTTTATAGTGTCCGCTGCACTCTCGCAAGCGAAGTCTTGGCGCGCACAAAGCTCAATTCGTAAAACTCCTTGCCAAAATTCAAAATTACACACCCGTCGAGATTGTACCCATCCTCCGTGTCATCTTGGAAACTTGTCCTGATCCCTCTCGTGTCCATCTCAAAGAACTGTCTCCCAGATTTGTGCGCCACGCTTTGCTTCCTCTGTCGGGTATAAATATCGGCGTGGGCGTATATTTAGCGGCTGGAAGAGGCCAGAGAATAGTTGATGAGAGGAGTGATCATTGGAACGAGGATGTACTAAGTCGTACTTGTAGATTTGATGAGACTTAGGTAGGAGTCGAACTCGTGGAGAGCGAAAATTTGACATGGCGGAGAATTTTGAATTATTGCCTCGTGGGCCAACTTAATCGGTATTGCGAAATTTGACTGAACTTGGCTCTGAGACAATATTTCACTCCCAGGTTCGTAGAGGACACCACGTACAGGTGTTCAGTCTTGCCCTCCTAGGGAATAGTATAAGACTGCTGGTTGGATAGCTTTCAATTTAATGATACCTCAGCTACTTATATTTCGACACTATCTACTACAGGCTACAGTAATCTAGTTCCAGCCCGATTCCTGTCGAACTACTGAGAGTGACCTAGAATCTGATCGAAGCTCCGTGTACTGGTAAGAGTACACATTACCATCCCGAAACATCTAGAAACTAATTGCTAGAATAGCTTAGAATGCCATAGAAGTAACTCAACACTATGCTGGCAAAGACGAGTTCTTCACCTTCGAGTGGTGCCGGTGTAATCGCTCAGTATGCTTTGCATATCTGGGATAGCCATGAAGAATCGCATCCGAATCGAAGTCGAAAGCAACCTCAAGTATAGATCCATTTGATGACCTCTCGACAATTCCTTTCTTACTATTCTCATCTCAGTCCTCAACCTCCTCTTAACCACGCCTCATCTCGTCTCTACAACCAATAAAGAAGTTACTCCAATTGCAAATAGGAGCTTGCCCCATTAATTACCGACCATCACCGACTACAAATCTACGACGCTACGTATACCTGCAAGGAGGAAATTAAGTCATAATTTACAAAGCTGGGTCATGGTTTATGGGGGACTGATGTTCTAACGGGGCTCTACATCTTGAGGAAGGATAGGCAGCTGAGATGTGGTGCGAGAGGGGGAACAGGTCTCCGAAGATGATGCTGGGACTGATATTTTTGAGGAGTTTTCAACTTTGGAACATTTGTGGGTGCCAAGACCGAGATTTCGGCTAATTAGCCAGGAGGGCTTCTTTTGTCAATGAGTCAACGGCACTCCCCAGCGCCCTGGATGGCACAAAAGAAGTTGGGCCATGTGACGTGATCGATGTTTGAAAGTACTTCAATTAATCCTTAGAATATTAAGCTAAAGAGAGAAGAAAGAGACTATGAAAGGCGGGGTATCTACCCCAAACTATATACAAAGAACGTGGGTGACATTATAAAATTGGCGGGGAACTGAGCCTATATGCCTCAGGCCGCCATCATCATCAGCATCATGACAAATCGTCACAATCACAATACTTTGCCCTTCATTATCTCCCCTCTCCAGCAAACGAAACGATGGCCATTTGCGGGTGTATGGCAGCCGGGAAAAATTGCAAAAACCACTGGGTGCGGAGCTCTCCTAATACCGACATCAGGACTAGATCCAAAGACATAGTGACCCTTCTGAAGCGTTCGAAGAGGCCGGCCAGTTGGGCGCTGCAGACTTGAGGGTACCTTGTGAAATTCACCCTCTACCTTTCTAGCCTCTATCTAGCCTCCTTCCCTAAGGTCGTGCTGGAAGGTCAGAAAAGTCTTGACAGAGCGTGATTGCTGTATGGTAGCTTAGCCTGTGACGATTTGTCACGATGCTGATGATGAAGGCGGCCTGAGGCATATAGGCTCAGTTCCCCGCCAATTTTATAATGTCACCCACGTTCTTTGTATATAGTTTGGGGTAGATACCCCGCCTTTCATAGTCTCTTTCTTCTCTCTTTAGCTTAATATTCTAAGGATTAATTGAAGCACTTTCAAACATCAATCAAGTCACATTATATTAAGCTCTCTTACCACCTTCAGGCTGGCGACGGCCTACAAAAAAATTAACATCAAGATTTCAGTTCCCTTGTGCCCGGCCTAATCAACGCGAATTACGCCTCGCTTTCCAAGGAAGACCAGATACCGAGAGAAATAGTCATCCTCTCGAAGAATGGTTAATTCATCAGACAACCCCTTCGCGAAGTCCAAAAAAATACGTCGTTCTGAACGTATTGAACTCTCGCAAAACCAATCTCCATCTCAAATCGATTTCCAAGAACAAACTACCAACGACAATCGATTTACACCGCTTCACAACATCCAAGATACCGCCACTACCGCAGCTGCAGCTTTATCTGAGTCATCCTCCTTGTCATCCCCGCCACAATCGTCCTCAATGCCTTCCAGGAACGTGTCAGAGCGTAAGTCGGGCAAAGGAAAAGCCAAGCAACTCGCCTCTCCTAGACTGGAGACCGTTAGAGATCCTTACGGCCCTACCGACCTGGAACACCGTGAGCTAGACCTGCTTAAAAGAGAACGTGCTCTTCTCGCACGCGCACAAGAGTTGGACAACCTAGTGACTGCCATTCGAGGAAGTTGTCTTGGAACATCCTCAAATACCACTGCTAGGCCCTACAAAACCAGTAGTGTTACAAATTTCGCCTCTGAGTCAACCTCCAGGAATCCTGACAATCTAATTCCTTCTATAGAACGTGGCCACGCTCAAGTTCGCTTTCAAGACCCCTCGGATGATGATGAATACCCCAACCGTACTCGAATCACTCGCTTTGCTTCGACCTCACGACCTGCATTCCGACCAGAGACTATCCCCTTGCTACCTTCCAGACTTTCAGATGGTAGGGATATGAAGCCGCGTCTTTGGCAACAGCAAATTCTCGAAAGACTGCAATGGTACAATTCCAGTTTTTTGACAACAGCCATCGCCGCAGCTATATTGTTGACAACACGGAAGGGATTGCGCGCGATTTCCTTCTTCCTCTGTATATGGACATGAACCCACGTCCATCACCAAACAGACTAATACAGGAAGTTGTAGACTTCTTGTCGGACCCGGCCAAGCAGCAGACCGCCAGTGATGACTACCATGAACTGGAAATGCAACCTTTCGAACAGTTCCGTCAATTTTCTCAACGGTTCCGCATTCTGGCTAATCAGGCCGGCCTTACGGATGAGAATATGCTCAAGTCGGACCTTCGAAACAAGATCACTAAACGTTTGAGAAGTGCAGTGGTCAACGAATGGAGGAGATGCCGAACCCTGAATGAGTACGCTAACGTCATCCAGGACGTCGACGCTGATTTTGAAGCTCAAGCCAAGCAATCCGCACGTCGAAGAACCCTCACAAATCAGCAGCCTTCCGGAAACTCAAATTCCAAAGGCACAGCGCGTTCTCAGGGTAGGCATAACTGTTGTAATTTATGCGACAGTGGAGTTAAGAGTATACTGCATACCAGCTATTAATTCAGCTGCGTGTGGATACTTGATCTCGAAATCAGATTCCTGATAATATAATTTAATATGGAATTTATTGTGTGTATTATAACTACAACTCTTATGCTGTTAAATATTCTACAATCTAAACACTTTACAATTTCCTATGTATACAGCGAGAAGGAGGAAACCTTGTCACTTTAGATTTCATTAATTAACTGATTTTATTCTGGACTTGCTCTGTTGTATATTGACATCAATTGATCCGGCGACAAATTAATGAAATCTCTTTGTCTAACCTAACCCTTTATAAAGCGCATGAGGATTCGGATTCCGTCTGATTCAGAATCATCTCAAACCCACTCTAGCAGATCCTCTGAAGACGAATTTTACAACTCTGTGGAATTTTCCGATAACTTGACATCCAACAACTTTGACTACAACCTAATGAATGATTCAGCCGAGCTCAATTTTACCCAACAATCTTTAGGCTACCAAATGATGAGAGATGTCAGTTTCGGCAGATTGGATGGAGCGGCTCTTACGTGCCCTACTCATCATCAGATTCTTAAGGTCCAATGCGAGGTATACACACCCTTTTTAGTCACAGATATAGCAATCTGCATGAAGATATATGAAAGTATTCCAGAACCACAACGTCAGCGAATCAGGAGTCGCTGGATGAAGTATGGAAAGCCAGGAATGTAGAGAGCGTTTTCAAGGACAATCTCGTTGACTGAGTCGTCTTGCCGAAGAACGCGAAGCTTAATGTAGCCAAGTCCGACAGGCTGAACAGGATGTTGTAATTAAGGCAGCAACATGACTGCAGTAGACAAATAGTTCATATTAGAATAATATGCACTGACGCCATGAGATATGATTAACCTATATCATCACTCACTGGCATGAATAGTAATTAGCCAATAGATGCTTTACAGCATACATTGGCTTCAGGATCTCCAACAACTTTCCCATTTAGGTTAGATAAGGAAGTATGTTGGAATTTACACTAGTGTGCGGAAAACCCCGCTTTCATGTATATAGAGGGACTTCTCGCTACACAGATAGAATTATAGCAATTTCTTTACAATTAACTATCCATTAAATATCAGTAAACTTCTTCATACATTAAACACATTCATCATAACTCTAACTCATCCTGATACTTGGTATGTCATTCTTACAATCTCCGGAACCATTCTAATTGCAGTCAGTTACGACTGGAAGGAATTTTTAGGAAAGTGCAATGAAGTATACTTTGACAAGGTTGGTGCTGAAAAGGCGGAACTTAAGCACCACTCGATGAAACAAGGGGAATCCCCAACGATCACAACCACCAGACGCAAGATCACAACTTCCGCCAACCACCAGCTACAGCATTATAAATTCGATTTTCGGTTTCGTCTCTTTAACAGCATCACATTGATCTAGTTTCCGACATTCGCACCACCCTATCGCAATATTTTTCGACCTAAAACCAACTTTCAACCTTCTGGACGAAAATATCTCGCCCCAGCCTTGCCAAGGCCCAACGCGCGACGCGCGACGCGTTACTGACGCGCGATCAGGTGATCTTCAATTTGGTCGCGTGATTTTCCAATTTTAACTTTCATTTCATTTACAAAAAAAAAAAAAAAAAACTCATTTTCCCAAAAAATAAGCAGTTAAAAAAAAATATTATATCAAAAAAAATCAAGTTCTAAGATGAGTCCAGACTCTTCTGCCAAATCTCTGAACCTTCCCTCTTCTCCACCCACCCAAAAATCATTTAATTTTAAAAATGTGGCAAGGCTGTCAGACTCAATTTGGAGCTCAAAAAAATCATCAAAAGTGAATGTGCCAAATTCAACCAAAAATATTTTTACAAAAGATCTTCAAGATGACCCATTCAGCAGTGACCCTATCACTGCACAGGATCTAGAGCCAAAAGTTACTGAGGAAAAAATTCACCAGACAAGGTCAAGGAAAAGAAAATCACCTGAAACAACTCAACCTGTTATCAATTCCAGGAAAATAATTCAAATTCAGGAGCCAAAAATTACTAAGCAACATACCTTTTTATCTGCTATTCAAGAGGCTCGAAATTTACTGGTCAAAGCATATAGCTTGACAGATAATAAAGGAAAGCAAGATTCTGTTCTAGATCTTGTTGAAATATTCCGAAACTATATAGAGGATGGTAGAATCAGACCAAATTCTATGCCAAATAATATGGCTTCACCAAGTGAGCCATTAACACCAAAAGAGGTACCAATATACCAGCACCAACTATACCCTCGTATGCTCAAATACTGAGGAAGAATGCACCACTTGCACCAACCACTCCTGCAGAGCAACCTGCAAGTAGAATGAGAGTTTTAAATAGGTTGCCAAATCCAGTACCTCCTGTTTTTTGTCCAACAGAATTCATCAATCAAGATTCTGTCCCAAAACAAATAGCTATTAAAACTCCAGCACCACTACCAAGCGAAAATGTGGTCACACTAGTGACAAAGCAGGGGGAGAATTTACCCACATTCAATGCCTTCTCTATCAGAGAGAGCATCAACAAAATTCTGGGGAAGAGGGCCATATCAAGAGTACATACCTCTGTGAAAGGCAATCTAGTTTTAACTTGCATGGACTCACCACCAAGTGAGCTTTTATTAGACCAAGAAAAATGGGAGCTGTATTTGCAGGATGGCCCATAAATAAGTCCAAAAAGTTAGCCATTGGCCCAAGCTAGTGGTTCATGGAGTACCAACTTCAATCCCAATTGATGCAATTAATGAAGAAATTGAGATTTTTAATGAGGGGGTAAAAACACAAGGCCAACCTAGATGGTTGAGTAAAACCTACCAACAGAGGTTGAGAGCCTCAATAGCATCCTCGGTAACATCTGAGGAGGAAAAAGAACACTTGATCAAGTCAGGTGTCCTAATTGGAGGCCTTCAATTGAAGGTAGTAAATTTTCAACAATTTACACATAAGACCCAATGTCGGAAGTGTCTAAGCTATGGACACCACCAGATTGGTTGCAGTAAAGACCCAGTCTGTGCTATCTGCTTGGGCAAACACATTACTACAGCCCACCAATGTGCAAAATGCAGTGCCACCCAGAGCTGCATCCACCATGCAGTTCAATGTGCCAACTGTAAATCAAACACCCACTTGGCTTTCCAGAGACAAGATTGCGACTACTTTAAAGCATTATCATGTTAGGTACACTCAAAATAGGCCAACACAATGCTGCAAGGGGTCGGGAGATCTTGCAGTCTCTTTTTGAGGTTGCACTCAAGGAGGATATTGATATACTTAACATCCAGGAACCATATGTGTTCTTTAATCATTATTTACAGGTTTTTCAGCCTATCACTCATTCAGCATTCAATATTATTCTTCCCTTAATTTCTAATTCAATTCGACCCAGGGTCATAACATATGTCAAAAAGACTAGTCACCTCAATGTCACTGCTAGATATGATATGGTTTCTGACCCTGATTATCAACTTCTGGAACTTAGACTATCTTGTGAAGCATTCTATGTGGTACATATGTACAATGAGAAGCCAACCTCGAATCTTTTAAGCCAGTTAACATTACAGCGCTTCCTGGACCTCGACCCACAGATGGATAAACCATTCTTATTCCTTGGTGATTTCAACCTACACCATTCTTCATGGAATCCTGAGGTTCAGAATAATACTCTTCTTGCCAATAATTTAGTAAGATACCTGGACAGTACTCGAGCTCAAATCATCACCAACTCGGCCATTATAGAAGAGTATGGAGGTACATTCCACAGGTCTAACTCTAGGAAAACTTCAATTATTGATCTAGCATTTGCAGTAAAATTTCGACAATTAAAATGGGGAAACTGGAGATATGGAGAGTCAACTGGCTCAGATCATGAGCTGATCATATTCGAATCAACACTATCCAGCCAATCATCAGCTGAACCCATCATAAAGAGCGGCCTTCCGCCAAGGTTTAACCTCAGGAAAGCAAGCTGGCCTCAGTTTGAATTATCCATTAAGGAAGAGCAAGGACGACTTCAAGATCAAATGGACCAAGCTATCAAGATCAATGATACTGACCTTGTAGCTTCACTTCTTGAGGAAGTAATCCAAAAAGCTGCAGCAAAATCAATCCCTTTTTCCAAGCCTTCAAGCAGATCAAAGCCGTGGTGGACAGAGGAGCTTACTCAACTCCGCAAACTGTTTCATAAGCTAAGGCGGTACCAGAAATTCTCCTTCAGTCACCAGGTAATTCAGGATACAAAGTCAGCAAGGAATCAATATTTTCATCAAATTCAGCACAATAAGAGGCAACACTGGTTTGAGTTTCTATCTTCAGCTAAAGAAAAGATGATTTTCAAGGCTTATAACTACACCAGCCAAGACCGCTTCCAAACAAAGGAGATACCAAACCTTAGATACCAGCCTATAGACAACAATAATCAGGTATCAGTAGCCTCATCTTTTGAAGAAAAATGTGATGCTCTTGCAAACACTTTATTTCCACAACACATCACACAGTTAGACAATAGAAGTGATGATGATATCATCACCTCAACTACTGATGTTCTAGAACTATCAGAATCAGATTGTGAAAGAAACTGGGACTGGCCACCTTTAACCATGGAAGAGATGAAAAATGCAGCTCCTAATAAATCAACAGCTCCAGGACTGGACCAGCTTGATTGGACAATTATCAGGGCTGCCATATCAGCCATACCACAGTTCTTTTTCCAGGCCTACTCGCAGTTATTTAATGGTGGTAAACATCCAGCTCAATGGAAACAGGCACTTGGAATAATCATACCCAAGAGAAATAAGAAAGACTACAGCTCGCCAAAAGCCTACCGGCCGATTTCTCTTCTCCCATGTCTATCTAAGCTTCTAGAGCGGATTTATGCCAACCGGATTTCATACTTTGCTAACACAACCAGTCACTTACTACATGATAGCCAAATGGGAGGTCGGAAGCAGAGATCAACAACTGATGCAGCCTTGCTATTGCAGAACTTTGTGGAACAGAATAAACTTAAAAACAGAGTTGTATCTACTGTATTCCTTGATATTCTCGGAGCATTTGATAGACTCCAGCCATGGCATTGACAAAAGTACTCCAGAAACTTCAGCTACCAACAAATTTTATTTCATGGGTCAATTCTTTCTTGACAGGAAGAACAATGCAGCTATGCTTCAATGGACAGATGAGCAGTGTATTTCAAGTCACAGGCACACCCCAAGGAGCCCTGTCTCTCCCTTGCTCTTCTTGCTCTCCATAAGATATCTGTACCCATTGGAAACACCACCTAACTTTCTTCAACTGTCTTACATTGACGACCTTTCAATTTCAGTGGCAACAACATCAGTGGACAAAAACATTCGATTATTAAAGGCAGCTACAGATAACCTAATAGAAAAAGCAAATAAGCTATCAGTCACTTTTGAGATGGATAAGACTGAGCTCATCCATTTTTCCCAGCATAGGAAGCCACTCTCATCAACACTTATACTACAAAATGGTGTAACTTTACAGCCAAGTGAGATGGTGCGATGGTTAGGATTCTGGTTTGACCGGAAGCTATCCTTCAAAGCCCATGTAGACAAGAGACTCCAGCTAGCCAATGGAGCCCTCAGTAGAGTGAAGCAACTTGCCTCATCTACAAAAGGGCTTCGTTTTCAAGCCCTACGCCATTTGTATATAGCTTGTGTCACATCAGTTCTAGACTATGGCTCTGTACTCTGGCAGGGAAGAAGAGGTTCAGGAACCCTAACTAACAAGTGTCAGAGGCTTCAGAACCAAGCAATCATACTTATAACAGGTGCCTATCAGCACAGCCCAATCAAGGCTCTAGAAGTGGAAGCAGCTATCCTGCCAACAAAAGTCAGACTGATGAAGCATGCATTTAACTATGCCCTCCGACTATTACGCCTTCAGAATACACACCCTGTACAGCAACTGCTGTTTCAGCCATTGAAGGATGAGTTGAATACGCTTCCAGAAATAGACCTCGGATTATTTGACCAATTGGATAAGCCAACAAATCAACTAACTAGAATTGGGGGCTATCTTAGATTATTCATCAAGTGCCAGAAGCTAGAACAAATAAATTTAGCATGGATGGCACCATGGGAATCACCACCTCTAATCATAAAAGTTTCATCTCTGACCAAGACCTTAGCTCATGAGCACCATTTGAAAATCATGCAGAAAATAGATCCAGATATAGCTATTGCTTACACAGATGGATCGCTCTCCAAGTGCAATGTGAGCAGCATTGGCTTTGTTATCTATATGCCTTTTACGCGAGAGTTGAAAAGTTTCTCCTTCAATTTGGGAAGCTCCACTGGAATCACTGACACTGAAACTTACTGCATTTACAAAGCTATTCAGTACCTAAAGAAATTGCTGCCAAATGCAAGATACCAAATATTCAGTGACAGCCAAGCAAGCCTTCAGAGAATTCAGGGGAAGACAAACCACCTCTCACACATAACTCGAAACCTCGCCAGGAGCTGTAGTTTAAGTATAACCTAGTGTCCAGCCCACGTTGGAATTGAAGGTAATGAGCTTGCTGACTCACTTGCAAAAGGGGCAGTAAAAAAGACTGCTTCAAGAAGTGACAGGTTCACATCTCGCTCTTTTCTCAAGATGAAAGCAAAAGAATTCATTTTAAATGCTTGGCATAATGACTGGCAAGCAGAAGTACTCCGAGAAGAGGAGGGTAGAAGGTGTAGGGGACTTGGAAAGTTTTACAGAATCCAAGCCCAGATGCATATACTCACCTTTACTTTACATCCATTTAACTTTCAAGACCACAGCAGGATGGTTGAATCAGCATTTTTCCAGGCAAGAACTGGGATTGGAAATACTAGAGCTTACCTAAATGTAATTGGGAAAGTCAAAGATCAAAGCTGCAATTTTTGCAAGGCTAAAAAGCAGACCACAAAACACTTAATTCTTCATTGTACTAGATACAGTAATCAAAGGGAACTAGCATTTACTGACATAAAGCCTCTTTCATTACAAATTTTATTAAGAACAAAAAGGGGGAAGGAAGCCCTTCTAGAATTTTTGAAAACATCCAAGTGTATGTCAGCATACAAAGGAGATGATATAGGCACATAAATAATGTACATACAGTAATATGGAGAAGTGAGCTAGGGCGTTAACTGGTGTGATTTTTCAATGTAAAAATAACTGTATATTAAATTGTCATAGCTAGAAAGCTGAATACAATCTGATTCAAAAAAAAAAAGAAAAAAAAAGGGGAATCCCAAATATTCCGACAGTTTCTACAGGAGTGGGAGCTCCAATTTGAATATGCTGGGGGTCACGAATGGCCAGAGAGGCTCAAGGTCAACCAGCTTCGTCGATCGATCAGTGAGAAGCTCCTTGACAAGATCGACTCTCTGAAGATGCCCAAGGAAAATTACCATGCTTGGGTCGAGGATGTGGCCGAAGTGGCCTCAAATATCGAGATAATTTCTTTCAAAAGGGCGAATCTCAAATTACTCAATTAACTACACGGAACAAGATTCCCCAGCATGAGGCTGCCCAATCGCAGCCAAATCTCGCTCTCAAAGCGCTGCCGTTCACACCAGCTTCAGGTAAAGACCATGAAGGGGATACAGCTATGGGTGGAATGAAAGTCGATTTGAACGAGTTAGCTAGCTTAATAACATCTCTGAATACTAAGTCCAATGGCAAGAGAAATGGGGGTAAAATTTTGGATCCAAAACCATCTGCACCATGGCGAAGTGAGGTAGAGTTCAATATCCTTCGGGAACGAAATGTGTGTCTAAGATGTGAGAAACCTGGACACAGCTCGCGATTCTGCAGGAAGTTTGGACCTCCTAAGCGGCCTGTTGGAATTAACAATGTGCAGGAGTTGGGTCATTTCTTGGAGCAGGGAACTTCGGGAAAAGATTAGCCTCCAGTCTCAGTTGCGACTGGAGAAAAAGGGGATTGAAGAAAGATTTGCAAATGGATAAAATTAAGATACATGATATAATTGGAAAATTACACGGCAAACCAGTTTTAATTGATGCAATAATTAATTCTACATGTATTCCTGCATTAGTTGATCTGGGGTGTACAATTTATTCAGTTTTAAGTGACTCTATTGCAACAAGTCTCAACCTCCCGCGCCAAAAAGTCCCTCCATGGGAACTAAAACTAGCAAAAGATTCTGACAAAGATATGAAATTGATAGTAGACGAGATCTGCTGGGCAAATGTTGACTTAGATGGTAAGTGCAGTACTATTTGTGGATATTTAATTCCGGGACTAGCCCATGATATTATTCTAGGGGAGCCATGGATGAGGTACAACGATGTCATCTATAGAGCACGAGACAGAGTGCTATTCCTAGAAAGAGAAAATCATATCATTCGTACGCATAGTTCGGCGTCTTATATAGTACAAGTTGAAATGATTCGACATACAGCAATGTCAGCTTTCCTATGGAGGGCAGAGAAGCAGCAAAGACTCGAAGAAGATAAGAAAACCATCTCGGTATATGCAGCATCAGTCAATGACATCAATAAAATGCTGGAACCTAAAAGACAATTTTCTCGAGAAGAAATAAAAGCTAGACTCCCGGAAAAGCTATGCCACCATTTTTCAATATTTGAAGCTGATAAAAATGACGAAACTGATCTACCGCCCATACGAAAAGGGGTAGACTTGGCCATTGAAATTGAAAGGGATGAGCAGGGGCGAACTAAAGATCTTCCGCAAGGCCCCTTATATGGTATGTCAAGGGATGAGCTGCTCTGTCTCAGAAAGGAAATTACTCAGCTACTCGATCGTAATTGGATCAGAGCTAGTAGCTCTCCAGGTGGAGCTCAAGTCCTGTTTGTAAAGAAACCCGGCGGAGGATTGTGATTCTGTGTCGACTATTGGTCCCTGAACGCAATTACTAAAAAAGACAGCTACCCACCTCCTCTTATAAAAGAAACGTTTCGATCTCTCTCTACGGCACGCTGGTTTTCGAAAGTTGATGTCAGCGCAGCCTTTCACCGACTCAGAATCAAAGAAGGAGATGAATGGAAAACAGCATTTCAAACTCGGCTGGGTAAGTTCGAATGGTTGGTAATGCCTTTTGGCTTAACAGGTGCCCCTGCAGCATGGCAAAGATGGATAAATAGCCTCCTACACGGGTATCTAGATGAATTCTGCACCGCCTATCTCGATGATGCTCTTATCTGGAGCGATGGATCAGAAAAAGATCATCTAGAGAAGGTAAATAAAATACTTGAGCGCTTGGCGGGCGCCGGATTGAAGTTAGACCTAAAAAAGTGTGACTTTGCTGTTAAAGAGGTAAAGTATCTTGGATTCATTGTTACTGCAGGAAAAGGTATTTCGGTCGATCCAGAAAAAATTGAGGCTATCAAGAGATGGGAACTTCCTCAGACCCAAACTGGAGTGCGTAGCTTCCTAGGCTTTGCAAATTTTTACCGAGATTTTATTGATGAATTCGCAACTTTGAGCGCCCCACTCCAACGTTACACCAAAAAGGAGTTCTCTGGGAAAGGAAAAATCCAATTAGATCACCAAGCTCGCCAATCTTTCGAGAAATTGAAGAATTACTTCATATCCGCACCAATACTTGCGCTATTTGACCCAGAACGCAAGACAGTACTCGAGACTGACTGTATAGGATGGGCGATGGGTGGTTGCCTTTCTCAATATGATTCTTCGGGAAAATTACGGCCCATTGGATACTTTTCAAAAAAATTGTCACCCTGTGAATGCAATTATGATATCCACGACAAGGAATAACTGGCCATCGTTCGAGCAGTAGAGTTTTGGAGATCAGAGTTAATGTCGCTAAGTCAGGATATTGAAATACTGACTGATCATAAAAACTTGCAGTACTTCATGAATAAGAGAACCCTCTCAGAGAGACAAATAAGATGGAAATCATTGCTTGATGATCTTCCTGGGATAAAGCTGAACTATAGGCCAGGTAAAGACGCTGCGAGGCCGGACGCTCTATCGAGACTTGAACAAGATACTCCAAAAGAGGCCAATGACTCCCGACTCCTTCACCGCCAGATGCAACTAATACCAAACAATTGGATAGCACCAGCAATTCAGTCACCAATTAACAATATTTGCACTACCAGTATCAATAATGATGCACTGTTTGAAGATGTGGAGCTTATACATCTATGGGAGGAAGGCGTCCAGGTGGATGGTCAATTTAGAGATATTGTAGAAGCCCTGAAACAAGACAAGAGATGCTTCCCCCCTTCAGTGAAGTCTAAAATCTCCATTTCAGAATGCTCAATCGATCTCAATGGCCATATTAGATGGAGAGATCGACTCATAATTCCTGAATACGAGCCGTAACAGACAGCTTTAATACATAAAGCACACGACTCACCAGCAACTGGACATCCTGGGCGAGAAGCAACCTTAAGTATTCTGAATAGAGACTTCTATTGGCCTCGAATGAGCAACATGATACGGCAATTCGTACGAAACTGCGATACATGTGGTCGGACGCACGTATGGCGGGATAAAAAACGCGGATTCCTCAAACCGTTGCCCATACTGGAGCGTTTTCATCAAGAATTATCTTTTGATTTTATGACAGATTTACCTGCTAATAATAACCAGCCACGCTACTTAATGGTGATAACAGATAGATTGAGTAAGGAGATAATTCTCGAGGCTATGGATACAATGGCTGCCGAATCCTGCCCCAATAGATTCTTAAATTGCCTTTACAGATTTCATGGTTTCCCCAAAGCCATAACCTCGGACCGCGGAAGCAATTGGGTTGGAGACTTTTGGAGACGACTTTGTGAGCGGACGGGCATACAACAACGACTATCAACAGCTTTCCATCCGCAAACTGATGGAGCAACGGAAAGGGCTAACCAGGAAGTACAAGCATACCTCCGTGCATTCGTCACTTACTCGCAGACTGACTGGTCAGAATTACTCCCCGCAGCTCAGTTGGCGCTAAACAATAGAGATTCTTCTCTTGGATATAGCCCATTTTTCTTAAGCCACGGATACCATGTTCCAGTTTTTTCCCAAACTAGCGACACAAATTCTTCTCAGTACACCTCTTCAAAAGCTCGCAAAGCAGATAGCCTGGTGAAGAAACTTGAGGAAGGGCAAGCATTAGCTCAAGCTTCTATGGCGTGGCGTCAGCAGATAATGGAAGATACTGCAAATAGAGGTCGACAACAGGCAGAAGTCTTTAGAGAAGGCGACTGCGTGTGGCTCAATTTAAAAAATTTCTCAACGCCAAGACCTTCGAGGAAACTCGCTTGGTTACACGCAAAATATAGAGTCCTGAAAGTAATCTCTCCCCATGTGATCGAGTTAGATGTCCCAATAGGTGTCCACCCTCGCTTCCATGTCAATATGCTAAAGAAAGCTGCCAATGACCCACTACCTTCGCAACAACAAGACGACAATCAGCCGGCACCTGCTGATACTTCAGTACCACGGAATGAACAGGAGTTCGAAATTGAGAGGATCCTTAAAGCCGAAAACGTACGCCGTGGAAGGGGAAAGCGACGTGTAGTACTTGTAAAGTGGAAAGGACAGTTGGAGCCAACCTGGGAACCACGTTCAGAAGTTGAGAATACCGTTGCCCTAGAAATTTTTGAGCAAAGATATGGAACCACCGATAACGTTGGAGAGAAGAATATCGGTATGTATACAGGAGTGCGGAGACTTTCTAAAAATGGGGGGTAATGTTACGGAATTAATCCCTTGGGTTTGTACTGTCTGAGCCAGTACAGTAGGGATGAAATATAGAGCTTAGTGGGCTACAGGGGCAACCAATGTTGCGGGTCGGATACAGTTGCTTAGCAACACAGATTGTTATGATCGGCATTAATAATTACAATTTCCTATGTATACAGCGAGAAGGAGGAAACCTTCTCACTTTAGATTTCATTAATTAACTGATTTTATTCTGGACTTGCTCTGTTGTATATTGACATCAATTGATCCGGCGACAATACCCATACAGAGGCATATCAGATCAATGTAAGCAGGTCACGCACTATAGGTAGTCATGTTGAGCATTTTCAGGAATTTCCTATGCTTGTCGAAGGTCAGTCCTTTTGTCAATCCATCGGCAGCCATCTCTTTGGTGGCGACATACTCCAATTCAACCTCTTTATGCTCCATACTTTCACGAATGTAAAAATATTTTGTGGCAATGTGCTTAGTTCGATTGTGGAATACGGGATTTTCAGCTAGCTTCAGGCTCCCTTGATTATCTCTGTAAATTTTTATCTTTTTGGCGTCTTCTCCTTTATAGCCAAGTTGTATTAAAAGCATGCGCAACCAAGATGCCTCCATGCTCGCTTTACCCAAGGCATAAAACTCTGCTTCGGTAGTGGACTGAGCTACACTTTCAAAGCGTTTGGATGCGGCTGAAATAATGCCTCCTCCAAAGAAAAATGCATATCCCCATGTTGATTTTCGGGTTGAATGGCATCCTGCAAAATCAGAATCAGCCATACCATAAAGTTTGCAGCTATCAGTCCCTCCAAATTTAATTCCAAGGTTTACGGTGCCCTTGAGATATTGGAGAACACGTTTAGCTGCCCTTAGATGCTGAGGAGATGGGTTATGGTTAAATCTGGAAAGAACGCCACAGGTCCATAGTATATCGGGCCTGGTCTTGCTTGCCAGATACATAACTGATCCTACAATAGACTGATAGAGAGTGATGTCTTTCTTCGGTGCCACCTCATCATATGGAATCATGTTGATCATAGCGCCAGGCTCGAACGGCGTGGATACTGGGTGACAGTCTTCCATTCCAAATCGTTTCAGCAACTTTTTAGCGTAGGCATTTTGACAGAGTATTATCTCATCTTTTTTCCAGTCTCTGACAATCCTAACTCCTAGATAATAAGCTGCTGGTCCCATATCTTCTGTTTCGAATAGGCCCAGTAGCTTTTTCTTCATCTTGCCGAATTCGACACCTTGTTTTCCTATCAAGAGTATGTCGTCGACATAGGTCACAATTATGAACCCTGTTACCTCATGTAAATATGTTCCTGGATCGGCTGTCAGTGGTTTGAACCCTATTGTTGCCAACTGTTTAGCCAGTAATTGTTGCCATAGCCTAGGGGCTTGCTTCAGGCCATACATTCCACGAAGAAGTTTTCCAACGTGATTACTGTTGGGGATCTTTTCCCAAAAAGGGGGTAGCATTACATAAACCTCTTTATCCATGTCATTATTCAGGAATGCTGTAATGACATCCATTTGATCCATCTCGAGACCATAGAGCGCTGCTAACGCTACAGCTACTTTCCATGTCTCCGAGCGAGCTACACCAGCAAACGTCTCCTCATAGTCAACACCATACTTCTGTTCAAATCCTCGAACACAGCATCTGACTTTGTACTTGAGGACTTTGCCTTCCTTATCACGCTTGGTTTTAAATACCAATTTGACTGATAACAATTGTTGACCAGCTGGTATATCCTTTTTCTGAGCTAGTGCCCAAGTTTTCTTTCGTAGAAGAGACTCATATTCCCGACGAATTGCAAGACGCCATTCATTAGCGTTCTTACTCGCCAGGGCTTCTTCAATATTTTCAGGGTCGTCGGATATATCCCTCCCTGAAATGAATGCGGCTGCCGCAGACGAATTGTCGTTGGCTAGTTCTGACTTTAGCTGAGCCGCACGCGATCGTGTCATTCGAGGTTCTGTAGGAGACTCGTACACTCTTGTTTTTCTAGACTTGTCTTGACAAATCTTTTTCTCTTCTTGGGAACCTTTGTTAGCTTCAAGCATTGAACCTTCGTCAGTCGCATTCGTTTGCATAGGCATTTCAGCGGTTTCCTCTGGCTCGCTGACAATTCCTTCATCTGTGTCAACATTATTGGTCACTTCCTTCTGTAGGGAACCAAGATTTTCATGAACTATTTCTAAAGGAGATTTGGTCTGAGGTCGACTTGACTCAGTGTTCTGATCTGAATTTCCTCCACAAGTTCTCGATGATTTCTGTTGAGATGTGGATTCAGTGATAAATTGAGTATCCCCCTCGACTGAAGTTCCAAACTCCTCTAGGGGTGCATCTGATATGTAACCGTGCTCATCAAATCGAACATGAGAAGATCTTATTATCTTCTTTCCACTTCTTGATGGCACGTATAGGCGATAGATGCTATTCCCTTCATATCCAACCAAAATACCAACCTCAGCTCTTACGGCTAGTTTGGCCGCGTGAGCTCTCTTTTCTTTTGGAATTTGGATATATGCTTTGCATCCAAGAACTCTGAGATGGGCTATGGACGGTTTATTGTCATCTGTAGGGTGGATATGGTCCATGAACATTTCGAATGGTGTTTTTTCAAACACACGATTGGCTGTTCGATTTGTGATATGAGCCACGGCGCGTATTAGTTCTGGCCAAAGGAATTCAGGTATAGCCTGATCCACCATGACGGTCCGTAGCTTATCAAGTATTACACGGTTGGACCTTTTACTGCCCCCATTTTGATACGACGAATAAGGCGTCGTTACTTCAAGGTGAGTACCCAATTCCATCATTAGATTACTCAATTTAGAGCCTCCGAACTCCAATCCTCCGTCCAGAATGAACTTCTTAATTGTACGATCATACTGAGTTCTTGTTTCAACGACAAAGTTCTTGACATTTTCGAAGGCTCCTCTCTTCTCTGGATGAGTTATAACCCATCTCATGTTGGTGGCCAAATCAGTAAAAATTGTGGCGTACTTCTGATTCATAATTCCTTCGGGAATCACTTTAATCACGTCAATACCCACTGCATCAAATATTTTCTTAGGCTTGGCTCTAGCCTCTTTGCTGACATGACAAATTGGCTTACTCAATTCACATTCCTCGCACAACTCACCAGGATGGACTTTGACCTTATCAATACGGTCTATGTACTTCATTCCACGAGTGAGTTGACCAGTCCTTCTGACATTCTCGATGCTAATGTGTCCTAGACGACGATGCATTAGCTGTAAGTCGGGTTTTATATCCGAAAGCCCCGCTGGGTACGCCACGTTCGCGTACATTTCTACAGCTTCTTTTATAAAGCAGCGTGAATCGGTATATAACAAAATTGACCCACTTGACGTCTTCACATATCCGTCATGGATTGTGCAGCCCGCCCTGAGTAGTTTCTTTCCACTTACTAAATTAGTGGGAAAGCCTGGGACGTAAAGACACTGTTTTAACTCCATTACATGGTGTCTTCCTCCTTCTAGTGCAACAGTCAATTGTACTGTTCCATGACCTTTTGGTGTGACGCTTCCTCCGCCACATTGTATCGGTCTTAAGCCAACCTTTTCCTCATAGTTAGTAAATCTGTCCAGGGAGTTGGCTATGTGCTCATCTGACCCCGTGTCGTTAAGCCATCGGTCGTTCCAGTGAGTTTTTTGTATTGCGTAGGTGGAGGAGGGGCTCTGACCATCTGAGAAACTGCTAGATGCGACGTGGCTGAAGGCGCTGAATGCGGGTATTCCAAAGTTTGAAGTCGAATTGTTATCCGAATCATCATCTTTGGCTTCTTTAGCCTTTCCTTTGCCCTTAGCGTCGCGTTTCTTAAGCTTTTCTGAGTTTTTCTGGTTCAGATAATTCTGACGTGTTAGCCATTTTTTCCCATTTTTGGCCTCCCAATCCTGACAAAGCAATTTATTGTGCTCGTAGCACTTGCCATTCTTGCAATATTGGCAATTAAACTTGTTACCGCCGTCATTAGCCTTCCCTCTTCCTTTCGCCATCATAGTAGTGCTTGAGGAGCTCATCTCGAAATTGCGTGCCTCATCTAGTAGGTCAGCAATTAAATAGTCGAGTGAGGGAGCTATGGCGGTGTTTCGAGCCTGAGATCTTTGTCTTTAGTCCCAAACTGGAAAATTTCTAGCCACTCCGGCGATAAAGAACATTCCATTCCATCTCTCTGGTATAGAATCAGAGAGCGAGGAGATCTTTTCGACCCTTTTGGTGAACTCAGAAATATAATGGTTGAGGTCCATGAAGTCTTCAAATCTTATATTTGACCAATTAATTATGGCCCGATATTCAAGATTCCAACCTTTTCCCTCATACCGTTCTTGCAAAATTGTCCACATCTGGAGTGCTGAATCTTGCCATCAATCATGCTGTGAATATTTGGGGCAGTGTTGATCATAATGGCTAGTTTCATCCTAGCATCTCCAGCGAGCCACTGCTTTCTCATTTCAAATGCATCTTTATTCGAAAATCTTTCTTTGATGGACACATGTGGGGGTTCTTCCACTTCATCACATATGTAGTCCTCCAGATTGTTGGCTAGAGCAATGTTCTCCATGTTGTTCTTCCATTGCTCGTAGTTTTCCTCCCCCTTCAACTTGAAATATGGAGGCAATTGGAGTGTACCGACATTTCCCGTCGTACTTGAGGAAGCCTTTGGTTGACTCCACACAGGCGTTATGTTTGACGTAAGCTTCTCCTCTATCTTCGGGACCATCTTGGAACTTTCGGAATTTTTGATAGACATTTCACCTTTTCAAATAGTTAAACAAGGTTTGGTTTCAGAAATCTTTTGACATATTAGCTTTTGCTACCGGACTCAGAACCTGTTGTAATTTATGCGACAGTGGAGTTAAGAGTATACTGCATACCAGCTATTAATTCAGCTGCGTGTGGATACTTGATCTCGAAATCAGATTCCTGATAATATAATTTAATATGGAATTTATTGTGTGTATTATAACTACAACTCTTATGCTGTTAATTATTCTACAATCTAAACACTTTACAATTACAGAAAGTGTGGAATACTAAGCGAGACAGGTGATACAATTACAGAGCCATCACATGACTTTCAACAATAACAATTATGATAAATCGGCTTCATTGGATATGTTGTTGAAAATGGCACCAAGCTCTTCCCCTCCGGTGCAATACCGACAATTTGATCGCCACCGATCGTACGACAAGACGAGGCCCCAGGACCCCCCGAAGTTTTCTCCGCGTCCCAAAAACTATTCCGGCAACGGAGGACCTCAACATTCGTCAGCTACTCCAGGGCGCTCCTCTGCACCTCCGGCTGATTACCGTTCAAAGTCAATTAACGCTATTGAAGATAGAAGTACATCTTCTTCCTCGGACATTAAATATCATGATGCTCTAGAAGACTTGGCGGACGAAGAGCATACTCCGCGTTTAAAAGACAAAGCCTAGGGAAAGCCTCCTTCTTAGGCCAAGTAAAGAATATGCAGTACCTGGATATCAGCCAACTTTTGGGAGGACCCCATCTTACAATGCCTTGCTTTCTAACTAAAAACGGCATTTCATACTCCCTCCAGACACTCATTGATTCATGAACCAATGGCTATGGATTACTGGACTCTTCTTTGCTCAAGAGACTCTCACATTCTTTAAAACCTTTCCTTCATCGTCTTCCTCGTCCCATTCCAATCAAAGGGTACAACGGACTCGCTGGCAAGTCCATTACTCATTACACTCATTTGAATCTTACTATTGACAAACCCATTCAATCATTTACTCCTTTTTTAGTCACTTCTCTCGGAAACCACGGATCAATTCTTGGACGCCAATGGCTGGCCGAACATCGCGTACTGCTAGACGCCGCGCGACGCCGACTTATCTGGCCTTCGAACTACCCACCTACCCAATCCTATGCTCGGAACACTATCATAGGACATACAAATCTGGACTCGCCAAGGATCAATTGCTCACACCAACGAGACACAGAACGTAGAGATCGTATTATCGATCGGGATTGGAAAAGAAGAGACGCTGTCACTAGTGCGAGAAAGTCCCGAGAACAGCCGAGGATACTACACAACAAATCCCCGCCTCCAAAAGACAGTATCATCTTAAAAAAGATATTGAAAAAAAATTTACCCGCTCAAGATTCTACACCTACAGTCTCAGACCATTCAGAGCCTCCTCCGACAATCTCCAGTTCTCTTATTACAGAATCTCCGACCATCACACCTTCTTTTTCTTCTTCTTCTTCACACGTCAAACAGATGCATACTGCTCTTACGCGAATAAATAGGGAATTATTAAAGCCCGAACACGAAAACTCCCAATCACTAATACCGCGTGTACGTAAGCAACTATGGAAACCAAAACTTCAGCAACCCAATTCCCTTGTCAATATCGCTTTTATCTCGGGTAATGCATTTCATATGAACGCAAAGAAATCTCCCCACGATCATGTCTTCTCATCCAGCATCCATGAACTTGATGCCTTGATCGAACAACATACCGAATTCAAGTCCTACAAGACTGCCACGGCCAATTTGGATCAGGATTTTCATAATCAATGCAGACAAAGACCAAGTGCCGCCATCCTCGCTGCCCAAATTCTAGAACTCGACACAGAACCTCCTGTCTCCGATGAGTATGCTGATTACGCTGATGTATTCTCCAAGGATGCATCTAATATCCTTCCACCTCACCGTCCTTACGATCACAAGATACAGTTGGAGGATAAAGGTGAAAATGCTCTTAAGTATTCTCCGTTATACAAAATGTCACTTGATGAACTTGAAGCTGTAAAGGCATATATCACAGACAACCTAGATAAAGGATTCATAGAGCCATCTCAGTCGCCGTACGCCGCGCCCATTCTATTTGTTCGAAAATCCGACGGAAGACTTCGTTTATGTATCGATTTACGAGCTCTCAACGCCCTCACCCGAAAGGACCGCTACCCTCTTCCTCTTATTGATGAGACACTATCCCGCCTCGCTCGTGCCAAGATATATACCAAACTGGATATACGTCAAGCCTTCCACCGGATAAGAATGGATCCAGCATCAGAGGAGTACACTACGTTTCGGACCCGATATGGAGCTTACAAGTGTAAAGTCCTTCCATTTGGTCTTACCAATGGTCCTACCACATACCAACGCTACATGAACGACGTTCTTTTTGATTATTTGGATGTTTTTTGCACTGCTTACCTCGATGATATTCTTATATATTCTGAGAACAAACTCGAGCATAAGAGCCAAGTGACACTAGTCCTCCAACGCCTCCGGGATGCTGGACTGCAAGCTGATCTCAAGAAATCCGAATTCAGTGTCAAACGCACTAAGTACCTTGGTTTCATTGTCTCTACTGATGGAATTGAAGTTGATCCCGAAAAAGTCTCCATTGTCGAAAGCTGGCAGTACCCTACCTCGGTCAAAGGTATACAATCTTTCCTTGGCTTTTGTAACTTTTACCGTCGTTTTATCAAAAATTATGGAATTATTGCGCAACCTCTCGTTTATCTTACAAAATATAATGTTCCTTTTATCTTTGACAGCGAGTGTGCCTACGCTTTTGACACGCTAAAAGCTACTCTCACCTCAGCTCCCGTCCTTCAACACTACAATGTAGATCTCGAATGTATGCTGGAAACTGACGCCTCCGACGGAGTGGTTGCAAGTGTTCTCTCGCAAAAGCACGGCAATGATTGGCTTCCTGTTGCTTTCTTTTCGAAAACAATGGCACCCGCTGAACTCAACTACGCTGTGCACGACAAGGAAATGCTCGCTATTATTCGATCCTTTGGAAACTGGCGCGCTGAATTGCAAGGAACACCTCACCAGATTCGGGTCTATACTGATCATAAAGCATTGGAATACTTTATGACTTCAAAAGCTTTAAACTCACGGCAAGCCCGATGGGCCGAATTGCTCGCAGATTACAACTTTATGATTTCATATTGTCCTGGAAAAGATAATCCACTTGCTGACGCCTTAACACGCAGAGTTGACGAGCTTGAACCACAGAATAGAGTCAAAAAGAGCCAACGCCTCTTTCGGCTCCTCAAGGAAGATCAGTTAGATCCCAAGATTCTGTCTCGCGAGCTACGCCACAATACACCCGAAGAAAACGTCATTTCCGCCATCAATATCGCACCAATATCCTCATCCATTGGTGTAGTTGATCAAATCCTCAGCGCAAATCGAAACACGCCATCTCTACAAGCACTGCGCCTTCAAGCACTCTCTGATTCCCCTGGAAAATTTACGCTGCTTCAAAGACTACTTCTTTTCGACGAACGTCTTGTTGTTCCTGATACGGAGAATCTCCGTACCCTTCTCATTCGTGAAGCCCACGATCAGATATCTACAGCTCATCCTAGCGCCGCCAAGACCCTACGCCAAATCTCTCAATCGCACTTTTGGCGTGGAATGTCCAGGTACGTCACACAGTACTGCCGCAACTGTCACACTTGCCGCCGCAGTTCTGTCCCTTGCAACCGAAAACCCGGATTTCTCCATCCTCTAGGTGTCCCAACTCGGCCTTGGGAGCACGTTACTATGGATTTCTGCTCGTTCAACAAGGATAAACATGGATTTGATAACGTTCTTGTAATCATCGACCGTTTCAGCAAGCAGGCAATTTCGATTCCTTGTCACAAAACAGTCACTTCTCGACAACTTGCAATGCTTTACGTTTATCATATTTATTGATACTTTGGCGCTCCTGTCACTATGCTCTCCGATCGTGGCCCGCAATTTATCTCCTCCTTCTGGGAAGAATTTAACAGGATACTAGGAACAAAGATAAAACTATCAACAGCTGACCATCCTCAAACTGACGGCCAGACTGAAATCTACAACCAGTACCTCCAGAAGCGACTCAGACCTTTTGTCAACTACTACCAAGACAACTGGTCAGATCTCCTTCCCATGATGGATTATGCACAACTTACCCTTCCCCACAATTCCCTCGGCGGTTTAAGCCCATTCGAAGTTGTTCACGGATATCCTCCTCGCACTAATTTCGACTGAAAAAGTTCACATGCTGGCACCACACCCACTGAAAAACTCAACCTTTCTGACGCTCAACGCCTCGCATCGCGCTTCCAAAATTTATCGACTTATAAACGTTTGGACAAAAGGCATAAAATAGTTATGGATTGTCGTATGTCAATATGTGTAAATATACGTTGAGTATTGCAGGAAAATATAATAAGTGTAGATGTAGATGTATATGAAAGATGATTTATTATATTAAATGATATGCTTTCTGCGTAGAACCTGCCCGTCCTCACTTCCCGTCCAGGTCACTTATAAACTATCTATCCCAGGTATCCATACGTCATCCATCTACTTAGCAACACATCAAGACTTAATTGTCAAGTTAGATCTAGTTACAGTCCTGTTTACAGAATGTTACGTTGATGTTCTCGATGGTAGTGTTTTCCTATGCCAAACATGTTCCATGCATCTACACCCCTGAGATATGTAACTGCTAAGCATGCATTGATGTAACAGTTTGACACACATGTATAAAACTCAACCTCTCACACTTTAAATCATAGACATTTGGATTACACCTCAAGTAGAAACAGTAGCCTGGAATATATCCGAGAATCTCTGCATATTTCTAACCCTGGTCTAATCCAAACACACCCCTTCAGGCGTACTGTTTTAGTTTAAATGCCATATTTTGATATGTCCTCAAGTCCTATTAGATTCACAAAATCAAGATGTTTTGCGACGTGCAAACGTTTGGTGAGTCCATCTGCTGGCATTTGTGACGTTGGAATCCAGGATAACTCTATATCATTTTCATCACTGTTTTGTAATATCTGACGAAGCCAGTGTTGATGAATGTCTATATGACGGAGCTTGGTTGTTAATAGAGGAGCCTTTTGAGTAAGAATTTTGACTGTCTGTTGATTATCACAAACCAATTTTGTTGGTATTGTGTTTCTTTTATCCATGTGACGCACAAACCTTTCCAAAGCAAGGAGTTCTCGCGCAGCAGCAGACAAAGCGACCAATTCTGCTTCTGTTGTCGAAGTTGTTACAGATCGCTGTTTGTTTGAATGCCACACAACAGGTCCACCATAAAGAAAAGCAATGAATCCTTGAGATGACTTGCGTCCTTCATTATCACCGAAAGAAGCGTCTGAAGCCATTAGTATCATATCAGATCTCAGACTATTCAGTTCAGAGAGCTCAATTTCATATTTGATAGCGTATTTTTCAGTATTTATCAGGTATTGGAGTATGTGTGTGATTGCATGCAGATGTCTCGTAGCTGGATTTACTAGATGGTCAGCGCACATTGAAACTGCCAAGGCGATATCAGGCCTGGTGCATATTGATGCATATATTGCTGAGCCAACCTTCCTTTGGTATGTTTGTATTAACTCTGCACTTAACTTTTCTCCAATGTTGTGACTCATGTCAAAATCTGGTGCAAGTGGGGTCATTGATCGGCCATCTGGTTTAAGGTTAAATGTTTTTCCGATTTTTTCCATATAGCTTTCCTGTAGTAGCCACATTTTTCTTTTTCGCGATCGCGGATTATCTTAATGCCTAAGAAGGATGTAGCTTCCCCAAGTTTCTTTATCGGGAAAATGTTACAGAGCCGTTCTTGTAGAGCCAAAGCAAAATTTTCAAACTTTTTATCAAATGCCATAATAGAGTCATCAACATAGAAAAAAAGTATGATACCGTTTTCATGCAGCCAAAAACATTTTTCATCCCAAGCTGATTTGAAACCTAGTGATTCTAGTGCTGCTGTATAGCAGTTGAACCAGTCTTTCGGAGATTGTCGGTGTCCATAAAGGGCTTGATGCACACGGAGCACTTTTCCTCTCTGTCTAAATCCTTCCGGCATATAACAGTAAATTGGCTTATCTCTCTTTGCATTTACAAATGCCTGTATTGCATCGAAACTCAAAGTTTCCATATTATTTCGATTTATGAACGACATTAGGGCTCTGAAATTTTGAAGGCTCAATGTATGCGAGTATATCTCATCCCGCAAATAAGGTGTTTCATCTAAATCACCCCGAACAACAATTCTAGCTTTATGTTTGACTAAATCTCCATCTCTTTTGGTCACAAATACCCATCTCATAGGAAAAATCTTTGATCCTTCGGGAACATCAGTTATGTCAATAACTTCCCAGGCTGCACGATCTTGAAGTCCCTGAAACTCTGTCTCTGCCGCTCTAATAAACTGAGCGTTATCTGGGTGTTTAACCATTTGTTTCCAAGAAGACGGGTTGTTAGCTCTAGGTGAACCTTCACGAATAGTCTGATCATTGCAAGAGTCATCATTATTAAAGCGATCCACTTTCTTATGGAGGCGATCTGTAGTGATTGCATTTACTAGACATGAAAAAAATGGTTCTCCACAGTTAATTCCATAATCTTCGATAGGTTCAACATGAACTGCTGCTGAGGTGTTGGTTCTCCTAGTGCGCTTTCCATGAATTATATTATCTTGATTAATATCTGTCGAAATTTCATGTTCTCTTGGAGCTTTCACATACTTCCTGATCTCCGGTTCAGGATCTGAAAAATTTCCGGGGACTTTAAACTCTATATCCTCTTGGTAAAGATCTGTTCTATCTTGTCCATTTAAAGCTGAAAATTTCGTTGCCTCGGCTTCATTTGAATCTTTTATTTTTGTGATTGAAAACTCCTGAGAAAGGTTCCATCTATTTAGATGAGGCTGGAAGATATCGTCATCAGATGGACCAACCATACTAGAAAATTTATCTATTTCGACCGGAATATCAACTTTATTAATGTCGTCTTTGTAGAGGCAGTCTTCTCGAAATATCACATCTCGAACTCTTAGAACTTGTCTCGATTTTGGGTGCCATATACGCCAAATGTTATGAGCTTCAAATCCTATCAGGAAACCAATCCAGGCACGCTCAGCAAGTTTCGCGGAAGCCATACGCTTCTCTTTAGGAATATGAACGTATGCTCGACAACCAACAATCTTTATATTTGAAACATCAGGTTTATGCCCATTGTAAGCTTCAAATGGTGTGGCCCAATTTAGACCTTTAGTCGGTGTCCTATTCAGCAAATAAACCGCAGTATGTACTAATTCAGGCCATAACTCCTGGGGTAGCCCAGAATGTATCCTGATTGCTCTTGCTACCGTACAAATCCTATTTCCAGAAGACTCCGCAAAACCATTCTGTTCTGGCGTATATGCCACGCTTGTTTCGATCTGAATACCTTCATTTTTGAGTAATTTTCGAAAACTTGAACCAAACCCTTTTTCATTATCAGTTCTCAAGTACTGGATATTTCTCCCATCCTTTTTTAATTTCCGTACCATACTGATGATTGATCCAGTTAACGATTGCTGATCCTTATTTGGAAGAGTATCAACTAAATGTCCATGACCCTTGGCGTCGTATGCGTGCAAGGCGTATCTCTCTCCGTTCCATGCTTCCGAAAATATTAATAGGTCGACATGCATTCTTGTCCAGTAATTTTTACCTTTCTCTGAAGGTATTCTGGAGACAATTTTCTTTGATTTTGTCAGCAGACAACTTTCGCATTGTCCATCATATGAACCAGTAATCTTAGCACCAACAACAGAATCATTTAGTTTAATAACCGTATTTGGATCTGGATGTCCGAAACGACGATGCCAGATGACAACATCCGCTGAAGAAATTTTTCGAACCGAAGAAATTTTAGTTGCCAAAGAAGGATTTTGAAGAATTAAATCAACTGAGATACTTTCTGGTATGTCATTGACTCTTTTTGTTTGAATAGGATAACAAGCATCTTTGGCTATAAAGTTTTGGTTGTACTGGTTCCATATTTTTACTTCTGGAGTCCTCGTTGCATCCCATCGAGTCAACCAATTCTCAGAATGATCCCAGATCAGCATCTGTTCCTTTAATCTATCCATTGAGATTATGTTAACCATAAAGTCTGGAACATACAAAACCCCATCGACTTTTAGAGTGTCTGGTCCTCTAGGAGTTGTACCTTCAAAATAATAGACCCAATGCCAATAACTTCACAATCTCCAGCACCTGTTGTTATTATTTGTTTCGAATTTAACACCTTGAAAGTATGAAATAAATCTTTATTATGACAAAGATGCCGTCCAGAGCCTGAATCGAATACCCACCAATTTCTATATGGTAGAGATGACTGGGAAGTTGCTAAGGCGAGCATATATGATGACTGCGCGTATTGGTCTTGTGATATCGATGATTCGGTGATATAGTTTTCGTGAATGTCGGTATGGTCTTCAACTGATAATGCCGATGACGATTGATGAGCTGAATTATCGAGAATATCGCGAGGTATGCTATGTCCAAGTCTATCTTCTATATTTTTCTTATTTGCGTCATTCATTAACGTTTGACGCAGTTTCTTCTTTGCGATAGGATTTCGTCGATCCTTCCAATCTTTCGGTCTTAAATCAACATTTAAAACATAACATTTTTCTATTGCGTGATATAAAGTTCCACACGGACAATTGGCCTTCTTTTCTTTTCTTTCTTTAGGGTAACTTTGACTGGAAGGCTCTTCCTTACTGACTGCTGCAAAAGATACTGGTGGCTGAAATACACTTTCCAAATCTTGAGTTTCAATATAATCGAAGCGTTTTAACTTTGCTTCACATAGCCTGTATTGTTCTGCTAATTGTTGGAGAGTGATAGATCCCATCCAAATATGAGCAGCAAAACTTGTTGCAAAGAATATTGACCTACGTCCTATTGCGGCATGAAACCGATCGATAATATCGCAAGCCCAAGTATATTTATTCGACTTTGCAATGTTCTCGATCTGGATCCAGCTGTTTAACCATACGTCAATATCTGTTGTTTTTGCTGATTTTTCGAGCCTAGACAACTTAGTTTGCAACTCAATTTCTGCCGACTTCGATGACGGATTGAGTGTTCTTTTAACTGCTCTATATAACCACGTTGGAGTACGTTTATTTGTTGAATTCGTCGATAAAACACGCTCATATAGAGTTGGCTCTAAAATCTGAGTCATGTACTCTAATAGCTGTTGTGTTCGATTGTGAGTCAAAATAAACTGGCGCTCTCTTGCCTCCCATAAAGCAATCTGTTGAGTAGTTGCATCATCATTTAGGAATCTTGGTCTCTCAATCTGTAAGCATGGGTCTGAGGCTTCATCGTCTTCTGTTTCGATTAAATCGTCTGTCATCAACTGAGCAGCTCGCTCAGTAACAGCACGACGCCATTGTTCAAATCCCCCAGCATTTTTTAACAGAAAATTAACACTCATCTTTAAAAAAAAAATTGACTTATTTTATATATTATCTTGAGCAGCGTTAAAACCCCGGGCTCATAACTTATCGACTTATAAACGTTTGGACAAAAGGCATAAAATAGTTATGGATTGTCGTATGTCAATATGTGTAAATATACGTTGAGTATTGCAGGAAAATATAATAAGTGTAGATGTAGATGTATATGAAAGATGATTTATTATATTAAATGATATGCTTTCTGCGTAGAACCTGCCCGTCCTCACTTCCCGTCCAGGTCACTTATAAACTATCTATCCCAGGTATCCATACGTCATCCATCTACTTAGCAACACATCAAGACTTAATTGTCAAGTTAGATCTAGTTACAGTCCTGTTTACAGAATGTTACGTTGATGTTCTCGATGGTAGTGTTTTCCTATGCCAAACATGTTCCATGCATCTACACCCCTGAGATATGTAACTGCTAAGCATGCATTGATGTAACAGTTTGACACACATGTATAAAACTCAACCTCTCACACTTTAAATCATAGACATTTGGATTACACCTCAAGTAGAAACAGTAGCCTGGAATATATCCGAGAATCTCTGCATATTTCTAACCCTGGTCTAATCCAAACAAAAATGCATGGACCTTTGCCAAATCACAAATTGTCAAAGCTCAAGAGACAATGCGCCGCAACGTAGATTCTCACCGTCGTCCAGTTGACTTTGCAATTGGTGATAAGGTTTGGTTAGATATGAGATATTACCCATCCGCACGTCCCTCCAAGAAGTTGGACTTCCCAACCAATGGGCCATTTACCATCACTGCTCAAGTAGGTAACTCCTTCAGGTTAGCCCTTCCGGAAACCATGAAAATCCATGATGTGTTTCCACCTGGAAAGCTACGTAAGGCCAGCAACAATCCATTGCCCGGACAATTTCAAAATGAGTCTTTCCCACTCAACATCACTGGAGAGGACGAATGGGAAGTGGAGGAAGTGCTCGCGTGTCGCCTCCGGTATGGAAGGTTGGAGTATCGGGTCACTTGGTTATATCATGACATTGATCTCACTTGGTATCCCGCATCTGATCTCAAGTACGCCCCCCACAAGGTGAGGGACTTTCATTTTACAAACAAGGAACAAGCTGGACCCCCATTAAAGCTGGAGGATTGGATAAAGGCTTGGGAACAAGGTCGAGATAACTATGACGACCTCGACAATGACAAACTAATGAGTAAAACCTCGAGGGCGAGATTTTTTTGTAGGGGGGGATGATGTGACAATTTGTCACAGTGCTGATGATGAAGGCGGCCTGAGGCATAAAGGCTCGGTTCCCTGCCAATTTTATAATGTCACCCACGTTCATTGTATATAGTTTGGGGTAGATACCCCGCCTTTCATAGTCTCTTTCTTCTCTCTTTAGCTTAATATTCTAAGGATTAATTGAAGTACTTTCAAACATCGATCACGTCACACAGGGAAAGATTCGAGTTGCCGAAAGGTTTCTCCTGTTTTTTAGTGTGTAAGTCACTGCCCTGGGTCGAACGTTTACGTCGCCATATGGTGTATGGGAGTCATATGCAGGGTGTGACTTTGTTTCCTTTGTGGCTTTGTTCCACAAAGGCTCTTGTATTAGCACCACATGTACGCCTAGCTCGTAAGCTCGGGAAAGCGCAATGTCGTGTGATTGGCCTCCCCTACCTACGTTGATCGACATAAAACTTATCGTAGGTGGGAGGCTAGAAGGGACCCGTGAGGTGCCCTTCAGGAAGACTCAACAGGATTCGTCGTTCCTGTGGGGGCGACGTCGGTCATCAGAACTTCGAAACTGTTGTTCGATTTTACCGCTGTTGGAGAGTCTTGCGTTTGCCTAGCAGCAGCTTGAACTGTCGCCTCAGCGCGACTGCCTGCAGCTTTAGCCCTCATAACAGCCGCTAGCTCGCGTTGGCTCGCGATGCGAGTATTGGCCAGTTGCTCTCTACTTACCGGCCCGGACTTGGTGGGGCGCGCCAGGCAGACTCGACTGTAGGACCTGTGCGGTCCTCCGCAGTTGCGGCACTTGGTGTGTGAACGGCACTCGTCTGTCGAGTGCATCGTGGAGGTGCAGTTCCAGCAAGCTTGGGCGCGAGAGCAACCGCGCGTCCCGTGGAACTGTAGGCAGCGTTTGCATTGCTGCACAGTCTGTCGCGGTTTGTGTGGGACCGCCACCCTCGAGTCGTCGAATAGGCGGAACCCTTTTCTTGGTGCCGCTCCCTTCTTGAAATGAGCCAGTCATGACTTGTATGGCGCGTCCAGACGGGTCTTCCCGTGGGGCCGTACCTTGACTGGAATGGCATTTGTAACTCTCGAGATCTCCTCGATCACAATCTCTTCTGTCACTTGTACCCTACCAAGAAGAGTGTGGGTGGCGACGGGAACCGTCGAGATCTGGAGCGCCATAAGTTCGGAGGCCTCCTCTAGTCTTTCCCCGATGGGAAGGAAAGATTAAGCCGCGTTCAATAGAGCCTGGCGGGATTCCTTGTTTTTCGCTCGGAGCGCGAAACCTGTTGGGACACGGTATACGTGTTCAATTGCTGCTTGGGTCGCGTTGGTGAGCTATGTGTTGTGAATACCTCGGGTCAGCTCTAATCGAGCCTCATCGGGCTTCCACCATCGCGGCACTCGGACACTCGGCCGCAGTAAGCTAGGTGAGATTAGGGCACTGATAGCACAGCTAAGTACCTAATCACTCTGGCAACATCCTTACGTCCGAGTGTTGTCTGGTGGACCAATGCATTTAGACTGAGGTGCTCATCACTCTGATGGCTACCGAGTGGCAACAGCATACAATGTGACAACAGTGTGTAGCTCTGCAATCCCGGAATTTCCACACTAGCAACCAGTGTCAATAGTATGTTATGACAGGAGATATTGTCAGGGGCTATGGAAGTGGTTACTGTGACAGAAGTAGGAAGCACCTGTGGTGAGTGCGTGATCAGGACTGGGGTACTGAATGTATATATAAGGAAGCAATACTTCCGCAGTTAGATAGAGAATTAACCATCTCACTACTGTCCATTCCAACACATCTTCTCACTACAGCCACATCAATTATATCCGCGCATCCATAATCATCTGCATCCATTTCAGGTATTCATCTGTCCCCTCATGACCTCGTTATTATAACACTATGCCACGGCTTCTCTGATGCCAGCTGGCGAGAGATTTCGCCACTGGTGTTTATAATTTAGCCGGAAGAACAGTCGGTTGTCCGGCGTGGACGAAGGGGGCGTCTTGGCCGATTGCTTGGTCGGCGGAGTCGGCATTTTCGGGGCACGACTAATCATCACTGGCGTCGGCTGTTTGGGTAGCCCTTTCCTGGCTACAGTTGCCCAGGTTGAAGTGACCTGGGGCACCGCGACGGCAGGATTTGCTGTCCTGGCGGTCGATGGTGGTGAGGGCCCGCTGTTACTGGCCTGCTGGCCGATGGGGCGGGGGGGAAGATTTGTCGGCACTGGTGTGGTTCTAGTGCGCAGGAAGTGGGCGAGGGCGCCCCTCAGACACACGTTCATCGCTTCCAAGTATTCTTTGTTATCTGTTGTTTTCATGGACAGGATAACACTTTCCAATGTTTTTAACATCGTTGACCCTATCTCGAGCCTGGCTGAGGTTTTTGCAGCCCGCTTTCTTTCGGCTTCGAGTAAAGCCTCTATTTCCGGCGGGTGAATTGGCGTGGTGCCAGTGGGAGCACCACCAGAAGAGTGGTTGCAGCACTCAGCCGTCCCTGGAATCGAGGCCGGGGGTGGCTTAGGTCTTGAGGCATTTTTCGCCTCTTCGGTCGTTGTCGACGGGACTGCTTCCTCGGCGACACTTTCTGGGGCAGTTGATGCCTTGTTGGTTATTATTTCGGCCCCTTTTGAGGACCTCACTTCTACCAGTCGCGGTAGTGCTGGAACTGTAGCGCGCTTTTCGGGTGCGATGACGGTTTCTCTTGAGGTTTCTGCGGGCCCTGAGGCTTTTTCCGCATCATCTGGGCTGGAGGAAGCCTATCTTGAATCTGATAGAGATTTCAACTTCTGGACTTCGGGTATGTCGCCACCTTTAGCTTCGAGCGCAGCCTCGATGGTGTCTAGATTTTGATCAGAGACTTCTACTCCTTTCTCCGTAAGTTTTTGCCTTGCAATGATTCGTATAGATTCATGCAATTTGTAGGGTTTGTTGACGCGATCTTTGGCCGTGCCACTGATCGCGTTTTTGTGTGTTTTACGCGTCGGAGGCATTTTAAAATGCCGCCGATGGCAAACAATTTCAATTCGATTCGATAAATAATGGGTGAGACGGGTGGAAGGGTGGAAATGGGCAAATTGGGGTCTCTCGAATTGTGCGTTTTTTTTTTTGCTAATTTCTGGTCCTAAGCTAACGCTTTTTTATCCACAATGGGTCAAGGACCGGTGAAGCCGGCAAGGATCACTGCGTACAGGCCCAACTCATTCCAACCACATGAACTTCTACTGAAATTGTAGAAGTTAACAGCAAAACTAAAATCAAAAACATAAATCAAAAACTGAAATCAAATTTGGAAGAAATACTGTTTGGTCCGGATCCCGCGCTTCTCGCCCGTTCCCTTTCCTGCCACATCCTCCAAGTGACTTTTTCCTATCTCCGCTGAGAGCGAAAGATTAGTTCGCAGATAACCTGAATTCAGCTGGTATCCTGCTATATATTTGAAGCTTTTTGTAGACTTCACCGAGGGTTGCTGTACCCTCAAACTTCTTCTTCGGATTCCAGGATTCCGAAACCCGATCCCTCGGCCATCGAGACATCCTTCGCTGAGGCCATGATTGTCTCTTCGGCCCTTTTGGCTGCCGCCCGAAATCGAGCTACTTTCGCGAACTCCCCTTGCTGGATCTGGCGGATCCGCGCGAGCTGCTCTTTTGGCACCGGTCCGGACTTGCTGGGTCTGGCTAAGCAGGCCCGGGAATCCGATCGGTGAGGTCCCCCACAGTTTCGACACCGGGTGAGGGCCTTGCACTGTGATTCTGAGTGCATATTAGATCCGCAATTCCAGCAAGCTGGAGCGCGGGAACAACCACGGGTGGCGTGAAATTCAAGACACCGTTTGCATTGTTCGATTTTGCGACGAGGTCGAAAGAGCTTTGCAGCTCCAGAGTCGTCGAAAAGGCGGAATCCGGGTCGAGGAGCGGATTCTCGGGGAAAGAGCGCTTGCCAATTTGAGTAGGGCGCCCCTGGTTTGCTAGTCCCATGAGGACGAACCAGAAAGGGAACCAGCTTGGTCACTCGCGTGACTTCGTCGGCAACCATCTTTGCTGTCACGGCGATGGGGCCAGCAAATGTTCGAATTGTCTCCGGAACGGTGGCAATTTGCATGGCAACCAGATTTGATGCCGGTTCCAGGTGTATTTCTAGATCTCTCCGCAGTGCAGAGGAATCCAAGAGCTCCTTTTGAGAAGCTCCGTTCTTTGCTGTAATCGCAAAGCCGGTCTTTACCCGCTGAACCAACGTAATATCGTTAGCAGCGGTTCCCAGCGCCAGAGACACAGCTGACCTAATGCCAGCTGGGGAGAGGAGACGGTGGGGGTGGAAGTAGTCGAGGCGCAGAAAAAGTCGTGAATCGATTTTTGTCCTCGGGTTGGCACTCTTTGCTTTGGGGGCGGGCGGTGCTGCCTTTTTTTTCGACTGCCCAGCGCTGCGGGCTAGGCCTCCCCGAGCTACGGTAGCCCAAGTTGTCTTTGGGGCCGGAGCCTGGGTTGTTGGAGGGTTAGGAACCCTTATTTCTGGTGCCCTCGGCGGAAGAGGGTTGGCGGGGCGAGCAGGGAGAACTGGTGGTGTGCTTCCTGGGCCAGATTGTGTTGAGGGAGTACAGTTCGTAAGGAAGCCGCGATTAGATTCTTTGCCCCAACAAGTTGCCACATGATTTATCACTAGCGTTCTCTGTGACGTAGTATTAAAAGCCTAGTAAATCCTGTAGTTAGAAAGAATAAGAAAATGAACATAGATACGATTTCATTATAGAAGTATTCAACTGACACCGTGCTCCCATCAATTGTGATCAATATTTAACAATATTTAACAGATTGTACGAACTGGCCGATGGCCGCTCGAAGATAGACTTTGATTCCGTCTACGAATTCTTTATTATCGCCAATCGAAAGAGGCGAAAGTGCTGCTTCGACACTGCTTATTGCAGTCGAGCAGATTGCGAGTCGGGCGTTTATTTGCGTCATGCGACGCTTTTCGGCCTTCATCACAGATTGCAGTTCTAGTGGAAATTCAATTGCTGATGTCGATGCTGCGCCTTTAGAGGCTGGCACAGCATTGTTTCCTGCAGATGATTCTGCACCTTCGGTTGTCTTTTCTCGAACAACTTCCTTTCCTTTCCTGGAGCTGCTGGCCTCGGGGGCCAGCTCGGCGGGTTTCGCGGTCTGTTGACCATATGTTTCTGCTCTGATCGGATCAGAATCAGTCATCTCTTGATCGGGAAGGGTGGAAGACTTCCCTGGGACGAAGGCCTCACTCGCAAATAGGCTTGATAATTTTTGCGCGAGGCCAGTAGGTTTAGAACACGTTTGTGTCCGTTCAAAGCCGACAGAAATCGTCGACTTTGGTCGCTTGCTTTTCATCGGAGGCATTTTGGGACGCCTTTCGATGGTCATCAATTCGAGAGGTCAAGCACAGGAGTAACCATAAGAAGGGAAAATGGGAAAAGGGAATTTCTCGATTTGTGGGTTTTTTTTTTTTTTTTTTTTTTGCTCTATTAAAGTCCTAAGCTAAAGCTCTAGGTCCACTATCGGTACAAGACTGGTAGAGCCGGCGGGGATCACAGCTTACAGGCCCAACTCATTCCAACCGCGAGACCCGCTACAGAAAAAGTAGAAGGTAAATTATAACTCAAAAGACACCACCTACTCCGACTCCGAAATCGAGATTCCATCCTTCAACTCTAAATTCAAGTACATAAGAAATTTCCTCAGAGAAACGACACTTCTCGCCTCGTTCTCTTTCGTGTCATGCGTTGTGGCAATGACTAGTTTATCCGATCCCCGCTGAGAGCAGTGGATGAGTTGGCGGGTTAGCTATCAAAACAGCCGGTTTCCTCTGCAAATATTTTGAAGCTATCATGGCACTTGGGCCCGAGAAGCTTTTTGACAAAGTCAACGTGTGACATTGACTTTCTGAGCCTTCGCGTTTGTTGTGCGTGGCGGCTACAGTGGATGAAGTGGGTTGGAGTAGTTTCCTTCCCGCAAGAGCACTCCATGAGTGCGTATGGGTTGTTGAAACGGCGATGGTATGCCGCGAAATTGCCGTGAACCGTTCGTGCTGCAATTAGTGCCCGGAGGAGGTGCCTAGAGAGAGACAGTTCCGGTGGTTTACGTCTCCGCACCTGTAAGTTGAGTTGGCGGTATTTAGGCGGACAGGCCTCTTCCCACCAATTGTCCAGCAATCTCTGCCGTCTGCGATTCATGAGGCCTCGAAGATATGCCAGAGTACTGGATCCTGGTTGCATATCCTGGCTGGGCAGTTCTCGAAGTGCTGCACGGGCCATGGAATCTGCCTCTTCATTTCCATGGATTCCTGCATGCCCTGGAACCCACTTCACTGATATTTCTGCTCTGTTGGATGACGCACGGAATTTGCGTACATCTTCGAGGCTAGTTGAGGACGAGCCTGTCGTTAGTGCGCTTACAGCCTGCTGACTGTCAAGAAACACGTGAATTCTCCTAAAACCTCCACCTTTCCTGAACTTCTCGTTCTCCAGGAACTTCAGTGCAGCCTCCAGAGCATTCCTTGCTCCCATTATTTCTGCATCCAGCACCTCTCCCCCGTGCTTGATGCCACTTCCTTTGCCAATAAGTTTCCCATCCTTCTTCAGAACGAAACCCCAGGCAGAGCGTCCATGTCCTTCCGATGAACCATCCGAGTATACGCAAATGTCCGTTCCTGGCACGTCGCTAATCCATCGGACGCAATCTTCGCGTTCTGTCGGCTTTGAGCCTGATTTCCTAGGGTAAACCACAGACATCAGACTTTCGGGGGCTTCTGCTTCCGGAAGCTCTCGGTAGGCACGCTGTAACCGTGACATCTGGATCTCTGGTCTAGCTGAGGTCTTGGCGGTCTTTTTGTATTTCCGAGTGCCGACATTCGGGCACACGGAAGCGCGGGTCCTCAAAGGGTGTCGGTCATCAAGGGCCTTAAGCCTTGCTGAAAGCCGGAGACGGTTTCCCTCAAGTATCACCTTCGCCGGCGGGATTCCTCCTTCTCTGTGAAGGACTACATTTGGTGTTGTCCTCATCACTGGAAGTGCAGCCCGTAATCCCATCAGATTAGCTCGGTCAATCATGCTGCAGACGTTGGAGGTAGATGACGTGACCATTCCTCGTATCGTTGGGCGTTTGGACCCTGGCCACCAGACATCAGATCCAAAAGTTGCTAGCGAGACAACGCACATGTCTACTGCCTTAGTCAATGGCCCAGGAGCTGCTCCTCGAAAGGTAGAGTTGAAGCGGCGCATATGCTGGGCAACTTTTACCGCTTTACCGCACCATGTAGTTGCATGGTGTTTAAAATTTATTGTAATCTAACGCTTTTCATCCTCGGACTTCATGGTGAGCAGTAGTTGTATAGCACGTGATGCCATGCGGGGGAGAAGGAAAGGAACGGCGAAAGCCGCTAGCTAGACCTAAACGATCTGGCCCACTTGTAGATGTAGACATCCCTCTTGTACATAGAACACAAGAAAAAACCAACCCTAACTAGTATAATAACAATAGTAAGGAACTTTAACATCCACACTCAGTAACCTCATACATCGTGACCCATAAACCTCTATCCCATCTCTATCACTCAACGACAAAGCTTCAACAGGTTATAGCCCGGTTAGCACACAAACCACTGCCAAAATGTCACTCTCATCAACTCAGGCAAACATTGGACAAGCCCCAATCTCACTTAAGCTCGACCGACTTCCGATACTGACCGGTAGTGAAAACTATCGCAGATGGGTTGGGAGTTGGGAGATAACTTTCGACGCAATGGGTTTACTTGACTTCTTGAAAAAAGAGACACCAATAAAATCTGAAATACAATCAGATGAGTTTGAAAAGTGGCAAAACGCTAATAAACAGCTTCGGGGCCTCCTCCTGAACGCTGTTGATGAATCGTTGCAGACCGTTGTGATAGACTGTCAAACAGCAAAAGAGGCATGGGACCAATTCAAATCACGATTCGATAGGGAAACTGCAAGTTCCACTATTTCCCTACTAAAAGCCGTCACTGATCTCACATTACGTGACGGAGATGATATATTGGAATACCTTTCAACTTTCAATGATGCCTGGAACCGCCTCCGAAATCGCTCACTACACTCGACTACCTCTCTCACTAAAGCATTCAAAGACCTGACCTCGTCGGAGGACGCAAAAGGTGCCTTTCTGCTGTCCTCCTTGCCCAAGTCTATGGAGAATGTCATCGATAACCTCGTGACTAAAGAAATCACCAATTACGATGGTGTATCCTCTAAACTCCTAGACATGTTGGCAAACCGAAAAGCTCCCATCTCAGATGAAAAAGCTTATCAAGTCGCGAAACAGGAAATACAAGAATGCTCATATTGTAAGAGTCGCAAGTATAATTACGAGGGCATAATTTTAAGGAGTGTCGGAAGCTAAAAGCGCACAAACAAAAGAAGATAGACATGAAAAACGCTGCCCAAATCGCCCAGTCATCGGTCACCGCTGAATCAGAACATCAAATATACGATACGGCATTTGCGGCACAGTCTCAGACATCATCGTCTCACCCAGAATGGATCTTCGATACTGGCGCATCGGCTCACATGACGGGATGTAAACGTGATTTTGAAACACTGATACCTCTAAAAAATCACAGTGTCAAAATCGCAGACAATTCCCATGTCCCTGTAACCGGAAAAGGAACTGTTCGTCTTAACCTTAGGAACCGACAAGGAGAGGTCTACTCTACCATCTTAACCGATGTCCTATTAGTACCTTCTTTTGGAAAGACACGACTTTTTTCTTGGGACGCTGTGAGTCGCAAAGGTTACACATTGATAGGCAAAGAAAAAGATATAATACTACGGGACGAAAATGGGCGTGAAGTATTGTGGGCAAAGGCAGGAGTTAAGGCGCACTTAATACAGCTAGAGGAATATAATGCTTGCTTCTCCTCTTACATTGAATTCCATCAGGCGTTGGGACATCCCGGAGTAACCACCATTAAAAACCCTTCAAAGCTGTACTTACAGGCCAACCTTCCCTTACCAACCCCAAACTTCCATTGCCCTACATGCGAGAAAACCAAATCAAAATATGTCTCTCCTAAACAAACTCATGAAAATGCTACAGAACCATTTGAATTAATTCATTCTGATCTCTCTGGAAAGTTCTCCGTTCCCTCATTAGGTGGAAAATTTTATTATATAACTTTTATTGATGAATATACCCGACATTCATGGGTCAAGTTCCTGCGAACCAAAGACGAAGCAGCCCAACACATGGTTGACTTCGTACACTTTGTACAAACGCAATTCAGCGCTGACGTTAAGCGTTGGAGAACAGACAACGGGGGGGAATTTATCAATCAAACAGTATTGACATTCTTTCGAAAGAAAGGAATTGTTCACGAAAAAACTCCACCATATGAACATGAGAGAAACGGAACTGCAGAGAGGTTTAATCAGACCCTGACAACAATGGCCCGAGCATTAATCATGAACCTTGGACTCTCGCTGTGGGCAGAGGCTATAGCCACTGCCTGCTACCTCAAAAATCGCCTACCTCATACAAGGCTACCCGAAAACATTACGCCATATGAGGCACTACACGGCAATAAACCTACAATACACCATCTTCAACCCTTCGGTAGGAACTGTTTTGTTCACATTCACGAGGATTCGCGGCCTCCTGGCTCAAAACTCCTACCTATGGCACTGGATGGCAAGTTTGTAGGATACACAAGTAGCACAAAAATTTTTCGGATATGGATCCCCTCCAAGAACAAGGTTATGGAATCAACCAACGTCAAGTTTGCGCCGCTCGATTCAGGGGAAGTCACAATCAACCTTGAAAACCGAAGCAACCTGCCACAAGCAATAAATGACAAAGCAGAACAACAACCACACCAGGACAACCCATCAATAGCCGAACAGCAGCTTTCCACAGATGACAAACTCGATGACCCCTCGAAGCAAATCCAAAGAGAAATTGAAACGATGCACCAGCTAAAAGAATTATCTATCCCAGATTCACAGCCAGAAACGTCCGATATGCCAGGATCATTCCTCAAATCACCAAAATCTCGACCTAAAAGGACGACCAGACCCATTCAACGCTATGGGTTCCCTGCAAGTTATGGGTCGACCTTTCATACACGAGAAGAGCATGATAACCAGCGAGGACATCTGGTTATTGCTGAGGAAATCCAAGATGAAACTGGATGCATTGCAATGACTCTAGCGGCAAAAACCGCAACGGAAACTAACGAGGATCCGAGAAACATCGACGAGGCTCTCTCAGGGCCTGATGGATACTATTGGCGTGATGCAGTAAATAAGGAGCTACAATCCTTAAGACAAAACCACACCTGGGATGAAACTGCTCGACCATTAAATCGCAACATCGTTGGATCCAAATGGGTATTTAAAATCAAGCGAAAAGCGGATGGATCTATCGACCGGTACAAAGCTCGATTAGTGGCTCAAGGATTCAGTCAACTTCCTGGTCACGATTTCGACGAAACATTTGCTCCCGTAGCTCGTTATGACAGCCTCTGTATCCTTCTACGGATAGCTTCTCAAAACCAATGGATACCCCAACAAATGGACGTAAATTCTGCATAACTTAACGGAAACTTGGAGGAAGAAATTTATATGGAACTACCTCCTGGATTCCGCACATCCGGAAAATGTGTTAAACTTTGTAAGTGTATCTACGGCCTTAAACAATCAGGCCGTGAATGGTATGCTTGTATCTCGAACTCCCTTCGAGAAAAAGGATTCGAGATAACCAACTTCGATCCATGCGTCTTTGTTCACCCGACAGAAAATGCCTGTGTCGCGGTATACGTTGACGACATTCTAATCGTCGGTCCAGACAACATGTTCCGCCAAGCCCTGAAATCATCAATCGGAAACAAGTTTGATTGCAAAAATTTGGGAAACGCGAGTTATGTCCTGGGCCTAGAGATTAAACTAGAGAAATCTGGCATCCGGCTCTCTCAACAAGGCTACTCACTAAAGATACTCAAACGTTTTGGTTTTGAACCACACAAAGTTAGCACACCCCTTGATCCGAGCGTAACCCTCTTCAAAGGATGTGAAGAGGATCGTCTCGAGAACATGAAAGAATATCAAGCCATCGTCGGATCTTTAATGTATCTTGTCAAAGGAAGCCGACCAGACCTAGCCTACACAGTCACACTTTTAAGCCAGTTTGCATCTTGTCCAAACAAAAGTCACTTGCGAGCCGCCAAACGCACCCTTCGATATCTAGCAGGAACCACCGATTGGGATCTAAACTATCCTTTCGGGTCGAACGAGCTTCTCGAAGTTCATGCTGGTGCCTCTTACGCTGATGATCCCCATTCTCGGAAATCGACATCAGGATATGTAATCAGACTTCGTGATGCAGCAATCGCCTGGAGCAGCAAACAACAGCGATCTGTAGCACTGTCAACAACAGAAGCCGAATACATGGCCATGTTGCAAGCTGCACGCCAACTCACCTGGACGAAATTTGGACTTGACCAACTGCGCCAAAAGTACGACACTATGCTCTACACAGACAACAATGGAGCACAAGAACTGGCAAGAAATCCACGGATTCATAATCGCTCAAAGCACATTGACGTACACTACCACTACGTCCGCGATAAATATAACGAAGGAGATTTTGAACATCTCCACGTAAAATCCACGAACAATCTTGCCGACCTTTTAACCAAAGCCCTAGCAAAGGCAACTCACCATCGACTATCTAACCACATCAGATGTGCAAAGCGAGGAGAAGTGTTGTAATCTAACGCTTTTCATCCTCGGACTTCATGGTGAGCAGTAGTTGTATAGCACGTGATGCCATGCGGGGGAGAAGGAAAGGAATGGCGAAAGCCGCTAGCTAGACCTAAACGATCTGGCCCACTTGTAGATGTAGACATCCCTCTTGTACATAGAACACAAGAAAAAACCAACCCTAACTAGTATAATAACAATAGTAAGGAACTTTAACATCCACACTCAGTAACCTCATACATCGTGACCCATAAACCTCTATCCCATCTCTATCACTCAACGACAAAGCTTCAACAAAATTGAGTCGTGGATCCAGATTCACGCCTAGCTAGCGAATGTTTTCTGCAGGCTCGATAAGGGTTCTGTTGACGTGGACACCAACTGCTTCCTCTCGACGTCGTCCCGGAAATTGAATGAATTCAGATTTTTCCGTGTCAAAGTCAACAGCATTATTCCGCGCCCATTCGAGAAGATGATCTGTCTCTCCTTGTACAGCAGCGGCAGATTCAGCAATTGTGCGTCCAAACCCTAGAATACCGATGTCGTCGGCGTAGCTAAACCTCAATCCCGGGGTACCACTTTTCATTGGCTCTGCCATATACAGAAGGAAAAGTAATGGCGAAATTGGTGATCCCTGTGGGACTCCACAGACCAGCTCTCTCTGGGTGGTGACTCCGCCAGAGAACTGCACTTGTACCTTCCGATGTGTGAGGAATGAAGTCGTCCACCGGAGTATTGAGTCTGGCCATCCCTGGGCTTGCATGCGCATGACCAAGCGATTGTGGAGCACTGCATCGAACGCTCCTTGGACGTCTAAAGTGACGAATGTCGAGGCCCATCCCTGAGAGCGTGCTTCTTCGACGTCATGGACTACGCAGGAAACCAGGTCCGTTGCTGATCGCTTTGGGAGCGCACCGAATTGTTGATGGCCAACCACATCACATGTGATTGCTAGGTGCGCCATTCGCTTGGCAAGAAGCCTTTCCAACCCTTTACCTATACATGAGAGGAGGGCTATAGGTCTCCAGCCTTTGATCGTGGTTGGGTCCCTATTAGGCTTTTCCAGTAGTACCACTTCCGCTAGCTTGAAGCAAGATGGATGAGTGCCCAGTCGTATACAGGCTCTAAAGAGCTGCAAAATACACGGTCCAATCGTCTTCCAGCAAGCTTCGAGGAGCTCGACCGTAACTCCGTCTGCCCCAGGTGCTGTCTTCCCACAGCCGATTGTGCAAGTGCGCACTTCTTCATCTGAGATTTCACCTTCCCAAGGTATTCGATTATCGCTTGGAGTGTTGCATGGCGGAAGGTCGTCCGATTGTTGGTGGCGTGCAAGAAGGGCGTCTCAGAGAATGGTAGCTCGCTCTAACGGGTCCGTGATGAACTTTCCGTTGTGATTGAGTGGCGGAGGGGCTTTGGCCTGTCTATGATTTACCGAACGCATCAGCTTGAAGATATCGAACGGTGATGTCATTGCTTCCACTTGGCTTGTCTGGTATTTTTTCTTGGCGGCTGTAATGGTCGCACGGAACTTCTTCGCGCAAGTGGCCCGCTGTTTCGGTGTCGTTGCGGCTCGGTATTCTGCGTATGCGGATTTGCACATAGGAGTCCACCACGGCGCAGATTTGCCGCTTTCTTTTCTGGCTCGGGTTCCTGTCGCTTTGATGGCCTCCGAGAGATAGAAGCAGATCTCTTGGGCATACTCATCCACTTTCTCTTTTGTACTCAAGTCTAACGGCGGATGTACCCATTTTGCAACGGCACGCGCAAAATTGGGCTGATTTTTCTTGGGCACTCTGATCTTTGGTGGAGCCGGGTTCCCGATGAAGGTTGCAGAAGGTATGATTCCACGGATCGGAAGATGGTCGCTGGTCATACATTCCTCCCTATCGACCCAAGCACGGGCTCCAGATCTGTTGGTCCAAGCGAGATCAAGAGTGTTGCCAGCTTTATGAGTCGGCTCTCCAATTATCAGACAAGAGAGGTTGTGGTCTTCCACCCACCTCTCTATCTCATCACCCTGTCCATAAGGCCGAGTTGCTCCAGGTTGCCATGCAGCATGCACTGAGTTGAAGTCCCCGGCTGCAATGGACCTCGCAGACGGTTTCCAGTCGACGAGCGTGCGGACTGCAGTCGGGTTGTTAGGAGCCTTATACACGTTGAGAAATGTGATTCCATTGACCAGTACCCAGCACTAGTCCCCAGTCAGCCTGTTACTAGGGAAAATCTGCTCTGCCGATATCATCTTTTCGTTTTTCCGAGTGTAGGTCACTGCCCTCGGTCTGACATCCACACCTCCGTACGGTGTATGACAGAGGAAACCCGGATGTGACTTGGTTTCGTTCGTTTGCTTGGTCTAACAAGGTTCTTGAATCAGCACAACATCCACGCCTAGCTCGTAAGCTCTAGAGAGCGCAATGTTGTGGGTTGCGCCTTGTCATAGGACACTAATCACGTGCTACAATGTACGCTTGGACCAGTGAGGAACCACTTTTATGTGTATATAGTATTGCGTTAGCCACCATGTCTTTCTCTCCTCATAGATTACAATCATATTATTGTTTTGCCTTTTTAGTCAGAGTCTTTCCTGACCCTCATGCTATCACATTGATTGTAATCTCCATTTTAGTCTAAACCACTTGTAATCAGCGACGTCTCGCAATTATATGAGTAGTGACGACAATTTTAACCTTGAAGGTATTCTCCGTGAAATTTCTGCGATAGAAATCGACGCCTCAAGTGCAAATACAGAGTCTCACAGACCTGCCCTGGAACCAGAGCCACAGACGCCTGAATCAAAAATCGCAACAACTAAACACGAAACCAGAAATATTAAAGCCACAATGACAAACCAAACCGACGCAGTACAGCACAAGTTCACAACTTGGGATGGAACACCTGATCAATATTCTTTATGCTCAGTCATGTGGCGAGTAGCAGCGGAGGACCCAGCAATCATCAAGGGTTTCGGTGGTGAAAGAGGCGTCTGCCTTGCACTTATGCAGACGTTACCAGCGGAGCACAGAAGCCGAGTGGGGCCTTTCTTTGAGAAACAAGTTAAAGCTAAAGAATTTTACTCAAGTTCACTTCTCGACGAATTCGACCGGCACTTCGTTGATAGGGACCGTGAAGCTCGAAATCGACGCCTCCTTTACTCTGTGAGACAAGGAAACGCGCAACCTTTCGCAAAGTTCCTTCACACTTTCGAAGGTTATCTCAGCAATTCAGGTGAACTTGCTCCTATTGGAGTTTCTCGAATCCACACCCTATCTGAGGCCATTGCTCCGTATCTACGCCGGGCTGCAGCAAACCAGACAGATCTAGAAAAGCTGAACTATGAAAAATACGTCGAACAACTATCGACTTTAGCAACTAATTGGGAATCCTTGCCAGAATTTCAGGCTAAGAGTGTAGATGACACTGGAGAAACCTACACCGAAAATGCGATCGGAGACCTTCCTCTAAACATTCAAGAGCAACTACGGAAGCAAATAGTCAACCAAACAGAAACACAATTACAATCACAATCACCAAAACCCAGCGTAAACTCTCCAATACGTGACCGTGAGGGAGATATAAAAATGTCAGGGACTGACATTATTTCTATTGTTTCTACAGTTATATCAGCTATAAATAATGGAAACAATTCCAAAGGGTTTGGACAGGCTCGGCCACTAGATAAACGTCCAAATGCCCCTCATTGTTCCGAGGAAGAACGCCATCAGCGTCTCAAATCAGGTCGATGTATTCGATGCAATGTATTTCCATCGCACCGTTTTAGAGAATGCAAGTTTAAAGGTTTTCGCTCAGAAATGTCCAATCTAAGGATAGCTTCTGCATCAATAAGCGAGTCGGAAAACTAGCAGCCCCTGTACGAAGTCGTGTTCAGGGGAATGTTGGTGTGTTTGGAGAACTACTAGATCAAATACCACCTGCTAGCGAAATTAGGGAGGCTGTTGAAAGGTTGAATAGTAGTCCATTTTTAATTGATATTTTAATAAATTCTACTTGTTATTCCACCGCACTCTTTGACACAGGATGCCTACCCTACGCAGTTTTTGATCGTAGTTTTGCAGACCAGGCACACTTACCACGCCTTCCAGTCACCCACAGATCTCTAAAGCTCGCCAAAGATGGACCTCAAATTCCCATTACCGAAATGACTTGGGCTACACTTGACATTGACGGTAGAGCTGAAAGAGTATTTGGCTACATAGTAGCAAACTTACAATATAATATAATCCTCGGCAAAGGTTGGGCCGAGCGTAACAATGTAACATATGAAGCAGGTAAGAAGTTTCTCACTCTAGGAAGTGGTGCAAACGCAATAAAAGTCAAGGAGTCTGGATGGATGGAACGGGATGAGTTATCAGGCTCTATGCACCAACTACGTCAAGCAAAAAACGTTACAGCTTCAATATTTGCCGCGGAAATCCGTCGTGGAAGAAAAGCAAATAAACATCTACATTTATTCTCCATCACTATAGCAGATATCAACAAGGCCTTGAAAAAATTAGATAACTCAGCGGTCAAGCAAACGGTGGAAGAAATATCAAATCAACTACCTCAGCAGCTTCGACATTTAGCAAAGAACTTTCTAGCTGATGAAGATGGAATCCTCCCAGAATCTAAGCCAGGATGGGACCATTCTATAAACCTTGAACTAGACGATGAAGGCAAACCTAAGGAACCCCCCTCAGGTCCACTTTATGGCATGTCACGAGATGAGCTCCTCGTTCTCCGTAAAACTCTTACAGATTACTTACGTAAAGGATGGATTCGCGCCAGCAATTCTCCTGCAAATGCACCGGTACTATTCGCAAAAAAACCGGGCGGAGGTCTTCGATTCTGTGTTGATTATCGTGGCCTCAATTCAATAACAAAAAGGGACAGATACCCGTTGCCGCTCATCAAAGAAACACTTCAGCAACTCTCCAAAGCCCAATACTTCACAAAACTTGACGTCTGTACTGCATTCCATCGCCTACGTATTCGACCTGGCGATGAATGGAAAACAGCGTTTCGAACAAGGTATGGACAATACGAGTGGCTTGTCATGCCATTTGGATTATGCGGCGGACCAGCTACTTTTCAACGTTACATAAATGCTGTGTTACAAGATATTTTGGACGAATACTGTTCAGCCTATATGGATGATGTTATCATCTATTCTGATGGTGATTTATCCGACCATTATAAAAAGGTTGAAGAAGTTATCAGACGACTCGAAGAATCTGGCTTACGGTTAGACATCAACAAATGTACCTTTGCCACGTCTGAAGTCAAATATCTTGGGTTCGTAATCAAGGCTGGCGAGGGTGTTACAGTTGATCCAGCCAAAATAGAAGCCATCAAAAACTGGGAGGAACCAACGACAGTTTCTGAAACCCGCTCTTTTCTCGGTTTCGCAAATTTTTACCGAGAGTTTATTCCAAAATTTTCGGCCATTGCCCAGCCATTGATCAGTCTCACATCGAAACAAACCCGCTGGAGCTGGGACACGAAAGAAAAAGATGCATTCGAAAAGCTTAAGTCTATGCTATCCTCAGCACCATTATTAGCGCTTTTTTCAGCCGAGAAAGAAACCTATTTGGAAGCAGATGCCTCTGGCTATGCTATCGGTGGGGTTCTTTCTCAAATTGACGAAAAAAATCGTCTAAGACCAGTAGGTTACTTTTCACGTAAACTGACTCCAGCAGAATCAAACTATAACATTCATGATAAAGAACTGCTCGCTATTATAACAACAATGCGCCATTTTGATGGTGAGCTTCGAAGCGTTGAAAATCCTTTTACCGTTATCTCAGACCATCAAAATTTACGATATTTCACAACTTCAAGACAACTTAGCGAACGTCAAGTGAGATGGGCCGAGACCTTGGCAAGGTTTAACTTCAAAATTGTATTCCGGCCTGGCTCCCAGTCCGGTAAACCAGACTTTCTTTCGCGGCGGGCACAAGAAGCCCCGCGGGATACGTCGGACGAGCGGTTACAAGGCCGCAATATCCAGTTGTTCAAAAATAATTTAAGCACGTCTTCACCAGAAGAATTCATCTTAAATACAATAAACATTGTAGACTTTCCGGATATGACCTTGAAACATATTGAAACTGACCAGAATATCATGCCCAGCGGCAAAAAATTATTTGAAGATAAGGAAATTGCTTCTTTGTGGGACGAAGCTCTAGAAAAAGACCAAGCTTTTCACAGTATTCATGCATCAGTCGCTGCAGGCCAGTCTACTTTACCTATAGACCTTAAATTAGGGGTTCAAATGACAGATTGTAGCCTAGATGACAGAGGCGCGTTAACACGACGAGGTGCGCTATGGGTTCCAAATTGGGAGCCACTGAGAACAACGATCATACAACGTTCCCATGACTCAAGTATTACTGGACACCCCGGAAGAGACGGTACCCTTCACATAGTGTCTCGAGCATTTTTTTGGCCTCAACAATATTTAGACATTCGCAGATTCACGCGAAACTGCTCGATCTGTAGTCGATCTAAAGCGTGGCGTCAATGCCCGCAAGGATTACTCAGACCACTCCCTGTACCTGAACGCTTTCATAGTGAGTTGTCGGTAGATTTCATGACAGACTTGCCTGCGCAAAAAGAAGACGACCCCAAATATCTTATGGTTATCACTGACCGTTTACTCAAGAGCTGCACCCTAGAAGCAATGAATTCGATGGAAGCTGAAGCTTGCGCAGAACGCTTCCTAACTTGTCATTATCGTTTTCATGGGTTTCCTAAATTTATAACATCAGACAGAGGGGCAAATTGGGTGGGTCATTTCTGGACTTCTTTATGCAAAATGACAGGTATTAACCAAAGATTGTCGACCGCTTACCATCCGCAGACCGATGGTAGTACAGAAAGGATGAACCAAGAAGTGTTAAACTACCTCCGAGCATTTATTAGCTACTCGCAGATAGACTGGTCTAAACTACTCCCAACTGCCATGTTAGCACTCAATAATAGAAAATCGACAGTTATTGGCACTAGCCCATTTTTTGTTACTCACGGCTATGATGCTGAACCAATACAACAAACACATACTAATTCACGAGCAACAAAATCACCGCAAGCCCGCGCGCGAGCATTCGTAGACCGAATAATACAGGGTCAAAGCATGGCACAGGCAGCTATGACAACAGCACAGCAATTAATGGAAGAATCAGCCAACCATCATAGGAGACCAGCGGAACGTTTCAAACCGGGCGATACCGTCTGGCTAAACTTAAAAACGTCGAAACCCCGCAACAAAAAAAGAAACTCTCATGGACTCAAGCAAAATACAGAATACAAAAAGAAATTGCACCTGATGTGTATCAACTAGATGTACCAACAGGCATACATAATCGATTTTTTGTAGACTTATTAAGGCATGACCCAAATGATCCACTGCCTTCACAAAAAGTCGATGACACACAGCCGCCCCCGTTAGTTGATGGAAAACATCCGTTGTATGCTGTTGAGAAAATAGTTCGCGCTGAAACAATCAATGGGCGTCGCAAAGTCCTGGTATTCTGGAAAGGGTTTGCTGAACCCACATGGGAGCCTCGACAAAATCTTAAGTTAACAGATGCCTACAAAGAATTTGTCAAGCAGTACGGGGATGGCGACAAAGTTGGTCTTCAGTTAGGGATGTTTACAGGTCGAACATTGAGAAATCGAACTATGCGAAAAAGAAAAACAAATAAATGAAACCGGGGGAGGAAAGTAATGTCATAGGACACTAATCACGTGCTACAATGTACGCTTGGACCAGTGAGGAACCACTTTTATGTGTATATAGTATTGCGTTAGCCACCATGTCTTTCTCTCCTCATAGATTACAATCATATTATTGTTTTGCCTTTTTAGTCAGAGTCTTTCCTGACCCTCATGCTATCACACGCCTCCCCTGCCTACGTTTATTGACATAAAACTTAGTGTAGGAGGGGGCGGGAAGGGGCCCGTAGGGCGCCCTTCACAAAGCTTCTTCAGGGTTCAAGGTCCCAAAGCCCGAACCTTCAGCCATTGCTGTGTCTGTCGAAAAGTTATCCTTAACAGCAGCAGGAGAAGTTGGTCTTGTCAATCTGGCGGCAGCTGTAGCAGCCTCAGCGACCTTGGTGGCAGCTTTTGCTCGAGCGACGGCCTGGTACTCGCGTTGGCCAGCTTGGCGGATCGTCACAAGTTGCTCCCTGGTAGCTGGGCCAGACCTGTTGGGACGAGCAAGACAGTCTCGACTGCCAGATTGATGGGGGCCTCCGCAGTTTCGACATTTAGAGGCTGCTTTACACTCGAATGCCGAGTGCATGGTGGATCCGCAGTTCCAGCAGGCTGGAGTGCGGGAGCAACCACGGGTGGCGTGGAAGCCCAAACAGCGTTTATACTGTTCAATTTGACGACGAGGCTTGTGAATGGTAGCTATACCAGACTCTTCGAAGATGCGGAAGCCCGCACGAGGGGTGCAGTCCCGGGAAAAAAGGGCATGCCAGTTTTGATACGGTGCCCCAGGTCGACATGTCCCATGAGGTCGGACCTGAATTGGAATCGCGCCAGTCGTAGTGAGAATCTCGGCGGAGTTCCACCCAGCATCAACCGCCCTGGGGCCGTGCACTGTAACTATACTTACAGGTACGTTCGGTATCTGTAAGGCGACAAGATCCGAAGATGCCTCAAGTTTGACGTTTTCACTCGCCAGCTTCGAAGAGGCATCTAACGTCTCTTGTCATATTTTTTCGTTCTTTGCTAGCATAGCAAAGCCGGTTCCCACTCGATGGAGTGAGGATATTTGTTGGTTGAAATAGCTGAATTTGTACTCCAACTTGGTTCTCACGCTACTTGTGGACAGAGTTCGCCACGGGTGGTCCTTTTCAAGGCGAAGGAACAGTCGCTTGTCGACTTTCGCCTTGGATGTTTCTTTTAGTTGGGCTTTGGCAGTAGGTCGCGGCACAGCCTTGACAGTAGGGACTGCTTTTTGTCGCAGTCCGTTTCTGGCCACCGTGGCCCAGGTGCTTTTTACGGGCAGCGCTGGGACGGTGGGTATTGTTGTGCTCCTGGCGTCGGGAGCCCTTGGGATTGGGTTCGCCGGGCGGGGAGGGAGGACGAGTGGCGTAGTGGCCTGACCCGTGGCCATGTATTGCGCGATGGCGGCTCGTAAGTAGACTCTCATCAAGTCTACGAATAGTCTATTTGACCCGTTGGTCAAAGGGAGGAGGCTGGCTTCAACGCTGGAGATGGCGGCGGAGCAGAGGGCCAGACTTGCCGCTGTTTCGGCGGCGCGTCGTTGCTCGGCTTCGAAAATTGGTCGTGGTTAGGGCGGGCATTCTGCTTTTGAGGCAGCTTTTGGCAGCGACGTTGATTTTGACGCTGCTATGGGCGCAGCGTTCTCCGACAGTTTTGGCGCGGTCGGAGGAAATTTTGACGATTCTCCAATCCCGTGGGGGACGGAGGGCGGTTGAGAGATTTTCTCAATAATTTCAACTGACCCGATCATGTCAGTATCGGGCTCAGTGATGGCAGGGAGGGCTTTTTCCTTCCCTTTGATTGAGACCTTGCTCATCTCCGCGCATTTCAGAGACTGGGCAAGGCCAGGTAATTGTTCGAGAGCCCTCGGGTGGACTCTCGTGTTGTCCAACTTGGCGTTGGGACGCTTTTTTCGAACAGGTGGCATGATGAAAATGCCAGTGACTCGAGCACAATTATTTGATAGAATGCGACGAGCGCGAGAGGGAGGGAGAGAGTGAAATGGTGAAGATTCGAAAATTCGAATTTCAAAAATTGCGGTGTTTTTGTGAGCTGGCACAGTGGTAATATAAATAAATAAATAAATAAATAAAACTACCCGACGTGTTGGCGCCCACATAGGCCCAACATAGCAAATGAAAACCTGGATCTTATTATCCTGTGCTCGAAGATTTAATTAAACATGAATATTAGCCTCCCGATGTCTTTCATGATTTACAGATGTTATTCCATGGAGAATATAAAGCAAAGAAATAAAATTACTAAAGAGAAATATTGGTTGCGTCGCATTGAAGCTCTCACTCTTCAATCACATGATTTCATTCTCGTCAGACTTGTTGTGCTTTTCGAAAAATGTTTATGTCATGCACCCACCTACTGATTGCATGAACTCCCTCCACTGTAGCAAGAGCCCAAGATATGGTGGGATTGAAGATCTGAGCCCTGACGAGCTCTGCGTGGTACTGCCTGAGGTGGCAATAAAAAAGGTGGTCGGGGGACTTCTCTTCCCCGCATGAGCAGGTAAGGGTGGTATTTTCATGCTGAAAGCTTCGGTGGTAGTCCGCGAAGTCGCCGTGACCGGACCGTGCAGCTAGAAGATATCATAATGTGCGTCGCCCTAGACGGGCGAGCTCAATGGTGATCTTAGTATTAGGACCAATACCTAATTTTTTGTATCTAAAAGGTGCATTTTCTGCCCAATATAGTGCGACTGAAGCCTCGTATTAGGCTTTGACTTCTCTCCTTGCCCTCGCAATGGAGAGTTTTAAGTGTGGAGCTGGAGCCGCACTGGTGGCTTTAGCAAGCGCGTCGGCTGCTTCGTTCCCGAGAATACCTACGTGGCCTGGGCACCATCGGATAGCCACTCTTCCAGGCGTCGTATTTTGACCGCGTAATCTTCTTTTCCAGCTCATTGAAAGCTTGCGAAAAATTGATATTTTCGCCGAGCTGGACGCTGTAGGCGTATCCAAGAGCAGACGGATGGCAGCCTCCTGGTTGTCAAGGCAAACAGTGACGTTAGAGGCATAATAGGCAAGTGGGTTGCGAAGAGCTGCGGCAAGACCTTCCGTGGCCCGGCAATTTCGGCATCATAGACCTATGCCGAGTTTCCTAGATGAAGCGATTCTCGCCCAATCTCCTGCGTACGACCTCGGTAGATTACATAGCCTGCACCTGCTCGGTTTTTTATGAGAGCGCCGTCTGAGAATACGAACAAGTCTAGGGTAGGTCGTGTAGCCTGCCACTGTTAAAAGGGATTTGGTCCCAGGAGTCTACCTAATGCTCCAATTTCAATGAGTTTCTCTTGACGGGATGACAACCACGGTGGAGGGATGATGTCCTCGGAAAGTTCTGGTGAGATTCTTTGACGGATCCAGCGCATGCGACAAGTGTTCCATCGTCTTCGGAGAAGGTGGTATGGGTCAGCTGCAGCGATTCGAACCGCTAGACGACTGTGAATTCGGGAGAGCCACGTCTGAGCTGGGCCCCAGCCGGCTTCTCGTAGAAGTGCTGCTATTGGTGTTGTACGATAGACCGGGAGGGCTGCCCGAGCTGCGTCGTTCATCCTGTGTTGGGGTCGCGATATTGTCTTTTGAGATGTCTCTTTGGAGTATCAGGTCTCGGCCCCATAGAAAAGGGTCGCAAATGCGGCACCATGCAGAGCTTGTCGTAGAAAAAGAGGGCTAATTCCTCGAGTAGTGGTTGAGAGTCTTTTCAAATGGCTCGTGATATCTTGAGACTTTCGGCAAGCCTGTAGGGTTTGAAATTGGAATCGGAGTGCACGGTCAAAGAATATTCCTAGCCAGCGTGTATGATCATTGGGCGTTATGATTGTCCCTCCCATATTTAGGGCAGGCTCTATTGGTGATCCTCGCTTCCGTTGAAAGTATTGAAGCTCAGTCTTAGGAAGTTCGAAACTAATTCCGCTAGTAAGTCCCCATGTTATGGTACTGTCTAATTTCTCCTGGAATTTGCGTGCACATTCGACAAGGGAGGGCGCAGACGCAAAGAGGGCAATGTCATCTGCATAGCCAAAGCGGCCAGTGGATAGACGTAGTACCTCTTCCATAGCAAGAAGAAAAAGAACTGGGGATACAGGTGAGCCCTGTGGGAGACCACAATGGGTTTGGAAGGGCGGAGAGTTAGTATCTTCAATAGAGATTGTGGATTCCCGCTCTTCCATGAAAGATGCCACCCAGCGAACCACGTTCGGCGGCTATCCTTGGATTCGAAGTCTATGGTAGAGTCGTCCTTTCTGGATACCGTCAAATGCTGTCATGTAGAGACATGATTCATTCATGAGTTGATATTATTCAGACGATCATGACTATATCACAACGTCATGTAAAGACACGATTCATCGTTTGTACCTGTTGTATCAACCATGACTATGTCTTAGTGATAGGAGAAACATCATTGACTAGTTACTAGAAACCTAGTCAAGATCCTAAACATACAACTGAGACTAGGAGAATTTTACTACGTAAGTAATTATTATGATGAATCTAGATCTGGAGGAAAATAATCTGGTTGCTTGGCTCGAGGTATATGAACCTGAGAATATCATGTATTATAAACAAAATAGAAATCTATCCCAATCACAATCATCATCTTAATTCATGTCACCATCAATAGCTGCAAAGGACAGTTTAACTATTTGCTTATAAATGCCCCTTGGACATCAACAGTCACTATACCAGCTACTTTGTTTTCCGCCCATTTTGCCTGAATATCACAAGCGAGAGCTATGGTAAAGTCAGAAGCGGAGCGAAGAGGGATGGCACTGCATTGGTCTTTGGCAAGTACCGGATATTTCAGAGCTATGAATGAAAGTCGCCGTGCTATCAGTCTTTCGAAGCCTTTTCCAAGGCACGAGAGTAGAGAAATCGGTCTTTAAGACTTCGCGAGGGTGAGATCTCGGTTTCCTGATTTCGGAAGGATAATCACTGTTGACTTCTTAAAGGCTAGCGGGTGTATTCCTAGCTTTTCACACCGGTGGAAGAGAGCTGACACCCTATTGCCAATTATTGGCCATGCTTGACGGAGAGAATTCGGGGTTATTTCGTCAGATCCTGGAGTTATAGAAGAGACCTGACAGCATGCGCGAAATATCTCTTCCTCAATGATTGGGGGCCATGGGAGATCCTTCCTAGCAACGCTTGGTGTATTGATTGGAAAGTCGTCTTGGGGCGAGAATCTACCCAGTAGGGCCTGTCGGAAAGTCTGAGCTTTTGCTTCAGGAGTAGCTACAGGGCCATGATGTCCGACGAGAGGGAGCTTAGGGCTGGCCGTTTGTTTCTTGAGCCACCTAGTAATTTTATATGCCTCTGTGAGACTCGCTAACTGTTCAATCTTGTTACGCGAGTAATCTAGCTTGGCTTTTTTAACAGTTTTGGCAAATTTGCGGTGTGTATTCACGGCATGCAAGCCCTGTCGACGTATTTGACAAAAGCTACGGTGAGCCTCTGAGCATACCTCAGTCCACCAGCGACGTCCGCTACCTTGTTTTCTGGACCTTGGGCAGGCCGCATAAATAATAATAATAATAATGGAGGACGAAGACTGAACACCTGTCAGTGGTGTCCTCTACGAACCTGGGGGTGAAATATTCCCCCAGAGCCGAGATTCAGTCAAATTTTGCAATACCGATTAAGTTGGCCCACGAGGCAATAATTCAAAATTCTTCGCCATGTCAAATTTTCGCTCTCAACGAGTTCGACTCCTACCCAAGTCTCATCAAGTCTACAAGTACGACTTAGTACATCCTCGTTCCAATGATCACTCCTCTCATCAACTATTCTCTGGCCTCTTCCAGCCGCCAAATACACGCCCACGCCGATATTTATACCCGACGGAGGAAGCAAAGCGTGGCGCACAAATCTGGGAGACAGTTCTTTGAGATGGACACGAGAGGGATCAGGACAAGTTTTCAAGATGACACGGAAGATGGATATAATCTTGACGGGCGTGTAATTTTGAATTTTGGCAAGGAGTTTTACGAATTGAGCTTTTTGCGCGCCAAGACTTCGCTTGCGAGAGTGCAGCGGACACTATAACAACACGCAAACGATGGATGGTGCCGTAGTCCGCCTCCTGGTGGTGTTCTCCGGTATAGTCTGAGTAGCCTGGACACCTACTCCACTTGGGAAGGAGACACCGAAGACTACATTTCGCGCGGAGAAAGTTCAGTGGGTGATGAAGGCATGTCTGGATAACTCAGGGTTTTTGAGACGTTCCTCTGGGTGGGTATTCACGGATGAGGATTGACTTGGGGTGAAGAAAAAGCCGCCATAATTTCGCAGTGGTACTTGCAAATGAAATCTGAGGCATGAGTGCTCTACTTTTAAATTGAGTCATCTTATCTGTATATTTTCTCTGATATTGTGTCATAGCTAGTTAGCTGCATACGCAATTAAAATCTGATGCAAAAAAAATACTATTCCCTAGTCACCCAAGAATCAAGAACCTAGTCTTCTGTTGATATACTATCTTTATTATCAAGTATCCAAGATTTCACACCAACCATTTCCTACTTAAGTAACCAAGTCCCAAGAGAGCCTTGACAGCTGCTGTCGCATATAAATCTTCACCACTCGAGCAGTTTTTCGAAACGCATTTGGGTTGATTTAACGCCAAGAATCTGGAGGAGGTTAGTAAGATACTTGGTGGCCGAGTCACTCGATATAGTAATAACAGAACGATCTACCTTGACCAGGAGCAGTATATCTCGGGGCTTCTTGATCAATTTGGAATTTCAAATGAGAAACACAAGCCAAAAGCGGTCCCAGTGGCGGACTGTGAGCACCTTCGTCCAGCAATAAAGGAGGATGAGCAAACCAATTCCAATGAATACTCACAAGTGATTGGAAGCCTCATGTATGCAATGATCTTAACACGACCAGATATTGCATTCGCACTAGGAAGATTATTACAGTTCATGAAAGCGCCGATCAAGCATCATGGTCATGCACTGAAAAATCTTATGCGATATCTTAGATCAACCATGAAATAAAAGCTACGTTTTGGCCCAGGAACCCCTCAGAACGATCATTTTTGTACATATACTGATGCTGATTGGGCAAGTGATAAAAATGATAGGAAAAGTATTTCCGGTGGAATCGGAATGTTTTACGGCGGCCATTCTCATGAGCATCTAAGAAACGATTGTCTGTCTCAACATCCAGCGCTGAAGCCGAGTACATCTTGCAGGCAATGTATACTAAGCAAGGGCAATGGACAGCGCAATTATTCAAAGACATGATGTTCCCTCAATGTATTGGTCAAAATCAGAAAACTGTCCAAATGTTTGGAGACGATCAAAGTGCTCTAGCTTTGGTCAAAAACCCTCATCTTCACGAGCGTTCGAAACATATCGAAATTTGCTATCACATTATCAGAGACCTCGCTAAAAAGAAAAGGATTGAAGTTGATTATGTCCCAACTGCGGAGATGGTAGCTGCTTGTATGACAAAGCCGCTTTTGCGTGTTGCTTTTCAGAGGTTCAAGAACCAGATGGGATTGTTTGATCAGAGTCGTATGGATCGAAAGGATAAAACGACTTGTCCCAAGGGGAAGTGTTTGTTTGTTTTTGTTCTGTTTTGTTTTGTTTTGTTTACTGTTTTACGTCGTGCCAGCGCGCAACACGTTTCCCAAGGTCATATGCCGGTTAGCTCAGTCTAGAAAAACTACCCGACGTGCCGACGCTCCTGAGATCCCGGCATAAACTAAATGGGCCCTGGCCCTCCTGCTAAGTGCCCCAAACTTAACACACATCAAAAGCACCCTTTCTCTGGAGAGCTGAGAACCCAGGGGATTTCAGGGTTGGGATGTCGAGGTCCACCTTGCAGTCGTGATTAGCTGCGCCCTAGTCGACAAAAGAAGAAGTGGTCGAGTCGAGGGGGAGTATTGAAATAAACAAGTTCAGGGCAAGTCTACGTTGTCACTTGATGTCAGGGTCGATCCTCTAAGTGAGGATCGCACTATCAAGATATGTAATTTTAATTGTATTGTTTAATGCTATATAGCTTACGAGGCATCAATCGATCCACTTCGTATAATTTCAGTGGATCTTATACGAATATGTGTGCTTATTTTACTCAAACTAAGCTTTATCAACTTTTGCCCTGTGGCTCAGTAAATGCATGATGAAGAAACCTATAATATCCTGAATCTAGCTAGTTTCAAATTGGGTTCTTCTGCACGAATTCCATTAGATTCGTTCTGTATCAAGTATTGGATAACCTCTTCGTCAGACTGGCGTCTGTTTCTCGTATATATGAAATATTCATTATTTTCACTAGAATCTTTGATGATGTATAGTTTCTCAGCAATAGAGACAAGATACATATTTGTGTGACCCATTTTTGCCGACGTGATACAATGATACGAGTCCAAAATTTCATTTGCGTCAAGAGCTATGTCTGCAACGAAGCATACGCTTTCTTTCCTTTCCTCACATTGAGTTGTTGAGTCTAAAATTACCGATTCCTTAGACATTATGTATTTCATCAAGTGTTTGACCCGGCAACCAGGTACTTATTGTAAGGTTAAAGATCGAGAGGGATTTCGGGCTGTTGGAGAGGAAGAAAAGGGTGGTATTCGAGCACAGGAACAGGTGAACGGGGCTTTAGATGTAAAGCTGTGGAGTTGACGAGAGGAGTGATGAATATAGCCTTCAGAGATATTCAGTTAATACAATGAACTATAATATTGGAGAGACTACTGTAATAGGACTTACCTTCAGAGATATTCAGTTAATACAATGAACTGAGGATCTCTGGAGGTAGGAGAGACTACATCTATATACAGGAATCAAACTTGGTATGACTAAAGTTGGGGAATTGTTGAGGTACGTGCCAATGTCTCAACTTGGCAGCATTATCCAAATGACGTTTTAGCCTTGTGTTTTAGTGAACCCCCGAGACTAAAACAAGAAACAGATGTGACTACATTAAACATGGAATCTGGTAACAAGTGAATTAAGAGATACATGTTGTAGTGCACAGACAGAGATCCTGCACCGATACTGATGCAGAACTGTTTTATTACAACACTTCCCCTCAGATCTGCATCAAAATTCGCTCTGTAAGAATTCTGTGAGAAGCTTTGGGTAGAGCTTTGGTAAATAAGTCGGCCAAATTATCGAAAGAAGGAACGTATTCGAGTTCAAAATCTTTGTGGATATGATCCCTAACAAAGTGATATTGAATATCGATGTGTTTCGAGCGTTGAGTGACCTTATTATTTCCAGAGAGATCTATTGCTCCATTTGAGTCGGCGTGAAGTATAGCACCGTAGCTTTGCTGAAGTTCTTTAATAGCTCGAGCGAGCCAGATTAAGTGTCGCGATGAAAGACAGATAGCCATATATTCAGCTTCAACTGTAGAGAGTGCGACAGCTTTCTGTTTCTGGGAACACCAGGATATAGAGGCTTCCCCTAGCCTGAAAACATATCCAGAATAGGACTTACGGTCATCAAGGTTATTACCCCATGATGCATCAGCGTAGCCGTGAATTGTAGAGTCATGTTTGTTAGGAAAGAAAAGCGTATGGTCGATGGTGCCTTTAAGATATCGAAGAACCCGTTTAGCTGCTGCAAGGTGCGATGAGCCAGGACAAGAAGAGAATTGTGAAAGGTGTGTAATTGTAAATGCGAGGTCAGGTCGGGTACCAATTTGCGCATACATCAGTGAGCCTATAAGAGATTGGTATGTGCTGATATGGTCAATTTGATCCGCTGGTTCGACTCGTTGGAGGTGAGCATTCGGTTCGAGTGGAGTGGCAACAGGATGACATTCTAGCATGCCGAATCTTTGTAGGACTTTGAGGAAGTATGATTTTTGGCTAAGCGATATGCCTTGCGGTGTGATTTCTACTTCGATTCCAAGAATATAATGAGCTTGTCCTAGATCTGTGCATTCGAATTCGGAATGAAGGAATAGGCGAGTTTCATTAATAATCTTGGGATCAGAACCAGAGATCAGAATGTCATCGACGTAGACAGCAACATAGACGGTGGTCTTGTTGTGGACGAAGATGCATGGGTCAAATGTAGCTGGAACGAATCCGTACTTGGTCAGGGCAGTTTTTAAGGTGAGATGCCAGACAAGGGGGATTGTTTCAGTCCGTAGATACATTTTCGCAACTTATATACCATATTGGATTCCTTAAACCCATCGGGAATTTCCATATAGATGTCGCGGTCTAATTTTCCATATAAAAATGCTGATTTAACGTCCATTTGTATAACTTCCCAATTGTTATGGGCAGCTAATGCGAGAAGCAGGCGTAGGGAGTCAAAGCGTACAACTGGTGCATAGATTTCTTCGAAATCGGTGCCAGGAATTTGAGAGAATCCTTTAGCAACAACTCGAGCCTTGTATCTTTCGATAGAACCGTCTGCATTATGTTTCACTTTGAAAACCCAGCGAGATCCTACGACTGAGCGATCAACGGGTCTAGACACAACTGTCCATGTGTCGTTGCGCCGAAGTGCATCCATCTCTTCGTTGATTGCTTCTTTCCATCTTTCAGAATCACCAGCTGCCATTGCCTGCTTGTGTGTAGTGGGCTCCTCAATGACTGCGTGCGCTTTATAGTTTGCAAATCTATCTGGTTGTCTCTTATTTCTATTGCTCCGGCGAGGGGCAGAAGGAATAATTTCTTGTAGATTTGGATCAGATAAATTGATAGCAGCAGGCAGAGTCGAGTTTATGGGAGAATCAAAATACCCACCAGGCATATTAGTAACTTCTGGCGGCGTTGCTGAGTGATTTATCGGAGACGAAGGAGAAGAATCAGCTTTTGATGAAGAGCTTGGTGTCGTCTTCTCGGGGATATTAATATCAAGGGAGACTTCCCCTTGCATGGCAGGGGGAAGATTACTTGCCTTGATACTATTATGGAGCGTTTTGATGGGACATATATTCGAAAAATTTTAGTAGAGTCTGTGTATCCTACGAGTATACCGTCCATGGCCCTGGGCATCAATTTTGAACCGGATGGTCTGGCTTCTTCAGGGATGTGAACAAGCGCATTTGAGCCGAAAGGGTGGAGGTGAGTGGTCGAATTGAAGGGATGGCTAGTCAGAGCCTCAATCGGAGATTGACCATTAATGCTTCGATGAGGGAGTCTGTTATATAGGTAGACTGCCATAGAGATTGCTTCTGCCCAGAGAAATTTTCCATGGTCCATGAGCATTATGCGAGCCTTGGTAACAACTGTTTGATTGAATCTTTCCGCAATACTGTTAGACTCGTGTGAGTATGCAGGAGACTTTCGAAATATGATACCAGTTGCTGCAAGAAAAGTCTCGACATCTGAATTGATGTGTTCACCACCGTTATCAGTTTGTAAGAGTTCAAATTTCTTGGAGGCGCGCTTATGCGTAGACTTAGGGGTTTTGCGTATTGATTTACAACGAAGAAAGCGACGATTCTTTGGAGATCAGTGGATACTCCAGCGAGAATGGCAGCAAGTGCAACGTTGTTCCTTTTGTCGTGTTCTTTCTGTTCTGTTGATCGAATATTCTTTACTTTTTCCGTGAAGCCTGAGTGGAATTTCTTTGTCATCAAGGTCCGTGATGACACCCCAGTAGTCGGATCCCATCAACACAACTTGCCAAGTCTGTGCCCATGTCCGATACTGGGACTGAGAGGACAACAGTGGAAGGTTGGCCTTGAGGGATCCAACAGAGATGGAGGCTGTATCAGTGGACATTGTTGAGGTAAGAGCTAAATCCGGGCTCATAACCTATTGTAAGGTTAAAGATCGAGAGGGATTTCGGGCTGTTGGAGAGGAAGAAAAGGGTGGTATTCGAGCACAGGAACAGGTGAACGGGGCTTTAGATGTAAAGCTGTGGAGTTGACGAGAGGAGTGATGAATATAGCCTTCAGAGATATTCAGTTAATACAATGAACTATAATATTGGAGAGACTACTGTAATAGGACTTACCTTCAGAGATATTCAGTTAATACAATGAACTGAGGATCTCTGGAGGTAGGAGAGACTACATCTATATACAGGAATCAAACTTGGTATGACTAAAGTTGGGGAATTGTTGAGGTACGTGCCAATGTCTCAACTTGGCAGCATTATCCAAATGACGTTTTAGCCTTGTGTTTTAGTGAACCCCCGAGACTAAAACAAGAAACAGATGTGACTACATTAAACATGGAATCTGGTAACAAGTGAATTAAGAGATACATGTTGTAGTGCACAGACAGAGATCCTGCACCGATACTGATGCAGAACTGTTTTATTACAACAGTACTAATCCCTCTTTGACCATGGAAAAGCTGATTATGCTGCCCTCAACTAAATCAGATAACTGGGCAACGCAAAGGTTATAATTATACTCTACTGCGTCGCGATATTTGACTTGAGTTCTTTCGAGTCTGGCCTCTAGAGTAATATAGTCATAGGCAAGTGTATAACCCTTCTCATCTTCAGAACAGTACTTTCCAGACATATTGAGCATTGTTGTTATTGGGCTTCGAGTAAAATGTAAATCTTTATCATTAAAGTTCTTGAGCCATCTTTTGATTGGGTTCAAAAAAGAACCGCCATGATGGTAGGTGTAAAATTGAATAGATTTAGCCGGTGGTGATAGGGGAAGGAAGTTATAACTGAGTAAAATGCGATTTTCCCACCTTGTTGCAGGTGTTACTAGAAGGTAGAAGCATTTCATGATTGAGACCAAGTCTAATGGTTACAACTGCGCCGCCTTTGGTTTTTCATAACAAAAAACTTGAATACAAATAAACTTCTTCAGGGTATCAGAGTGACGTAAGCTGATGTGGTGGTGGAATAGACCAAAACGTTATGACGGCTAGTTCAAAGTCTCTTGGACAGGTTATGGTAAGATTCAGTTAAAGCTGACAGTGAGTTGAGTGTGATAGATTTGTCTTCCAAAGTCATTTAATGACCGCTACATTATATATATTATTTCCTATATCCAACTTGGGTGCAGTTTCGCAATAACAAGCACGACTCAGTCACTGGAGTAAACTGATTACCGAAAATACACCGTACCCACCAAGTGTCGGATTAGTTCCGATGCATATACGCTAGGAGCCGACATTGGAGAATCCTGCACTTTCCAGCGGTACTGGTATAATCGCCAAGTATGCTCTGAATATCCAGGATGGCAAAAAAGAATTGCACTCGGAGGTCAGGAGTACACACCAGCACCTTTATTGCCAGCAACCATCATCAATGTCAGTCTTCTCATTTTCACGCTAGTCCTCTAGCTCTATTATACCACACATCACATCGCCCAGTCAACCGATTAAGTAATTACTTCAATTGTCAACGGTAACTCGACTCATGAATCATGAATCATCCGCCATCTCCTGCTAAAAAGTCACGATACCATGCATACCCACCTGTAGGAACTTAAGTCATAATATGCAAAGCTTTGGTCTTGGCTCATGGGGGACTGTTGCTCTAACAGGACCATACAACTCGCGGCCGGCCGAGGCATGAGTGCTCTTACTGTAAATTGAGTCATCTTTTTTACATATTTTCTCTGATATTGTGTCATAGCTTAATAGCTGCATACGCAATTAAAATCTGATGTAAAAAAATAATAAATAATAAAAAATGAAAAATAAAAAATAAACTCGCGGCCGGATATGCAGTCGAGCTATATGTTCAGAGAGAGAAGAGGTCTCTCATATGTATGCTAGAACTCATTTTTTCCGGGGCTTTCGAGACGTGATATTTCTGTGCGCCAAAACTATGGTTTGGGGTAATTGGTCAGGAGAACGTTTACTCCTGATGAGTCTACGCCACATCTCAGTACCCAGACAGCGGAAAAGAAGTTGGGCCAAGCCACTATGCAGCAATCGCGCTCTGTCAGGAGGGCAAGACTTAACACCTATACGTGGTGTCATCTACGAACCTGGGAGTGAAAAATTATCCCAGAGCCGAGATTCAGTCAAATTTGGCAATTCCGAAGAATTTGGCCCACGAGGCAATGATCCAAGACTCTCTACGAAATCAGTCTCTTTCACCCAACGAGATCGATCTCCACAGAAACCTTATCAACTTTGCAAGTACGACTTAGTACATCCTCGCTTCAATGACCACATCCCTCATCAACAATTCTCTGCCCTCGGCTGGCCCCCAAATACACGCTCTCGTCGATATTTATACCCGACGGAGGAAGAAAAGCGCGGCACACAAATCTGGGGGATAGTTCTTTGGGATGGATACAATATCGACGGGCATTCAGTATTAAATTTTGGCAAGGAATTTTACTAATTAAGCTTTGTGCTCGCCAAGACTTCGCTTGCGAGAGTGCAGCGGACACTATAATAACACGCAAACGATGGAAGGTGCCCTGGTCCGCTTCCTGGTGGTGTTCTCCGGTATAGTCTGAGTAGCCTAGGCACCTACTCCGCTTGGGAAGGAGACACTTCAGACCACATTTCGTGCGGAGAAAATTCGGTGTATGAAGGCATGTCTAGATGACTCTGGGGTTTTGAGACGTTTCCCTGGGTGGGTATTCATGAATGAGGGTTGACTTGGGGTGAAGAAAAAGCCACCATAATTTCGCAGTGGTACTTGCAAATGAAATCCGAGGGACGAGCGCTCTTCTTGCAAATCGATTCATATTTTCTGTACATTTTTTCTGATACTGTGTCATAGCTAAATAGCTGCATACGCAATTAAAATCTGATGCAAAAAAAGTCACTTGGCAGTACTAAACAGTTTGTTCCTTGTCTGATACGGGGACATGCAGCCATCAAAAATAATGATCAAACTGATACTGTGGCAAAAGTTTCTTGTAAAGAATCCGCGCTGCAAATAGATCCCTCGATATCTGGCGAAGTGTTGTGATCAGGCCCACTAATAGATCACACAACTTGAAATGGCTAGTATTAAGCAAGTGTAACCGACGGGACAAGCGATCCTGTGTCAATGATACGTCATCAACACACAGCAATGTGAACACCACTATCTCAGCAATACAGGATAATATGACGCATTTATATCTAATGACATAATGGTTGAATTGTTGGGAGTTATTGCTATTGATGGAATATTTTGTGTACCGTCTTTGTGTATAAATACTCGCTGCTAGAACTCTGTATATGATTAACCTTTTCTACTCCTATTTTTAATAGTCATCAATATATCAGATCTACAATATATATCCGTCTTCTTCACGTTGGGCTTAAAGCTCTATACTATATCCACCCAAGTTGGCTGTTACACCTATTGCGACAATTCTTAGACTTCTCATAACCTCGTTAGTACAATACGAAGAGGGCGCTCAACGATGGCCGCGAGGCGAACACATAATTATGCTGGGAAAATAAAGCGCCAGAGCGCTATAGATACTTTAATATCCCAGCGACTGTTAAAATCCTGCAGGAACTAGGTTCCCTTTCTTGGAGAACTAATGGCCTACTTTTGGCAGCACGATCGTGCCATGGTAACTTTACAGCCTACCTCCGTCGATTCAACCACGAAAACGTAGAGCTGCTTTGCGAATGTGGCGAGGAGAACACTTAAGAAGACCCTCTTGTCTGCAGCAAACCAGCAGGCCCTCACAAACCTTGCCCCAGACCCTGCGATGGCATGGAGGGTGAGATTACATGGATATTTGAAACAGCTAGTAGAGAGAAAGCCTTAGGAAATTGGTGCAAGGGCGCAGTGCCATGCAGATGATTGGCCAAAAGGAACGTGAGAGCTATACATATTTTTTTCCATTTTCTGTCCTTACAAAATCAATACCTTCCGCTACGTACAGTTGACTGATTTTTGCTCGGTTTGATAAGAAAAAGTATGGTAGCAATTGCGAGATTATTCGAGCCGTAAATGTAAGAGGCTGGGGGACAACAAGTAGCGACACGATACTATGTTGTCTGAGAATATTTATTTAAGGCCATGGTCAATAGAGATGTCTAACGACTGTAGGCCGCGCAGGCACGCCAAATTTTCTCAGGAGAACTTAGAGAACGGGTATATCCCATGTGCCGTCATGGCGCCAAATATTAATAAACAATTAAAAGTACATGATAAAATGGAAACATCATTTTTGCCAGGAAGCTGCCCAGCGCTCCACGCTGCTTTTATCATCAATTTGATACCATGAATCCCATTTTGATATCTACAGTATACTCCCTTGAACACTTTGCTTTCTGTGCTCCAACTTGGTGAGTGTGGGCGCTGGTGTGGACAAATCCAGCGGTTTCGACGCGTCGCAAAAAGGCACAACGGCGACTACAAACAACGGCAGCGGAGCTGAGAATGCTCCAAAGGATAAGAGCCTTGAAACCCTAGGAAAATTGTTACATCGGATCAAACTAATCGTCATGGGTAAGATGGATGAGGAGACCTGCTATCAATGCAGGATGTGAACGAGGCCGTGAAGGCTTTAAATGCGCACAAAAGCGTCTGGATGGGAATAACCCGGAAGAAGTTTCCAAGCAAGGAGAGAATGATGGCACTAGAGGATGTTGTCAAGAAGAGCCTCGCGGATCCCGTTCCTAATGCTGAACCAGGAGTGGCAACGGGGATACCGCAACCAAGGACCTACGCGCCAGTCGTAATTCCGCAAATGGCTAGATCAACCGTACTTATCAGAATCAACGGAGCAGATAAATTGCAGCTTGAAGAGCTGCTATCAAAGGCAAAAGAACATATACGAGTTGTATACGGAATTCGACAAATGCGTAGTAACGGCACTGAAGTGTTTGTCCAATCGGCATGCTAGAGGGACGCGGCGCTTAGAACGTATCAACCCAATGATTCTAGAATTCTACAGCAAGACTTTTCAGTCAGAGTTTCCGGAGCTCCACTGCGGACAAGAATTTAGGGCGGTAGAGATGCCAACAACCACGTCGTTATCCGGGAGACTGAGACGGCGAAGTGGGCACGGATTCCCGGCCCAGCGATAGATCGTATAGGGTGCTTACATGAAGGAAAAGAATACGCGCGCCCAAAGAAAAATGGCTGCCCATCGGAGGCAATGCAATCGAAAGTTGTCCGAAACGGCCTTGTCATAAATGCTAGGCTCTTCACCGCGCACGTGTGGTCACCACGAGCCCAGCCAAAGTAGTGCTTCCACCGCAGCCAGTGGGGACACACGCAGGCGCCGTGTAGAGAGATATCTAGGCACGGTGAGTGTGCAGGCGCTCATCAAACTCGTGAATTTTTGAAGATGAAAGTTTCTTGTGCCAACTGCGGCAAGGAAGACAGTTCGCGGTAGAAAGCAGTGTGTTGGACCTACCAGGTCTACAAGGGAAATGTGGAGAAGTCTCAGATAGAGTTTCCATCAAGAACGGCGGAAGTATGGAATGAAAAATCCACAACGGTACCAATACGAATAGTCGGAACTACTGATGATTAGGGATTTACTTTGGTCACCAGTAAGAGGACTGAAGGACTGAGACGGTTCGGACGACTGCGAAGGGCAGTCGAAGTCCCCGCGACAGTCGCACCACCATCGGGGCCAACTCTCCGAACGCTTCGATGGCCAACGCCGAGCGATGAGGTGCCTCCGTTATTCAATTCCTTGTAGCAAAAGCCCGATCGAAGGAAGAGTCAACGAAGTCAGGGAAAAGTTTACAAATTTGTGGTTCAAAGAAACGTTCTCAGCAGTAATCCGGATCGGTTCACAGTTGCAGGAGAGTGGATTTTGCTTGTTTCAAGCTTTTTCTCTCACTAAAGCACCTTACCGTCTTCGCGGTCCCGTAATATGGATACCGGATAGGACGTGAAACAAGAATGAATGCAATTCGTTCCAATTCAAATGAAATTATTTCTTCTAATAGTTCACCTAGTGGCCCAGAACCAGTAATACCACGTAATTATATTTGAGTGCAATTTTTATTTAATGCAATAGGTTAAGGGGTTGAATAGTGTAGTGGCACATTATTTAGGCAATTCTCCCAAGTAGATATTGCGTAGGTTAAATACTTTTCCCATTGTTGAAAGGATAAAGCTAGGTCGAGACAAGTTAATCACTCACGCTGTTTTTTGAATTTGATTTCATTTAACCCGATTTGGCGCCCTATGGGCCCATGCAGGTGTCTACGAACTCTAATATTTATATAGGAGGAAACCTTTATGGTAAAAACCCCCTCAACTTTTCAATTTATTTACACTTTAAAGTTGTGTTATCTTTAGGAAGTGCACTATCACTGTCATGTCCAGTGTGGATATCATTCCTTTCCTTACTACTGAGAGAAGTCTGTCAACCTTCATCCCTCTTCTCTCTCCCTCATCGTAGCCTCGACTTCAAGCGTCAGTCGAAACTGTTCTAGCCATCCTTCCTGCTGGATCCATCTAGTTATTCTTGCTAAATCTTTGGGATTATTCATCATGGCCTCAAATGACCGGTTCTCTGCCTTTCTTAGTATTTCTCATCTTCCTTTGGCCCAGCTGGTGCAGGCCATGACCATATGCTTCACATTCTGGGACTGATATCCACATCGGCATCGTGGGATATCTACTCCTGGAACTTTTCTTCTGTGTAGATAGGAATTGAACCCAATGTATTCGCTTCTTATCTGCGTGGCTATGCTGCTCTGGGCCCTGCTCAGGTGCACTCACGCTGTTGTTTCTCATGATAATTTTGTGTTTGTAAGGTGACGTAAGTACAGTCAGATGTCCACGGGGCTTCCACGCGTTTCTCTGTGGTGCGTATGCACGGTATATGTCGTACGTCGTTAGGGCTAGCCTCGAATGGTGTTCTCGAATGGTGTTCGTAGATAAAATCAGACTGAGTGATGTACACGTCAAATAGAGGTATTCAACTTCAAATACATATTTTGAAAAGTCCCTGCACGGGTCTCACAGCATCAAATTAGTATTACTGAGCAAATTATTTCTTTCGAGTAAACGTTGTCGTCCGTCATTAAAGTTTCTGTTACCACGAACTGCGAAAACTATTATCTGGCGCGGGAATAGCGATACAGAATCAATGCGGAGCTATACCTATACTTATCTACTGGTGCAATTCAAAATTTGGATGTAGAAAATAAAATTTTGATCATAGTCAAATCATATACTGGCTTAATTTAAAGCATTTGTTAAGCTATTTACAGATGACTTTTTCTGGGTAGATATTGAAGGGTTTTCGTTGATTATGAGCACCATATGAGTGCGTTCTTTTTGTTACGAAAAAAATGATTCATAATATGGAATGAAACTGGTATGTTTTGTGAAATAATGCACTTACATACATACAGTTCTTTTATATAGATTCGCCGTCGTGAAAGATATACTGACTGAAAGGATCTGATTAACTATTTCACGGGAAATATTACCTTTTATTGATGATGAGGCCATTAATTTATCTATTTGGCCTTGTAATGAGCCTAGACTGGTAAGCATTTGCTAAACCGAGAGCTTGAAGTACTGGTATGCACTCCCTGCGGCAGTGGCATGAGGCTCGAGTGAGTTTAATGGTTTGTTTGAGGTTGTTTATAAACCAATAATGAAGTCAGTCCGATCTCTGATTTATCATATCACGTTTTGGTACATAATCTCGGATTTATGACTGGTGCTTCCACCAATCAGTGTGGCTAGAAGTTAATAGTGTGTTACTAGATGGAGATAAAGAATTTTGGTCCGTATCTGGACAATTCAATTACCTCCTAGCCTATGACCAGAGCCACGGCTTTGCCATGATTGAGGGAGTATCCTGTTGGTTCTTCCGGGTGCAGATTGGGAATTTGGAGGAAATGATTTGTTTGATGTGCTATATCCACGGCCCTGTGTGGATGGTTGCTTTTGTTCCCAAATATTCCGGATAAATCCGGGGGTGGGTATTAAGTTTCTTCCTCCCCCGAAGGTTGGCCAAAGATGAGTCAAAAAGTAGTGGAGATGGGCGGCGAGTAACCCTGTTACTTGAACCTTTGCAACCTCAGGACCAGCCATTAGAAAGTTGACTAGTAGCATGGCATATGGTACCCAAAGCGCAGGTATTGTAATTATGTAGAAATTAGCTTTCTGTCCCTTATCATCCTGACAGGACGTATACGCAAAGGCGAGAACTAAAGCCGAAGTAAATATGAAGCCATCTATGAACATATTAAGACCCTAGAGAAGTCAATTACAAGCACGACAATTGACAACATATATTCGTGCAGAGACAGGTTTATGTAGGGTACTGTAAAGACTACCAAGATATTAAAGAATCTTAGTCGCATTTTATCACAGCTTCCCACCATGCCGACAGCACAATTTGACACTTGAGGTTGTGAATAGTGACTAATTGTGCGGCCGGGGCGATATCCCTCATTTCCAGGAACCGCATCAGTTAGAATATGCACTGTGCGGGCAGATAATATGAGGTATGTGAATATTTAGACCCTTACTGAAATATGAGCTTACCACGATGACGGAGCTAACAAACAAAATATAAGTTGCGAAATCACCAGGCTGGGAGAATTTTGGGGAAGATGTCTCTAATTTGGATCCGTATTGATATACTTTTGGGAGTTAATTGAAAGGGGTTATCTAAAGTGAGGATATTCTTACAAAAATATGTATCAAATATGATCCCAAGCTCTTTTCCAGTTATCAAGAACGGTGTTACTAACCGCCACAATTGTGGGGGAAAAGTCCAAATGTTTTTGGGGTCAAAAATGACTGCGTGGAAAGGTACGAACCCAGTATACACCGAAATTGAGAGAAGAAAGGCTGAAGCGGCGAGAGTCCTTCACCGTATTAATCATTGCACGTTAGAAGGGTTAAAATATGACAAATAGAGAAATACCTTGATATTGGAGGTGCCGCCCAGAATACGTCCATTGATGACATGGTGGAAAATATTGATGAGAAGAAGTAGTGGGAAAGAGAGATGATAGATTGATGCTGGATGAAACGGTGGTAAGATCGCTGTCCGGCGCTAAGTCTAGGCACTAGTTTGTTTGCTTCCGGTCATCGGGGTAGCAGGGGATAAAAGGGAGGGGTCATGCACAAAATTCAAATTCTCAAGGCACTTCACACTCTGCCGTTATTTGCTGCATCGTGAAGGTCTTTATTAATCATGGCTACGCCCAAGTGAGTTTGCAAGATGAATGCCTGTATTATAGCAATGCTAAGTGTGGTTTAGGAAAGTTCTCTTGCTTGGAGCAGGCTTTGTCACACGCCCCACTCTTGATATTCTCAGCAATGCTGGAATTCAGGTGACTGTCGGCAAGACAAGCATCCCACCACAAAGACACTTAAAACTAACCACAAATTAGCTTGCAGAACTATCCTCAGCGCTGAGAAACTCAGCAAGGGCGTCACAAATGCGCAGCCAATATCTCTGGACGTAAATGATGCAAACGCTCTCGATATCGAAGTATCAAAGAATGATCTAGTGATTAGTTTAATTCCATACACTTTTCATGCTTTGGTCATCAAATCTGCAATAAGAAATAAGAAGAACGTGGTGACCACAAGCTATGTCTCACCGGCAATGCTTGAACTGGATGAGGAGGCCAAAGTAGCGGGTATCACAGTATTGAATGAAATCGGTCTAGATCCTGGACTTGATCACCTATATGCCATAAAAACTATCGAAGAAGTGCACAGAGCCGGAGGAAAGATAAATTCTTTCATTTCATATTGCGGTGGGCTACCTTCACCTGAGGCGTCTGATAATCCTTTAGGCTATAAATTCTCTTGGTCTTCGAGGGGTGTTTTGTTGGCTTTAAGGAATGCAGCAAAATACTACCAGGAGGGCAAAATTATTACAGTTTCTGACCAAGAGTTAATGGCAGCAGCAAAGCCTTACTTCATATATCCGGGATTTGCGTTCGTGGCATACCCTAATAGAGACTCCACGCCATATAAGCAACGATATAATATACCAGAAGCACAGACCATAATTAGAGGAACTTTAAGATATCAAGGTTTTCCAGAGTTCATCCGTGTTCTAGTTGACATTGGATTTCTCAGTGACACAGAGCAGCCGTTTCTAAGGGAGCACATTTCATGGAAGCAGGCGACTCAAAAGATTTTGGGCTCTTCCTCCTCTAACCAACAGGATCTGGAGCGAGCCATTGAAAGTAGCACCCAATTCAAATCAACAGAGGACAAGCTTCGCATCATTGGTGGATTAAAATGGATTGGCATTTTTTCAGATGAAAAAATCAATCCGAAAGGAAATCCGCTCGATATACTCTGCTCAACTTTGGAACAGAAAATGCTCTATGAAGAAGGAGAGCGAGATATGGTTATGCTGCAACACAAGTTCGAGATAGAAAATAAAGATGGTAGCAAGGAGACTCGAACATCTACCCTTGTGGAGTATGGATCTCCTACGGGCTACTCTGCCATGGCGAAGCTAGTTGGAGTTCCATGTGGGGTTGCGGCAAAACAAGTTCTGAATGGAACTATTTCGGACAAAGGAGTAATTGCACCTATGTCATCCAAGATCAACGATCCGATCATCAAAGAGTTGAGAGACGAGCATGGCATCTTTCTTGTGGAAAAAAAGATTTCCTAGATATAGACTTCTCTTGTAAATAAACTTGTCTTTTGCACATTTCATAGAATTATGGTGCTTCTGATCATTCGAGAGATAAACTTAGACTAAAAGTGGTATTAAAAATAAACATCGATACCATCGCTGATATCTTGTAAATTTACGATGATTACAGCTGTATCGGTAATGATCAATTAGATCCCTCTGGAAAGAGCTGACGTGTCCCATATCTCTCTTATGCTTTTGGAGTAAACATTAATTGTTTTGTTCCTCGTCTTGGTGCAGCTGTTGTCTAAGCTAGTTGTGCCGCATGAGATTACTTGATGTATTTTGTAATACCATCAAGTATGCAGAGCCCATCTATGACGGAAACCGAGTTGGTAATGAATAAATCGATTTATTAAACTAAATGAAATGAAAAGAAATGTCTGGCTACTACTAACAGATACTTGCAACGTTTAGTCCGCTTCGTGAATCTGCTGACTGATAACTTTCCCCTAGGCCTAATACTTGCTACCGAGCCAAGTATTATCAGGAGCCATTACGCTATGATGTTGCTTCGACCTTCTGGCTAGTAGTGCCATTTCATCTATATTTGCCCATACTTCCTCTTTCAGTCTTATCGTGATTATTCCTAATTAAACGCCTAGGTTTCCTCCTAAGCTTAAACAATGGTCAAATCGTAACACTATCCAATAACTCCATGTTGCCAGATTTTAGAGAAAACTTTCATCACAAACTTTAACGCGCATGACTATCACTAGGTTTTTGTATGTGTTGAAAATTCACAGCCTGGGTGGTTGAAGTTTCCCTAGGATGGGAACAACAAAGGTTCTCACACCTGATTCACGACTGGTTTCAGTAACAGTCACCTCATCGAACATGTTTGGTGCAAGAGACTCAACTGGAACATGAAGTGATGTGATACCTGTCGGGCAAAGTTTGACTCACCGACCCTGTTCTCACTGTAATTGCTGGAGCATGGGACTAGGCTCGGGGTTGGTACTTGGTTTGGATTTGGATTGCTGAAATACGTGTGTATAAGCTGTCTATGAGCCTCCAAGACAGGTTAGTCAATTCAATTTATCCTACATCGCACTTTCTCTCTACAGTTTACTATATTTTCTTCCGGCTCATATTGACATTATTCTATTCGTAAATCGCGCCCATATTCCTTGAGCCGCCTTACTCATTGAGCTCCTACCGATTTTCCAACAGTATGTATTAATTTAGCATCAGGCAAAAGCTTTACACCCACGAGGCATAATACGGGACTGTGGTCCCTGATAACTCACTACTGCCTATCCATGCCTATTTCTAGCCCGAGAAAGTAGATGAAAGAAGATGTAGAGAGAATTCCCCGCACAAAAACATCCTGCGCCGTGCCCCCATTCACAATAAATTGCTAGAATATGCCGGTCTGTGGGGATAGATTGACCGTCTCGATGTGAAAACTGCTCTCGGTAACATCTCACTACCCTTGTGTACTTGTATAATTCCTCCCATACGTTTTCTGCCAACATAACCTGTCTTGATGTTCTCCATTGTCGTAGAGCCGTTCGGCACGCTGCATAGTGCCAAGTACATCTCTCCCTTACGCACATGCATCTGCAGCGGGAATTATCATGCCCGATTCTGTCATGGTAGCCCTAGAATTCACCGTGTTCTGTACTAGCTGCATCTAGATGATGATACGCCCATCTCGGCAATCCAAGCTCGGGTAGTTGTTTCCGTCTTATACTCAGGTCTAATTCTTCGCAGCGACTTGATTTATGCTCAAGCCATCAGGATTCCACAGCTTCTTCAGCGGACTTTCGACTGATAGAAACTGACCTGTCTGAATCGTATATTTGTCAACCACAAACTGAGATGATCTGGTTCTGCCACTTTGTAGAGCCCGCGCGGCGTTAGGGTTATTTAAAAGTAGCTTTACTGGGCCACCGTTTACCTTAATTATGCCTTCTTTCATGGCTTTCTGGGCCCCAAAATGCTCTGATGGATGGCAAGACTGAACACCTGTACGCGGTGTCCTCTACGAGCCTGAGAGTGAAAAATTCTCCCAGAGCCAAGTTCAGTCAAATTTCGCAATACCGAAGAAGTTCCACGAGGCAATGATCCAAGACTCTCTACGAAATCAATCTCTCTAACCCGACAAGATCGATCTCTACAGAAATCTCATCAAGTTTACAAGTACGACTTAGTACATCCTCGCTTCAATGACCACATCCCTCATCAACAATTCTCTGCCCTCGGCTGGCCCCCAAATACACGCTCTCGTCGATATTTATAGTCGACGGAGGAAGAAAAGCGCGGCGCACAAATCTGGGAGATGGTTCTTTGGGATGGATACAATCTCGACGGGCGTTAAATTTTGAATTTTAGTAGGGAGCTTTACGAATTGTGTATTGTGTGCGCCGAGACTTTGCTTGCAAGAGTGAAGCTGACACTATAATAACACGCAAACGATGGAAGGTGCCGTGGTCCGCTTCCTGGTGGTGTTCTCCGGTATAGTCTGAGTAGCCTGGGCACCTACTCCGCTTGGGAAGGAGACACTTCAGATCACATTTCGTGCGGAGAAAATTCGGAGGATGATGAAGGCATGTCTAGATGACTCTGGGGTTTTGAGACGTTTCCCTGGGTGGGTATTCATGAATGATGGTTGACTTGGGGTGGTGAAGAAGCCACCATAACTTTGCAGTGGTACCTGCAAATGAAATCCGAGGCATGAGTGCTCCTCCTTTGCATTGAATCATCTATTCTGTACTTTTCTTTGATATTGTGTCATAGCTAGATAGCTGCATACATAATTAAAATTTGATGCAAAATAAAAAGACGGCAGTATGTCTCTCTGTTGCTGAGTCATTGTCTTGATGACTCAGCCAATACCACGAAGTTCGGATTCATAATGTTCGTGGACGGCGGAGAGGGATACAATGGCCACCTCGTTTCGTAGCCTTTCGTTTTGCACTACGTCAAACCTATGTGCACGTGCGTGGAGGCCATGCGACAGTACATCAATCATCTCAGCATTTCGTGCTAGGAGAGCTGGATTTGATGTGAAGGATAAGCTTACGGCTTCGCAAAATGCGTTCTATTCTATACAGACGAGGCTTTGTGCGCGATAATGATTTTGATTACGTGCTGATCGATTGACTTTCCCCGACCCCTTCGACAAAACGATGTCGCAGGACATCTCGCCGCTTTCCTTCCCGAGGCCATGAGTGCCATGGGATAGAGTAGTTCTCGCCGAACAAGGATGTAATCGCACTCCTATGTAACCTCTCTGTATGGATCATAAAACTTACCAATCTGAGAATGGCTACGGGGTTACAATGGTCGTCAACGTACGCGAGTGGAGCAATTCAGTAGCAGCAGACTCACCATGAGGCCTTGGTTGCCATGGCTACTATGATGCATATATGTACAGAGAGCCTGTCAGCAACCATCTGCCACATATCATTGACCCTGTCTACTCTTCCTAGCTGTATCTAGACCGATGTATTGATATTTTCATCTCTAGCCAACTTTGGCTCAAACTACACGCAACGTCAAGTAATCTTCCCCGCGCTATCCCTTGCCATCCCGGAGATTGGCAGCAGTGTATCTTTGACTTCATGTGTCAAGTAGTCAGTTTTCCTTACTAATGAAATTATGGTACAGGTTAGCTCCGTCGCCCGTCGCACTGGTATATAAATCCACAACATCTGTTTGTAGGACTACTGAAGCCGAGGGAACTCGATTTTTCGAAATCATGAGTAAAAATCTATAAATATCGTCACTCTGTTGATCGCCGAGCTTCGGAACTATAATGTGCTGTTTTTTTGACTGATGCAAGATAACCTTGAGATTCCCGGCAACAGTAACAAGGTAAGCGTTCCTACCATGTCTTTTCGCCGACGCAAGGATCCGAAAATCATCCGCAATGCTATGTACTGGGACAGATATATCTCCTACAATGCACGGTACCTGGGGCTCATATGTACAATCCCTTTCCGACTTCCGAATCCTGACCTGTCCGGAGTGAATAAGGTCTATCATGAGATTGATTTGGCAGTGCTGAAAACGTTTATTCATGATACTGCTAATGCTTACAGTTTCGTGTTGACTCACGTGCCTTAATTCCTTAACACAATCCGCTTGCTTTTTGTTCGTAATAGATTTAATTCCTACTCTTTCGCCCGCATTTGCGAGTTCGCGAGTAAGAGCATCGTGGCTGTTACGAAAATGTTGCCCATTTTCGGTGACATAGTATCCCGATGGATAAGGGAAATGTACGTTTCGTGATTTGGTGTAATCGAAATATCCGAGGAACTTGGTACCTATCCGAGTCCAAAACTTCTCGGGAGTTTGATTGCTGAAGTATTGGATGGACGCCTCTTGACCTGCAGGGTAGACAATATTATAATTATACAAATCTTTATTGTTAAATGTTCCTGCTATTGATATAAGAAGGAAAAAAGGATATAGCATGATTACTGCTTGTGACGGTTATTATTAGTAATTGTTATTTGTGAAAGCAACTGTTGGCAGAATTAGCCTCGGGTTTCTAGGCCAATATAACAAATTACCAACAAAATAGGCGGACAAATAATCTTGATGATCCAGCTTTGCTCAGACGGCAATTTTCAGCAGCGGCGAACACTGTTTTAGCTAGAAAGGTCCTGCTAGAGTCTTCGCAATAGACTTTGTATGAGGTTGAAGATTGTAGGAAACTAGTGAGCGGAGGAGATGAATGAAGTCAAAGACACGGTGCTAGTAGCTATAAATGAGCAAGATGCTGAATGAGACCCAAGGTATCCTGGGATTGGAGCAGGAATCTTAAGTTTCCTTGTAATAACCCTACTCGTGTCACGGAAGGATCATTTTCTGATATCCACTGATAACTGAAAGACGGTTTCATTAAAATTGACTGAAAACATGTGCCCATTACACCCGTGCAGTTGCGCTGAATTTGGTGATGATTTGAGAAACTACACGACATTGAACAAAGAAATGACGGGGAACCGCCAAAAGAATCCACGGGGTCCAACGCACTTGAGCCTGAATGCTATATTTGCAATTGCTGGTGTCGGTAGTCAGGATTCCTAGCAGATCGTGCCAAGCCCGGAAAGCTTGAGCGCTCGGAGAGTCAGATCACGTAATCGGCCACCGTCACCCGAAATTAAGACTTATCAAACAACAGTCAGCAACATTAATTTAGTAACCGCAAAGAAACGATTTCGCAGCCGGGACCTCGATCATGAACGAAGTGAAAAAAAGACACCGTGGACCCGCCAGAGTAGCCGATATCTATTTTGGATTCAATCGAAAATTCGGCCGAATAACTGACCTGATCATTTCTCTTCAGTTTCGGCCATTCTAAAGATGAAGTTGACCACGAGGAGCCGCAAAATCATTACGGCACAATTCATCTCCATGTGCGAATGGAGGTTAATCCATTCTCAAACTACAAGGTAAAATGGGCAGGGCACCTGTCTAATCATAATTTGATTAAAGGGAAGACCATGAGGGGATCGCTGTCAGCATTGTTCCCGATGAGCCCCCAACTGTTACCATCATCGGCAGGGGCAAAGTGGGTCAATCATCAACCCGTAGAGCCTCTGCCGACGATGAAGCCAAAGATATGTTGGCAGTTCAATCGCCGAAAAGACTTGGGCAAAACTGGCTCATTGCACCTACTTTTTCAGTGAAAGCCGTTACAAAACCTCCAACGTTGAGTTCTTGCATTATCCTTTTCTTATTCACATCCAGAGCTGTGACATGGTAACTTTGATTTTTCTCAAAGGAAAAAGATTGATGCTCTTCAGAGAGGCTTGAATGCTGAGGCTAGTTCTCCTAGGCATGCAAAAGTGTGCGCGCTTGACTTGGTGAACTATTCAGATGCATTAATAGAATGATCAAGACTCCGGCTGAGGGCCGATGCCAGTATTAGAGAAGCACTGTGATAGAAATAATTCATGAGGTGTCCGTTTAAATCTTATGAACTTGTGTAAATATCTCAAATATGTTATGAAGGAAATAATGATCCTCAGTAATTAATGTTGTTGACTACGTTCATTCGAGTGGCTACCGATGTGAAACTAATACTTCCTTATTGCAGTAAGTTCAAGGAGGATAGAAAGGAGGCTTCTAAATGCATTAGGCCAATGAAACTAGAAACATTGCTCAATACAAAAATAGGAAAAGAAGTAACTCTCCTCTTCCCTCAGAGCACAGGATGTGAGATGGCATGCAAAGATGATTGAGAGGACGGAGATTAGAAGATAAGCAGAGAGAATGGAGTTTAAATATATGTATTTAGATATAAAATAACCCGATGGGTCATGGCTGAATCTTCGATGGACTAGGAAAAAAAGGAAGTAAACCAAGTGTGAAATTTTCAGTCACGTGTGTATCAACCATTCGCCCTTTGTTGGGATATTGAGAAGCGATTGTCACGAGAGTAAGATAATATAGACGGTAATATGCGATATGTAGAGGAATGTATATCGCAGGTACTACTAGTATCGTGTAATCAAGATGTGTTATGTACCAAGTATGCGAACACCTTTCACTTGACCAACTGGCTGACTAAGCAGCATTTCCTGACACCCTTCTTGATAGCCCCAATTACATTGACATATTCATGCCAAACGTTCACTTTTTTTTATTTTTGCATCAGATTTTAATTGCGTATGCAGCAATCTAGCAATGATACAATATCAGAGAAAAATACATCATAGATGATTCAATGCAAATGAAGAGCACTCATGCCTCGATTTTCATTTGCAAGTACCACTGCGAAATTATGGCGGCTTTTTCTTCACTCCAATGTAACCCTCATCCGTGAATACCCACCCAGGGAAACGTCTCAAAAACCCTCAGTCATCCAGACATGCCTCAATCATACATTCACTTTTCTTCGCGCGAAATGTAGTCTTCGGTGTCTCCTTCCCAAATGGAGTAGGTGCCCAGGCTACTCAGACTATACCAGAGAACACCACCATGAGGCGGACCACGGCACCTTCGATCGTTGACTTATTTTTATACTGTCAGCTGCACTCTCGCAAGCGAAATCTTGGAGCGCACACAGCTCAATTCGTAAAACTCCTTGCCAAAATTCAAAATTACACACCCGTCGAGATTGTACCCATCCTCCGTGTCATCTTGGAAACTTGTCCTGATCCCTCTCACGTCCATCCCAAAGGACTGTCTCTCAGATTTGTGCGCCACGCTTTGTTTCCTCCGTCGGGTATAAACATATGCGAGGGTGTGTATTTGGTGGCGGCTGAGGCCAGAGAATAGTTGATGAGAGGTGTGGTCATTGAAGCGAGGATATACTTGGTCGTACTTGTAAACTTGATGAGGTTTCTGTGGAGATCGATCTCGTTTGGTGGGATAGATTTATTTCGTAGAGAGTTTTGGATCATTGCCTCGTGGGCCCACTTCTTCGGATTTGCGAAATTTAACTGAACTTGCTTCTGGGAGAATATTTGACTCCCAGGTTCGTAGAGGGCACCACGTGCAGGTGTTCAGTCTTGCCCTCCTGTGCTAGCGTTATTAACTGCTGTTGATAGGAGATTCCGCACGGGCTATCTAATGGGATTAAAAGGAGTCTGGTACCTGTGTTTAGAAGAGTAGTCGAATTGCCATCCTTCTGTCCTTCATGATTGCATAAGCTCCCCTCTATCGACAAGTCCACGAATTATGTAGTGGGTTATATTCTTAACAAGACTTCCTATTACGAGAGGAAGGGTCATAGTAGACAAGAACTTGCCAAAGTAGAGATCCACAAGCTACGACGAATTTCTTTCCAAAAATATGACTCTGACCGGTAGAAACAGAGATATATTACTATCTTGGCTCCAACGTTATCCAAAATAGTTGGCCCAATTCCCCCTAGTAGTCATTTTTTCCGAACAATCTTCTGGTAGTCAGGCTGGCAAAGATTAATTTTTCACCTCTCAACACTACCAGTATAAACTCCCAGGAGGCCTTGAATATCCGGAATAGCCAAAAAGAAACACATGCGGATCAAAGAAAAATTCAAGATCTAAACAGCTAATTCACGATGAAAGACTATACGCCATTTTGGTCTATCATCAGCGAGACTCGACTCCAAACTTGCCAAGTTTCAGTGAACCTTAGGATTCTGATGAATTATTATTTCTCCATACTAGATCTCTCAAAATCACCACGGCTCATTGTGTCCATATCCCAGGCTACAGACTTATAATGAGATATATATGCGGAAAGAAGGAGTTAAGTTGTGTAGCACAAGGCAAGAGGCTATATTTGGACGAAAATACTTTGCGAATTTAAATTTCAGATGAACTACGGCAAAGACAAGGGTGAGGCACTATGGAAGATGGGCTTGAAGAAAAATTTTAAATTTGCGACCTATTTTGTGCGCCGAGACCTCGCTCACTCGAAGAGTGCAGCTGATACTCTCAGAAAAAGTCAACGAGGGAAGTTGCTATGGTCCATTGCCTGGTGGTGTTCTCTGGTGTAGTTTGAGTAGCCTAGGCACCTATTCAACTTGGGGAGGAGACATCTGAGATCACATTCTGCGCGGAGAAAAGTCATTGGATGATGAAGGCATGTCTGGATAACCCAGAGTTTTAGAGACGTTTCCCTGGTTGGGTATTCACGGATGAGGGTTGACTTGGGGTGAAGAGAAAGCCAGCATAACTTCGCAGTGGTACCTGAAAATGAAATCCGAGGCATGAGGGCTTTAATTGTATCTTGAGTAATCTTTTCCATACTCTTTCTCCAATATCGTGTCATTGCTATATGGCTGCATACGCATTTAAAATCTGACCAAGAGAAAGAAAAAAAGCTTAAGTCGCAATGAAAACTATCTGAATCTCTCTGATTGATCCAGAAAAAACCTATACAATTAGTCCGTAAACGGTCTGTTTAAGGTATAAAGCGGCGAGGTCTTCTCGCACTCTATCTATTACTGCAGAATATCATCATTTTCCACTACAAAATCGTGCCAGCATATCTGTAAAACTTCGGTGCAGCAGATCTATCCTTGCGCAGCAACTTAGTCACAAAAAGGATAGTCACAACTCATCGCAACGCCTTCTGTTTTGCGATGCCCGCCTAGGACACTAATCTCTACCTTCATGTGATGCCTACGACTTGGCCTGAAAATCCCTTTTTCAACAATATCCAATTTTAAAACTCTTAGTTGCTCAGCACATTTGTACGTTATCCAAATTAAAGACCAGTCATAATGCAAGGATAGTTTTGACAATCAAATAGTATCAAATAAACAAATCGTTTGGATTTTACCATTATCACATATTGAATTTGAGTCACAGCCTCATTTTTAATCACAATGTACATCAAGTTTACTTTATTTGTTGTTTTTCTATATGCAACTTCGAATATGGCGGACGACAATTCAAATTCTAGTGTTATTCAATCAGATCCATTCAACCTCTTCATCTCATCTTCGAATGAAAAAATTGGTAGCTCACTCTTGACTTCATGTCATGAGGGTGCTGCCACAGACACGCTTTGTCTCCCCTTGAATCCTTCATCAAATACTTCGAGATCTGTGTTTCGTTTAAACAACACTATGACCAAAAATTTCGACGAAAAACTCTGCGACCTTGGTATTCTGACGGAAGTTCTACGCGGAGTTAATTTCAAAATAACCATGCCTATGAAGCTTGTCTTTGCAGAAAATTCTAGTGATGCTATACCACTATTTATGCCTTTAGACACTGGAACCCTCATTGGCTTTGATGCTGACGGCACCATGTTTGTTCCCAGGAAATCCGGCGACGAAGAGACTCTTTCGTCACAAAATTTCACTCCTGAATACCGATGGAATATGTGTGACACAAACATAGGTTATCACTATCGAACACTAGTATGGATTGCCGACACGAATTTATCTGTATCAAGTAGCACTATTAATTGCGAGAAGATATGCGTGACTCGAAAGTTTATCGATCCATAAGTATTAATAGATAATATAAATTATGAAGATGGTGTACTCTGCTTTAGTAAAGTTTTCTAGGAAGAAAGTTGAATAACGAGTATTGTGATTCCTTTTTATCTCGGTGCCACCATGAAAACACAAAGTGCACACATCCATCTACATATCCCTTCTTTGTAGCCTTAGAGGCCAACTTGATCCAATCCACCACAGCTGTATCGGGTACTAGGTGAGCTTGGGAAACTCTTCGGATGGTTTTTCTTCTATCATAAATGGTGAGCGATGAGAAGGGCCTCGACCCTAACATCTTATCTGATGGTGAGTAGCTTCATGATAATGGTGATTGGGGGACGAGCTGGGAGATCAAAACGATACAGAACGCAGAAGCGATTGGGAATCCTCATCGAAGTGAGGACGGTGTTACTCAATCTCGGCTCTGCTGACTCTACGGTGATAGCTGGAGGTTCGTAGAGAAGACCATTTACGGGTGTTGGGTTTCGTCCCCCCTGTGGCGAGATAAAATGGAGTAAATTATGATTTCTTCCTCTTACCTATCACCCGATAACCCATTACTACTCTTGATGACCTAGGATTAATGTCTATTTTATATAACCAGATAATCAATCCACTCTTCTCCAGTTTCCCTTGCATGATCCTCTCTTCCGTGAGTAGTTCATCATATGGCCACAAATCTACAATTACATGTAATCCCCAGAATCCCAACAATTGCAATTGTAGTCAATCGGGCAGTACGCAGGTCTCGTGTAACGAGTTGGCGAGATGTGGTGGATGCGCTGGGAACCACAATTCAAGATATTTCCCGAAGGAAATAATATCTTGCTGTAATTGCGACAAAGTGCATGACTCCTAGCAAAGACAGATTGCCAGATCTTCAAGGCCTGTGTACAAAGATCAAGGACAGAACTACCGATGTTCACGAGGAAAGATCTTTTAAAAGCAACCAAAATAAGCCTGACAGACCTTGAAATAGACGCGGGTTTTGCAGTTGCTGCCAATAAGCAACGAAGAATGGCGATGGCTTCTAACCTATGCGGTGAGCTACGAAGAGGGCCCAGACGATTGAAGATGGAAACTATCAGCGTATCTCTATCGTTAAATTGTGGTCAATCAACGCTGTTTACATGTTCTACAGCACGTGTTGCCAGTCGATCTGGAGTGTTTGATACGACGCAGGAGTCCCGACGCCTACCAAAGTCTTCTCCGCTGTACGCATGAAGTGTGGGACAAGAAATGAAGGAGCTCTCAGACGCTTCATGGACGCGTTAGATGACAAATATCAGCTTCTTGTAGCACTTCAAGAAGCCAGTGTTCACGTGTCAACCTGGGGCGTGTTGCGCCCGAAGAGAGACTCGCTCTCCGTGATCCCTTGTTTGGAGACTCGAAGTGCTATTTGGCGTTGGTAAGAGACCAGGTCTAGCAAGCTGGTCGAATAAATGTATGTCGTGATTTGGGGCAACGGTCTCCCTGCGGCTTGATTGAACGACGCTTTGGGCAGTAGATGTGTACAACCAATAACTCACGCTCCTAAACCCGTTGGCGTGGAGACCATCCTAAAGACAATTCAGGATACTGCATCACATTGTTTACCTGCAGGAGATTTAAACCGTCACCATCCATTTTTTGTTGGGACTTTGGCACCTAGAGATTGAAGAGCTCATAATTTCCTCATTGCCCTCACTGGATATGGAGTTAATCTAGCCGCACAACAGGAAACTCCGAAATTTGGACTAAAAGGTGCCATGAGAACTCTAACGGAAATAGTGATCAGTCTTTCATTCACAAGTGATGACCTGATCAGCAAGATGGAGTGCGTCTTGGCGTGCGAGGACTGGGTCATGCTAATAGCTGCATTGCAATCGAGAATATACTGGGACTTTCAAGTGTAAACTAATCTGTTTACAAACGTTGTGTATGCCGACAAGTAAATCCGGCGAAAAAGACGGAATAGTACGAGTGAGGAAGTGGACAAAAGCTCCAAAACCTCTTGATACCCTGCAAGATTACATTGTCATGAGATTACATCTGCATTGTCCTAGAGACTGACCGAATCCCCAGGCAAAAGTTTCATGGTGTCCATTTCGAGGATGGCGAGAGGTGGCGCGTGGAGGATTACATGTCAATCTGAGTGTTAGACGACAAGTTTCGCAAGATAGTAAGGTATGAATTCATCCATCTAGATTCAACTAGGAAGAAGAGACATGCAAAATTCAAGACGGAATTAAGGCATGTATAAACCCGACCCAAAGGCGCTCTCCGTAGACACATTAATCGTAGTAACTATGGCAACCCAGGCCTCAAAAAGTGCGTCTGCAGCAGCTCAGTTGATCCACTGCAATACAATGATAACCATTACAATTGTTGGTTTCCTCAGTCAAGGCTTTAATCGGAAACGAGATGATCACGTAGTGGAGATTTTTGTAGACAAACCAAGCGGGTAAGAGTTAGGATGATGTAAATAGCGTGTACTTTCTTTGCAAAGCACAAGTTGTAACATTTGGATTAGAGGATATAGAGAATAATAAGGATATCGTTGCGAGACACATGTATTCATGGAAAAATTACCTCATATTGGTTGGTAAAAACAAAGTTCAGAGTGGAGTGTCTACCGTCAAAACAGCCATCAAACACGTTCACTTGGCACTGACCATATCACATAGCTTGATGTTTGCCTACTATTAAACAAGAATAAGACCGGCAATGGCGAAATCATCACCTTCCAGTCTTGCTGGTGTGAACTAGCAGTATGCTCTGTATATCTGGGATAGACGAGAAGAACCGAGGGTCGAGAGCAGAAATGAGTTTATATCTATACGACGACTTGTCATCAATACTGGTCTCCACATTCTCACCAGGGTTCCTAAACTTATGCCGTATACTCTGGTGCATTTCACGGTCATTAATAGAGTTTGGAACGAGGAGTGATGGATGGTACTTGATTCGGACTCGGATTACTGACAGTACATGTAAATAAGCTGTCTGGGCCTGACCGGGCCAGGACAATCAATTCAATTCAGCCTCCCATGAAACGCTTTTACCTCCACAGTATACCACATATCCTCCCGACTCAGACCAATATTTTTCTATTCATAAGTCGCGCTTCTATTCCTTGGGCCGCCTTACTCATCGAACCCATACCGATTATCCAACAGACCGCTTGTTCAGTCATTGAGGCGAGTCTTTCTATGGTATGCGCAAGGTGGAGGACTCGCGTGGGAAAGATACGTCTGACATTGATGAGAGGTGATGGGTTTTTGGTATACATGAGGTTGCTTTCGACTTTGTTTCAGATGAGATTCTTCTTGGATACCCTAGGTATGTAGAGCATATGTGCGACTACATCGGCATCGTTGGAAGGTGAGGAATTGGTCTTTACCGGCTGAGATGATGAGGTTTGACGTTGAATGACCTAATGTTTTGATGAGTCATGGGATACCCGTCTAGGAATGGCGTTCGGAGAGAGGGATAACTACTGCATATACGTGTCTCCATAAGGCGAATGAGGCAGGTGTCAAGATACATGTTAACCACCACCGTTCTTACTTCCATGTAAAGCTCGCGATACAAATACAACCTGAGTATTCCGGCATTTGCTTTACTATTCTACATCCATCCAATAAAAATCATGAGTAGAACGTAAGGTGCCTAAGCCTTCAACTGTCCAAACCTGAACAGCTAAAGCCTATAGCTTTTAATTGCTAAGAGCTGTGGAGGAGTTATGCTGCTCCAAAACTTTCAATACAGTGACAATAAAGCTTCTTGAGCATGAAAATACGGGGATAGATAATTTACCAAGTATTTGAATCGGATGAGCGGGTCAGAGTACAAAATTTATCTATACAAATTTCTGCTCAGCATCATTCTGTAGAGGTCATGATGGCTCAGCGCTTTGTCTGTGTGCAGTGCATCCTGAGTCCGATCAATGCGTGGCTGAAGGTATTTTCAGGTCGAACTATAATATGAAATTCATGCTAAAACATTCGACTTCACGTGGTCAGAAACAAAGTCCGCGCGTTGGAGAGATTTACGATCGACGTAAATATGAAAATCTCTACCACTCTCTTAAGGCTACATTGTTGACTGAGGTATAAAGAGGGAAGGAAGCCCTTCTACAGCTTAACAAAACATACAGGTGTACGTCAGTATGGCAAAGAAATACCGGACATGGATACAAATGGTAAGGAAGATAAGGTGTTTATGAGGAGCGAGATTTTAGTCTAGTTTCTTGAAACGTAATTGTCATGGCTAGATAGTTGAATAGAATGTGAATTAAAAGAGGCCTAGACACTGAAGCCATAACAAGTGCGGATATCCATCTATATCTTCTCTCTTTGAAATACTGCAGGCCAACTTGATTCAATCAACTACCGCCGTATTGGGTGCTGGATACGCTCCGGAAACTCAACGGATGGCTTTTCTTTAATGGCCAAGAGTGGTTGATGAGAAGTTCCTCGGCTATCGCTTGGTCGCGAGACTTTTTAGGGATACTACGATTCTCATGGACCATTTCAGGTACTCAGAATATACAGTATTGTAGGTTTGTATACTGGTGCGATACAAAAAGGAGCAAGTTTGAACCAAGAATTCTCTGGTGGTATCAATTGATCCCTTTTTACTTCAAATTTGAGGCTAACAGCTCTATCAAAGTGTGCTCTTGGCTTCCAGGATGAAAGTACTTTATGCCATAAAATATCGTTTAGTTGAAAAGGACAGGGAAATTCATCCCATCGGCAACATCGAAACTTCCATGAATGGTTTTGAAGAGGTCAGTTATCTTATCCAAAACCAGGAGACGTAAGTAAAAATAATATTTAAATGTACGGAATTTTCCCAGCCAGAAAGCTTGGGCTCTGTAACGTCGACGTTAGATAAATGATTATCATGGAATCAAAAATACGAATGCGTACAGTGTCGCATCTGTGAACAAGAACCACTTGTTCCGGAGCCGTATGGCCATCTTCAGCCTAAGCTCCCACCGCCCTGGCACGAAGTCGGAATCAACCGTGCAGCTCGTCTGGGGCCTACCAGTTATGATTGCGCGCCACACAGTATGCTGACATTATTCATAACCCTATTTTGAGTGAGATTAACTGTAAGGATCCACCATCCTTCTAGCCCTTTTCACTGGCAAGGTCTAACGGTGTTGTAGAATAAAGTTCACACAAAACTACATCCATGATAGGAAGCGGTCAGCCCTGTGTCACGTTATTGAGTTTTGAGAATAATCAGAATTAGCATGAATCAACCTGCCTTGAGGCTTGTAGGAGGTGATTGCTGTATGAAGCTACTTCCTTCCCTTTCAGTCTGATGATTTCAAAATAATCCAACCCGTTACAGTTTGCGTATATGTCATGGCATAGGCGGGTAATATAATGTGTGCATGCTTCCGATACATAAACCGTTCGGAGATTGATGTCTCCCAAAGCTGATTCGAACGGGATAGTGTCCAGGATTGTATTAATTTGCTACCATGCGGCAAATCGATCACCAGCGTCTCGAAGCGCTGAAACCAGTGAAAACGTGACAAGCCAAGCGTGAAAATTACGCTGAAAATCGACGAGGTTGTGATGCTAGAGCCATTTTCGTGTGTAGTAACAAGGATGTAGTTAATCCGGTGGTGGGATGCGAGTATAAACTTGCCCGGCTATTTTTACCTAGCAAATAGAAACCTATCTTGTCTATTGTATGTACCTGCATACAAGGTTGTTGCATTTTAAAGTATCTCCACCGTTAAACATGGGCTATTCCAGCTTGATCTTCGACGTTGGGGAGAATTGCCGAGGTAATGGTTACCTGCATTTTCCGGGTTGCAATTTTCGCTGCCTTCAACTTTTGTCTGGAGCTTGGGTTTAGCATCATTTTGAATGCTAGAGCTTAACCAACATACTCACAGGCTTGCTCGGGTGATTAGGACTGCCAACAAAAATTTGGAGTTTATTAAACAATAGAAGACAAAAGCGCAGTGAATAGCCGACTAAATAGCGTCAGCTGCGGCGCAGGGACCTATTATATGTCCTCTGGCTTATCCAGGTCTCAACAACTACAACCTCTTCTCCTTTGAAAAGCGCATTCACCTCATAATTTTTCGTCAACAGCCATGCCTATCTCTTACTGGACCATCGGATCTCTCTATGGCGCGAGTTCCGTTGCCTTTGGAGCATTTGGTGCTCACGGCCTCAAGAAGCGCATATCTGACCCGACCAAGCTTGCCAGCTGGAGCACTGCGGCACAGTACCAAGTACTGCTTCCCTTGCATCCTTATAACTACCTTATACATCCCCCAAATCGAGATCTAAGCTAACTCGCTTCTCTCTCAGCTCATCCACTCGGCCGTTCTCCTCCTTTCTCACAGTGTGGCGCCCCGAAACACCCTAGCCGCCGGCCTATTCACAGCCGGTATGACCATGTTTAGTGGCAGTATTTATCTCCTTATTCTCGATCCACATCGATTCAAGTTCCTCGGTCCCATTACGCCCATCGGTGGTCTATGTCTTATTGGTGGATGGTTAGCGTTGGCTTTCGGAAAGAAAATTCCCTTTCCTCGTTGAAAAATGGGTTGCATTGATGGTGGTGGCCTCGAACCTGAAAGTATATGGATAGTAGAGGCAGAAGGTTGGAAGCATCAAAGTCATAATTCTTTCAAAGGGCCTTCAATCTGAGTGATCTGTGAGCAATTTACTTAGTTACGGCTCGATTCAGGCAGTCAAACGCCTAGTCATGGCTCTAAATCCAGTATAGCGAGAAATTTATCACCAAAAAAAAAATAAATACCCTAAATCCAGATTTCTCATGCTACACCACCCAAAATCTATAGAAATTCCTTGAGCCATAGCACCAACAAGTTAAAGCCTCGTCTCTGCATCGAAGTACTATGATCTCTTAGTCAAAAATCTGACGGCTGGTGAAACGAACTTTTGGAATTTTTTACTTTCTCATGCACTATGAATCCAATATTCACCTCGTTTCAGCGCTGCATTTTCTATCCTCACCTCGTGCGCCAGACAATCCGTATATTACCATATTGATGCTGTGGTTCATTGACACTTTCATGGCAGAAACTTGGGTATGTCAGATGATTGGCTTCTCCACTGGTTGCTATAATCTTGAGCAATGCCATTAAACCATCCAACCTTATGATTACACAAGGATCAAAGGTGGAGTCGCGATTTCAATTAGACGAATGGGAAGGGAAGATCAGTCTGAAGGCTAAAATTAACTTCCTAGGACGGCGTAGCAGTTCAAACGGTTGCGCGCAGCTATTAATTTAAACTCGATTTCTGGGCCACCGTCAGCGGATTAAAACGAGCCTCTGAGAACCGCCTATCTCCTGAGGCTACTGGGATCACCCAGAAGCTGATGAACCGACCGTTTGAATCAAAACACTGACAATTTTGACAAACAGATTGGAATCCTAACCCAGTATGACGGCCTTTGCCCGGATTGGGACTGGTCACCAGGACCACTCTGTCGTGGAGGTTAAGTTGTGACAGAGCAGCGCTGCCAGAAATGCGAATGGTGTGCACAAGGAGATATCAAGGGGGTTACGTACCAGATGGGGAGTATGGCACAGGAGAAGAGGGAGCCGAGGAGAAAGGATGATCTTCAGGTGGCCAAAGTGGGGATTTCAGATTACTCTACGCACAGGATATAGGGATAGGAGACTGCGTGGTCGATAATCTTCCCAAGGAGCAAGTTATTAACTCCTGTCGAGTTATTTTCTTTCAAGTGCATCTGAATTCGTCAAACCTTTACACCCAGAGCATCACCAAACTTCTCTTCAACCAAATCGGCCTCAGCTATTCCGTCCCTATCTCTAGCCAAAACCCCGACTATACGCGGAGAGAGTAGCGAATGGAATGTAAGCAAATAGCGAGATACAGGCTGCAGCCCTTTTGCACAGAGGAGTTTCGATCAGGATACATTGAAGCGGAAAAATCAAATCCTGCCTTTTTTCGACGAGGGTCCATGGCGGAAACGAGCAGAGAGGGATGAGGCTCTGGCTATTCATGTGGATTGCCTCTCAACCAGCCTAACATCAACATCAGTCTTCTTACGTACGCTTAGGCTCCGGCGAAACACAGACATCTAGCCGGTCTCGCAGGAATCGCGGCTGGGCATAGACGCACAGTTGGAACTCTTTTCTCCACATGTATACTTGTCATGGCCATGAGAAGCTTTGTGCGAACAAGCCTCTTTTCCGGAATATGAACAGTATTCCGCCTGATTCTGGCAACCACTCCGTCGACCAGTAACTCCTAGCCAGAAAGACGGCAACAAGCGAATGATAAGTATCGGATAGCAGGTGCATGGCCAAAGCTCCGCTAGCTTTAACGCAGACAAGAAAGTTCACACAATGAATAAGATATCTGTGACGTGTGGGAATAACCAAGCCTAGCGACTCTCAATCCGTCTGCGCTTTAATCCATGAGACCGGTTGATTTTTCAGTCCCATTACGTGCTGCCCAGACATGATTGATATCTTGTAATCTGCCAAGCCCCCTCAACTCTGTGCAGATTTATGCACGCCAGTATTTCATGCAAGTCCAAGGAGACGGAATTGACTGGACTGGATATTGTAGGAATCGTGAGATGAATATCTGGGACATGTAAATCATGGGTTTTGATTCCTAACAGTAGAACACCGAAATGAGTTTTCTAAATACAAGGGTTCTTCAATCAACACAAGTCTTCTCAATATCTGCGTTGGTTTTCTACGGAAATATGTAGCATCCTTCGGGGGGCAGGGATTCAACTCGTACGTGCTTATTATCTTAACATGACACTTTTATTCCCAGATAAAGCCATTATCGCCATTACTCTTTATGCTATATGTCGCAGTGCTATTTCAGGATCATAGTCTCACGAGCAGATTTGGCTTTGCTGATGATGTGGCCATCATCAGAGTTGAAAAACTGCGGATGAAGCCATCTCCGCAGTACCAGACGACATCGACAGCCTCATCCTTCTCGCCAAAGACATAGGATCGAGTTTGACCCAGCAAAGTCAGAACTTCTAGTGACCGGAGGAGGGCCTAGAAAGAAAATCAACGCTACTGCCCCTCAGAACTAGCAACTATTACTACTAAGCACTTCAATGCATACATGCATGGTACCTCAACTATCGAGAAATCTAGCTCTGTGAAGATAGTGTTGAAATCTAGACATATCATACCGAACTGCACGTAGTGCGGAGTAGACGAAGACTACTCATCTTCGATCGCTACCAGCTTTGATGAGGTCTCGGTTGGTAATGATCTCAGTGGTGTGAATGTTATTCCATCACGTAATCAGAACACAATGTTTCTACCTAAGCGAGGTAGAATATAGATAGACAATTAGATGTAGATTAGACTACACACTTTTAACTAACTAAATACAAGTTCAGTAAAACCAAAAACCTCTCTGATCCTAACCTTTTATCTCTGATCCTTAAATCCCCAATATCTTACGATTCGTACAGTATTGACTTGACGGTCAACGTTCACTTCTATCATTCCAGATAAACCTCTAGAACTTTAATAGATAGCAGAAGTAAACGACTCCCTCCACAAAGAAGCTAAATGCTCACATACGAACCAAAAACACCAAACCAGACAACAGATTTTTTGTTCACCTCCCCTCCAATAGTCTTCTACACATCGCAACGGACTATGCAATACAAACGCACTTAGGGTCTAAACTTGGCAGTCAAAGCTAACTTCTATCAAATATTATGTCAACAAAGACAGGATTTGCTCTCTGCCCAAGCGCTGGTTATGCCGATGCTTTAAACGAGGAACAGGCATCAATTGATCAGTTTGGAACAGCTCCTATTGAGAAAGCCTCGCCCTAGACATCCTACAGGATTGATAATATCCCTCGGTTCTAAGGTAATATCAACTAAAACATGTAATACTGTCTCGAGACAGTTATGTCCAATACCGTAACAGCCGCTGTAACAACAGCAGCTAGCGCTACTCCCTTACTAGTATAGTGAGACAAACCCAGATAGCACACACACGACCTGGATTGTCTGCTTTCCTCAAGACCATAGTCGTTTTCCACGCATTCTCACTCTCTTAAGGTGCCGCACCGTCACCCGGCTCGTTCCTATACGCTCATCTGTAGTACAATGTAGGACGTTTTGGCTTTGGCACAACAGCCGCACGTATTACTCTGGCCCAAGATTCCGCCTTTGTGGGTCTCTCAAAGACACATAGAAGGACCATAGCAACCTCTGCACTGCACCAGCTGGACATACCTGCCAACCACAGCGTGTGCACTATCACGGCCCTCATCCAGAAGACAACCCAACTTGTGAACTACGGCTACAACACTCTAATCCACCAAAGACAACGTTACAGGTCATAACCATCCGGAAGATCTTCTCTGAGGCGCGCATCCGCCACCAAGCAGAGGCCGGATGCGTTAGACCCTTACACAACACAGCACACTAGCTATCCTGCAGTTTCCTAGGGTGCTGGACTATCAACACTATCCACAGCCGCAGCCAAGAGTGCTCTTTTCTTGAACCTTTTCGATATCGTGAAGACATCGGCCGGAGCATCAGATGAGTAGATGTAACTTTTAAAAGAAAGAAATCGACGTGGTTGTCGCCGGATCAATTGGTGTTGGTATATAGCAGAGCAAGTCCAGAATAAAATCAGTTAATTATCGAAATCTAGAGACGGGCGGTCTCCTACATCTTGCTATTTATATGAGGGATTTGAATTAACGACGGCGATCATAATAGTCTCTGTTGCTTAGCAACCGTTTCCAATCTACACCCTTGGCGGTTTATATAACTGACTAGACCCTAGATTCCATCTCTACTGTACTGGCGCAGACAGTACACTCATAAGGGAGTATTCCCGTAACAGTGGCAACCTTTCAGCTTGCATTGTACCAGTTCATTTCGTACTAATTTGTCCTCTTATTCATGGGTATTATGTTTATACTAAAGGGTTTCCCTTTTTTTTCTTTTTTTCTCGTGTATATCATTTCCATTATTTACCATTGTTGTATCTTAGTCTTCGGATACTCTCTTAAATTATAGATCAGGTCTCACATCCTTAGGTTCAGGGCGTCGTAAGCCTCCGACAACTGAGACAGTAAGCCTTAGCGTCCTTTGCCCATTAAGGTTTTAGAGAAAACGGGCCTAGGCCTGTTTTTAGATAGACGTTAAATATAAATCAAACAAAATACAACAACACGCACAAAATTCTTTGAAATTCGAACCTTCCCTTATTTCCAATCTCTCTCTATCTCGCACCGTCGCATTCTTTCAAAAATTGTGATTGACTGGCTGGCATCTATATCATACCACCTGTTCGAAAAAAAGCTCCCCACGCAATGTTGGAGAACTCAAGAGTAGGCCAGAGGGCTCTCGCAAAAATGCCTCCATACATGTTTGCGAGGGAGACCTGTGTCGAAGCAAAGCCTCCAAACCTTTCCGACAAAGAAATGACTGATTCTGAGCCCGTCAGGTCAGTAATAATTGGTACCGAGACCAACAAACCCGTCAAGCTGGCCCCAGATGTAAGCAGCTCCAGGAAAAGAAAGGAAGTCATCTGAAAGAAGACCATAGAACACGCAGAGAATTCTGCGAGAAAATTCGCTGTGCCAGCTTCCAAAGGCACAGCTCCGACATCAGCACCGGGATTTCCTCCGGAAGTGCAATCAGTGATGGAGGCCGAAAAGCCTCGCACGACGTAAATCAAGGCCCGCCTCACAATCTCTTCCAATGCAATAAGCCGTGTTGAAGTAGCACTTTCGCCTCTTTCCATGGGTGAAGAAAAACAATTCGTAGACGGCATCAAAGTCTAACTTCCAGCGGCCATTGGCCAATTCGTACAATCAGACCTAGGGAGCACCCCACCGGTTCTCCCTGCTCGCCCAAGCAACCCTCTTCCGACGAGGGCTCAAGAAATTAGGGTTCAGAACCCTACGACAACCCATGCTCCGGCACCAAAAGCGACTTGGGCCACAGTAGCCCGAGCAGGCCTTAGTCACAGCACTGGGCCGTCAACAAGAAAGGAAGCCCCGCTAGCCCCAAAAGCAAAGGGAGCCAATACGAGGACAGCAGCCGACACACGACTGTTTCTACGCCTCTCCAACGACCACCCCCACCGACTCCTATCACTAGCTGGCGTAGATCAGCTTTTCCAGAGGTGTTTGATGCTGCAGCCAACAATATTACGTTGGTTAGGCGGGCAGAAACAGGTTTTGTACTCACAGCAAAGGATGAACTCGCTCGGAAAGAGCTCCTGGATTCCTCCGCAGCACGGAGGGAATCTGGATTTAATCTGGTTGCCATACAAATTGCCACCGTCCCGGTGAGAATTCACACATTTACAGGTCCCGCTTTCATTACAGATAAGATGTTCGCCGACGAATTCACGCGAGTGACCAAATCAGTTCCTTTTCTTTTTCGTCCTCGTGGGACCTACAAGCCTGGGGTGCCATACCAGAACTGGCAAGCGCTCTTCCCTCGCAAATCCACGCCTCGACCTGGATTCCGCATCTCTGACGACTCTAGAGCTGGTGAGCTCTTCCAACCTCGTCGAAAAATAGAACAGTGCAAACGATGCCTTGGCTTCAATACCACCCGCGGCTGCTCACGCGCTCCGGCCTGCTGGAACTGCGGATCAAGTATGCACTCGGAAGCAGAGTGCAAAGCCCTCACAAGATGTCAAAATTATGGGGGACCTCACCGCTCGGACTCGCAGTTTTGCAAAGCTAGACCTGACAAGTTCGGCCCGGTGAAAAAAGAGCAGCTCGCGATGGTTCGAAAGCTCGAGCAAAAAAGGCTAGCAGATTATGCTCGCGTCAGAGATGCAGCCGAAATAGCCATCGAGGCGATTTACAGCTCGAAGAATGATGTCTGCATGGCAGACGAGTCGGGGTTCGGAATTCTGGAATGTGAGGAGGAGGTTTAAGGTTACGGCGTGCCTCAGTGATGTCGTCGATGCTTTAACACATAAAGAGCAGGACACCGGCTGGATAAAGGGTGCCTGCGAGCTCATCTTTTGCTCTAAGCGAAGGTCAGAAATTGTCACTTGATATATTTGACAGGCAGGGTAACGGGCGAGAAGCGCGGGATCCGGACCAAATTGGAACTTCTTCAAAATTTGATTTTAGTTTTGTAGTTAACTTCTATCATTTCTGTGGAAGTTCACGCGGTTGGAATGAGCTGGTCTTGCAAATAGTTATGCTTGCCGGCTCCACAAATCATGTAACTGTAGTAGAACGTAGAGCTTCTACTTTAGCTCAGGACTTCAACAATACAACAATAAATAAAAAACAATTGGAGAATTTCGAAATTTTCCTTTTTCCCTTTTTCCACCCCTCTCAAACTCGTCGCACCCATCTTTGAATTGTGATCGGGCTCCAGGCATATTCAGCATGCCTCCTGTTCGTAAAAAGCGCTCAGACGTCTTGTTGGACAGCAGGGGAGTCCGCCCGAGGGCTCTCGATCAATCAACGGGCCTTGCCTAGTACCCACAATGCGTGGAGATGAGCAACATCTCAACTTAGGGGAAGGAAAAGGCTGTGCCGCAACCTGCGGTCATAGCCCCGAAAAAAGACGCGCCGGAGGTGAAAGTTGACCAACGACTTTTCGTTCGTCTCGGCAACAACTACCCATGTCGCAAGCTCTCACCTAGTCGCGCACGAGTTGAAGTGCAGGTTGAGATGGAGCAAATCTTGAATGATACCAGCTCTTTTCATCGATTCAGAACCAGCTTTGCCATTCTGGAAAAGGATAAAGCTAGTAGGCAAAGGCTAGTTGGTGCTGCTCAGAGACTAGCGAAATTCAACGCCATACTCGAAGAAGCTTCCGACCTTGTCGCCGATCGGATCACGAATGTACCCGCAACCCTATGAACACTCGACGGTACTCGTATAGTCGATGCTGAGTGTATCTCAACCGAGATTCACTATAAAACCCGAGAGGCACCAATCCAGTTGCGCCATATAGAAACTTACACGCCCTTTTGTCCGGGATTACGCCTCTTCGACGAGTCTGGTATTGCTACCATTCACAAGCCTCGTCGGCAAATCGAACGATGCAAGTGCTGTTTGGGCTTCCATGCTACTCGTGGTTGTTCTCGCACTCCAGCCTGCTGGAGCTGCGCATCAAGTATGCACTTGAAAGCTGAGTTCAGGTCCCTCACCGAGTGTCGCAACTACGAGGGACCAGTGACAAAAGAGCAGCGCGCGTGGATTCTCAACATAGAGCAAGGGAGGTTCGCGGAAGTAGCGCGAGCTCGGGCTGTATTCAAAAGGGCTGAAGAGGCGATCATCGCCTTACCGAAGGATGTCTCGATGGCCGAGGGATCAGGGTTTGGAGTGCTGGAATCTGAAGAAGAAGCTTGAGGGCACAGCGACCTCGACGATGCCTCTCACAGGCATCTACTAACAAATAGCAGAATACCAGCTGTATCAGAAGTGCCTGCTAGCCCATCTCTTGCTCTCTACTGAGATTGAGTAAATTTGCCACTTGAAAGGTGTGAGGGGCGCATTTCTTGGGTTCAATGTGGACGAACCTTCTGTCTTTCGGAGCTATTTTGATTTTCGTTGATTTTCGTTTCTGTTTAACCAGCTGCACCTTTGGCAGCGATCCGCGAGGTTGAATTGAGTTGGGCTGCAGGAAAAATTACAGGGAACCCTGCTGGCTCCACCGATCCTGCACCTATAGTGTACATAGAGCTTTAGCTTAGGACCCATAGATTTTCTTCAAAAAACAATAAAGTTGATGACTAGTTATGTTGGTGAGTAATTAGGTCTCAGGGGGCTTTTAACAAACATCATTTAATGTGTGTGCAGCTATATGGCTATGACACATGACCGGTGCTATGTATACATATTGGATGACTCTTTTGAAGTTAGAGACACTCATACTCTGGATTATATTCGCAAATACCATTATGAGGTATGTTTGCTTACACAAACAGTCAACCCTTCCTCCATGAGTACTCACCAAAGGGAAATTCAAACCCTTTGATTATCCAAGCATACCAGCGCCGCGAGGAATGTGGCTGTGTATTGCCAGATTTGAGCTAGTGGTCTACTGTCTCGAATGGGATGTGTGTCCAAGCTATCGAGACTTTACTTGGCAGACCGGCTCAGACGATGTACCACGGCACCATGCAACCGTGGCAGTGTTTATAGTTTCGCCTGCACTCTCGCAAACGAAGTCTGGACACGCACTAATCCCAGTTTGTAAAAACTCCCTGCCAAAATTCGAAATTTGATGCGCGTCGAGGCTGTATCCATCCTATGCATCATCTTGTGAACTTTTCCTAATCCCTCTCACGTCCATCCCAAAGAACTGTCTCCCAGATTTGTGCGCCACGCTTTGCTTCCTCCGTCGGGTATAAATATCGTCGTGGGCGTGTATTTGGCGGCTAGCTGAGGCCAGAGAATAGTTGATGAGAGGTGTGGTCATTGAAATGAGGATGTACCAAGTCGTACTTGTAAACTTGATGAGACTTAAGTAGGAGTCGAACTCGATGGGAGCGAAAATTTGACATGGCGAAGTATTTTGAATCATTGCTTCATGGGCCAACTTGTTTGATATTGCGAAATTTGACTGAACTTGGCTCTGGAAGAATATTTTACTCCCAGGTTCGTAGAGGACACCGCATACAGGTGTTCAGCTTTACCCTGCAAGGTGCCGGTTTAGGAGTAGCGTTAGGGAGGGGAACAATAACTATCTGCTAGCGGATGATTAAAACTAAATTTAACGTTGTGCCTATCCACAGCTCGTGACTACTGTCAAATGCTGGACGGCCCAGTCCCTATAGAACTGCGCGACGCTCTAGCACGCCCGACAGCATATAGGAGTTACAAAAGAGTTCGACCAGCTCTCCGCCACTCTGCTTTCCAATTTAAATGTAGCAAATTTTCCTTTACCAGGAACTTTACATCTGATTTACAAGTAGTTTGACATTATGCTCAGAGGCTGTACAATGAATTAAAATAACGCTAAGAAGAGATTGTGAGTCCTTCTATCCAACATTAGTTTACCACCGAATCCTTTCATTCCCAGGAGGGATCTAGTGGGCTCGTTGGACTTTTTCGTAGAACTTTGTCTGCTCGACCCATTTTCCGAAGGCGATGGCGCCTTCAGGCGTGCCGAGTATCCATCTGATGCCAGAGTGGGGGTGTCGAGGTCCACCGCAAAGACGGGCATGGTTTCTTCCTATACTGCAGTAGAAGAAGTAATCTAGGCTCTTTTCCTCGCCATAGGAGCAAGTCATTAGGGCATCTTATTGTGAAAAGCAACGATGATATTGGGCGAAATTTCCGTGTCCGGAACGAGCCGCAATCAACGCCCCAAGTGCAAGTCGGTTTAAACCTTTCAGTTCCGGCGATATTCCTAAGCTAGGGCCAGTTCCGAGTTCCTTTATCTAGAGGGGTCTTCCTGGGCCAAGTAAGCGGTGGTGGAAGCGTTGTACAACCGAGAAATTTCTCTTTTTGCTCGTGCTGTAGATTGGGGTAGGGGTGACGCAGTCATTAGACAAGTCGACTTTGCTAGAACATCAGCTGCTTCATTTCCAGGGGCTCCAGAATGTCCGGGGCACCATCTAACACTGACTACTCCTGCTCTAGTGCAGGATACCCGAGTCCTGTTCGTCCAGCTAGCTGCTAGTTGCCGAAATTTTGCGATTTGGCGAGGGCTTATTGCGGTAGGTGTTGACAAGAGGAGTCGAAGAGCCGCTTCTTGGTTATCCTGGCAGATATTTACGTTGGTTGCGTAAAAGGCCATAGGGTTGTGGAGGGTAGCTGCTAAATCCTCTGTTGCTCCAGATATTTCTGCGTCGTAAACTTCTACTGAAGCGCCTAGAGGGATGGTTCCGCAGGAAATCTCATGGGTCGCGCCGCATCGAATTAAGTATCTGGCCCCTGCTTGGTTCTCGATCAGAGCACCGTCGGAGAAAACAAAGAGGTCCATCATGGATTGTTGGGCGTGCCATTGAGTGAAGGAATCGACTCCCGCTGTTCGGCCAACAGCGCCTATCTTTTCCAAACATTCATCGCGTCCAACTTCCCAAGGGGAGGGATGTTATCTTCTGAGAGCTCCGGAAAAATCTTTCGTCGTATCCCGCACATTCTTGAAGAATCCCACCGTCTTCGAAGAGGGTGTCTGGGATCTGCTGCCGCAGTGCGAAGGGCGAGGCAATCATGTATGCGCTCAGGCCAGGCTTTTGCGGGCCCCCAACCTGTTTCACGAAGAGGAACAGCTATTGGTGTTGTACGGAATATAGGAAGTACTGTGCGGGCTGCATCGTTCATCCGTTGTTGGATCCGACGGACCAGTCATTTCGGCGTTACTTTAGAATACCGTGTCTCAGCCCCGTAGAACAAGGTCGCAAAGGCTGCCCCTTGGAGCGCTTGTCTCAAAAGTAGAGTACTCATTCCTCGTGTAACTCTCGAAAGACTTTTAATATGGCTTGTAACAGCCAAGGATCTTCCGCAGGCTTGTCTGACATGTTCTCTAAATCGGAGACTCCGTCTGCTAGCTGATGTTTTTGTTTATTTTGTATTTGACGTCTATCTCAAAACGGGCTTTGCTATCTAATGCATGTTTAAGTATAATCAGCTCTAGTTGTACGATCATGTGACACTTGAGTACTGGGAGTTATGCAAGCATCCAAGGTGATCCGTGCGTATATATTCAAAGGGAGGGCGGTCTGTCTAGATGAGCCTCGGTAGAAACTTTAGTATGTGCTGTTTATTGCATCACTTGAGTCACAGATTACCTTGCACAGTGCTCCTTGCCTCTTCTGTTTCTCAAAAGAACATTGATATATTGCCCGTGATGGATAGCCTTCAGCTCACTATTTACCCGTGGAATTGAGCCACCTTTTCCACGGAACCTTTTACTCAAAAGAGAATGAAAATCTCTCCAAAACCCTGCAGTCCCAGATAGGCGAGGCCTAGACACTGGGACAATATGAGGTGCGCATATTCATACATATCTCCCTTCTTTGTAACATTCGAGGCCCATTTGATCCAACCCACTATAGCTGTATCGGGTGCTGGATACGCTCCGGAACGTCATCGGCTGGCTTCTCCATGATTGAGGGTTGGTGATGAGAAGAGCTTCGATCCTAAAATCTGATCGCGAATGCGACTGAGAATCCTCATGGAAGTGAGGACATTATTACTCAATCTCGGCTCTGCTGACTCTGCGGTGAGAGCTGGAGGTATGTAGGGGACACCACTGACAGGTGTTGAGAATAGTCCCCTAATAAACGGAGAGATCTGGGGGCTTCTCCCAAAAAAGTTTTGTCCCATAAAATTACAACAGTTCATAGGCACCTGTATGGGCCCATGGGGCGCCAGATCAGATTAATGAAATCAAAATCAAAAATCTATACACGCTTCTCTTAATAAGAAGTGGATAGAACCAAGATAAATGTTAGCCACCAATTATTGTTACTGCTATAGCAAGTTTGTAATGTAAATACTACTTGAGTATTCCGACAATAAAATTCACTTGTCCGTTCTACATCTGTATTGCCGCTGCAACTCATTTATACAGACCTTCTCCACCATCTCTTCGCTTGAAAGTTGTGAGATATCTTTCTTTTAATGATTGTATTGTATTCTAATTGCGGTGTTGGCGGCTTTGATTTCACTCTTCTCTCAATCGTGAATATCCACCAAAAGGATAACAGTAAAATCTTTTGGCTACCCGAGTAAGGCAGTAGAGTTAGGCCAGGCTCACCAAGGCAAGATTGAATACCTATACGTGGTGTCCTCTACGAACCTGGGAGTTAAATATTCTCCCAGAGCCAAGTTCAGTCAAATTTCGCAATATCAAACAAGTTGGCCCATGAAGCAAAGATTCAAAATACTTCGCCATGTCAAATTTTCGCTCCCATCGAGTTCGACTCCTACTTAAGTCTCATCAAGTTTACAAGTACGACTTGGTACATCCTCATTTCAATGACCACACCTCTCATCAACTATTCTCTGGCCTCAGCTAGCCGCCAAATACACGCCCACGACGATATTTATACCCGACGGAGGAAGCAAAGCGTGGCGCACAAATCTGGGAGACAGTTCTTTGGGATGGACGTGAGAGGGATTAGGAAAAGTTCACAAGATGATGCATAGGATGGACACAGTTTCAACGGGCGTCAAATTTCGAATTTTGGTAGGGAGTTTTACGAATTGTGTATTGTGTGCACCGAGACTTTGCTTGCAAGAGTGAAGCTGACATTACAAAGACAAGCCAACGATGGAAGGTGTCGTGGTCCGCCACCAGGTGATGTTCTCTGGTATAGTTTGAGAAGCCTGGGCACCTACTACGCTTGGGAAGGAGACACCTCAGATCACATTACGCGTAGAGGAAATTCAGTGGTTGATGAAGGCATGTCTAGATAACTCAGGGTTTTTGAGACGTTCCCCTGGGTGGGTATTCACGGATGAGGATTGACTTGGGATGAAGAAAGAGCCGCCATAACTTCGTAGCGGTACCTGCAAATGACATCCGAGGCATGAGTGCTCTTCCTGTATGTACCTCTCTTTCATATTATGTTGTAGCCAGATAGCTGCATACGCAAATAAAATCTGATGCAAAAAAAAATAGGCCAGGCTTAATCATAGAAGCAGGGGACTATTCTCAACATCTATCAGTGGTGCCTCCTACATACCTCCAGCTCTCACCGCAGAGTCAGCAGAGCCGAGATTGAGTAATAATGTCCTCACTTCCATGAGGATTCTCAGTCGCATTCGCGATCAGATTTTAGGATCGAAGCTCTTCTCATCACCAACCCTCAATCATGGAGAAGCCAGCCGATGACGTTCCGGAGCGTATCCAGCACCCGATACAGCTATAGTGGGTTGGATCAAATGGGCCTCGAATGTTACAAAGAAGGGAGATATGTATGAATATGCGCACCTCATATTGTCCCAGTGTCTAGGCCTCGCCTATCTGGGACTGCAGGGTTTTGGAGAGATTTTCATTCTCTTTTGAGTAAAAGGTTCCGTGGAAAAGGTGGCTCAATTCCACGGGTAAATAGTGAGCTGAAGGCTATCCATCACGGGCAATATATCAACGATCTTTCAAGAAACTGAAGAGGCAAGGAGCACTGTGCAAGATAATTTGTGACTCAAGTAGTATAATAAATAACTTAAATATATTATCTTCCTGAAAGTATTCGTATCGCAGTAGGTATGTTTTCACAGTCCAGAGGCTAAGCTCACGAAAGGTGTGGTTGAAATGAGGATACACTGGGTCGAGGCCATAGACCTAGCAAAGCTTTAAACTGAAAAGTTCATTTTAGGGAAGAAATTTTGAATTGGTAAGAAGTCATAAATCATTTCCATGGGCCAGGTATTCGAACCTTTGAAATCAGACTATTTTTGATTCGGAAATTGTATTTCAATCCCAGATTTCTTCAAGACACTTCTGCTAGGTATCCATTCTGTTCCTATCGAATAGCATGTATTATCTGTATTATTTAACGGATAGGAATAGTTACTTCATAAGTTTTTTTAGTAGAGTCAAATATCTATGGGTATTTTATTCCAATTGAATATATGTATGCTATATCCTTGTTCACTTAAAAGAATGGGTCTCTAAGTTGACTCATAGGACTCTGCGATGAAGGCTCAAGGCTCGTAGGGAATCGCTGATGGATGTTGAGTGTCTATATTATCAAGGAAAAATTGGAACCGGATTGCATGAGAAATTACTATGGGACAACTCTCTTCAGGAAAGTTTTCACTAAATTAATAATCTCCTAATATACTCTGTTTGTCACTACCAGAGTAGTTTGGTCATTGGATGCACTACCTTATGCTTGGCAACACTGCTAGCTCTTCTCGTATTCAGACGACCGAGTTTATGGAGCACATCTCATTTTTAGAGACTGTATTTGAAAAAATAGCAGAGAAACTCCATGCTTATTAATACGCAAGAAACATTGTATCGTTTTTCCATCTTATAATGAAACTGTGTCAGTTTGGAGCTTCACACGGTCAACAGTACTGAAGATCACGTAACATACTCCGCATGAATCGACGATGCCCTTGCTTGCGACATTCATGCTGGTGCTGGGCGGTAAAATGGTGGGAAATGACGAATCTATAAGGTTTGCTCGTGAGCGTTGTGAAGGCTACAGTCGCTTTCATGCGACGGAAATAACTATGTGCAGCGCGCCCCATCGTGGCAGCAAATCAGCGCCTTACGATGATCGACTGCCCAGGCTTCGGGAGGTGGTGGCGAGTGCAGGTTGGATCGAGGGAGACCAAAGCATGCACGTATCAAACGCGTCGTGATTACCACTAAGGTGAGCACAAGGATCTCCTAGATGTTTGTACTCAAAACGCTATTGATGCTGGCAATCTCACAGAATACGGAAAATGAGGATCATTTGTAATGAACTCCTTGTCTACATCATTGTCTGGCTGTACCTCTAGCTCGGGTGAGGAGAAATTTCGACTGACCTCATCAGAAATCGGAAATATATTGCTAACCAATGGGTTAGGGTGCGCTCTAGTGCACCCAAGCCATCATCTCCATTCCTTGAAGTAACTGTGCCCCGTCAGATCTAGCCTTTCACCAACATTCCTACCTACTTTCCTCCTAGAAAGTATCCACCTCCCCAGTAAAATAATCACTCGTGCAATACTCCAATTCTTCGCTAGCTCGCCCCCGTACTTTACTTCTTCCTCAAGCTATCACACTTGGTCCAACTTGATCATCTCAACTTCTACTTTTATCACCACTGCGAGCGCTTCCACTGTCGGCAGGGTCGCCCTGCTCTTCTTGAAACCACAAAATATGAAGGCATCCCCTATCATCGTCAACTGGCATTCCGAGACTGCTCCTATCTACTCGGCAGACTTCCAGCCCAGCGGAAAAGGTCGTTTGGCCACGGGTGGAGGAGACAACAACGTTCGGGTACGACGAACCTTTCATTCCTGTTGAATCGAATTGACCCTGTATCTAGCTATGGGGGCTAGAATCAGATGGAGAAGAAACAAAGGTCGAGTATCTATGTACCATGGCTAAACACACTCAAGCCGTTAATGTAGTGCGATGGGCTCCGAAAGGTGTGGTTGCAAGCGCAAGTGGGCGATTCAACTGACACTGACGCTACTCAGGTGATATTCTTGCCTCCGCTAGTGATGATGGAAATGTTATCACTTGGATCTTGGACACAAGGTTATCTAGACCAGCATTCGGTGAAGAAGGCATTGAGGACAAGGAATGCTGGAGAACCAAGACTATGGTCAGAACTTTAGGAGGCTCTGAAGTCTATGATTTAGCTTGGTCACCCGATGGGCTATACTTTCTAACTGGTAGTATGGACAATGTAGCTAGAATCTACAATGCACAAACCGGTAAGAGGCAATTTTACGGGACCTTCTCAAAGCTAATATGGTCGAGGTCATATTGTGCGACAAATTGCCGAACATCAACACTACGTTCAAGGTGTTGCATGGGATCCACTCAATGAATATATTGCAACGCAATCCTCAGATCGATCCGTCCACATCTACACCCTCAAAACGAAAGAAGGTTCCTACACTTTAGACACTCGTGATGATCCGGATAAAGGCCTCGGAAAAGTTGGTATCAATTTAAAGATGGACCTACCGCGTCGACGTATTCCATCCAATAGTCCTGCTCCTCCAGATCCGAGCTGCCGCTCTCATATGATGCATGGGAAAGAAATATCTTCATTCGAAGCAGCCAACTCACCTGTTCCATCCTGCCCAAGTACTCCTACGTCGATGGCGGTTACAATGAACCCACCGAGTACAATTAGTCGAAGCAGACGCTCATCCGTCAGTACTGTATTGCCTACTATACCTGGTAGACGAAGTGCCTCTCCAGCACCCTCAATTCCCCTTCCAGCAGTTATGCCCATGGAAGCTTCTCCAAAAACATATGCCATGGGTATGGGTGTCAGGAACTCAAATATTTACGCTAACGACACTCTCAAATCCTTCTTCCGACGACTCACATTTACACCTGACGGTAGCTTGTTATTAACCCCTGCTGGCCAGTATCAGTCTCTCGTGAAAGGTGCAGAAGGTACAAAAAACTCCTATGAGACCACCAACACAGTCTATATATATACTAGAGGAGGTATTAATAAACCACCAATTGCACATCTACCTGGTCACAAGAAACCTTCAATAGTGGTTAAATGTTCTCCAATTTTCTACAAGCACCGCAAGTCAACACCACCTACCAGACATATAAGTATGGACACTTCCTCCACCGATGGAAACATGGCAGCTCTTCCGGAACCTACTACAGCTATTCCGAAGTCTCCAACTCCTGTCATGGAGCCACCTCCCCTTGTAGCTCCAGGCGATGTTGCTGGATCAAAGTCATCTTCTGAATCGACTGCAGAGGAGATTAGTGATTCACTCATGGCTTTTTCAATGCCCTATCGGATAGTATATGCTGTCGCTACCGAAGATACGGTGTATTTATATGACACGCAACAGCAAACTCCCCTCTGTATTGTGTCAAATCTTCATTGTGCAACCTTTACGGACTTGAGTTGGTTCGTAAACCCATTCATCTCTTATCACAGCTAACCAAAATAGGTCAAATGATGGCTTGATACTTCTAATAACTTCCTCAGACGGCTTTTGCTCGACTCTCACATTTGTACCGGGCGAATTAGGCGAAAAGTATTCTGGTGAAATCCCCAACTACAAAAGTCATCAGCCCAACTCACAGACAACACCTATGTTGACACCCATGTCAATTGCCCCATTATCACCCTTCTCGAATATTGGTCATCGTTCAAAAGTAACCCCTTCCATGTCACAATTAAGCAACCGACCGCGCTCAAATAGCTCCTGCTCTGTAACCTCACTCCCTCCACTAATGCAAAGTAGCACCCCTGTAAATATGAACAATAGAGCGTCTAGCTTAGTAGGCCAGACGTCACCAGTAAATTCCGGACACGAGATAAAGAATGGTACAACCAGTCATAATGTTAGCCACAAACGAGATGCAACTGTGCATGAAACCGATACATCTCCACCCTCTGCCGATCGAACTAAGAAGCAAAAGAGAGTAGTGCCAACCCCTGTTGCTAGTGGCGAAGATTGATTCGTTTTTAGAGAGTTTGTAGTCCTGAACTGGGGTTGGGAATCATTGGTTTTAGTGTACCTGGGAAAGCGGTAAAATTGGGATTTTTGGAGCGCATGATGTGAATTTAATAAATGGGAGAGGGCCCTTGACTTCGCCAAAGAGATTGAATGTATCAAATACTGCTCATTGAAAATATAAATCAGATCGACCTGAAAAATTAGGCGCACCTACAGTATCAATCCGTACCCCAAAATATTGTGGAGGCAGAAGCCTGATGATCCAGTACCTTGACTTTGGTCATTCTTGACATTGATAATTCACGGTCAACAGTCAGGATAGAATGGGCCAATCAAATGGGTCATAGTACTGAAAGAAATTTCCTACAAGTCCGAGATCCGTTGCTCTAGGTAATATCTTGAAAAATTGTACTATGGATAAGAAATGTAGGGTTCATGTAGGACACACTCTACACAAGACTTGTCATTATTTTGAGTCAGAATTCATCTTCCCAAGCGCGGCGGATTATGGGGCGAGCTGGATCCCAGGGACCCCTAATTGCATTCTTGTACTTTTGAAGGCCAATCAGCCACCAACTACACCCGCCCATGGCTACGGTAGTCAAGAACACTCCGATAACGAGCCCGATGCACCCACTCTTGTAAGGAAAGTCCCAAAAGCCTTCACCATCCCCCCCACGACCAAGTATGAGACCAACGCCGCCACCAGCTCCCAAGACGAGACAGGTTGTCAAAATAACATGGCCTCGCCAGGAACGTTGTCGGAGATAGCGACGGAACACGGGAAAGAGTCCAAATACCTCAATAGAAAATAGGGTCAGGGAAAATACCTGTCCAGTAGATGGTAGCCTAGAGGCTAGAACCGTCGAAGCCATAAGAGCTGCATTGGTTGATAGGCTGGCTGGTATATTATTTTGTTTTATGGCTGATCCAGAGGTAGATGGAGCGAGAGTACCGTAGTCAAAGAAAAATATGTTGATGGTAAATAGTGCGAAAGACATGGCCCAGATAGAATCGGAAGATGTCGAGCGGGTCAATGACTTGAGGATGGGGGAGAGGCCTAATAGAGCAAAATAAATGAGGAGGGCAGACTTAATAGTACCGAGACGCATTGATGTACGATGAGATACTTTATTTTGATAGAAGTGATTTGTTGGAGGTTGGATAGGGGTACTTGAAACGCGAGTGGCTGCAGAAGTTGCTAGGCTGATAGAGGAGGTCGAAACTGAGTATGAGTGGCGCGGCATAATGCCACTTGGTCGGATGGCATCATATACAACGGATGATGAAGGTGGTGAGTAAGAATGGCCTCTAGCAAGAGTATTTGGGAGATTGACTATTGAGGATGGAGCGCTGGCTGAATGAGTGAAGGTGGGAGGAGCTATTGGTTTGGGGGTTAGATCTTGACATCCAACCCACGAATCCCAAAGGACCCAGCCCAAAAATGTGGCGATTGAGCCCCAGCCAACGACCGATATTGGCGAGATATGCTCCTGGAAGATACTGATGAAACATACAATGAAGATAATTACTGAGCAGACATGTTGGACTATAACGGTCGAGTCGGCGACGAGCGGCCAAAATTCATAGGGTTGCAAGCGCGGATTTCGCTGTAGGTGTTCAAGAAACGTTTCTTGATCGGTATAGTTATCAGGGTCTAGGTCGAATTAGCAGCGGTGAAAGAGTGGCTGCTTGCTTGACCCACAAGATTGTTTCACCCATAGAAGCTTCTTCCAGGTGCTCTTTTGTCGGCGGCTTCCACTTCGATTCCGATGCTTCTGCCTTTCTCTCCTCGACTGGCTTTTCTCTGACAACGTGTGTAGCGGCATGCATATCTCGTTTCGTGCTTTTAGTGAGGAAGATGACTGACTAGGCTGATGACCCAAGTACATGGCATCTTCGGGAGCGAGGAAAGAACGACCGACCATTATACTGGCATTGTCCCGGGAGTATGGCGTGGGTTAGGTTGTGTAGATGGATGGATAGATACTAGTGCGTTTAGTAGTCCTCTCATAGCAATCGTCAAGGTAGCGCATCACGTCAGAGAATATGGCGAGTGTAGAGAAGGCTTCATGCATTCGAGTGGCTTGTGAGCATAATCATGAGCTTAGATTCCAACGGATTTCTGACTGGCCTGGTCGTGCGTTGGGGAGACGGATGGTGGCGGACCACACGAGATACGCAGGGATGAGCTCGAATATATCTTTTATGGCGGCTCACAGATCCTCACACTTTCAGACGGCTGCTATCATCCCACTCCTCCCACTATTATTTTCATCCAATCGGCCATTTGCCTAGGCGAGCAGGAGGGTCTAATCGCGAATGAGCGCAGCCTAGCGCGTTTATCCAGCTAGCCTTGTTTACTTGTGGTCATTTGATATAGTGGTATGCCATAGGGCTGGCCCTTCAGAGTCCCGACAGCTCGGACACCCAGCCCACTCGTGACAAGAGACGGCTTGTTGGAACCTGGCAAAGCTCGACCACACTTCTCGCCATGCTAAAGTGCTTAGATAATGCAAGGTTTGGGAAGTTTTGTCAGGCAAACATATCTCGTAGTGCTATATGTGAATTAAAACTAGAGCACGAGTCTCTCTAGAGTTAGAAGAGGTTTCCAACACATGCACACTGCAGTGATCACGTATCAAAGCTGGAAGGCTGAATGCACATGGAATGATGCAGAAAGTGGACGCGGTCCGATTTCCTGTCCCAGCACAAGAATAACACCTCGATGTGTTTCCAATGCATTCTGGATTGTGGACAAACGAAGAGCAACAGGAGCTTTTGGTTAGGTCGAGAATGGGTGGAAAGATCATCTTTATCATTGGACGCATTAAAATCTACTGTAATAGCTAGTTGATATTCCGCTTCATCGGAAATTGGACCATAAATGCAAGCTTTGATTAGAATAATGTCATTTTGCTAGAAAGCTGCTCAGAGCTGCACGCCGCATTTCCCATCAATCTAACTTGATGAATCAAGGGTTTACCCTACGTCAACCTCATCTCCATCTAAATATTCTCTTTGCCCCGACGTGGAGCTTGTGGTTGTGGGTATGGTCAATCCCAGACGTCGCAACGAGTCGCGCAATGCGACACTAGTGATAGATATTGACAATAGTCCTCCATCAATTCCATGGACAAACTAAGATAGGGGAGTTCATACGGCTCACATCTATCGCAATATGGAATTCTTGCGGAATCTATATGAAAAGCCTAGGACTTTTTCAAAGAAAATTATGATGGCATCATCATCACCACGGGGGACATTAAGAGGGCCGTAAGCGCCTCTAACATACACAACATGGAGGAGAAGGATATGAAAAAATTCGAATCTCCCATTGGAGAAAAGATGTTGGCTCATAGGCAAGCAGACAACAAGAGCCTTACGGATCCCTCTCAAAGGGCAGTTCCTACATCAGTCTCGGGGTCGCCAGCCTTATAAATACGTGCGTAGTAGTCAGCGCTGCCAATGGCCAAAACAGCTGTCAGAGTACGCGTAGAGTTAGCGAAATATATGCAGCCAGATGAGCTGCTTATAAGGGCACTAAGATTTATCCCAGAGGCACACATATCACGCTAGATGTGGAGCAACGACTCCAAGATGTCTATTCAATCGACGAGCCAAAGAGATACGAGGCTTAATTTGATAGAGCCAGAGAAATTTTAGGTCCTGCGGCAAGATTTTCCCGCGGAGTCGAGCCGAGTCCCGTTGCGCACGAAAATTTAACGAGGCAATTTGGCCAGAAAGACAGCTCTGATTAGGGAGAGTCAAACGTCTACAATAGTCTGTATTCAAGGATTTCACATGGGCAAAATAAGATAGATGCGTAATGGACAGAAGCTCGAACGGGACATGAAGAATGGTCGCACAAGGGGGTGAATAATGGTGAGCCTCCTCACAGAGGCCTTGCAAGAATAAATCGTCAGAGACGCCACTATCTTCAATACCGTTCTCTACTCGGCTGAAGTTAATCTCCCGAGGCACAACTAAAGCAGTTTTATGAGTGCAGCCAATGAAGATACACGCAGGCGTCGTGTGGTGAGTGCGCTGGTGCTCATCACACTCAGGACTAGCCAAGGAAAAGAGTTTGTTGCGCGAATTGTCGCAAGCAACATCATTCATGGTAAAGAGCTGCATATCAGCCATTTCAAGTCTACCAAGGGAATATCCAGAAAGCCTCAATCGAGCCCTCGGAACGAACAGTCAAGATCCAGCGGGACACTATTCCGACGACTGCGGCACAAAATTTGTCGACCACCAACGATGAGGGATTTGTCCTAGTCGCCAACAGAAAAGGTGATCAGCCAAAGAGGGGACCTCTGCGAGCATTTAAGTTCATTTCAGGCTCAGCGGCGATACTAAACACATCTAGCCGACGAGCAGGACAGAAAATGAGGGTGGAGAGATTCTTCCTACTTCACCTGAACATCTCTATTGCATGAGAGAGAGGGGATAAATTTGCAGTGATCCGGAGGTTAATGGATCGAAAGTATATCCTCGCCGCGAAGCTGGGATGCACTGTTGTGGCGCAACTACCGGCTTTGTGGCTTGAAAGCCTTCCCCTTCTTAATACGGCTCGCCGTCCTCGTGGCTCTACAAAAAATAGATACGGAACAGCACGCTAAACAAGTTTAAACTTTATTGTAGATATGGCGCAATGTTCCTGCAACGAAAGATGAAGTTGCCTAAAGCAGTCTCATGTTCGGATCACAGCTAAATGAGTGCGAGGCCTGCGCCATACGTACAAGTGTAAGCGGCACAGAGCTTAAGCCATAGCTGAATGAATTGTGGCGACATCTAGGCATAGAAAAACTCCAATAACCTCGTTGTGCCCGCGCCGTACAGCTGCTCGTGTATCTAGTACGTAGCCGGAGGCGCTATCATAGTACTCCTTCCAACCTCTCAACCACACACACACAGGATCGTGTCGAGATCTTAGACGAAATGAAAGGCCCGTGCGTAGGCAAGACTGTGTGTCTCCATTTCCAACCGATTCAACGCAAGCAAAGGCCTTACTCTTCCGCACTAATCTGTGGCGGTAGGGGTGATGTCGCAGTCTCGGCTCCCCACTCGTTTTCTAGGGGTCTCTTGGCGGAAATCGGAGTGAGCTGGCCGTGAAAGCCAACACTGACATGCAAGCTGATAAATCTTATTCCTTCACTAGCCAGGCTTATGGCTACTCACACATACGCCGGCCTCCCACTGTCCACATCACATGCGACGCTGATTGTGGCAAGCAAGAAGTCACGGTTTGGAGGGTGGTGAAGCTAAAGCGCAAAGCTCTGTCTGCGAGCTACATGTATCATGAGATCTGAGCGGGTAGCAATGCAGATATTATGAGTGCTTCCATAACGCCAAGCCTCCGTGGGTGCGCTAATACAACGCCATATCTCTACACTACATCCCCAGTCACTGAACACCACAAGAAGCGAGGAGTCGCGTCCTCCGCCTAGTCGAAATAGTTTGATGGTGCAGCGCCATGATACCAAGTGGCTTTCATCAGACACCCTCCACTACAGCCTTCAGACTCGTCAGTTCCCCAACTAGCACTAGGTGGCGGTGGAGGGAAGCCGATGAGCTTAGGCTCTAGCCCATCTCACGCCGAGTGGTACTTTCGGGAACAATCGGACTTTGAGGTCGCGCTGCATGCATGACATTGCGGCGTAACCTCATCCGGCGAGCAGTCGCGACATGGGTTCGCGATGCCCACTTGAATGAGCGCTTCCCCGGCAGTAGTGCGAGATGGCCGGACGGCGCCGGACTGGTCTTTTAGGGGAAGATGCGCCTTGGATGCGCACCGAATGTAGGCCGCTGCCTGCAGGGAGGGCCCCCAACGCCTGGAAGCTTAGACACAGGGTAATTCTACAAACGCTCTCCCCGCGAGAGCTGGTGTCGTCTTTTTTCGCAGTGCCTTTTGGTTGTGTAGGCAGCTATTCAGCTATGAAACAAGGTCAGAGGAAAAGTACATGATAGATGATTCAATATAAAGGAAGAGCACTCATGCCTCGGATTCCATTTGCACGTACGACTGCGAAGGTACGCCGGCCTTTTCTTCACCCCAGCTCAATCCTCATCCGTGAATACCCGTCCAGGCGAACGTCTCCGATCCCCCCGAGTTATCCAGACACGCCTCCACCATCCCCTGAATCTTCTCCGCGTGAAATGTAGACTGAGGTGTCTCCTTGCCAAGTAGAGTAGGTACCCAGGCTACTCAACGCATGCGAGAGACCACCACCACCACCTCTATCTTTGCAGACCCGTTGACCCGCCTCTACTTGCCACCAACCGCCCTGCCGGCCAAGCACGAGCACTGCCCTGATAGGCTAGAGTCGCACAGCTTGCATCGACGTCGGCATACAGGGATCGTCCATGAAGCGAGGGCGAGGTGAGCAAGGCTATACTTCGTCGTCAGGTAGACAGAATGGGTCAGAGTCAGACCCCTGTTAAGACGATGTAATGGGGGCCGGGAATAATATCGTCATGGAGAGGATATGGCTGAGAAGGATATGACTATCTAGTCCAGCTATCTAGGCTACTTTGTACTTTTGATGCCTCTTTTATACTCCCAATTGCCGTCTCTAATACTCTCAAATAGCTCGAATTGGGAGAATCTAGACTCTCAGTATACCCAATCAACACTTTCAGAGGCATTTCGGCCTCTTTTGCTGTCCGCAAAGGCTGTTCGCCTCGTACTACCTCTTCTTCTACGTCTTGATTTGCACCCAAATACCCTCCCGTCACCTCCTGTAAGATGATTGCCTCGTCCAGCATCGAATTCCCCTCCTCCTCCTCCTTCTCCTCCTCAATTGGTTTGAGAAGATTGCCCATCGCCATTCAATCTCGTATATCTCCTGCTCTGACTAGCCCCTTTGACAATTCGGAAAGTGCAGTCGGGAGTACAGGTGTAGGAAGGGCAATTGGCTCGGAAATAAGGGTCGATTTCCCAAAGCAATTATGAATCGTTGTATTTGCAACTTTGTAAGATCCGGCGAATTTCTGGTCGATTATTGACACTTGATGGCGGATCTGTACCCTCTTCAATAGCTTGTTGACCAAAGCGGAGCCAGTATTGTCTGCAGAAGACTTTGCAGTTCTGAATAATGCCTTGGTCAAGAGGTTGATACCGGCGCGTAATATTAGCTGGAAGCCAACATATCTTGATGTTTGTAAGGATTCCCTGTTTCATTCTTAATTTAGTATATATGTTTAGTCTTCTTCCAAGCGGCTATGACAATACCGTAGCTCTTGCCACTGGGTACTCTATTATTAGGATAAGACTTATGTCATGATGGAACAATGGAAAGAAGTCATGTAAATAAATAAGGGCATGGTCTACTGAAGCTGAGCTCTCCACACTTAGTTTTCTGTCATACCCAACACCTTCGGATTACCTCTTGTACCTTTAGTTACCACTAGTACCCACTCAAACCTTTAGACCTTTTAGCTATTTATATTACCCATCTTTCAAGCCTTTAGTTCCTCCTAGTTATCTCCAGTAGACCTTCAGTCATCTCTTGCGATCCATCCGACCTCTTCTCACCCTCCAATTCCGCTTCAGGTCAAACGCCTACGCTCCAATCTGACAATGTTCCACGGAGGAGGGTATAATTCAACGGCCGAACAATGGGCAGAAGAATCATCCATTGTCAATAGTACATCTCGGGCATTTCCAATGTGGCGATAGAATTCTTGAAGCCATTCGCCCATAATCGCCGTGTTCATCCGTGCGTTGGAATTCCACCTCCACTTGCCAGCCACTGTCTGAATACTAACGTTTTCAAGGCCCGAGGCGTCTTATATTTGCCGATAATCCGAATGGGAATTCGGTCAGAAGCTGAAGCACTCGTACCAAAAACAGAGAGAAACCCGGTCCTTGTTTTTCTTGAGCCCGGGTCGAGATTGTGACAATAGCCTACGTGAAGGTAGCCTTTTCCAAAAGAGACCTGACTCGTCCATATTATATATGCTTTCTTCCTCAAACTCTCATGCAATTGTCTGTAAAGCTTTCATTTCGGCTTCTGCGGCCGCTAGAATTGAACCAACTTCACCGTAACGCACCCGCTTCTGAATATGGTTTCGATTCTTGAAATTCTCAAGCCAGCGAGCGCTGAATCCAGGGCACGGTTGGCTAGCGTGCTATGGTAATTTTGTCCAGATCAGCTTCGCCTTCTCACGGAGCGAATCGCCAGTTGTGATCCCTCCTCCTTGTTCAACTCGTATTTGCCACTCCAGGAGCATACTCTCAAGGTCAGACCAATTTCCAGCTCGCTGTCGGAGCGCAGTAGTACTTGTAGCTTCGTCGAGTTTCACAAAGGTCTTGCTCAAGGACTCGGTGACTGTGGACTGGCTCAATCGATGGCCATACTCAGCGAAGAACCACTCAATGCACTGTTTTTGTGTTGGTTTTGGGACGTGGCGGTGCGCCCATCATCGCGAGCACGTCGTTGCTCCACAGAAATTCCCTTTTTGGCGGCATTATTAGCCCTAATCTAACCAAAAAAAACCTGGTTAAGACGATATTCAGGGGTTGAAGAACGATAATCGAGTGATCGGTAGGTGTATGGGAACGAAGTCCGTTCTGGAAAAAATATCGTATAAACGGCAATATCGGCTTAATCATGATCCCCTTGACAGGGGTCTGACTGTACTGAGAAACCTTCTCGTTGGTCTTTGAAGCTCATGCAGTATTCTCCCATGAAGGCGCGCATAGGAATCAATCTGCTGAGATGTAGGGGCCAGAACATGTGAGCGATGTCCATCAGGTTCAATCTGCAAGCGACTCGAACATGCAGACAATGTTAGTGAGAATTATGAGGCGACAGTCGCGAGGGCCGTTTTCAATTTATATGTCCAGCAAAGTGACCATATAGTGGTGGCATTGCTTGAGGGACGGCTGAGCCGTTGGATAGATCCAGACTAATGAGCCGAATCCGCTGAGGAGTTTGGAGGTTTGGCTCATTTTCCACGCAGGGTCAAGCGGCTCGGAGCGTGGTTGGACGTTAGGGTGCCTTGAACATCTGAGTGAAGTTCTTCAGCCGCAGCAAACGTAGTTTTCTGATTTTAGGCTCATCATTGCGTGCCAGAAGTGCCTCTCCGAGACAGCCTTGGGTCTATCCGTGAGGGCTCATCACACTAGCCATTCGCCACAGTCTATCGCAAATGGACTCGTATTCAGCGTGAAGAGAGGAGAATCGCGAAGACTACACGCATATATACTCCATAACGCGCGTCGCGCATGGATCCATGCGTGAGTTATCCTCCACACGGCTCCTTCATCCAGCCAAGCCGTGTGCTCCAAGCCTTCTCGATAGATGAGCCGGATTAAGTCGAGTTATAGCTGACCAAGGCATTAGCCTGTAAGACTATCATTGTTTCGATGTGCGCGAGTGGCCCAGCTATGATGAGAGGGTTCATGAATGAGACCGCGAAATGAGCGGTAGAGCAATTTGGATTGATGCAGGGAGGGGACGGAACGGCTCATGACGTACGGAGCAAGAGGCTCGGAGTTCCAGTAATGTTGCTATCCAGGTATAGATAGCTAGGTGGCGCGTCATGTTCGAATTTCCATCACAAATAGGTGGGCGGAAACTGATCATGTGTCATGGCTAGTCGGCCACACGACACTTGAAGGGAAAGAAGGTGCTGGCAATTCCAACATCACAACTTTTATCCATCGTCCGGTGGAGATGCTGTCTTTTCGCCGAGGACCAGTAGGCTTGTCGTGGGCCGCCACCTTGACGGAGTTGAGGTGCATGGTCATGGAACCTTTGTTCAGAATGATATACTCCTAGCCACCAAAGAGTGACGGGAGCGCGAGTTTTAAATGTCGAATGTCTTGGCTGGATGGGGTGGCTGTAAGTTGATCAGACTAGCCTGACCACCAGAATCGAGCCTTGAGGTCGTAGTTTTGGATTCCACATGACTTGACCATATCCCGCGCGGTCACTTTGGATAGGATGGCAAAGGATTCTTCGATAAACATATGGATTGAGTCTTCCATCTGGCAGACCTTCACGAATACGTATTTTCAGATCTACCGCCACCGATTTTTCATCGCGCAATTAGCAGCATACCAATGCCTACTATATAAGCTGTGTTTCGCTTCATTTAGTAGAGTTATTCTCGATCAACTTCAAAGGTGGGCCCACTAGTCCACGATGAGATAGAGATTACATTTCATTCAATTCTCAGATCTACATTGCCTAAATATTTGATTGATATGCTAAAAGGAAGAATGGTTTGGGCCATCAGGTAGGCTACAGAAATGGAGCTGGTTACGTAATGTGGTCCTGTATTTACGCGTCGTAGATAGGAAACAACAGAGTGCTTGCGACCTCACACGGCTCAGAACCCTGACATATTCCTACCATTAAGTTGATATACACGTGACTATAAATTATGTACTTTGTTTCACTGCGGTAGTTACATGATTCAAAGCACCCTACAACCTCAATGACTGAGAGGTCATTATTTCCTTTAAATGATAGATGTACTTGCCAACCAACATTCGTAATGCATGAAGATCTTTTGTCAGCCATTAAACAGGAATCCGTGTTTCTAGATTATGACGGCTGGGACATGCAGCCATTTAATACAATTAATCATTAGGCTTTCATTTATCGTTTGCCTGTTCCGGCTTCTACACTAGATCCCCGCGCAGTATGCGGCCCAATACGAGGACATAGTCTAACAATCAGTAAGAGGCTGAGGTAATTTCCTCGTTATCATTTCCGAATTGGTAAAAAACACCATTGCACCTTTTTGTAACCCAGATGGGCTACTGAGTCATTTGGTCGCCAAGAATTAGTCCTACCTGTTACCTTCGACGACCGTACTGCTTATCTCCTGTCATACCAGAGCTAAGTGATGGAGAAACTCTTTGAGAGGATAATTTCTCTTCCATCTCATCTTTGTACGTCTTGTATTCTGCTAGAGGCATGGCTTGATCGGCATCGCATTTGAAAAGCTGCATAATTTCATTCATACCCAGCTTAGAAACGCCTCCACTTTTACCACCCTCAATGGTATCGTTCGCCAATGCGCGTTTCTTATCCTGTAATTCTAGAATGCGTTCTTCGACTGTTTTGGAGATTGTAATCTTGTAAATAATTACGTCGGTTTTCTGCGTGAGACGGTGCACTCGATCAATGGCCTGCTCTTCAACAAACTAAACATTGTAAATTAAGTGAAGTGGTAAATCAATGCAAGGGGTTTCTTACTGGATTCCAGAAAGGCTCAAGGATCACTACTCGAGTAGCAGCTGTTAAGTTTAGTCCAAGGGAGCCACATTTCAGGCTGCATAATAGTATTCTACACTTCTTATCGTTACGGAGTTTCGCTAGACTAGCCTCGCGCAAATCATTTCTCATACTTCCATCATAACGAGAGAATACGAGATCATTGGCGTGAAAAAATGGTTCGATTAGGTTCAACATGGAGGTAAACTGCGAAAAGACAATAAATTTGTGCTCATGAACCTCCTCTTTGAGTATCTTGATCAGTTGAGTAATCTTAGTTGAGGTTGCCACATTTGTTAGTTGTGGAACCTTTGAAGACTTTGCCTTGAAGTCATTGTCTTGGTCCGAAGCTGTGTTGGAGTCAAGAGACGCTTCGTTGTTGGGGCTGAGCCATTCACCTCCACCCTCGGCATTTTCATCTTCCATACCCCCAGCATTTCTTGTTTTTATCTGAACACTTTCGTCTTCCATGTCCAGGGAGTTATCGTCATCAGACTCATAGCTGGTGCGTTTAGAGACCTTTCGATTTCGTCTTAAATTACGACGTCTCGGCATCTCAGGTTTCCCATTTCTTGGTGCTACTTCGTTGTTCATAACCATATACTTGACGTCTTCCTCGCATTCAGTACATCGGATAGCGCCTCGTTTGGAATCTTCTTTGCTGAGTTCAAATTGACAAATATCACATTTTTTCGCACTGACTTGCATTTCACCGACCATGTTAGTCATCTCATCAATTTCTGCACCGGTATCTTTATTCTTGGAGGGAGCTGTATCAATAGCATCCTTCTCGGAGCTCAGTTCCCCGATAACGAGCGATGGATGGTTACACGCTTGCCTTAGTCGTAATAACATGACAAGAGCGCTAGCGTAGCTTACCTCTCCTGTCATTAATTTCTTAATGTTTTTACTGGCTCGATCTTCAATCCGTTGATATAGCTTACGTTCGTAGGGAGAAAATTCTGCGGATATCTTGACAATCTTGCGCTCCGTGACCTTGAAACCGGTCGAATTATTGTGGCCATTTGCGGTAGGTTTGCCTCCGGGATTGAGTGCCCCATCTACTTTTAGGATATCTTTGGTTCGACGTTTCATGAAGATGAGGAGGAAATGGCGAAGACGCCTTGTGGCTAACCTACTATCACCGCCTTTCATGGGACGATCGATTTGTTCCTTCCATGTTCTTAAATCATCATATGGCTTTATCCTTAGAAATTTAATCAAACTCTGCAATTCGTCGAGACTATTCTGCATGGGTGTACCACTAAGACACCAACGGTAGTCGCTTCGGAGAGAATAGCACGCTTGAGTAGCCTTGGCGTTGCGATTCTTGATTGTATGGGCTTCGTCTAAGATTATTCGATACCAGTGCAATCCGAAGCAGCCGGCTTTAGGGCCATTCTCATCAGGTGAAGAGTTACCAAATTCCGAAACAAGGATTTGATAAGTCGTTATCACGACATCATACTTTGCGAGATCTTGGAAGCGTTTGGTTCGCTGAGGGCCGTGGTGGACATAGACTTTGAGTGTGTAGAGCTCGGATACTTTTTCCTTTATTTCGACTTCCCATTGTCTAATGAGGGCTAAGGGTGCAACTACCAGAGTTGTCTTGACACTCTTAGATTTATTCTGCTCCTCAATGCTCTCGTCATCATCGGGCTTGGGATTCTTGAGGATTAGCGATATAGATTGAAGAGTCTTGCCCAGGCCCATATCATCTGCGAGGATTCCGCCCTTTGAAATCCTTGATTTCTTACGGCTAGTGCCAAGCTCCCTACTAATCATCCACTCAAGCCCTTCAATTTGGTGAGGAAGAAGTTTTACGTTGATACCTTCGATTGTGCCATCATTCTCATCTTCCTCGTCGTCGGTAGTTACGGCAATTTTCTCTGTGATTTCTAGATTTTGAAGGTTTTCCGTCGCATCGTCGACTTTGGAGCGTGTAATCCTCTTCCATGGTTTCTTGTCTGGCTGGTCTTCTTCATCTTCCAAAGCCCCTTGTAGAAGTGATTTCAGATCTTCCGGTTCCGCGACTGGCTTCGAGGAGTGAGGCATATTATGGTTCAAGTTAGAAAAGTTGCTGGTGTAAGTATTATTGCGGACAGCTTGATTTACAGTCTGAAATCCACCTGTTGTGTTTCCCAAAGATCCATATAGTTGTTGTTCGTTTGATCGAGAAGAATGGTCTTCAGAAAGAGAAAGATCTCGAGGGAGTGGGGTGGGACTACTGCTTGAGATGCTGTCTATTGTTCAGCAAGCCCATTGTATCTTTGTGGGATGATAACTTACGAGACTGTATTGTAATTTTGTGATGCAGATAGGTCTGTGGTGTTTGAATGAACGCCCTCTGGAACTGGTTAAGGAGGTAAGTATCAAATTTTCGAATTTAGAAGTGTTCGTTGTCAATGCATACCAGACTTACTTTGCTGAAGCGGCTCTTCTGCATGATCTGCTCCGAGGTTATGTGAATCATTATCTGACATATCGGAAGTTGGTTTATTTTTAGATCTGTTGCAGTTGTCTTTAGTCCTGAAACGGAAGTCGTCTTTAATCAAAGCGGATGTTCCTATCTCATAAAGGTTAAGAGTTGCTCGAGGGTAGATTGATATAGCCTAAATGTCGGAAATTTTAGATTTGTTAGTATTTGACAGTAGAGATCTACGAGAATGGCATTTGGCAGTCTTTGAAGCGAATGTTTGATGTTATTGTGGGAATACTGCTAACAATTCCGTATGCCAATTAATACAACGCGTCAAGCATTTCTGTAATAAGGGGAAGTACCCAGCCCATGATCCTGTAAGATTTCAAGGGCGTTGGCAGTACGCGTCTTCAATCATTGTTGACTAGGGGCCACTTTCTATGACTAAAGCGTTGCCATGGGCAATTGCATGAGCCCACCAAGCGATCTATTGATATTGTTATTTTCAACGTTACACACCAGGCCCTTAGGAGAGGACAACCACATACTCCTATCCGTAGTGCTCATCACGGGCCCTTGTGTTAAATACCCTCCTTGGACTCGGTCCAGCCGAATAAACTAATTTTAAAGAAGTTGGCCGACGAGGCAATGATTCAAAATACTCCACTATGTCAATCTTTCATTCCGACAAATCTTCAAGTCTGCGATTACCACCTAATTCAACCTCGCTTCCATAACCACACCTCTTAGAAGCATATTATCAGGCCTCAGACGTTCTCCAAATACCCGCCGACTTTGATGATTATACCCCAGGGGAGGAGACAAATCGTAGCCCACGAAACTGTGAGGCTGATCCTGGGGATAGACGTGGAAGAGACTAGGATAAACGTACATGATAAAGTTATGGATTGCTAAATCTCGCAACGGTTAGAATTAAACTTCTGAGAAGTAGCTTAAGAAATTGAAGGGCATTGTCCGCTACATGATCTTGATCACGAAGGCGCAGGTGAGACTGCACACACTTCCTTAGTTGCATGGTGCAGTGGCATACCATCCGGGCCGAAACTCCAAGCAAAGACCAGATTGCTTGGACACTTGAGTCACTTGAGATGGGAAATTTCAGGTCCGAACCCAGAAATACTTTACATGTCTTGCTTTCCAACGTACTAGAATAAACAAAGGTTTTTAATCTTCCCTCTGGTGGGTACCCACGGAGAAGGGTTGGGCGTATCTAAGAGCAAGCAAACTCCATTGGGGTATTTACGACTGAAAATCAGAATACGAGTGTCTCTGTTGGTAGAAGAGTCTTTCAATGCGTGCAGATAGCACTCATCATATATCATAGCAAGGTAGCTGAACATACACCAAGGGATTTGGAATAAGACTTGCACAAGGTTAAAGCGATCTGCGCTTGCCAAGCACCTGACCCTCGGGAATACTCATCATCAAATATGAGCGGATCGGCATAGTGTAACCCGACGCAGAAATAACAAAAACCCAGGAGTCAAATACTTGGGTGTGAAATGCATCAGAGATGGCCAAAATTATGTGTACACCCCTAGATTTCAATGCATTGTATGATTGTCAAATATTGCCGAGGTCTCAGGGTAAAGCGCCAATTAGCTGTCGGGTGTCGGGCCGGTATTTACATCGAGGTCCCAGTCTCACCGCTTGAGTCACGGCAAAAGCAGCAGCTTAGTAATCGCAGAGGTAAACACTGCCAAAGCTGCTCTGGAATCATGGCTTTTTCCTCCCCTACAGTCAATAGTAAGTAAGCAAACTTGCAGACAGAGTAAGGAAAGATCTCGCTGCATGTTCTTTCTTCGCATGCCATTAGTAATAGCTAGTCCATCCCACTGCTGCTGAGAGCGGTGGTCGGTCTAACAGGCATATCCTAGAAACAGCTAGCTTCCTGCGCAAGTCTGCGAAAGTTATTGAGGCAAAGTGGCCCAAGAAACTGGTAGATGGACTCACTGCACAGCGTTGACCGCCTCAGTCTACGGTTAATGAGTTGGGTCGCATTAGTTGTCTTTCACGGGCACACTCTCTTTTAAAGGCATTACGACGTTGAATCAGCCATGATGTGCCGCCAAGCAGGCATGGGGTTGACGCCGGGTGTCGCAGCAAACAGCTGAACACGATATGAATTGAAAAAAGAAAAAAGAAGAAAAGAAGAAAAAAAGAAAAAAAAAAGAAAAAAGGGCTGGCGCTTGAGAAAATGCAACTACCGATGTCTAGCCGAACGTGCCTCCTCCTGTCGACGCTTAACGTTGCGTGCAAGTTTGCCGCCGGACATTTATATAAATGGTAACGAGCCTTGCGCTTGTATTTTTATCATCTAACATCTACTTACTTACCTTCTTTGCGAGCCCAAAGATATCCAAGTATCTACGGATGGACCAAGTGCCTCATGTCGTTTTGGAGTAGCCAACGTCGGGCGCATCCGTTGGCTGGAGGGGAAGTCATTGAGGGTCAAAGAGGCACATCTTACTGTTTGAGAGGAGCCGTGTAGGAGGCATGGGCGGGGATATACTACTAGACAGATGTCCTTGGCCTGTACGCAGAGAAGATCTGCATCTATTACACACCTTTGATTTCACTCAGGCCGATTTGACGCTGTTTAGGCCCCCTTGGGTGTCTATGAAATTTAATATCTTCAGAGGAACCCTTTGGTGGGCGGCTCACCAGATCCTCCTAGTCTGTCGGTATGGAAGTTCATTTCACCGACGTGTGGGTGTATACTTGGCGGGAGTGGTGATATCATGTATAGGCGTAGGGCGCTAGCTGACTCCCTCTCGTAGTGTAGAATCTGGACCTCTGAGGACAAGGAGACGACCGAGATACATCACTTGCATGTGTGTTGTCTATCGTGCTACTTGAGTCTATGACTATCTGGTACAGTGCTCCTTGCCTCTCATGTTTCTTGAACGATCATTGACATATTGCCCGTCATGAACAGCCATTCCGCTCAGTGTTTGCCCATAAGATTCGGCCACCTTTTCCACGGAACCTTCTACCCAAAAGAAAAAGAAAATCACTCCAAAACCCTGTAGGTCTAGACACCGGGACCACATGAGGTGCGCCTATTCATACATCTCCCTTCTTTGTAACAGTCAAGGCCGACTTGATCCAACTCATCATCGTCCTACCGTGAACTGGATACGCTCCGGAAACCCATGGGTTGGCTCCTCCATGATCGAGGGTTGGTGATGAAAAGAGCTTCGACCCCTTCATCTGATCGCAAAAGCAACTGAGAATCCTCATGGACGTGAGGACGTTGTCACTCAATCTCGGCTCGTAGGGGACACCACTGGCAGGTGCTGAGAATCGACCCCCGCTAGGCGCTCGTCTACTACGGAACACAGGCTAAGGCCGATGCGCTCGCTCTAACTGTCAATTGGCTGGCTGCTTTAGGTCTGTGTCAGGCCAGTGACTTTGGCCATCAACCTACGATGCGGCCTCTATCACACGGACTTCTCCGCCTTCAACTCCCTATGATATTTCAAAGAACCATGGTTAATCTTGCCTATTCTTGATCTCCTTGAGACGAGCGTTAGAAAGTTTCCGTGGAGGTGAAATCCTTCATGTTATTACCATCAATAACCTTTCTCGTGACGGAAGCGGACAGACGCAGTGTTCCATATGGGGCCTTGGACGGAGAAGAGCCTAATGAGCTAGATACCCTTCAACTTCCATCTCATGATAAAATATACACAGCCAACAAGGGCTGGGTCATGAGGCTCCTATGATTATTATTTTACACCTCACTACCTACTAAAAAGGCGTGTATGCGCAGCCGTCTCTCATCTGGTCTCTTATCTTTCCCCCAAAACTTAGCAGAGGCGCCAGTACACTCCTTGCACCCATCGTCTCAGCTTCCAACGCTTTCGTCCCGTGCTACTCCCTCACCATGAAGCCCCAAGTAGAGTGGTTATATTCATCCCATGATCCATCTGATTGATTTATTTCAAGGTCCCAGGCACCAGCCCAGCGTCTTATGGCACGGGACAGGTGGGCTCGGTAAGGATCATCCTAAATAGCTATGCCCTGCGCGTTCCCACCACTCTCTCGCTACGTGACTCTGATTACGACAAACAAAAAAGCAAAAGAAATAACAAACTCAAATGAAATAAGGCAGATTAACGTGTAGGAGCGGTGCTGGCATTTCTCATCCTATGCCCCCCTCAGTCATATCCAATGTCCTAACAAACTAATCACTCCGGCTCTGCATCCGCGCTCCCAAGGCAGCGGGAAATCCTTGTCACGGTTTCAGTACAAAATGCATGGGCAATCTTGTAGGTACAGTATATTAATTATAATTCTCTGGAGAGAGAATTCCTCACTGTAAAGACTACATATACATACACTCTAAATTACTGCCCCTCAAGATGATTCTCCCGGTGACCTGAATAATTGAGACGCTTCTACAACTACCTAGAAGGTTCTCGGGACATCTGTTATCCTCATGAACCTTGAGTGTGTTTCCAGAAGGTTCACTGAGAATATTCAAAGTTCTGTGGCTTCCGAGACATTCCCCTTGTGCCATAGCCTACGCTAGCCAGTGTAGGCTACAGGAGTCTTTCGGCTTAACAGCCGTCACAATCCTTGCAAATTCCATGAACTTCTCGAGACCTTCTGGTCCAAGGAGTTGGTTGGTATAGTCCTCCACGCTCATGGATCATCTCAACCTCGGCATTCTTCCGGCATCGGACAAAGTAAGCTGGCGTTGTCCTTTGTCCACAGACGCATTCCAGTTTCGCGTCTTCGTGGTTCAGGCGGCAATCATAGTCCGCAAAGTCACCATGGCCTGATTCTGCTGCCAGGAGCTTATGGAGTAATCGTCGAGGGAACCCTAGTTGTGGTGATTTCCAGCGTCGCATCTATAAGTCCAGGTCTCGATATCTGTCCGGACCTGACCTCTTCCACCAGTTTCTGTCGGCGTTTGTATGCCTGCGTTGTATGCGCCTGTCCATCTGGCAGCAGCTGAAGACCGGCTCGGGCTTCTGCGTCCGCTTCTTCATTGCCACTAATATTGGAGTGTCCAGGCACCCACCTCACTGTCGCCTTCGCTTCTAAAGCGAACTTGTGCAAGACGCGGGTTATCTGCAGCGACGATGATGACTTCCCAGTCTGAAGCGCAAGTACAGCTGCCTGATTTTTAAGCGGAACAAAGATTCTCTCACTATTCTTTCGAGCACGCATAGCTTCCCAAAGTGCTACTGCTGCTCCTGCCATCTCTGCATCAAACTTCACCGCCGTGCAGACGACCGTGACCTTGTGCGAATGTTTGTCCTTCGCGTTGGAGGACATATCCCCACGAGTATCGTCCGTGGCCTTCAGATGACTCATTAGAATGGCGCATATGTCGGAGGGAGTGATCGTGCTAGCCCAATTGTAGTGTGTTTTGACTCCCTCTTCTTTCGTTCCAAGACATGGTGTTTAAACTGGGCCTGCCAGCCCTTCTGCCTCTTCGGATGACTCCGGGAGCTGTTTAAAAGCACGCTGTAGGCGCGACATCTGAGTTTCTAGTTGGCGCCTAACTCTCTTCCTCAACTTGTACTTTTGCGAGCCAACGTTAGGGTACTCGCTCGCGCGGTTACGGAGAGGGTGCCGGTCATCGAGCGACTGGATCCTGGCTACTAGATGGAGGCGAATTCCTTCGAGGAGAATCTTCGCCGGAGCGATGCCCCCTTCCCTGTGAAAAAGGACATTCGGCGAAGTCTTCCAGACCGGTAACGCCGCACATAGAGCTAGTCGAATGGTCTTGTCGATCAGACTACAAAGGTGTGTAGGCTGTGGCGTTGAGGTACCTTTCTTCGTTGGCCGTGTCAGTCCGGGCCACCACACACCCGCTGCAAATGTTGCTACTGGTACGATGCATGAGTCGATGGCGGTAACCAGAGGACTTCGGGCTGCTCCTCGTCGAAGTGGGTTACGCCACCGCATGTGCTGGGCAGCTTTGAGGGCCTTCCCGCACCAGCTCGATACATGGTGCTTGAAGGCGAGACGCGGATCAAGGTGAATTCCAAGCCAGCGAATATACTCCGCCGGATGGACTAGCCTACCGCCAACTTGCATTCCTACCGATTCGCCCTGATTTCTCCCTTTGAAATGCATCACCTCAGATTTGTCGAGGTCGAACGAAACCGCGTTCTCTTCGGCCCATTTCAGAAGATGGTCGACCTCACCTTGTGCCGCCGTCGCAGACTCGGCTACCGAGCGACCGATGCCGAGAATCCCAATGTCGTCCGCATAGCTAAACCGTGCTCTACAGGTCTCGATTCGCATGGGCTCCGCCATGTATAATAGGAAGAGCAACGGAGAGAGCCGTGATTCCTGTGGCACCCCTAGCCTCAAAGATCTCGGGCTAGTCACGCCTCCCGGGTATCGTACCTGTACCCTCCTCCCTTTGAGAAAGGAGGATGTCCATCATAGTACCGAGTCTGGCCAGCCGTGTGCCTGCATTCGCCATAGGAGCCGGCTGCGTAGGACAGCGTCGAATGCTCCTTGTACACCCATCGTCACAAAGGTGGATGCCAATCGTTCTGGTAGTGCGCCAAGCTGCTGGTGGCCTACAACGTCCGACGCGATGGCTAAGGCTAATATCCTCTTCGCAAAGATTCTTTCTCGCCCCATGACCTATCCGAGTAGGTGCGAGCATCTCTCCTGAAAATGTGGACACCCGAGAAACTTCTGGACCCGATTGAGCCCAAAAATTAGAAATTCTAGGGTTTCAACGGCTGCATTGATTTGATTTGTAAACGTTATTGGCTTCATCTCGTATTGTAACTAGATCACTCGGGCTCTCTTCTTTTGGTACCAACAGGAAGGGCGCCATCCCTATGTACATTGGCCCTCGGATCATCTGGAATCCCGGCATACCTCCCGGACCCAAACCCCTGGCTGTATGACTAGAGCTGACTAAGCTCGGATATGCATCTGCTCACAGATTTTGATTAATTCCAATGTCGTGCCTGTCCACAGCTCCTGACTCATGTCACGTGCTGGACGGCCCAGTGCCCACAGAACTATCCAACGCTCTAGCCCGTCCTACAGCACTCAGGTTTCCGGGCACGCGTTGTATACTTACTAAAGGATGGGCGTGGGTGTAAGAATGGAATTATATTTTAGATAACTTGTAATGGACTTAATAGCATTAATGGTTCGCGGTAATAATCGTCTGATTGTCTGTTCTGGTCCTCTCTTCTACGTGTAGCTCCTAAAGTAAAATATCTACATGCCAAGACACTAACGCCGCACATCCCAGGTCTATTCCCTGCAGTACCATCAACGCCTTAAAGAAACATATAGTAGAACAAACCGTAACATTATATCACGTGGTGTCTCGTGGCTCCTAACTACAACGGATCTTGTATAGAGCTTGAGATTAATACGTGAATTCTATAACCTTCAAGCGCAGGATGTCTATGTGCCTCTACACATTGGTTCCTCCTTACCACTCAACGCTGGTAGATCTACTGCTGTGACCGTGAGATTTGTCCACGATCCTCAGCACCTAGAAATTACAATAGATTCCGGCCAGCTGTCCGCCACTGGTAGTGAAATATCTCCCAGAGCCAAGATTCGGTCACGAAAGAGGCTGAGATGAATTTTTTTGATGGATCTTCGGCTTGATGGAGTTGCACTTGGTATTTTGGTCGAAACATCAGTCAACAGAGATTTCACAGCCGCAAGAAAGTCGAATAAATACTCATCACCACCAACATACGATTCACGAATAGGCCCAGGTCTCCCTGGGGGTCGTATTCAAACAAACAACATCTCTCAAACTCCTTATATGTTTGCGACGAAGCATTTCCCGGTCGATCCTACACCTGCGACCCACCTCCATACTCGTCACACTACCTGCCCACACATGCCCTAATGAGGAAAGTCATGATGGAAATAGGACGTGTCCAGAGGAGGAAGAGAAGGGAAGATACACTGAGAGGATCACATAGATCCCCAATGACGACAGCAGCCCAACAATACGATATGATAGGTGCAAGGCTAGAGTAACGATGAGATCTGGGACGACATTTTTATGTCGGAGTCAATGAGGATGTCAAGGGTTCGGGCGCATGATGGCAGAGGCTGGGGAGGAATTCGCGCTACGGTGTGTATACAGCGGGTTTCTGGACGGTCAGGCTTGGTATGATTCAACACATAGGTGAAGTCTGAGGTGGGACGAGGTATATCTGTACTTCATGGTAGTTAACCTGATCCCTCCCGGCCCCACTCGTGCTTAAGCTCCAGTAGGAGTGCGATGGTAGTCACTTTACCTAGCACGTTAATGAAGAAACGCAAATTTCAAGAAATTGCAAACTGCCCCAATTCCCGTTACCCCGTACCCCAATTTGTTGATATCACAAATCAAGGCAATCTCTCTAGAGCCGCACGACAAATTTGTCGCAATGTCGCCCGCGGCTCCCAACAGGAGGCAGAACGAGCAGACAAAACGCGCTTTGCACCGCAAGGAAATGATCAAGGAATCCAAGCACTCGGCCCGCTCCAAATAGATCCAAGGGACACGCCATACACTTCCCTGCATTATGACAAGATGGAAATTAACAGAGAAGCTGAATCAGAAATGAAAGGAACAGAGAAGGCCTGGGAAATGGCCATTGCCAAAGGTCTGAACGACTCGATGTGGTCAGACGCTAGCGTAGAAGACAATGTAAAGCCCACTAAGGCTGCGCACCATAGCTCAGTTGGAAGAGTCGATAATGCTATTGGAGGGACACAGCTAGCAGATCGATCCACTAGAATAATTGCTGTCCCCAGCACCTAACGGATAGCAGGCTCTCATCCCCACAAGGAAAAAGAAGCAACAATCACCGAGGCGCCTACACTTACTCCTGAACTTCAGGCCTTGATCGAAGTTGAAGAACGTCAATCTCCTGAAATATCCAATTTAATATCAATCGGCACAGCTGATAAAAATGGCGTCGAAGTAACTCTCTCTCCCCTAGCCCATGGAGATAATATAGCTTACATAGACTCAATGAAGCTCTATCTCCGAGCTGCCATTGTCCAACTTATGTCAGCAAGACCTGGCACATCAGCTCCAGCTTTGTCTCTACGTCCGGCACACAACCTCCCTCGAGAAAGCTCTCAAGCCGCACCAACATGTGCAAACCCATTGCCGGTAGTCAGGCCGACACCTGTGCAGCCCACAACCAAACCAACTTGGGCTTCAATTACACGAAGAGGAGGGTAAAATTCCTCCCAACCAAGGCCTCCTGCTTGTGCTATATTAAAGCCCGCCAATCCTGCATCCAACGAGGAAAAAGCCACAGCCTCTTCCCCTCAAGACGAGCGACTGTTCCTCAGATTAGGGAATAACCATGAGTGACGCATCCAGTCCCCGGTCAGAGTATAGGAAGCGATATCCAAGCACCTCCGCTGCCTGGCTAAATATACCGAGAGCGTTCACCGGGTCCTCATAGGCTTCGCGCTCAACGCAAAAGACGAAGAATCGCGCGGACTCCTAATGAGCTCGGCTGATTCTCTCACATCTGTAGGTGCAAAATTGGAAAGCCCGTTGGATGTGGCGGCCCTTCGGATCTCCAATGTCTCTGTGGCTATTACAACACTACTCGGGAGAATCCAAGTTGCAGAAGAGATGGTCACCAACGAAATCACAAGGCTCACCAAAACAACGCCCCTTAAAGTACGACTGCACGTTAATAGCTCTTTTGTGGGGCTCTTATCGATCATGGCTGGCATATTTCAAAAAAGCGACTGCACCCCGTACGGGATTCTATCTGTCTGATGACTCCGGCGTCGCAGTTAAACATCAGCCACCAACTACTATACAGCAATGTAAACGATGTCTCGGGTTCAATGGCACGCCGGTCTACTTGGGAGTACCAGCTTGCTGGAACTGCTCTTTAAAGATGCACTCCACTATTGAATGTAAAGCTCACACGAAGTGCCGGGATTGTGGGGGCTCACATCGCTCAGACAGCTGCAGCTGCCTGGCTCGCTCAACTCGAGCTGGTCAGGTAAAAAAGGAGCAGCTCGAGACAATCAGATAGGCTAGCCAATGCGAGTACGCCGCCGTAGCGCGAGCCAAAGCTGCTTTCCGTTGAGCTGAGTGAGTAGCCCAAGCGGCCGCTAGGCAGACGCAAGCCTCGCCGGGAGCGGAGATATTGAACAATAGGTTCGAAGTTCTAATGACCGACACCACAGCCACAGGAACGACGAACCCTGTTGATTCCTCCTGAAGGGCCCCTCACGGGTCCCATCTAGCCTCCCACGTACGATAAGTTTTATCTCAATCAACGTAGATAGGGGAGGCTCATCATACGACATCGTGCCTTCCAGAGTTTGTGAGCTAGGCGTAGATATGGTGTTAATACAAGTGTCTTCTTGGAACGAAGTCACACTCTGGTTACGACTGTCATGTACCACATGGCGGCGCAAACGTTCGATCCAAGGCAGTGAAAAGACACTAACCAACAATAGAATTCAATCGGCAAGTCAAACCTTTCTCTGCGATCCCCTGACGGCAGACTACTGCTGGGCTGTGGTAAACGGAGTCACGTTCCTCAACGTGTACAAAGACCCAGACGACCCGACAGCAATTCGACCACTACTTGGCAGAGACCCACTGCCACAATCCGTCGTAGCTGAAGACTTCAACGCGGTGCACTGCGCGTGGCAACCAGAGGTTACCCGCCCACGCGGACAAGCAGTTGAAATCGAGAGATGGTCGGAACGCCACAATCTCACTTGTCTGATTGTGGGCGAGCCAACGCATCGAGCCGGGAACACGCTGGATCTCGCTTGGACCAACATGGACGGGGCTGAATCATGGGTGGACCACAACGAGTGCGTAACCAGCAACCATCTAACAATTCAAGGACGAGTCCCCACCGGATCCGGGAAAAGGGACCAGGAGCCGTCGCAGATCAGGGTAACGCGCGGGCACTTGCCGAGATTCGCTCTTGCCGTGACACAGTGGATGTACCCGCCACCAGTCCTGGACACGCTTTGTAAGGCGGAAGAATACGCCAACGATCTCTATTCCGACCTTACGAACCCCCATCAAAGAAGCAGGAACAATAAGGAACAAAAGAAGTGGCAAATTTGCGTCTTGGTCGACTCCAGAGTGCCAGCTGGCCCACACGGAGTACCGTACAGCAGTGACTCTGGAACAGCGATGGGTGCATGCAAAGAAGCTGCGCTCAACCCTCAGAGCGGCGAAGAGCACCAGACGCGTCGAGTCGAAGCGATCACGACATCGACTGACCTGCTCAAGCTGATGCGCTAGGCCGAGCAAAGGCAGGCAAGCACGCCTCCTCCACTTAACCATGAAGGTAAGGTGTACTCCAATCCAGCCGAGCGGGCAGTGATAGTCCGAAATGCTCTTTTGGCAGCGCACCAAGCGACGGACGACCTACTGCCACTCAATGCGCCGAGCACCAAGCGAACCCCCCTGGAACGAGCATGCTGCAGACGAGGAGATTTGCATGTGCACCATAGGCCGCGCCAACACAGCGCCCGGAGCAGACGGCATCTCTGTGGAGCTTCTGCAAGCCTCTTGGAAGACGATGGGACCATTTATCGTCACTCTCTTCCGCGCCTGCATCAGACTCAGCACCCCTCCGTCCCGCCTCCCACCGGCTGAAGTGGTGCTCCTCCGCAAGACGAGCCGAGATGCAACGGAAGTTAAGGGCTGGAGTCCGATTGCCCTTTTGTCATGTCTGGGCAGGGGACTGAACTGACCGTTGGCGAAGCGCATGGCCCATCTCGCGGCTACGCCTGACGTTGTCGGATACTTTAAGGGTTCCCAGTTTCATCCTTAGCTTAGCATTTATTTCTAGTCTTCTCCCATGCGGCTATGGCAATACGGCAGCTCTGGGCGCGGGCTACTCTACTATTAGGACAAGACTTAGGTCACGATGGAACAGTGGAATGAAATCATGTCAAAGGGCTTGCTACTGTAGTTATGAGCTTAGATTAGCCTCACTATGCCTGCTGGCCTCGTACGAGTGTGCCGATGGATGAGTTCAGGCTGTGGTTGAATGTGTCTCTGAGGCTCACTGTGCCTGATTGCTCTCTACTAATCGTGCGCCGAGCACTCGCTGCTTATACTCATGTGCGGCCGCTAGCCGGCTCCCGACCACATGAGCTGCCTCCTGCAGATGTCCCGAAGGATACAGGAACTCCACAGTGTAAGCATCTAATCACGCCATCTGCATGAAAGTATCTGTCGAATGACCCAACGACCTTTCGTGTATTATCTTCGAGATGATGGCTAGTTGTGTTCATGGGTTAGCTGTTTAGGAAGGGCGTCAGGAGAGAGGGACAGCTGCTGCATGCACGTGGCTCCTTTTGTCACGGTCGAGGACGTGGACGAGGGCGCGGAGAGAGGCTGATAATGAAGACGAGATATTCCGATTGATGATTAGATTCGAAAACATGGGTACTTTACAAGACACAAAGAGCTACGCTCCAAATCCAGTCGCAGAGTCGAAGTACACGAGCATCAATACTGTAACCAAGGGTGTACTAGTCCGCAGCTCTCACGTAGCAGCTAACTAGTGCTCCGAGTGGCAACTGTTGCCATGACAACACTGTGACCACTACAATTCCTAAATTATGTTATTGTATCTACGTCATGGCTCGCTTGACTGGGTGCGAGGCGACATGCGAGAGATGCTTTGTGAGACCTTTAGATGGGAGAGAGGCATAGAGGGATATCTGCTGGCGACCAATGGTTATTACTGCTACGGAAGGCGTGTGATGTATATACCGCCCGAGTATTCCGATGGTATCCTAGCTCATAAGCTTGCCCACCACAACAGTTTGTCTGGTGGTGCTTTTGGTGGAGGCGCCTCCCAACATTAACACGATACTGTTGGATCCGGGGCAATGTCGCTTTCCACGGCCCTACCCTTGCTTTCCGGGTGCACTAGCGCAGCGTGATAATCACAATGTCCGCCTTCTCTGCCGAGGTGTGATTCTGCGGGGGTACGCGGCAGAATTATCCCGTTTTGTCGTCTTGACCGGGCCATACAGCTACCCTCATTTGAGTGGTGAGGTCCCGCGCAATTGATGCACTTTGGCACCTAAGCCTGGCACTCTGATGTCTCGTGGGTTCCGCCACATCTTCCACATCGCGGGCTCCTGGTTGAGAAACGCGTTGTGTGATATCCTGTTACAGTTATGGGTTAGGATGTATCACCATGATGCTGACCTTTGACTGTTAGGAGAGCTTCATTGGGAATACCGTGTGGAAAGATGTTGATTGATCTAGGCTACAATACGGGCAGTTTCGACCCCTACTCATACTATAGGTCCGCATGAATTAGAGAAACAAGCCCATCAAACATTTCCTCATGCAGTGCTAGCATAACACACCTAATGCACGGTGTGTCATGCATGGTGAACATGCCAAGGGCATAACAGATCCCCAGCAACATTGGCAATGCTCGATTGCTTTTCGCCGCAAGAATGGAATAGCCGGTCCGCTCTCGTCAAATAGCCGAAACTTTGTGTCTGGTGGCTTTTGTTGGAAATGAATAATCCAGCTCGTTGAGTACTGCCCAAGCTTTGTTTCTGTGGGCCGTACCTGGACTGGTGTGGCACCACGTACTGCCTGACACTCGTTCTTCACCATTTCGTTTGTGACTGGGGTGCTGCCTTCGAGCGTCCTAATGTATAATGGCACATGAGTACTACCAATGAGGTTTATTTGGACGCTTCCTCAATCAGTGTTGTCTTCCTGTAGGGAAGGTGCAGTTTTCACCATTGTATCTCTCAATGCATCTGCAGCGCATTCAAGAGCGATCCCTGACCTGACTGGATAGATCGAGGTGGTAGCGGAGGCTGCTATACCAGCCTTGTTGGTTACAATTTTCTTGATTATGACTGGCGATAGCTTGTGCCAGTGGTGATTTCTCGCCAGTCGAAGGAACATGCGTTTGTCTTACCTTGAGGTTGTCTATGTTACTGTGAGGCGTGTTGGAGCAGGTCCTCTCGGAGCTTGCACATTATGAGGAGTCGGAAGCATTGCCGACTACTGTCGCCTAGGTCGAGCTGTGTTTTTGAGACTTTGTAAGTAGGTCGTGGCTGTTGTCCTCGACGACGATATGATTCCTAGGCGCGACTGGTCTGGGAGTGTTTGCCATGGCGGGGGGCTTGTTACTTGAAAAATTGTGCGTTTTTGCCTCATCTACTGCAAAGGCAGTGATACCAGGCGTGATATTTTCCATCAGCGTCGCGACGGCTGCTGTGGCTTGCTTCTTTCCTTTGCTCTTAGCCCAGGAGTCGATTAATTCAAGTGATTCCTGGGCCATGCCTAATCTTTCCTTTCTTTGCTGTTCTGCTTTTCGGATTGCATTCACGATGCCAAGCAGGCTTGGGTGAAGTTTCCCTCCTGGACTGGATGGCGTTGTCGATAACGATGCAACAGCTGGAGGTTCTTTTACGAAAGGTTGTGAGTAATGTGATGTGGGATAGGTCAGGGGTTGTAGATGTGGACATAGGGCTTTAGCTTGTTCATAGTCATGGAATGAATGAGTGTTTATTCGTGACTAGCACAAACCCTGCAATCAAAGAGCATGACGCGTAGAAGACTAGCTCCCCCGATGACTATATACGACGACAACTCGGTGTGACATTTGGACTGCTCATGTAGTGGGTGCATTTGCTGATAATCTTCTAGACCTAGGTGCTAGGGACTTTGACCCTTCCCTCAACAATGAATATCCACCAAAGTGAAAACCGGACAATCTTTGGCTACCATATCATGCCTCTATCATGTTGTATATATTGGCCGTGCGAGATATGGCCTCACAGTCCTACCTTTCTCGAGTGAGGTAGGTGTCCAGGCTACCCAGACTTTCATTCGGGGAGATGACCAGGAGGCGGACCAAAACACCTTTCATCGTTGCCTGTTTTTAAAGTGTCGGTATTACTATCTGAAATCATAGACTCGGCTCCTACAAGCACCCAAAAGTCGAATACACTCGAAAAACGTGAGTCCCAGCATGCATATTTGTGGCCTCTTTACTCGTTCGTCCCACGTCACTGCTGCCTGTCCTCCCTCAAGACATGAAGGCACATTAGAGCAACGGTTTCTCATATACCAAGACCCAAGCTTTGTAGATTATGACTTAATTCGCTCCACGCAGATATACACAGCATCGTGATTTTGTAGTGGGAGATGGCCAGTTTTTGATGAGGCAAATGCCAGATTGCATTTGGAGTAACGCCATTATCGGTATTTGAGGCGAGGTGGAGGACTCGCGTAAGAATAATAGGTCAAACATTTATCAAGAAGTCGTCGAATTTAGATCTGCTTGATATTGCCTTCGACTTCAATTCGGATGCGATTCTTCTTGGCTATCCCAGATATGCAGAGCATACTGAGCGATTACACCGGCACCACTGGAAGGTGAAGAATTCGTCTTCGCCCGCTATTCTATGCTAGAAATTCTACAGTTATTATTTTAATAAGGTTGACAGGGGATACTATTTCTTGCTCAATAAGTTCAGCTCAATTAAGATGGATAGGCCAAGAAGGAATGACGGGATAGTTGATAAAGAAGTCAAATATATATAAGCTAGTGAGAGAAGGTCTTGGCAAGTAAAAAATTGAATCTAATTCAAACATTTCTCAAAGCATTTCTTTGCCGTCTAATAGTTTGTGATACGAAATTTCAATAGATTTGAGCATATATGCAGTTTATATTTAAAGTATAAAATAATTATTTAGTTGGGTAGTACAGTCGTCAAATATCTTCTGGTTTCGGACCAAAGAGGAGACACCATTTCAAAGCAAACCGTCAAACTCACCTATCGTCGAGAAACAATTTCAGTCATTGATAGATATCACAGTCCCGCGCTAGAGAGCTGACTAAAAGCAGGTGTATGGTCTTCATCCTTCGTCAATGAAAATGTTCTTTTTGTTTAAATTTACTTGTTAGAAGTGATATGTTGAGTAGTTTAAAGTTAGATTGAGTGAAGTATCTTAGTGAACGAGTTTACCATAACAAAAAAACTGACAAGAATTGAGGGTTGGAGGCTAGTCTTGACCCTGACTTTCTTGCTGTAGCATATAATCGATTGGGTATATGTTCGTGTTGAATCATTCTTCAAAGGTCATTGAGGAGGCATAAGAGAAATTTAACTACCCCAAACGTATAAAATCCCGATCTATTAAAAAAATGATTTTTTGGGAATGACTTGTAGTATTATCGGGTCACATCAAATAGTAGACTTTGTGTGAGATTAAGTGACCAAATTTTCCAATACCTATTCCTATCCATATACAAGCCGTTGTTTTTAAATTACCCTTCAAAACGCCAAGTCTCCATTCTGTACTGACTTCACTAAAAATTATATCATTGATTTAAGAGATTGGTTTAATATCCCTATATTTCTATACTTCCGATAGATATACAAGTTTTGATACAGTCCTAGGACTAATAGGCCACTAAGTATAGTGTTCTGTATAGTGTTTTACACTGGATTTGCTATGTCAAAAAGTATGATTTTTGAAGGCAAATTTTTTCATTCAAGTCAATCCGTTCAATGGAGAATTTGAGTTTAGAAAATTGCGAAATCTTTCATAATATTTTTCTTCATTTGATCCTTTTATAAAATAGTACTAATTTTTCCCAGTAGAATTGTTTCATTGAGAGACACTTCGGATGCAGAAAATATTTGTTTTATATACTGGGTCCCTTAGAAATAGTTATTAATATTATCAATGCAAACTATTCTCTTAATATTGAAAATATGATAATTTTTCGGAGAATAGGACACTAAGCCAGTAAGAAGGCATTTTTGCCTCAATATTTTGTGAATAAATCTTCCATCGAGCACGTAGTCGACGAAATAGATTGCAGAAGTTGAAATCAAGGGTCACTGTGTAAAAGTTCTAGTTCAGAGGTCTTAGTCTTGGTGTATAACAAGTAGATTTCATAATTTTGACTGTGGGAGCCGGAGTAGCTTATTTTTTGATAACTGTATTTCCAAAAGATCCTGTCACAGTTATATTTAAAACTCTTCCTAACCCGAATCATTGCTGAAGTCTTCCTACTCTTGTTTTTAAGAATAGTTGCTTTAACCTATGAATTGTTTTCTGGTAGTACAGCTCTGAACCTTGGTCACGTATTAATTTTACCTCTGTAGGCAGGTTTTGGAGATAGTCTTCGACAGATGTCTTGCAATAAAGAACTAAGTATTCGTTTGCTTAACTCGGTGACGAAGTCCATTCTTGATGTTTTTTTTTGCACTGCTCGGATCGAAGAGGCTTCGAACCCGCATAAGTCTAGATTTTATCTCCTTATCCTTGGCGGTACGAGTGCTTGAAGTATCTACATCGTTAAATTCATCGTAAGATTCTCCTATTCTTCGAGGAGCCATTGTTGTTTGGACTTGCTGTTTACTAAATAATAACTCATTATTTATTACACGTAGAACAATTTTCCAGCCAGGCAGAGCATCGCTGCGTGGCTCATCAATTTTATATCCATTCTGCGAGGCTGGATTTCTCCATGGACAATATGCGCGATGTTCCCCAACTACGTCAAGACAGTTCATCGTTGCACCTAATAATTCTTCTCCTGCTTCGTTCATTTCCTTACTTCTGAAGATCCATAGCCCTAGAACCCTAAAACATGCCTGGCAGGATGCTGAGGTGACTTGCAGTCCAAACTGAACATGCCTATGCCCTTGCCACCCAGCTAATGCCATAGCAAAGGCAACCCTATCTATCTCCGTCGTATTTATTTGGTCGCATTTGTTGGGTGAGCATAAAAAGTCGCTAGGGAGCTGTTTTATTGTTCTCTCTAAATCAAATGCATCGGGAAGTCTCAAGTTGTGTAAATATGGTAGATGTTGACCGCTTGCTTTCAATTCCTCATACCTCTGCTTCAAGTCTGCCATGACAGTTGCTGGGTGATGAAGTGGCAATTTGAATATAGAATCATCACAACCACGTTTTCTCCATAAACAATCTTCGTGGTGTGAACTAACGATTAAATCGACATACTTATTTACTAGCTCCTCCTCTATCATATGTTAGTGGTGAAGAATAGTGAAAGGGACGAGATACCTATTGCGTGGGCCACATAAACAGGCTGCTCCTTTCCATCAACCTCCTTTTGATTGAGTTTCACAATAATCTCTACATTGCATGAGCAGCAGCGGACCCTTTCAAATTTCTGGCAGATCCATCCTCTCTTGGCCCATTGCACCTCGTTCACTCGCGGAGGTTTTGGCGTCCAGTATGAGATGTTTGAAAAAGACTGGAGACGCTTGAGGAATTCGTCCCTGTCCCAGGGTGCATATTTGAGTGATTCCCCTGAAGTGATGGTTACTTTTGAAGGCATGAGTCTGGTCTCTTGGTCTAACGACAGCGGTATTAGCCCTGAGACCTCTAGACGTTGCAAACCTTGGTTCGAGGCCGAGGCGCTGACTCGTCGCTTCTTAGACAGTAATTCTTCGCTCAATGGAGATATTTTTGATCGCGTCTGTAAGGGATCTTTCGAATCTTTGGAGCTGGATGAAGGACGCGAGCCTATACTATTCAGCAGTGCATGAAATTTCCTTTTGGTCGTTTGCATGGCTTCTCTCTTTCCAGATTGCCGAATTCTTGATTCAAGTTGCCACTTCAAATTAATCAACTTGAATACTGGGAAGGTAGGTCCGACGGTGTTGCTGCGGAAGGTGGGGCAATTATTTGTATTATACACAAATAATGTTACGTTATGTATCTCAGAAAGGCGTTGTCAACGTGCACAAACTTTGAGCTACTAAGCTCGGGGGGATGATAGAAGTCGCGCCAAGACGTGTCATTATTCCATACACATAGGTGTACATTATTAAATTTGGCAACGGAGGGCAAGACTGGACACCTGGACGCGATGTCCATCATGAACCTGGGAGTGAAATATTCTGCCAGAGCCAAGTTCAGTCAAATTTCGCAATACGAAAGAAGTAGGCCCTCGAGGCAATGATTCAATATTCCGCGCCACGCCAGATTTTCGCTCCCAACGAGTTCGAGTCCTAAGTCTCATCAAGTTTACAAGGACGACTTAGTACATTCTCGTTTCAATGATCACACCTCTCGTCGACTTTCTCTGGCCTTAATTTACCACCTCGTATACGGCCACGCCGATATTTACACTCGACGGAGGAAACAAAGCGTGGCGTACAAATCTGGGAGACAGTTCTTGGAGATGGACGTGAGAGATTGGGACAAGTTCGCAAGATGATACAAGTGATAAAGACAGAAATGCAGCTGACACTACAAAAACACGCAAACGATGAAAGGTGCCGTGGTCCGCCTCCTGGTGGTATTCTCTGGTATAGTTTGAGTAGTCTGGGCACTTACTCTACTTGGGAAGGAGACATCGAAGACTACATTTCGCGCAGAGAAAGTTCAGTGGATGGTGAAGGCATGTCTGGATAACCCAGGTTTTGAGACGTTTCCCTGGCTGGGTATTCACGGACGAGGCTTGACTTGGGGCGAAGAAAAAGCCAGCATAACTTCGCAGTGTTACATGCAAATGGAATCCGAGGCATAAGTGCTCTTCTAATATATTGAGTCATCTGTTATGTATATTTTCTCAGATATTGTGTCATAGCCAGATTGCTGCATACGCAATCAAAACCTGAAGCAAAAAAATTGGTAACTCAAAGCATCCTTGATTACCAACTGCGACCTTGGGGACTCTGAGAGGCTTGGCCATTGCTGGCGTTCAACCTAGAATATTTGCCTGCAACGGCGAAGTACTCGCCTTGCAGTCGACCCGGTGCAATCAATCAATATACTCTGAATACCTAGGATATCCAACAACAATTGAAGTCAAATGCAAACACGAGCACATCTATATTTGATGGATTCTTATCAATGTCGGCTCTATCATTCCTATGAGCTCTCAACCTCTAATCAACCACTTATCACCTCGACTCCACAACCGACCAAGGAGTTGCTCAAACTGAAAATGTGAACTTGCGGCATCAAGTGCCAGGCTTAACCCACCATCAAAATTACGACGCTACGCATACGTGTATGGAGGAAATAACTCATAATGTTCAAAGGTCAGATTTTAGTTCACGGGGGCCGGTGCTCGAATGGATCTCCAGCATGAGGGACGACAACTAATTGGGACGTGGAGTAACAAATTGCATGCTGGGCCTGGGGGTTTTGAGGGGATTTCAACTCGGTATTGTAGGAGCTGTGGCTAAAGCTCAGAGTAAATAGCCAGGAGGACTTGTATTTTCCATGAGTTTACGGCACTAGAGAAGTTGGGCTAGGCTACTTTACCGCAATCGCATCCTGTCAAGGATTTTTCGACACTTCAACCCGAATGTCTGGAACGCGTCGTAGGCAGGCTAGAAAGGTAGAGACTGAATTTCCCGAGGTACACACAAGTTTGCAGCGGCCAGCTGCTCGACCTCTTCGAAAGCTCGAGATGGATAGCTTTGCACTCGGATTTAGTGCTGATGTCAATATCGGGAGAGCCCCGTATCTAGTAGTTTTTGCGACTACCCCGGCTGCCACGCACCCGCAAAGGTTTATCGTCACGCCGGCTAGGAAGTTGAGATAATGAAGGGCAAAAAGCCCCTCTGGGTGCATGATTGAATCAGTCTTGAGAGGGTAGTACAGTTTGAGGGGAATTGCATGGGAGGCATAGCAGGGGATACACCACTGGCATAAGTGTCCTTTTCTTGTAGGCAGAGGACCTGCATGTCCTATAAAGCTGACGATTGAGAAATGGTAATAATTAATGATAATAATGATGGTAGGAGCTACTGTTGTTGAATGGTTCGTCCATTTCGTAGTATGTTCTAAAAGGATAAGGTGATATGTAGCAAACCGATAGACATTAACTGTTGTGATGAGGGAAGGCACGTCGAAAGCATAGAGCTGAAGGTCGAAACTGAGGTTCGAGTAATGAGTCGACGAACACATAGCACAATGCAAAGCTATGGTATAGGGCGATAGCGAGACGGGCCTTGACGTACGAGACCCCGATTTAGGGCGTAGCAGGTAGTATGAGGCCTGATAGGACATCCAATCCACTCCCAGCCTGCAGAGAATTAACGTCAAATAGTCGCAGGAGCTCACAGATCGAGCAGCAGGAGGGTGTCCAAAAGTGGAATAGTGGCCTTGCCGATACAAATGGACCTGAAGCAACAAAGGCGCCAATTTCGAAAAATGATAAAGGCTACGTGTGATTATATGATGCTACGTAGACAAGGCAGAGCAGAGGGCGAAAGAGTGGAAGAGGTCGCATTACCCAAGAAGGGCAGAATGGTGGTCGACGGCAAGGCGGATCCAGTAGCCTCCATACAGCCCCTGCTGACAGCGTCGCCATCTCTCACGAACCCAAGCCGCTCATAATTTACCTTTGGAAAGACTAGACAAGGTGGAGAGAGAACACAAGTATGGGGAATGGCTATTTGTTCATCCAGTATGTACCCCGTTATGCTACTAAGCCATCTAGCTTGACCCTCTCACTTGGCACGAGTACTCGGCCGTTTGTCATTCCTTTCCCAGCTCCAATGCGCGCGAGCAGTCATCCAGCTATAACGCGTCGCCAGAGATAAAGTGCGGAATGGATATGCCTCCACCATGAACTTCTCTCCGCGCGCCAACGTGGTCTGAGGCGTCTCCTTCCCAAGCGGAGTAGGTGCCTAGACTACACACACCATCCTGGGAAACACCAGCAGGCGGCAGACCACAGAACTATCCATCGTTGGCCTGTTGTTGCAGTGTTCCACGTGCATTCAGGGTATCGGCGCACACCGCCCTCTTCAATGCGGAAACTCCCTGCCCGTCACATTGCATGCCTCCTTTGCATCATCTCGTGAATCCTAATCATCTGCTTCCATCGTCTTCCTCACGCTTCGCCGTTCGCTGAATCCTCGCATGGGCCTGGGCCGTACATTCGATGGCCTCGGAGGCTAGAGAATAGGTCGGCGCGAGGGGTGATTGTGGAAATGAGCATGTACTCCATCGTACCTGCCGACCTGGTGAGGCTCAGGCAGCAATGGATTTGGTTGGAGAGGAAGCCTGGAATGGTGGGGGATGTTGAATGATTGACTCGTGGGCCAATGTCTCTGATGTTGCAGATACGACTGAAGATAGCTTTGGGTGAACGTGTCACTGCCAGCCTCATAGACCATACGGCGGTCAGCTGTTTTGCCTTTGCTCCCCTGCATGGTACTCACAGAGGAGAGTCACGTGCTCCATGTAGACATACCTCATGATGGAACGGGTCAATAAAATCCACAGTCTGGCTGTCTCTTGAATATACACTCATAAAGGCAGTCTACTTTGCACTGTTCATGTTTCGTGAATACATAGCCCTCGCACGCCCACTCTATCAATAGACCTATCTGACTAGCCAGTGACTGTCAGCATTGCTCCCAACCATCCAGATCCAGTGGATGCTTGAGGGAAACAACGACACAATCACATTGGGAATCTCGAGACGAATGCCGCGAAGCTAGGATTGGCAGCCGGAACAGTTGGCACTCTATTTTGTAGAGGCTCCCCTCTCCACGCCATCGACTTAGTTGGACTTGAGTTTGGTACTGGGTTACCACGATGCATCACAAAAGACCTTTCCATGATTAGGAAGTTTGGATCGATTTAGACTAAATTTTTACACTGACATCCCACCTATCCAGGCACAAAGCCACGCCCGTAACCAGGGCACCGTAGACAACTAGGATGGAAAAGGCAAGTTTATGACCGCATTCCAGCGTCGAAATGGATAAATTTACGGCCCCCGTTAGCAGGTTGGCTACGAGGAAGACAAAGAGCCCATTGCGATTGAAGGCATCCAGAATCCGACTAGTAGCCCCGCGATACAGCTCTTCTTCCTCCGTTCTCGTCAAAGGGCTCATTGACCTCCAGACGTCGGGGAATAAAAGCGTTTCCACTAGGCAGAACACGGTCAGTTGGCAAGAGTTGAATGCGGCAATCCAAAAAACGTAGGGTAGGTTTGCGAGGCGGCGTGATACTTGTAAATTAAGTCCGTAGACCCTATTGGTGCTGAATAGGAAGAGCACGACCCAGATGGCGGACCAGCTAATGAGTTGAAGCAAGAGCTGTTTTCGTTGCTGCCAGCCCGAGGTACTGGTGGGGAGAAGATGGCGCGGGAGCACAAAGAGCCCAGTTCCTTGGCCGGCGAGAAATATGGCGAGGTATCCGATGAAACTGAAGATTCCCTCCCGATTCATGCTCAAGATATCCACTCGCGGCGCGACCAATATGTATGCCTTGAGATTAGTGTATTCTAATGCGAGCTGATAGGTAGTGGCGAGGGCGACGGCGAGCCCAGCGTATGAAGGTATATAGCGGAAAGCTGACTGAAAGAGGGTGACAAAGGGAGGCAGGAGGCCGAGAGTAAAGAAGAAGTTCCAATGTACCCCGTATTCCGACACATGCTCTGCGTAGTCCAGCTCCTTCACACTCCAGAGCCGTAGGAGGCCCAAGACCAGCAGCGGCAGGCTATGCCGGCCCGACTTCCATAGTCTCCTCGAGAGCCCTGCCTGCTGGCCGTCTGACAGTATGATGGAGCGCGTGGCCACGACACCCGCCGAAAACACAAAGGAGCCAACGCCCACGTCCATCAAGGACGTACCCCAATTCTCCACCTTGGCAAAGCGGCGCGGGAAGATGCGAAAGTCGACGGCCAGAATGGATAGGGCGGTAATGACAAGCATGCTGCCACGATACATGGTCAAGAAAGGGCGCTTCGGCAGGCGGTAGCGAGGATCCGAGGGCGAGACGACTTCATGTTGAAGAGCTGCCCTCTTCAACGACTTCACATGCGCCTTCTTCCGCGCCTGCGCGAGCGGCCGGAGCAGCGAGAGGAGGCAGACGGGCGCGAGGAGGAGAATACTGAGCAGTAGCGGGTTGAAGGCGTAGAGCGTCGTCGCCAGCAGAATGGCCACCACGTTAATGAGGAAATCAGTTGTGACTGTCCAGACATTCGACGAGTGGAAGAGGCCGTGACGCGATTGCAGCATAGACCAGAGTATGACTGCGACCTAAGGCCAGCGGGCGAGAGTAAGTTTAGCTGGCCACGACCTATTTGTGTCGGGGATTGGATGGGGTGTAGGGTCGCGGCTACGTACGGGTGCTACGGCTGTCACGTAGTTGATTTCGCTCATGGTGCCGCCCGTCAGGTTCGACACGAAATCCTCCTTTAAAGCTTTGTACCTCGCCGTCGCAGCTTGCGGCGATCTCTGCGACATGGCCGAATTTCAATTGAGCGGGTGAGTGAGAGTTGACCCTCCTGCCAAGCGCACTCAAGGGGCACGTTGATATAGAAGCCATTTGGCGAGCGAATAAGTCACGAGTATCACGTTGTGCACGGAGTAGTTTGAATGAGCGGGAAAACCCTTCAATCCAGCTATCCATGTGGCACTATCAACACCCTATAGAAGCTAAAGCTATCAGGTAGAGTCACCTTCATAGGCATGAGCTGCATCCTACGTTGAGCATTGCCACGCTTGACACTCGACTAACGTGCTTCGTGTGGAATTTGTCCTGGACAGAGCAAAGGCACTGTATCTCCTACATTCAATTGCAGTATGTGTACCTAATTCCCATTGTCCGTCTAATCGCCACGTTTGTTGCTATGGAAATTGCTCTCATCACGAACGCCCCCTTTTGCTTTGGAAGAGGCTTACTCTCGTCTCACTCCACGCCTACGCCAAAGCGAACACGATCAAAGTTGCCGCGTACTATTCGGCAAGCTACGAATATCATGGATAATCTATAGGTCTGGAAAGGACAAGGGCGAGAATACAGACTCATGCCTTCACCTTTTGCATGCCCACAGCGTCTTCACGTTCGAGTAGATTATTGGGATTTTAGTGGCAATTCAAATTAGTGGTTAGAACACGCGCTTTAATGAGTCAAGCAGAGACGAGCTGCTTATTTACTAGACCAGCTGGATACATTTAGATGGCGTGTGTTGGTTACCCAAATAAATGGGTGTCTTGATCATAGCCTCGGGATGAACAACGACATGCTGCCCAAATCTAGACTGGCGCAAACAAGCCAAGTCACCCTTTGCGCCGGCAAACATCAAATAAATCAGGGTGAATGGGCGTACATTCTACATTCGGAATAATACTGCGTGTGTGTGTGTGTGTGGAGATGTTGGAGGTGAAGATTGTTGTACAGTAGAGTCTTGTCTCCAGGTAGCTTGTAAACTACCAGTCATGTATCACTAGTGGTTAAGCGCATTCCGTGCCACTTCTTGATCATGTCTCCAAGTACGCCGTTGACCAGTCTTTGTTGCTGTAACATCCGCAGCCCGCGAAAGCGCGCACTGACAACGTGGATCTCATACATGCTACCACAGCCACCGCTGATATCCTGCACCTTGAGGACTGAAGGCTCCAGCTCACGCGCCAAGAGCTCGTAGATTTCCTTCTCCGCCGCATTCAGATTTTCTGGCGGGGCCAGCTCTGCTGTGGTGGATTCGCGCTCTCCTGTGTTTTGGTCTTGCTTTGCCGGGTGGCCGCTGAATGGCCGTTGGAAAGAGGGAGATGGAGGCAGGCCTGGTGTTCGTGAGTATGGCGAGCCAGACGGAACTCGATTACTAGACAAATATTTGGCCCGGGACAAGCCGGCTCCAAGCCGCGTCGTGAGGACCCCGCCCGCTATGCGTCTCCGCGGAAGCAGCTTTGGGCGTAGTGCACCGATCATGATTCTTTAATGAGCCGTCGCGCTATTCTTCAAATGTATCGAGGGATTCAGCGGCGCAGATTATCGTCGGTGGTGCGTAGCTCTGGTGGTGGAATCAATGAGATTAGACTGCAGGTTTCGTCAGTTGAAGCTGTGGGCAAGGAGAGGAAATGGAGTGAGTGGAGCGGGAGCGACCTCGGCCCAAGCGGTTTCCATGGCACATTTTTCCTCTCGTATCCGTGCGCGCGAGCGTAGTGTGAGGAAGTTTGGGCAGTCCGCGCTCATCGCCCGTCCCCGAGAACAACTTGCATGGTTACGGCTTAGTCAGCGCAGAGGCACGGCTGAGAGGCCATCAACTTCGTCGTTCAGAATTGGGGTCGGTAAACCCAAGGAAAAACTAGAGGATACAGTTAATGATTAGAGGCCAATTTGCCTTGTGTTCTTCCTTCACCCACTACCTATACCATTCAAAGCGCCTCAACTTTTAGTGTGCAGGGAACACTATACTACTTGGCCTAGCACAAGGGCCTTGAGCTAGGATCATTTACAGTGAAGACTCTCGACATGACTTTGCATTTCATCATGAGCCTCGCCTCTCCTGCGGTCCAAGCTCTGGACGGAGGTTTTTGTTTTTTTTTTTTGCATCAGATTTTAATTGCGTATGCAGCTAACTAGCTATGACACAATATCAGAGAAAATGTATAGAAAAGATGACTCAATTTACAGCAAGAGCACTCATGCCTCGGATTTCATTTGCAAGTACCACTGCGAAGTTATGCTGGCTTTTTCTTCACCCCAACTCAATCCTCATCCGTGAATACCTACCCAGGGGAACCTCTCAAAAGCCCTGAGTTATCTGGACGGAGGTTGAAAAGGCGGCGTTTAGCGGCTACTCCCGCTACAGACCATCTACCACGCTGAGGTCCTTTCTGACTCAGGCCACACCTCGTACACTGCTCCTATCCTGTGATGATACTAAGAGAGCTCTCTGTTGGAAATACTGCACAATGAAATGGGCACAGTGTTCCTGCAACGAAAGAAGAAGTTGGCTAAACGAGCGAGGTGTGCGCTACATGGACGAGTGTATGCGACATACAACGCAAGCCACGCCATACACCCGCTCACGTATCCAATGGGTAGCCAGAAGCGCTACCATATTACCCATTCCATCCTCTCATCTACACACAGGAGCGTGTGAGAGGCCCGTACTTGCAAACCACTCGCTGTTCCCATTCCGAAAATCCCTCATATCATTCCCGTCGTGGATATTCATATATCTCAGTGCCTGCCCGTGGCCTTCAACCTGTTTCTTCGGAAACCTTTGCCCTAGAGAGGGAGCAAAGGTAGTAGTGGCAACTGCGGGCGCGAGAAAGATGCTCGAGAAGCCTGTATTGTGGTTGGTATATGGTTTGGGAAGGTACGCTTGCGCTGGGACAGCTAGGATAGTTTGTGGAGAGATATCTTCATTTGTATGCAGGAGAGAAGTTGCTATGAGAATTGTTGTGTTATAGTTGGGGGTGGCTCGTTGCTCATCCCTAGCTTGTTCGTTTGTAGACCCATCACGTGACCAATATACAGCGCACCAAAGTGTGCCTCCAACTGAGCAGTCATTCCATCTATCCTCTATTAACAACCCATTCCCAGAGGGCAAGACTGAACACCGGTACGCGGTGCCCTCTACGATCCTGGGAGGGAAAGATTCTCCCAGAGCCAAGTCTACTCAAATTTCGCAATACCAGACAAGTTGGCCCACGAGGCAATGACTCATAACACTCCACCGCGTCAACTTTTCCCTCCTCAGACCAACTCCCAAGTCTCATCAAGTTTACAAGCACGGCTTAGTACATCCTCGTTCCAATGACTACTCCTCTTATCAACTAGGCTCTGGCCTTAACTGGTCGCCAAATACACGCCCACGCCGATAGTTATACCCGACGGAGGAAACAAAGCGTGGCGCACAGATGTGGGAGACAGTTCTCTGGGATGGACGTGAGAGGGATTGGGACAAGTTTGCAAGAGGACACGGAGGATGCATACAATCTCGACGGGCGTGTGTAAATTTTGAATTTCGACAAGGAGTTTCACGAATTGAGCCTAGTGTGCAGCGGACACTATAAAAATAAGCCAACGATGGTAGTATCCTCTAGTATAGTCTGGGTAGCCTGGGCACCTATTCGACTCGGCAAGGAGACACCTCGGACTACCTTTCGCGCAGAGAAAATTCAGTGGATGATGGAGGCATGTCTGGATAGCCTAGGGGTTTTGAGACGTGACCCTGGCTGGGTATTCACGGACGAGGCTTGACTTGGGGCGAGAAAAAGCCAGCATACCTTCGCACTGGTACCTGCAAATGGAATCCGAGGGACGACTGCGCTTCCCCTATATTCAGTCATCTTTTCTGCACATTTCCCGATATCGCGTCGTAGCCAGGTAGCTGCATCCGCAATCAAAACCTGCAGCCCCAGGCAGGCGAGGCCTCGACACCGGGACCGCTGGAGGTGCGCGTATCCATCTTTGTCTCGCCTCCATGTGACGAGAGGGGCCGACTTGATCCAATCCGTCGTCGCCGTATGGGGCGCCGGGCACGCTCCGCACGCTCATCGCACGGCTTCTCCTGCGTCGTCCAGAGCGGGCGATTGATAAGGCTTCAAGCTTGGCACAAAGTCTGGCGGTGGTCGTGATGAAACCAAGCTGCTTGTATCGTACCTTTGGAAAAATTACACTGTGTGAGGAGAGAAGTGACATGGCTTTGGGGAATGGCTATTTGCTCATCCAGTATGTACCCCGTTATGCTACTAAGCCATCTAGCTTGACCCTCTCACTTGGCAAAAGTACTTCGCCGTCTCACATCCCTTCCCAGCTCCAATGCAATGTGGGGGGGGAGTGAAACTTGGTCGTTTGGTACAAGATAATATGGAGCACTCTGCCTACTGCGCCCGCAAACTCCGCTTAGGTCTCCACCTCGGCGAAACCACGGACCACCGCAACACTGGATCGCTCCATGATAATGATGCTAGGCTTTACCCTGAAAGATCAAGGCAATGCTGTTAGTACATCATACTGACTCGGGTTACCACCGAGGCCACATAATTAATCGTCACGCAAGCGTCAACTCCAGCGTATTTTCCATAGTCTAGGTAGAGATGGAGAAAGTAGATCATTACAAGTTTCACACACACAACGCAACTTTACCTACTGCAGTAGAGACGTGATACTACCCTGTGATCCCCACAAATGTAAAGCGCGAGTCTAGTTAGGGGCGAAGCAATTTTCCCTAGGTCTCTCAGATAGGTAGAGTATACTTGGCGTTGATGTCGGCACCACTCAAGGCCGGAGATACTATCTACGCCGGCTGAGGGGGGAGAGAGATTCTCTATAGCACACTCAAGTCTCTGGCTGGCTTGCCTCTTTGAATGCCCCAGAGGGGTAGGCATATCTCTAGATTTCGTCCCGACGCTGATATTAGGAGAGCCCCGCACCCAGTAGTTTTCGCCATTTTCCCCCGACTCCCATGCACCCGCATCTGGCCGAAAGTAATTTGGCTCGAGAGGGGAGAGACGGGCGGGATCATGGCCGCCATAAGCGTACACTGCAACGAAGACCGCTGGGGTCATACTACCGGAAAAGGCGCCGTGAGGGATGCATAGGCGAGAGTATACTCCTCAAGACACAAGTATCCACCTGTTCTGTTTTTGTCATTGAATTAGTAGGACAATAATCTCCACACAAACCAAGCCATGCCCTTCTATCTTCATATAAGGGCCCATGCAATTCTTCGTTTTCTGGCCACCATCGGGCTCAGAGTTGCCGACAGAACAATCCGTAATAGGTCACTGTACTGCACGGCTCTACGTTCTCGCCGCAGGATTTCCCTCGTCTCTTCCATCCGTTCGTTGATAGCCCGTCTGAGGCCTAGAAAGGCTCGTGCCTGCCCTTGCTACGGCTTTGGGACGTCTACTATGCGCGGGATAGCCGGGAGATCCATGAAGCCCGATTCGGCCGGAATCATGGCACGGAAATTCCCCATTATCCGGAATGGCCTGGAATCTATGGAGTCGCAATATTTGGCGGTTGTATAGATGGGATTCTGATTTGGAAGTCCTTTGGATACTGCCTCAAGTCGAGGGAACTCCGAGGCGGGTCGGCTGTTCTGCGTAAGTAAATACAACGAAAGATTGTCTCCGAGATCAAATGAGTGATCCCATTTGAATACAAGGCACTGCTCAGTTGTGATGGCTCCATTGCCGAACATGCGTGAAGTAGTAATGAAAAAGCTGAGGGCAGCCGCAAACTTGCCAAGGTTCAAGCCCTCTAGCCGACACCTACCGACAATGGAGATGCTTCCAGGGACTACTCGGCTCTAGAAATTTCCATCTAGTACTTCTGCTGCCACCGTAGTGACTGCTGAGTTTCCCGTCGACAATCTCCGTCCACACCGGGCCTACTACTAGCGAGATCGCGTAGTGCCACATGACGAGCTATCTGTAAAGAGACACGATATCTCGAGCGAGGGATCTTTCATGCATTATGTTCAACTTCAAACTTTGGCCGGTTAGCATTTCTCTCTCATGATCGATGCGTACAAAAATGCCGCGTAACAGTGACTGGTGTTGAAACATGATTGCCATGGGTATCAGAAATGGATGGCGTTTATGGTAGTGCGGCGATTGTTCACGATGGAGAGGGATAGGTGTCCTTTATATGTAAATCGAGCAATTTACATCACTTTGATGTGATGACGACTCCGATTACATTCACAGTGCCCACACCCACTCTGGGATAATCACCCCTTTTTATTCTGGTCTTATCTCCTGGATCAAGTCTTTCTGCCCTTTTATCTTTGATAATAGGCCATGCCATTCTTCTTCTTGATGGCCATCATGAAGCCGAGAGTTATGGATAAATCAAGTCGTCAACATGGCCTTATTGTTCTACCTCGTTGGCTATCTATTGCCGGATTTTCACATGCGAAAGTTTAGCGGGTCCTTCGCTATGCAGTAATTTTCCAGAATTTCCGGTGGCCCTATAGTGTGTCTCTCTGGATTGGAAGATCACAGTGTATAGCCTGCTCGTAGTCTGAAGCAACCTATGTCCTTTGGCATCTTTCTAAATGTCATCTGATTTGATTGACTTAGGTTGTGACCAAGTTCATATGATTTATTTCGTATGCGACAGAGATAAAGGCGACGAATAGTTTTGAAACAAAAATACAAAGGGATTAACCACTCATATCATTGCTTTACTTGCTGCGGTAAGTATGTGCCGATATCCTGTGGAAATAACACCAGATCTGAGGCTCAGCATCTGCCAAAAATTATGTGATTAGATGCTCGCCATAGCCCGCAGCTATATATTTAGAAGAATATCTACGGCTCAGGGAATTTTCCAGTCCCCGCGGAAGGCTAAGTCCGGAGTGGTACGCCACATTACCCCTGTGTCAACATTGCTGTCTTGCTAAGTGCTGAGGCAATAGAGGTCTAACCACTAACCTTTCGTTCTATGTAGAGCTATACTAAGTGGGCATCAATGAGTTGATATCCTCCTTCAAACTGAGGCTATGCTGCGTTGAGCTGTGATGATTTTGCGCATGATACATAATATAGTTTGTAGCCCTGACATCACTCCAGAGATTGTTGGTTGAAATCCAATTGGAGGTGCAGCCAGACTCTAAATCATCTCAGGTATGGTAATAGGGCTGGAAGTGGCAAGAGGCACGTATGATTTGATTCAAGATGGTTCAAGCTTGGTTACTAGGTCAGGTGGCCTACTTCAGTGAGGGAGAAGCATACTGACTTGAAGATCAAATTAAAAGTATATATATATATATATATATATCATGAAATGCAACCGTCATACCTTGATAAGTAGCCTCATTATTTGAGATGATCATTGCTTAGAGAAAGGCGATGAATGGAACACTTTTTCGTAACCATAAGTGCCTGCCATTAAATGACGGCGTACTTCAGCTTTTTGGGTGGTCCGTATTTTAACCTTTTATCCAGGCGTGCAAACCTCGGCTACACAGGAGTGAAAGGTGCTTTGATGTCTAACAACGAGCCTTTCAAGTCTTAGTCTTGAGATTTTCGAGGTGAGGAGAATTCTCAAGTGTATTCTTCGGTTATCGAGTCTAATAAGCTGACTTTGGATAATGCTAATAGTTAAGTTCCAAAAGCTTGTCACGCAAATGAGTGTGATGAATCGGTCCTATGTAGAACAGCTTTAAGCACTCTGTTCACCTTTGAGCCATGCATACGCTCCTAAAACGAAAATAAATATCATAGCATCACGACTGATTGCCATCCAAATGTCAAAGTACCTCAAACCCCATTGAAGATATCTTTTGATTGGTTCCGGCACGAGCTCCATTGCCATTCCCGTGATTCCACCCAGCTGCACACGTTCCTTTTCAAGTAGATACTGGGTCGTAAATAATATAGTTTCTAGTGTAGCAAAAAGATAAAAAATGTTGATGGTATCGGAAAAAAGTAGTTCGCCATCAGCACTATTATACCCTAAGAAGGAGCGCTCACGCATAATCTTCGAGCCCGTAAACTGTGAAGTTATAGCAACGTATAATCCCAAGGATAGTGCACATAGGGCGTGAACTATTCGCCAGAATAGGGAACGTGAAGATGTTGATGTAGCTTGAGTATTACTAGGAGTATTTTGAAAGGAAGGCATACCGCCAGATCCTTCACCAGGAATACCACCCATCATCTGTTGCAGAATCTTCATCATAGGATCTTCGGATGCCGCAGCGTTTGTCATCCCAAGTAGCTCATTGATCTGAGCGGTACTTGCACGAGAATCAGACCATTCCATCTGTTTAGGCCCCATTTGATCAATCGTGGCTGGATCACCGAGTACTGGAGGAGTTCTAATCTCATCACAACTTCTTTCTATACTCTTAGGAGCTAAACAAGGACCTTGAGATAGAAGTGATTCAGATTCTTCACTAGACTTAGTTTTGACTTCAAGAAGTAGGTCCGAGAGAAAAGGTACCTTTGATGGAGCCGCCTAGACCAGTAATTTTACTCAGACGTGCAGAGCCGCCGGCGCGAATCTTAGCTTCGCGTCGCTCTTTGCGAATTCGGGCATTTTCCGATAGGTTAGAAGAAGGTGTGCTGACTTCCGAAGGTTCTGAGTCCGCTGAATTTTCCATCAGAGCCTTATTTTGAATTCCAATAATATCGAAAGGCGACTTGACTAAACTCTTGCTGAGATTATTGAATCTATTTAGTTCTACAGCATCATTAGTTGAAACAAAGAAACGACCAAGGGATATGCGCCAATAGCGAATAAAATTCTCACCAGTTTATTTTTCCCGGTACAACTTGTGTGTGTAGGGGATCAAAATTCTGCTATCGAGCTTGCTTTTCCCTGCTTTCAACGATCTCTACGACTTCTCTGACAATCGGTGTCATCAGAGGGCTCTATTACTACCTATGGTGAGGCTGACAGACTAGTAAAATGTCAGCCTTGCGATGGTGACAACTTCGTGAACATGGCAGTTTTGAGCCACAAGCAGCATGGTTTGATTGGATTTTTCACCAAAGTACCTAGTCTTTGGTAATCAAGCAGGAGGGCAAGACTGACACCTGTACGCGGTGCCCTCTACGAACCTGGGAGTGAAATATTCTCCCAGAGCCAAGTTCAGTCAAATTTCGCAATACCGAACAAGTTGGCCCATGAGGCAATGATTCAAGACTCTCCACCTAATCAAATTTTCACACCTGACGAGATCAATCACCACCAAAACCTCATCAAGTTTGCAAGTACGACTTAGTACATCCTCATTTCAATGATCACACCTCTCGTCGACTTTCTCTGGCCTTAATTTACCACCACGTACACGCCCACGCCGATATTTATACCCGACGGAGGAAGCAAAGCGTGGCGCACAAACCTGGGAGACAGTTCTTTGGGATGGGCGTGAGAGAGATTAGGACAAGTTCACAAGATGATGCAGAGGATGGAAACGATCTCGACGGGCGTGAATTTTAGAATTTTGACGAGTTTTCGAATTGAGCTTTGTGCGTGCGCCAAGACTTCGGTTGCGAGAGTGCGGGCGACACTATAAACACCGCCATGGTTGGATGGTGCGGTGGTACATCATCTTGGCCGGTTTCTCAAGTAAGGTTTGGATAGCAAGGACACATATCCCACCCGAGACAGGAGACCGCTGGTTCGAATCCGGCAAAACCTAACTACATTTCTCGCGGCGCTGGTATGCATGGATGATGAAGGCATGCTTGGATAATCAAAGGTTTTAAATTCCCTTTGGTGGGTACTTACGGAGGAGGGTTGACTGTTTGTGTAAGCAAACATACCTCATAGTGGTATTTGCGAATGAAATCCAGAGTATGAGTGTCTCTAACGTCAAAAGAGTCATCCTATATGTATACATAGTACCGGTCATGTGTCATAGCTAGATAGCTGAAAACACATTAAATGATTTAAAAAAAAAAAAAAAAAAAAAAGGTAATCAAGCACTTTAGGCTCCACGATTATCCGGTACAAACCTAGAACAGCGCTCTTGCACTCTTACATTAAGGAAAGAAATCTCTAATTTACTATCTATAGCGGATGATCATTTCGCTTAGTCATCACAAGTAGAATCTGACTACCTTTGCTACTGGTCCTTGTAATTTTTAAAAATGGTAGCAATGGAAACTGCAAGCGCGAGATAAGACTCAAAAAACCTGCAGCCTCAGCCAGGCGAGATCTAGTCACCAGGACCACATGAGGTGCGCATATTCATCTATATCTCCCTTCTTTGTAATAGTCGTGGCCGACTTGCTCCAATCCACCAACTCCGTATCGGGTGCTGGGTACACTCCGGATACTCGTCGGATGGTTTCACTTTCATTATTAAGGTTCAGTGACGAGAACGGCTTCGATCATTCATCAAATTTGACGGTGGTTAGCTCTATGATCATGGTGATAGCGGCGCTGTGCTGAAAGATGAAGATGATACAGACCGCAAAAGCGATTGAGAACCCCCATCGAAGTGAGGGTTTTGTTACTCAAACTCGGCTCTGTAGACTCTACAGTGAGAGCTGGAGGTTCGTAGGGGACACCACTGACAGGTGTTGAGAATAGACCCCCTAGTGTTGGTAGGTTTTTGGCGTAAAATCCAACCTGCAGAGTTTTAACGACTTCACAACCTGTTGGGAAATATACTCTACACGATATTATATGTGTATATGTGATGAAGCAGAGAAGACCTGATGTTTTACAACTATGAGAACATTGGACTTGTGTATATATCTATGGGAGAAATCCCCACTTGTCTCTTTTTTTTTTTATAAAAATCATTTAATGTGTATTCGACTATTTAGCTATGACACATGACCGGTACTCTATATACAAATAGGATGAGTCTTTTGAAATTAGAGACACTCATTCTTTGGATTTTATTTGCAAATACCACTTTGAGGTATGTTCGCTTACACAAATAGTCGACACTTCTCCGTAAGTACCCACCAAAGGGAAATTTAAAACCTTTGATTATCCAAGCATGCCTTTATCATCCATGCATATTTGCGCCGCAAGAAATGTAGTTTAGCTTTGCTGGATTCGAACCAGCGATCTCCTGGCTCAGGTGGAATATGTGTCCTAGCTATTCCGACCTTACTTTAGAAACCGGACAAGATGGTGTACCACTGCACCATCCAACCATGGAGATGTATATATTGTTGCCTGCATTGTCCACACTTGTCTCATGTGCCCGTCAAACCTAGTGATGACCAGCCACCTCTCATCTACCATGATAAGCCAATGTACACTGTAGTACTTGAATATCCAAACGTATATGCAACAGTAGGTGCGAGTAGCGCACTCGGGAAATCTGTCGAGAAAGCCAATCTTGTCGGGAATCTGAGACAAAACAGAAAATGGTTGTCATAAATTCGGGTGTTAGAATTTCCAACATAACCCGATAAATCCAACCACTTACACCCCAAATATGAACTGCACACAGGATAAAACCTTTCTAATAATGTATAAAATCAACTGCCACCCTTCACTTTGTCCAATTTTCCCGGAAAATCTTTTTCAGCTAAACTCAACTCCCCACTTACTGAAGCACCTCCAAATCTGAACGTCATATTATTGAGGTTATAGGATAATCAGAATAATATTTGCGGATGTTAGAGTTCAATGGAAGATAATGGGAAAGCCTTGGTTGAGATATATTAATACGAGTCCTTCTACGTCGAGTGAAAGATGCCATTGTCATGAAGAGATTACACGTGCTAATATACACTACCTAGCCGGCAAAGACGAATTCTTCACCTTCTAGTGGTGCCGGTGTAATCGCTCAGTATGCTCTGCGTATCTGGGATAGTCAAGAAGAATTGCATCCGAATCGAAATCGAAAGCAACCTCAAGTATACCTCCATTTGACGACTTCTCGACAATATCTTTCTTACCATTCTCATCTGAGTTCTCAACCTCTTTTTAACCACGCATCATCTCGCCTCAACGACCAATAAAGAAGTTGCTCTAATTGAAAATAGGAGCTTGCCCCATTAATTTTCAGCCATCTCTCACTACATATTTACGACGCTAATTATACCCGCCAGGAGAAAATCAAGTCGAAAAATACAAAGCTCGGGTCCTGGCTTTTGGAGGATTGATGCTCTTAGGGGGTTCTACATCTTGAGGAAGGACAGGTGGCTGAGATGTGTAGCGAGAGGTGGAACAGGTCTCTGAAGACCATGCTGGGACTGATATTTTTGAGGGGTTTTCAATCTTGGAATGTTTGTGGGCGCCAAAACCGAGATTTCGGCTAATTAGCCAGGAGGGCGTCTTTTGTCGATGAGTCAACGGCACTCTCCAGAGCTGTGGACGGCACAAAATAAGTTGGGCTAAGCTACTATTCAGCACGAGCTTCGGGAAGGAGGTGGAAAGAGGCTAGAAAGGCAGAGCGTGAATTCTCCGAGGCACCCACAAGTCTGCAGCTCCCAGCCGGCCGGCCTCTTTGAACGCTTCAGAAGGGGTACTATGTCTTCGGATTTAGTCCTAATGTCGGTATTAGGAGAGCTCCGCACCCAGTGGTTTTTGCGATTTTTCCCGGCTGCCATACACCCGCAAATGGCCATCGTTTCGTTGGCTGGAGAGGGGAGATGATGAAGGGCAAAGGGCTCCTCTAAGTGTATGATCGAATGGGAACTTGTGAGGGGTGGTACTGGTTGAGGGGAGCTACATGGGAGGCATAGGAGGGGATATACTACTGGCATAGGTATCCTTGGCCTGTAGGCAGAGAGGACCTGCCTATCCGACATAGTCATAGACTCATACAGGAAAATAAAATTAATTAGTAATACGCATCTGCATGTAAAAATCGGATTCTCTGGACGGTTGGGCTTGAAACTTTCAACAAATGGGTAGAGTCTAAGGTGGTTTGGTCATACAAGTGGGCCGAGATTTATGTACTTATATGATAGTTAACTTGATCAAGTCCCGCCCCACTCAAGCTCAAGTTCCAGAATGAGTGCGGAGGGTACTAATTGCCTAGCACGCTAGTAAATCAAACCTAGATGATTTATCACCGCACCGTCTAGCCTCGAAGGTGTTTGTAGTTACTCCTTCAATCTAGGTCTCACCTGTAAACTTGATGTAACATTCCAAGGATTTGATCTGGGTTGGAATGATAGATTGATGTGATAGAGATTTATGAAGCATTTCCTCATGTGTCACCCTTAATAATTCAAAGTTTTCTCAAAGTTATTCATAGGGGAAGATATGGATTCCTGATTTGTAGGGGACACCACATATAGGTGTTCAGTCTTTGCCCTCTCACGATTTATTGTTTGCGTATCTACGAGGCATCTAAATATCTTCGTGGCCACGCTTAAGCTATAGCCGCACGCAACGTAAATGTGGAATTAACGATATTTACCTCGAGGCTATTACTGTCAAGTTTAAGAAGACATCAAGCAAGTGTAACGAACATCTTTCCGCCACGATCACCTCAATCTCGTGGTACCAATAGTTCTCGCTAATGGTCCGACCTATTAGTCACATGACGCACAAGTATTCTGCTTGGTTGTGTTGTTGATGCTAGTGCAGATATTAAGTATAAGTATCTGGTTAGTTGCACTCTAGAATAGTTTGTCTAACCTCTTATTAATATATTTTCAGTTGTACTTCATCCTAACGTACCTCTGATCTACTTGTGACTCCGTTCCAACGAGCCTCATCCGTGATACTCAACACAGAACACAACACCCATGATATAAGGAATTACTCTCGCTTTCAAATTAAATATACTTTCGCAAGTATAAGTTTTAAACAGTGATACAATCAAAAATTACTCATCTCAAGCTCTTTGAAATAAAGATCAAATAACTATGTCGTTTACTCGGATTTCTGGAAACGACGATATTTTTGTTGGAGGGTGCTACAGCTCTCAATTAAACAACAAATTTAGTTCTAATCATCGTTAGAGTTTGCGCACTTTCTCGCACTTTAGAACTCCGGAATGCTGGTATAACGCACATTGTCTCTGTTTTTAAGTCAGATTCAAGGACAGTTAAAGATTGCGAGGGATTTAAGCATCTCACTATAGAAGTAGATGATTTAGAAAATGAAAATATTTTGCAAAGCTTTGAAAAGAGTGGCAATTGGATAGAGAGCGCGCTCAAAGAAAGAGGAAAGGTTTTCGTTCACTGGTATGTGAAATCCAATCTTAGTTGAATTTTCCTGAATGATTGAAAAACTCACGGCCTTTCCTCATTTAAGATTGCTACTTATTTTAATTCTAGTGCCATGGGCAGATCACGTTCTGTGACTATAGTTTTGGCATATCTCTTACGCAAAACTCCTCAGCTTTCAGTTCAAGAGGCACTGTCTATGCTACGAGATAGTTACCCTCTAGCTGAACCCAATAGTGGATTTATGGCTCAACTTGAACTTTACAGAGAAATGCAGTGTACCCCTGATATTACTATGCATCCAAAATATCAACGTTGGCTCTTTGAGCAAGACTGTAGTTCGGCACTCGCTGCTGGAGTACCACCTGAAACAGTAAGATTCAGAGATGAAGAGTCAAACGAGGATGATGATCAAAATTCCAAAGAGTTTATTGAGCTAAGATGTAGAAAATGTCGGCAAGTCCCCTGCTACTGATAGAACTGAAAGGAGACTAAGATCCTTTCGCCACAGGAGAATATTAGCAACATCTGCATATTTTATTCAGCATACTCCTAAATCTAAAATCGAAAATTTGAAAGAGGAAGCGGTATCCAACTCAACTTTTGATTCCTCTTACCCGAAAGAATTGCCATCTACTTGCACCACGCATTTTATCAATCCAATTTCTTGGATGAAACCCTTCCTTGACGAGGGACTACTTATGGGAAGATTAGAGTGCCCGAATCAAAAGTGTTCAGCCCAGGTTGGACGTTACTCATGGCAAGGTCAGCGATGCTCGTGTGGCACTTGGGTATGCCCATCTTTCTCGCTACAAAAATCTCGCTGCGATCAAGTTAAGGTCGTGAAATAATCTCTGAACAAGATATCATGATGTTCAAACCATAAAACTTTACAACTAATTTTGGGAGTAAATAAACTGAACAAAAGCTCAACTACTTCACTGCTACCAGGCTGAGATGAGATGAAGCCATTTCTTAATTTACAAATCATGTTTAGTACCTGCATTACTATGCTTGTCTAAAAATCACGGCTGAATTGAATCTATTTACAATTTAATTACTTTTGCAAATGGGCCTCTCTACGCCGCCTCCTAATCGACCACTAGTGATGTTAAGCTAGATAAAGTCGACTATCATATAGGCTATGAATCTTTACCGGCCAAAGTGATAAGAAGAAATCAAATTGCACTCGTGTTTTGGATAACGATAAGTCTGAATGCCTATAAAATATATTATAAATGTGCCTGAGGGTAGTTTCTTCAGCTTTGGTCACTTCTAGTCCGAGCCCTCGACTCAATTATCTTTGCATCTTTTATAGGCTCTTATGTCGATTTTGTATATTGGTCTTTTATCACAGACACGGAAATAGGTTTTTTAGATTGCTCAATGAGAGAGACTAGTATTGATTCCGACATTGTTTAGTGGAAGACTTATCCCTACCATCAGAGGGCTACACCGTCTTTATCTATGTACAGCTAAATCCTCCATTTTTCATCAAATCTAGTCATACAGAACCTAGCATAAAAAACTTGATTCGTATCATCGTTTTAGGGTAAAGGTTTATCGTGCTTATTGCCACTTGAGTTACACGCCTGCTGAAAATGCGATATATTCAGGTATCAATCCAATAACCCACAATACACAGAAACCAGTCACAGCCCTGATTATGACCCCATAAATAGTTGTAGAAGTAGCCCGAAGCTTAGCGCTATTAGGCTAGTCATTGTTGACTAGGACCCGATTCGAAAAATCCTCATACCTATCTTTATTTCAGTACAACTGAGATAGAGCGCTTGTCATACCCTTTTGGCTGTTTTCGCTATTAGGATTCTTGGCTCACCATAATAGACCAACCTCTTTATGTCTTCCCTGATCTCTTCGATATGGCAACATTTCTCTTCTGTCTTGTGAACTTAAAGCGGTGAGAGAGTAGATGTTGAAGATGTTTCTTTATTTAGGCTTCTATTGAACTCGTTTTTGGAAGGCAATTGGAGAGCTAGATATACATTTGAAACAGTAGTAATGGGTAGATCATTGTAAAGATTAGAATTTCATATTTTTGATGAAGCGTTTTTGTTTAAAACCTGGACGCTGGCAAAATCTCCGCCGATAGATTTAACGACTAAAATATGACGAAAAGCATCTCCTAGCGAAAAATCGAATACTTCTTGACTTCATCTTGCTCTGAGAGAGTATTTCAATCCAAGTCTGGTTGAGGATATTACTGTTGTAATGGAAGTTGTGAACGTAAGCTTAAGCTGTTAGACTTATGTTTAAAATCATCTAGTGAAGCGAGTTGGGAGATTGAAAAGTCTGAAAACTATTGCGGAGAATCTTTGATTCAACCCACTTAGTATCAGAGCGCTATTTAAACTAGTCACTACATCTAAGTGAAGGACACGATTCACTTGTTTATGTTAAATAACTGGGAGGTTGGTCAATGTTTGAGTCGCCATGAATGTGGCTAGTAATACTAAAACTGTTGGAATTACTACGGGGTAGTTTCACGATCGATAGTAATGATCCAGCAAAAGGTGGTACGATTATATGTTTTTCTAATTGTTCATGATGTCTTCTTTTTACTGAATTATTACGATCGATCATAAAACTACACCGTAGTAATTCCAACACTGATCAGTGATTGTATTCGACACAATCAGAGACAGATAGGCTTAACAACGAATAGATACTCGAACTTGCTTCTCCACTCAAGCTTGGAGCTATTCAGCATCGAAGAGCCGTGCTAAAATACTACCCTAGGAGATTGAGTCTCGAGTCCTCAGAAGAAGATAATTCAATCACTTACAAAGAGCGTCATCCACGCAGAACAACCAAGTGCTATCTCGATCTCTATATGGAGTGTAGCTGAGATCATTACACTTGAAAAATCTCAATGAAACTGTTTACTTTTCAAACGCCCAATACGAGAGAGTAAACGAATTCAGATCCAGTATAATCATACCGTCAACCATGTTTCAATCAAGAGTACCGGCAGCTCCACAGCCAAAAGTAGCATCCTCATCTGCAGAACTTAAGATTGCCAATGTGTTCGAGGGGACAAGAGAAAACTTACAAGATGAAGAGGAGAATTTGGTACAAAGAGAGACATTACTTCAAGCACTATAAGAGCTTGGACTACAGCCTCAACTCTTGGTCCGAGAAATTGACGCTCAATAATGGCACCAGTTAATTACGAAAGTAAGCATGGCAACTGTAAAGCAGCTCACAACTTTCGTAGTGGGGTGTACTACAAGTTACCAAACGTCCAAAATGATCGATGACGAACTTCTCGGTGCTTTCAGTGAGGATTTTGACAACTGGAGTACTGAATTATCTGACGAGATTCATGAAGATGTGAAACGTAATTTAAGACTATTACTACGAAGAGGAGGAATAAATACTTGCAGTGTCAGAGGTGGCATTGCATGCCGGCTGGCCTCCATCCTTTAATTCGAAGAGCTACCTGAATGGATAGACAATGATCTTTTGACAGTTGATCTGCCTCTAAGATCAGGCCTCTGCCATAAGAAGTGTTGAAGGGTATGATGTCATGGTAGACCAGTAGACTAGCTACATTCGGCTTAGTCTCATACGCTATGAACTAAATGGGGTTCCATAGAATTTAGCTAGAATAATAGACTGTTAGAGATTGATAGCAATCAACATCATCATATATATATACGACTATTTACATAGAGTACTATTGAAGATCACCCTGCCGTTTAACAGGTTATGGCCCGTGTCTGCGTAGCAGATTTTCAGTAGTTATTTGACTCTTGCTATAATTCATAGGCCAGCAGTGAATCTGCCATCGGCACCTTGAATTCTCCACGTAGTCATCCCGCTACTACGGAATCTGATAAGAAAGATTTTTCTGCAAATCAATCGATTAAAGCAGAAGATAATAATCATCATAAATACTCGCGACAATCATCTATACAATCAACTATAGTTCCATATCTCATCATGGATCAATCAAGCTCTTCAGTCACTATTCCTAGGAATGCTCACCTAAAAGGAGAGGAAAATTTTAAGCAATGGCTTAATGCCATCACCAATATTGCTGAAAGTCTAGATGCGGAGGATATCCTCAGAGAGGACTATAAAGTCCCATTAGAAGAAAATATTGATGCAAGGAAAATTTGGAAAGTGAAAAATGCTAAGCTCAAATCAATAATAATGATTTCCTGTGAAGAGAATGGCCCTCGAGGCTTACTTCAAGAATGTTCGACAGCAAATGAAATGATTCGAACTCTTAATAATCAATTCAGAGGTAGAGGATATGTGCTGGGCTACAATGCTTATCAAGAGTTTATTAGTCTCAAGATCTCTGACTTTGAAAACTTGATTCAACTTATCATCAAATTTAAGTCGCTTATCGCTCAAATGAAAGAATTAAATGTACCCCTGACTGATCTGCACTACCATATGCATTTCATTGGTTTGTTGACAGATTCATATCCAGTTTGGGCTGATCGTCAACGTTCGGCCGCTCGTAATGCAAAGGATAGTAATATATGTTCGCTAGACGATTTAATTCAGGATATCACAGATGAGGCTCGCCGCATTGAAATTGTGAGCTCTCCTGGAACAGTTTTCTTTGGCAACAATCAAGGTGCAGAAAATAGAAATCAAAAAAAGAACAAAGGTAAATTTGGGGGAATAAAGACAGCAAAGACGGTAAATGCAAACACTGTGAGTGTCCTTTTAAGTCTATGAATAAAGTAAAGCATACCGAAGCCGACTGTCTGCTCAACCCAAAAAATGTCAATAAAAAGAAAGAATGGGAAGATAAAAATGGCAAGAATTTTGTGAAATGGGGCGAAAGAAGTCATAAAGGTCACTCTGTTTCCAGCCAGAAAGGTGCTACCTTTAGTTTTGGTGAAGCTTCAGCGGCTCAGGTTGTTACCGTCGATACAAATACTGCAATGCATGCCAGTCTCGAATTCAACGGATGGTTGTATGATACTGGCGCGTCAGTGCATTGCACTCCTGTGCGCGATGATTTCGTTGAATATAGGAAGTTTAATAAGCACGATATGATGATGCATCCTTTGATGACCGCCAATGGCATTATAAAGCCTATTGGCATTGGTAAATGTATATTCAGTGCAATAACCTCAAATAACGTTGTCAACAAAATTGAGCTTCTTAATGTGCTTCACTTTCCCAGCCTGCCTATGCGACTTCTCTCCGGGCAAAAACATTTAATGCACGGTGGTTATATCGGAAAAAATGGCGAAATTTATAAAAATGATGGTTTTGAATTTTTTAAACTTGATAAAAAGATGATGGTCTGGGTTACAGAGGGTCTAAAGAAACCTGCTATACTTATGCCGGTCTTGTCCGCAAGAAATGAAACTGTCAATATATGGCATAAGCGCTTCGCTCATATTTCTCTTCAAAATTTGCAAAAAACTCAAAAAATTGTAAACGATCTTCCAATTCATGAGGTAAAGGGAGAACTATCTCCTCGAGTCTGTGAGTCTTGTGAGCTTAGCAAATCTCACAGAACCAGCAGGAAATATGTGGAAAGCCGTGCTATCAAAGCACTTGAGCGTGTGCACGTTGATGTAGTTCAAATTAAACCACAAGGGTTTAATGGTCATAACTATGGAACTTTGTTTACGGATGACGCCACAAGGGAGCGATGGTTTTTTTCCCACAAAGACAAAGGAGGAGCCAAACTTGCGATTGACTGCATCATAAAAAGATTTCAAACACAATGGGGTAGAATAGTCAAGGTTTGGCGTCTAGATGGGGGAAAGGAATATGGTGTAACTGAGTTAAAGAAAAAAATGGACAATTTGGGCTCTATTCTCGAAATCACCACCCCATACGCAGCTGATCAAGATGGAGTTTCAGAGCGTTCGATTCGCACCGTCTTAGAAAAAGCCCGGCCATTAATCGAGGACTTTAAGATTCCGAAATATCTATGGCCAGAAATTATCCACGGGGTTATACATATTCTCAACAGAACTGCAACCTACTCAGTAAAAAATAAGACCCCACATGAAGCATTTCTTGATGATATGCGACCTGGAGAAGATCATAAACCATCAGTCAAGCATTTTCGAGCCTTGGGTAGTAAGGCATATGTGCATATTCCTAAGGAGAAAAGAGTTGTTAGCGAAAAACTTACACCTCGTGCGGAAGTTGGCATTCTTGTGGGATTTGAAGGGAATCACATATACAGGGTTTACGTCGCATCTCGCTCTAAAGAAAAGATCGTGCGTACCTCAAGTGTGCGATTTGATGAGCATGGTTTAGTCTCGGACGTTTCTAACGACTCTGTTCATTGTATTCCTGGGTATAAACTTATAAATATTGACAACAGAAAGAAAATAGTTGCCGATTCCATGAACCCTGAGCACCCCGATGAGGTAATAACAGACGTCACAGGAATCTCCATCGGCTCCCCTGAATTTGCCGATGTTCCGCGAAACGATTTGGACGATTTGTTTGACCAGGAACTTGAAGATGAGTTTGTTGTAAGGATTCCAACTATTCCAGCTAGTAAAAGCGACGTTGAAGAATCAGATAAGAAAAGGAATGTAGAACCGCAGATTACTACACCTTCTAAGCCTGTTCGAGTTAAAAAGAAAGCTGAGCCTCTACCCGTCGAGAAAAGAAGACCAACTCGTGCATCTAATAAGGCTCGTCAAGATATTGAAAATGAAAAGGCAGTGTCAGAAGCGTCATGTACTACGGCCATGATTGTTGTTGATACCTATGCGCATAAAATTCTCACTGCGCTAAACGTATATGCGGCTGCACATACTAGTATCAGCGATGATCCTAAAACTCTTGATGAGGTTCTTAGCGGAGTTGAAGCGGATCTTTGGTCTGCTGGGATTTCCTCCGAGTACAATTCACTCCACGAAAATGGTGTATTTGATCTCATACGTATTAAGGACTTGTCCCCAAATGTTAAGATCTTACGTGGAAAACTTGTCTTCAAGAGAAAACGAGATAAAGAGGGAAACGTGTCTCGTTGGAAGGTTCGCTACGTTGCGCGAGGATTTGAACAGATGTATGGTCGGGACTATGATCAAACATTTGCTGGCGTTTGTAAATCCACTGATTGGAAAATTGTCCTCGCTATTGCTGCAATGAATGATCTTGACGTTGATCAAATGGACGCTATTACGGCATTTCTAAATGGCAAGATTGATGAAGACGTCTATATTGAAGTACCTCCAGGATATTGTGTTGATGGTAAAATCTATAATAAGCCAGGTCAAAAACAAGAATGGGCTTGCAAATTGAAAAAAGCAATCTACGGCCTCAAGCAAGCCCCACGTCTCTGGCAGTCAACGCTCTGCGTAGCTCTTGCTAAAGTTGGTTTTTATCCGCTGGCAACAGATAACTGTGTCTATTACAATAACAATACACAGTCATAATTGTCATCTACGTTGACGATTTCTTGATAATAGGAAAAACAGCTGAACTTACGAAGCTAAAGGCTCAGCTAATGAAATTATTTAAAATGGACAATATAGGTTCACTTTCGTACTTTCTAGGAGTTAGAACTGTGCGAAATAGGGAGGAAAGATCTATTACCCTCTGTCAAGATGCATACGTGAAGAAGATTCTTAAAAAATTCGGATTTGAAAAGTGTACTACCAAGGCCACTCCAATGGAGGTGAGCGCTTTGGAAGATATGGTACCTTTTGAAGGAAAAGCAGATCCTCAAGTCGTTAAGGATTATCAATCGAAAGTAGGATCTTTGAATTTTTTAGCTATCCAGACACGTCCAGATATTGCTTTCGCAACCGGAGTTCTGTCTCGATTTCTAACCAATCCCTCACCTCAACACATGAAGGCATGTGATCGTGTTTTTCGCTACCTAGATGGCACAATCAATCGATCAATAGTTCTAGGAGGAAAGGGATATACCGCTCTTCATGGATATTCAGATTCAGACTATGCTGGTGATATATCTATGCGAAGAAGTACCTCTGGTTTTGTCTTTTTCCTCGGAGGAGGAGCTGTTTCGGTGCAATCAAAGAGACAGACGACTGTAGCTCTCTCAAGTACGAAAGCTGAATATTATGGGTTAACCAAAGCGGCTATGGAGGCGTCGTGGATCCGTCAATTCCTAGAAGAATTGGGTAACAGATCGAAGTCAGTCAAGCTATTTGGTGACAACCAAAGTAGTTTAGCCTTGGCAGAAAATCCCGAATTCCATCAACGTACGAAGCATATTGCTATAAAACACCACTATATAAGAGAACAAGTTCAAAATGGCTTTATCGACCTCTGGTTCGTACCCACCGAGGACATGGTAGCTGACGGGCTCACTAAGCCGCTTCCCACGGTTAAGCACCAACATTTTGTTGAGCAACTGAGAATGCAGGATATTGATCTCCATAGTCTTGAAAAATAAGTTCAAGTAGGTATCACAGGTCCACAGTACATCCTAAGGGGTGTGTTGAAGAGTATGATGTCATGGTAGACCAGTAGACTAGCTACATTCGGCTTAGTCTCATACGCTATGAACTAAATGGGGTTGCATAGAATTTAGCTAGAATAATAGACTGTTAGAGATTGATAGCAATCAACGTCATCATATATATATACGACTATTTACATAGAGTACTATTGAAGATCACCCTGCCGTTTAACAAGAAGTTACAACTGCTCACAAGCACAAACTCTGAAGCTACGCAACCACCGCCACCGCAGATGACGAATTTTGTTGGAATAGCTGGTCTCAACATACAATGCACGTTACTAGATACAATAAGCTGCACCCCAAGAGCCTCATACCTCACTCTAGAGGATCATAATAGAGAATATTGTCACAAGGGCAACTAGTTAGGGTGTAATCACGTGAGAATTATGGCGTAACTCTAAGCGAGGATACTTAGATTTAGATCTCTGCTTGTACATTAGTTTCGCTCCTTGTACGACTACAACAATCTATTCTGAACATCCGAGTATTTATACAACGCTAGCCCGTGATAAATGTGAACAGCGTAAGCCAAGCCATCAACCAGCTCGTGAAGGACGACAACCTCAGCAGTAGGCAAGACTTTTTCGATCCCGTACTAGCTCAGTCTACCCTTCTGTGCTTTTTTACCAGCAACCACCAGTCTTCTAGAATTTTCGACATGATCTTTGTAATGATCTCCCTCCTCCATCCTCATAACGAGCCAAACGAAAAACTTGAACCATCAGCAGTCATCAACATTTCTAAGCATCAGAACAAGAAAAACAATTCTCATGGCTTAATGTATAACGTGCTCGACGGTAAGGTACATCAGTTCCTAAGAACACGTGAATAGCTCGAGATCCATCTACCGCAGTTGCATGTAATCTTTGATCGAATGCACAAGGCCGTGCCGCAGCAGCTTTTTGGAGCACTCCCTGGCAGATCCGCTAATGACCTTGTCTCATGCGTTATCCACGATGTGTAGCATGCAATGAAGAGGCAGAAGAAAGCAGTTCTTGTCACTCTGGACGTACAGGATGAATTTAACGCTGTACTACATGGACGACTGCTGCAAAAGATGAATAAAGTTGGGTGGCCTAAACCAGCTATCACTTGGATAAAGTCTTTCCTGAAAGAACGATCCGTCCGTGTCAGACACTAGGACGGAGTAATAGACCCCATTCACCTAGAGTGTTGGCTGCCACAAAGATTGCCCCTATACCCAATTCTCTTCCTCCTCTACATGGCCGAAGTCGTGGGGGGCAGTAATTAGAGATTTGGCTATGCAGATGATGTTGCTATCCTCGGCATAGATTCGACGCTAACCGAAGCCGCAGGAGCTGTCCAGGGAGAAGTCGATGCAGTCCTAGGGTGGGCTGCTAATAATGCCGTCTCTTTCGACCCAGATAAGGCCGAATTAGTCTACTTCGTCGGCCCTAGATCCAGGGGACACGATCTTCCGGCTATAAGGGTAGGCACTCGCGATGTACAAGCATCCGACGAGATCTGTTGGCTCGGAATACACCTTGATCGCGGTCTGATCTTCGAAAGCCACGTCGCAAAGTGGACCAGCAAAGCAATGTGCCTAGTGCAACACTTCCGACGGCTCACTAAGTACACTCAGGGACCAAGGCCCGACTTACCAACCACAGTCATCCGCACGGTAGTTCTGCCAATTGCGATGCATACAGCAGGATCCTGGTACCCGGGGCCAACCAGGGAAACCTATCGGGGTGTCGCGCGAATTACTTGCAAGAGACAGAGCAAAGTAATCGACCAAACTTCTGCATTCAGAATCCGCGTAGCTCTACCAACCTAGCGCACGATGCCTATTACAGCCCTGAGAAGAGAGACTTGTATTCTATAAGGAAATGGTTAAACTGTCCTTTGCAGCTATTGATGGTGACATGAATTAAGATGATGATTGTGATTGAGATCGATTTCTATATAGTTTATAATACATGATATTCTCAGGTTCATATACCTCGAGCCAAGCAACTAGATTATCTTCCTCCAGATCTAGATTCATCAGAATAATTACTTACTCAGTAAAATACTCCTAGTCTCAGTTGTATGTTTAGAATCTTGACTAGGTTTCTAGTAACTAGTCAATGATGTTTCTCCTATCACTAAGACATAGTCATGGTTGATACAACAGGTACAAACGATGAATCGTGTCTATACATGACGTTGTGATATAGTCATGATCGTCTGAATAATATCAACTCATGAATGAATCATGTCTCTACATGACATATTCCGCCAGCACACATTCTGCTCTAGGAACGCAGGCTCAAGACTGCCGCACGAATCCAGAGACTGGATGATTATCATCCGCTTCGACTACAGGCCACGGAAAGCACTGACAGCGCTCGTCACCGACTCGGACTAAAGACATGCAACAAAACCAGACTTGGTCTGGATAGAGTTCATGATTCGAGGGTCCAGAGGATGTACCGACTCCTGCCAGAGGCTGAACTACCTCCACCGCTCCACTCTCCGGTCCCCCCTCAGCCAATTCCATGCTGGACAACCAAGAAAGAAGCGGCTAGGTTTATAAGAGTGTGGCTACTCACTCTCCCACCCGACTGTCTCTGCGTGTACAGTGATGGCTCTGGAGCTTCCACCGATAGATTTTCATGGGCCTTTGTGGCCTTTATCAGTGTCACAGGCACGGTAATTGAGCGAAGTGGCTCAGGCAAAATAACGAATGAGGAGGTTCATGGAGTTTTGGCATCCCTAGAAGCAATCACTGCCAGCAAGCGAGACCGAGGCCGCAGTGCCATCTACTTCCTGCTCGACAATTCTGCGGCTGTCCAGGCTTTACTGACGGGAACAACGGGCTCATCATCCTGGCGGATCCAAAAGTTCATAAAAATGGCCACAAGATCAGCCGCATCTGTCAAAATAGGATGGATCTCGGGCCACGAAGGGCTGATAGGAAATGAAATTGCTGACGAGCTCGCCCGAAGGGAGCTTGAATCAGTGGATAACTCCAGGACAATACATAGTGTAATGACCCTCGCCTCATCTGGACGAAAAGCCCGCGAACTTGCCACGCAAATTTTGACGGATAGGTGACATTCAAACCGCCCCAAACATTACGCCGACCTTAAACTCGAGATGCGCCGCAAGAAACCGCCAGAGCTAGCGTTACCGAGAGCGGTCTATGCCCGCTTGATTGCTGCCCGAACTGGGCATGGGGACTTTGTGGCATACTACCGCCACACTTCACTGTGAGTGCGGGAGGGAAAAACCAGTTGGTCACCTTGTCCAGTGTCGAAAAGCACTGACAATATGGCGGCTAAAAAGCGGAAAGCGAAGGGCGCCGGCTCTGGAAATGATGCTTGGATCAAGTGGATGGCAGCTGTTCAGGTACTACGTCCGGGAGAGCGGAATATACGCGGAGGCTAGTCGGGGGATGGCAGGGATACCTGTGACTCGGAGGATATAGATCGAAAGCCTAGGTGGTTTGGCATGGAAAGAGGGGTTAAAGTCGAGGTTCGGGCGCGTGGTGGCTGAAGTGGAGCGACGGAAGGAATATTGTCAAAGTTTTCCTTTTGTAATGCAGGATTTCGCGTGGAAGTTTTCTTTTATTTTCATTCCGGGCTGCTGAACCCGTCATGATTCAACACATGGATGCGTTTTGGCATGGTTCCGGTCATTTAGGTGGGACGAGGCACTTGTACTTTACGGCAGTTAACCTGGCCCGGCCCGGCCCCATCCATACTCAAGCTCCACTAGGAGTGCGAAGGGAGTCACTTTACCTAGCGCGTTAATGAACCAACAGCTGTCCGCCACTCTGCTTCCCAATTTAAATGTAGCAAATATCCCTCTACCAGGAGCTTCACTTTTGTTTTACAGGTATTTTGAAATTACAAACGCAGGAAAAGAAAATAATAGAACTCCTTCCGTCCAACATTCGTTTGTCTGTGTTTATTGTTCTATATAGTCTATGACTATGTAAGGACACGTAGGACCTTTCTGCCTACAGGCCGGGAGTATGTATGCCTCGGGTAGTGTACTCCCTCCTATGCCCCTTCACGACTTCTTTCGAGCAATAATACCCCCACAGATCTTCATTCAAGGACACACTAAGAGGAGCCGTTATCCCGTCATTACCTCCCCTCTCCAGCCAACAAATCGACGGCCATTTACGGGTGTGTAGCTGCAGGGAAAAGTCTCAAAAACCACTGGGTGCGGGGCTCTCCTATGACAAAGAGGCCGGCCAGCCGGGCGCAGCAGACCTGTGTATACCTAAGAGCGTCTCTCAACCTTCCTAGCCTCCTCCTTCCTCTTTTCCTGATTCGTGCCGCAGGACAAACCGAAGATCGTGAAAGGATGTCAGAAAAGTCTTGGTCGAGAGTGACTGTCGTGAAGAAGCCTAGCCTAGCATCCAAAAGTCGTTACGGACATGGGGTCGTCGGGTAGCTCATGTATTTCGGATGCCCTTCTGGCTAGTAGATTCGGAATTAAAGTTTAGAAGTGACGATATTATCGACGAGTCAAAATCTGCTTTTCTTGAGGGCGGAAGGGTCTTTAACTTTGCTTTCGTGGGCTTTTTGTTTGCCCGCCGGTGGGCGGCACATGTTGTAATATAACGAGGGTTTCTCTGACTACCGTTGTAGCGTTTGGTACCGCATTATCTTTCCTCATTCCTCGCATCATTATCGTCGTCGTGGTCGTCTTATATGTTATCGAAAGCGAATCTTTGACGGAGGGGGAGTTGACTCAGCTCAAAGTTGAAAAGGTGTTGCTCAATCTCGGCTCTGCAGACTCTACAGTGAGAGCTGGAGGCTCGTAGGGGACACCACTGACAGGTGTTGAGAATAGTCCCCCAAGGAATCAACATTGTCCATACCAGAACGCAAAAATTTACTTGGACATATCTAGTGGGTTCGTTGAGTTGTAACGGCTAGTGATTTGATTTGATTTGTAGTGCAAGGCTTACACCCTCCATCCAGTGGACATGACACGTATGGAGGACATCTAGAATACAAGTTCCTCCATTCCCTAGCAAAGCCCGTCCGGTGCCTGACTTTTCCTGCTACGTGCCTCACGCTTGTTACATCAGGTCGAATAGGTAGGAACGCATTCACCATGATCCTCAGACCATGCATTGAGGTAAAACCTTCGTGGGAAAATCTCAATAATTCCTCCTGTACTCTTTCACGACGAGCAGCCGTAGTCTCCCCTTAAACAGGCCGTGTAGGAATCCAACCTACCACTTCTAAAAAGTACCTCCAGCACCCGACCAACTGTGCCAACAGCCTGTTGAAAATCACATATCCTTCTTCCCAATTTCTCCCCTGCATTCCGCTCAACCCCCATTTGAGAGGGCTGAAATTCCGATGTCGAGAGCTCAAAACCGAGGCATCGGTGCCCCAGCTTTTGTCGTACATTGTTCGTTGTCTGTGTCACGGAATGTGGTCGTGATCTAATCGATCCAACGAAATATACGAAGTTTATTCTGATTTCCTAAAATAATGATAACGCATGAATAACTACAATGCAGAATAAGAGCAGCTTGAAAGGAAAGATATTTTTACAGGTGTATGACTAAGCGGATCCTAAGGCCAGCATTATACATGAGCCGCCCACAGTGGACGGCAGGAGTTTGTGCACTAGATCCTGTAACAGTCCGAGTGAGGCTTCTTCGTTCGCGCCGTCTTTGGAATGCGTCGAAATGTTGAGAATGTTGATGTCGCGGTCGAGGTGCCTGTCTAAAACGAGTCCAAGCAATTGCCCAGTTCTGCACACAATGTTAGTAAGGTTGAAAGCGAAAGGAATTTTACCTTTGATTTTGGAGGGTTGTTGGTGAGCCGTAAAGTCCTCCCAGTCAAACTCAATCGGGAAGTTGTTAGAAGACTGAATAAAAGAGACCCAAACATTTGATCTATCGTGCTGAGAACTGAACCTAGCCCATATGTCAACCGAAATCGACTGGGCCACGCTCAGCAAGCTGCCGCGATGTAGCGGATAGTGATTTTGATTTTGATTGAATTTATCGTCGTGCCTGTCCACAGTTCGTGACTACTGTCACGCACTGGACGGCCCAGTCTCTACAGAACTACCCGACGCTCTAGCACGCCCTACAGCATATAGAAATTACAAAAGAGTCCAACCAGCTGTCCGCCACTCTGCTTTCCACTTTTAATATAGCAAATTTGCCTCTACCAAGAACTTTACATAAGATTTAAAAGTAGTTTAACATTATGCTCATAGGCTGTACAATGAATTAAGATAACTCTCAGAAAGAAGAGATTGTGAGTTATTTTGTCCAACATTAGTTCACAAAATCCCTTCATTCCCAGGGGAGATTTAGTGGGCTCGTTGGACTTTTTCGTAGAACTTTGTCTGCTCGACCCATTTTCCGAAGGCGATGGCGCCTTCAGGCGTGCCGAGTATCCATCTGATGCCAGAGTGGGGGTGTCGAGGTCCACCGCAAAGACGGGCACGGTTTCTTCCTGTACTGCAGTAGAAGAAGTGATCTGGACTCTTTTCCTCGCCACAGGAGCAATTCATTAGGTAATCTTCGTGTGCGAAACGACGATGAGATTGGGCGAAATCTCCATGTCCAGAACGAGCCGTAATCACGCCCCAAGTGCACGTCGGTTTAAACCTTTCAGTTCTAGCGTTATTCCTAGGCTAGGACCAATTCCGAGTTCCTTGTATCTGGTGGGGCCTTCCTGGGCCGAGTAAGCGGTGGTGGAAGCGTTGTACAACCGAGAAATTTCTCTTTTTGCTCGTGCTGTAGATTTGGGTAGGGGTGACGCAGTCATTAGACAAGTCGACTTTGCTAGAACATCAGCTGCTTCATTTCCAGGGGTTCCAGAATGTCCGGGGCACCATCTAACACTGACTACTCCTGCTCTAGTGCAGAATGCTCGTGTCCTGTTCGTCCAGCTAGCTGCTAGCTGCCGAAATTTTGCAATGTGGCGAGAGCTTGTTGCGGTAGGTGTTGACAAGAGGAGTCGACGATTTGATTCTTGGTTATCTGGGTAGATAGTTACGTTGGTTGCGTAAAAAGCCACGGGAATGAGGATGGCAGCTGCTAGACCTTCTGTTGCTCCAGATGTTTCTGCGTCGTAAACTTCTGCTGAAGCACCTAGAGAGATGGTTCCGCAGGCAATCTCATGGGTTGCGCCGTGTCGAATTGAGTATCTGGCACCTGCTTGGTTCTTAATCAGAGCGCCAATGGAGAAAACAAAGAGGACCATCATGGATTGTTGGGCGTGCCATTGAGTGAAGGAATCGACTCCCGCTGTTCGGCCAACAGCGCCTATCTTTTCCAAATATTCATCGCGTCCAACTTCCCAAGGGGGAGGTAACGGCAAGTGAGCTGGTAATTTTCTTGAAACGTGTGATGACGATCACGTGCCGTACTAATTCTAGATTATCCAGTAAATTTATAAGTATTAAAGTGGAGTTCAGGTAGATGGCCAGAGCTGATTATAAACTACCTTTGTAGATCTGTTTGCCCTGGCTCAATGCCCTAACTACGGAAGTGCATTTCCATAAGTCTTTGGGCGATGATTAACCTATACTAACTTGAATTTCATCTCAAACGAGGTCTTACCTACAAAGACTCTACAAGCTCCTGGATCATAGTGCATCTATGCACTCGGTAGTGAGAGCCTAGGAAATTTACTAGGGTTGCGATTACAATTGGAAAGATAGACAAAAGGGTTACTTCATAGACAGCAATAATTTTTCCAGAAGGTTGGCGGGAGATGTTCCGACAAGCAAATTAAGCACTCAGTGAGCACAATCACATTTTTAAGTCAGGAATATCCCAACTTTTCATATAAAACTTAAATTGCACCTGCTCCGCTGATCATAACGTTCCAACCTTTCACCAGTAAGCTAACCGACAGAATAAATGTAGCAAGAACATTAAATATTGAAATTACTTCCCACCAATGATTAGTCCTCACTTCAGTTTCGATGTAGTCGTTCTTGATCAACCCGTCAGGGGTAGTATCGGTAGAAAGGACTGGGCTAGGCGGGAAAAGCCCTTTGGTGGTAAAGTGCTCCAGTAGGGCATCTTTTTCAAGCCAGCGGTCATGAAGCCATAAGTCGAATTCTGTTCCATCGTGGAGAGGTATTTGGCTAAGTTCAAACCGTCGCCAGTACATATTTACTGATGGCGGAGGCTGTCCTCGGAGGAACATGGAACGAAGTGTATACGTATCTTGGCCGAATTCACCTCGCTTTACACCCTCATATGCTAAGGTACAATCGTAAAGATAATCTACGGTACCCTTTAGCTCGTTTAAGCAGAAGAAAGTACCAGTACTTCTAGGTAGAAGTGTGTGCTCCAAATCCTTAATTCCTTTCTTCTTAGCCCACTCAGCACTTCGTACTCTTCCTACATCACTAGCATTCGTCCCCTCTGGAAATAGAAGTAGCCACATGGGATCTAGATATTTTTTCCCGCATGGGGATTCAGAACGAATTTCTTTCAATTTTTGGAGACGATATGATATTCGAGGGGCATCAACAGCAAATTTCCGTGACATGAAGATGAATCCGTAGAACCTCATTCCCCATCCGATTACAGGAAGGCGTTTTAAAGATTCTTTTAGAATAATAAAAATGTGCCCGTGCATTTTAGGCCGATTGGTGTATGCTGCCCACCAAAGATATAGCCAGTCCGAATATAATTGATGATTGGCGATCAAGACAAGACGTTCAGGAAATAAACATTCTATCTCTCCATCCACTGTTTTATGTAGTTGTCCAGCGACAGAATGATCTCCACTGATGCGCATCACAGTCGGCGCCCACCATTTAGTCAAAGTTGTCACAAAAATTCCAAACGACTGCTTCGTCATTGACATGTAGGAATAATACAACTTTCGATTAATAAAATACAGCGGAGTGCCTAAAAGTTGGGTGAGGACAATTCTAGGATTAGTCAGAAAAGGATAGAGAAATTACAAGAGGGATGTGAAGACAAACACGATACATGATATGCAAAAGTAGCTGATAATGAGCAAGAGCCTTATTATCTGAACTACAGCGCCATGCTTTATATCTCCACCAGGGTGTGTGCCCGAAGCTTTTAGAGATGGAATTTGATGTGCATTTGCTGCCAGCTGTCGCTGTCGAATTCCGTCCATCATGACTGAATCGGTAGCTTGGTGCGCCACAACAATTTAGGGACAATAATTTGGGTAACCGAAGTATTCGAAAAATTAATGGCTTTTATTTCGTCCAAAAGCCTCTATATTGGGTTTCTTGTAACTGCAGAGAGCTTGTATCCATGGAATCTAGGTAGTTTGTAGAATCAAAGGCCATGTATTTGCCACCATAGAACTTTGAACAGCCAGTGTATTGGATGGAGAGGTGGAGGAAAGATTGTAGTGGAGGAGGATAGATTAAGGTGTATTGGGTTTCCTCGTCAAAGACAAGTTAGATCTCCGTAACTACATGGTTATCAACGGCAGTGGAGCGGCGGAGGGGAGGAGGGGAACGGCGGCAGAGGATGTTTCGTACCTGGATGCAGCTCGCACGACCTCGATCTAGCTAAGATAGGAAGGGATCAATTCGCAAGTTGGCCTTTCAACCCTATTGATTGTCTAATGCCATTCAATTACCATCAGCGCCCGGGCCCGCAGATTTGACCACATATCCTTGGTGGCTGCCGGGTCGCGAATATAGATACGGATGCGGGGCTCTAGTAGCAAACTACGACTAAACTAGTCTAAGAAGAAAAAGCTGTGCAAAGCATATGATCCCGAAGCGCTTCCTCCTGTCCCTGAGACGAGATTCTCGTGCTGCATGCTTATCACAACCAGAAACAATGACTGTTCTACAGTGCTCTCGCCAAAACGCACGTCAACTATTCTCGATCGGAGATCTAGTGCGATCCTTAGGAGTTATTTGAACTATTTATGTGGTTTTGTTTTATTGGATGAAACGAGTTGACGTTGGCTACTCATGTCGCAGGCTACATCTGCCATGACAATTTTCAGCATGTTCTGAAAGCAAGGGGGCCCCGAGTATCCCGACGCGCTTTGTTGCCATGGGGTCAGCTCCATCAAGACATTATTCAGAGATCCCACGACATTTCGAGAATGCCAGCCTGTATAGGGCACGATTTAAACGCCATTTCCAATCGCTTCCCAAATATTTTTCATTAATCATCCTTATTCGTCGGCATCCATCTGGCATTTGAGGAAAACAGGGGACCTACAGTCGGCTTTGGTTCGATTTGTGCTTTGATGTTGCGGGAGGAATTAGAATTTGCCAAGATCATGGAGCACCCAGGCATATGATTCGTGATTAATCTTCGATTCCTCATTCAGGTGCTGTAGCTTGATATTCTTACTTGCCAGTTTGCTCTTTCAATTACACTACGCGAGACTCGTTTGTAGTAGTTCTCAGCTTTTGTCCTCCACCACTTTGATATGCAGCTTCCACTGGAGAGGAATCTAACGAGCAAAGGTATTCAATTACACTGACTCTTTGTCGGAAATCCCCAATTCCATATCGAATTTTGCCCGGAAAATCAATGGCGGTCGCACATAAATTAAATTAATAGAAACCCCATTGTTTAAAGGCGACCACGAAGTAATACCAGACCAAATGAGGGATTTGAAAATAGATCTAATCCGCATCGTCTGAGGCTAGGTTCCAGATTTTTTGAGAGTATGGCGCAGCTAAAGAGTTCTAGATGTAGAGATCAGATCAAATATGATGAGAAGATCATAATACAAAATACTGTTAGCTTTAGTACAGCCCTACTTCGCACAGATAAGAAGAACCATCTATAAATCCTATATTAAATAGATATTGTCGAGCCGATTTTATGAGACAAAGCTTGCTGTAGTCAAAGTTGTCACAACAAAAGAACGGCATGAGTACCCTTAAATCAATCATCCTACCGGTAGACGAATCTACGGTTGAATTCTTTGAACCAAATTTAGGTACTAACAGAAATATAAATACTGAGTGTCGATACACAGCTTAATTGTTATTGTTTCTACTAAAAAACTGTACTGCCTCTAAAGCATGTTTTCAAATATCTTTGAATCTTAGCTACTCTACATCCTGAGATCTGTATTCAGCCTTAATTCTAACCCAGTCGGTGGGTCGCCTGAAAGTCTACCCCTCTCCCCGATCCTCGGGTCTGGTACCCAGTATCGGACGGTATTTACTAAATAGGTCAATTTCGAAAAAATTCAATGAAATTATTCCTAGAGAGTACCCAACTGTCCTTCATACTCATATGCGAAGTTAAGACTTCAATAAATATTGAATTTAATTCATTTCCACACCAATACTTTACAGCCATCCCACCTGCGTTCTGATTCTTGTGGTTAAGTAATTTTCGCGAGCTTTAGGCGGGCTGGTGATCAGAAAATCTCAAGTATCGATAAAATTTATTCTGTAAACAAGAGCTTACTGTTACACGATTAGGGCCTTGTAGAATCAAAATCCGACTTATCCGATTCTATTTATAAAGATTTTCTCGTGAGCTCATTTGGTGGTTAAGCTAGGAGTGACTTACGTAAGACTTAGTAGATACTCAATTATGTAGTTTATGTAGATCTTTAGTTGTCCAGAACGTGAACCTTTAATTTAGGATTCACCTGTGCGAACAAGCAATCATGATTTGTCCTTTCACACTTACTATCAATTCAACCGTAAGGAGAGCAAGACTAAACACATGGCCGCGGTGTCCTCTGCGAACCTGTGAGTGAAATATTCTCCCAGAGTCAAGTTCAGTCAAATTTCGCAATATCAAAGAAGTTATCTTTCTAGGAGATGGTTTAACATACTTCACTATGTCAATATTTCACTCCCAAGAAAGCTCCATCCCCACGTAACCTTATCAAGTTTACAAGTACGGCTCAGTACATCCTCATTCCGATGACCACACTTTCCATCAACTTTTCTCTGGCCTCAGCTGGTGTCACGGCGTGCGCTAAGGATACTTTAGATCGCCATCTACCGACGGTAATATATTAATTACTTTTAGGATTATAGCTACTTACGAAGTTTACTCAAATATGATTCAACTGGCGAGGTGTCAGGTCATCAAGGGTCGGGGAACTACAGGGTAGTCGGGAGACATGAAGTCAAGAAGTCGAGTTGCGGAGCAAGCGATCAAGTCTGACAACTTTGGGTCAAAGAAGTACGACGAATGTAGTGAATAATGAAAGGCTGAGAACATCGGATTGTGAGGATATAAGATTATAATATTATATAAATGCTATATTGCGAGATGAAAGATTGAGAAATTGGAGAGATACTTTGTGGCAGCTCCAGTTTCCTCAAGTCTAGTTCGAGACAGTGGTAGAACTCAAATAAGGCTGTAGCAGACGTAGTCATGACACTAGCCCCTTAATCTCTTACCGCCAGACATTTGTCGGAAACCTTCTCAGTAAACCATCTCCCGAAAACTTTCTTAAAACTTTCTCTTAACAACTTTTCCCGTGAACGTTTTCCTTGAAGCCTCCTCAAGAATGCCTGGCCATACCAGCTGGCCACAAAGTACATGCCCATGCCGATATTTACACCCGACGGAGGAAACAAATATTAGCGCCCAAATTGGAAAAACAGTTTTTTGCCATGGATGTGAGAGAGATCAGGACAAGTTTACCAGATGATGCAAAAGGAAAGATACAATCTCAACGGTTGTGAAATTTTGAATTTGCGCAAGGATTTTTACATATCGAAGATTATTGTGCGCGACAATACCTCGATTGCGAGAGTGCAGCTGATACGGCAAAAACAAGCCAACAGTGGAAGGTTCTGTGGTCTGATTCCTGGTGGTGTTTTCTGGTATAGTTTGAGAAGCCTGGGCACCTATTTTACCTGGGAAGGAGACGCCTAAGACCACATTTCGCGCGGAGAAAAGTCAGTGGATGGTGAAGGCATGTCTGGACAACTCAGGGTTTTTGAGACGTTCCACTGGGGGGGTATTCACGGATGAGAGTTGAATGGGGGTGAAGAAAAGGCCGCTACAGCTTCGCAGTGTTACTTTCAAATGAAATCCGAGGCAAGAGTGCTCTAATTTTAAATTTGGTTAACTGTTCTATACTTTTTTTCCAATACTGTCTCATAGCTAGATAGCTGCACACTCAATTAAAAGCTTATGCAAAATAAGTCTCGTCAACATGAAATTTGGAAATATTCAGCGCTGGGATAGTATTTAAGTTTAAATTCGCAAAGAATTGTATTGTCTAATGTCTAGTCACTATACTCCCAAGTTACTGGTCATGCGAAGGGCTTGTCCCACAATATCTATAAGAACAAATTTTGGCATATTTCAAAATTAAATTTCTCAAATGTAATTAGAGTCTTTAGTTAGGTTCGCAAAGTCCTCCATAGTCTTAGACTCAGTAGGGACTATAATGAAAAATCTAATCTAATCTCCTGGTCATGCGGCATAGCCAGGTAGCTCAATACGTTTTAGATTAAATTTCATTGTCCTAATTTGATTCTCCAAGAGCCTGTCTGGGTATCTATGATCAAAACTATTAACAGGCCGGGAAGACTATGGGTGGAAAAAAGATCGATCCTTGGTGTATCATTTCTTTGGTTTTCCGATTTGTCCTTTCGGAAACGCAGTTACACTTGAGTGCCATACATGCAGGCGAATCACACACACTCTACTGACCCCAAGGATTTATCGTTCTGTTTCTCTCTCTCGGCAGCAATTCGACATCCTACGTCAACTGGCATTGCTCAATCCATCTGTGATTTAAGATAAATTGTGGTGTCCCTTTGGTATCGCAGTTTCTCTTTCATTGCTTCGAAGGACTGATTCTAGGCTAGTCTCCAAATCTCTCCGAATATCTCTGACATATGGCCATTGAGGGCAGGACGTAATCGTGTGCTTGCGCCGCAGTGATGGTATTCAGATAAATACCGTGTGCTGTAGACTCCTGGAACTCTCCATCAATGTATATACGAGTCGAGTCCGGGCCTAAATTGCCCAGACCCAAAAATGTAGTAGATGATAAACCTTTGACGCGTGCTATATTTGGTTTGTGAGCTATGTCACAGATAGCACTTTTCTTAGGGATGAAGGATCCGACATTCCGATTCGGGGAGATGCAGGAACAATGCCACCAGGGCAGTGAGTGCAGGGATCCATCCCTCGAGATTGTTTAGTAGGTACTGCGGGTCCGAGCTTCGGCTCGACGCCCAAAAGGTCATTACATAGTAAACAATCAAAAAAACGAGGTCAGCCAGATATTCATTAGATGACGAAGCATTTGATTAAGCCATCGATTCTGACCTAGCGTTTTGAACACTATCAGCTTAACTAGATCAGGTCCTCCTCTACCGGGCCCAAATAACGAAGCCTCATGTTACTAGTCATACCAATCTGACTTGATATTTTCATATAATTTACCCCCATCCCTCATGCGGACGATGCAGGGTTTAAAATCTTACAGACAAGGGCTAGCAGTATCGCCTGCACATCAGAATCTATCAGTTCAACTGTGCAGTCAGAAGCCCTCATTCGATATGTCAAGCTAGAAGAAAATTGTAATGTCAATCAATTATATTGGCATCTCAAAATTCGCCTTTATCATTATTATCACATCTTACTCGGCTTAATTCCGAGGAAGATTTTCCGCGAGGTATAAGTCTGGGTAAGCTTTCGACCTTGAGTAATTTCGACGGCAGAGTATCTGATACGAACCTTGAAGTATGCAGCGTGTGCTCTTCACTATTTACTTTGAGCATGGAATTGCAGAAACCAAATTAGCTTTACCCTATGATCTTGCGAAGAATACCTAGCTGTCCGGCTTGGTCTAGGGCATTCAGCGCCTCGCGACCCAGCCGGGAAGTTTTGGATGTTCGAAACTTGCCGAATAAAATAATTCCTAAATATCTTGGTAAGGTATCAACCCGAATGTAGATGGAATAACTTACCAACTGTTAATAGAAACACCGCGAAATGACTTGCTATCTCTTCTATGGCCCTCCCCTCCCCAAAATATACTCATCGTCAAGAAAGATGGTGCATCAAAAATTACCGATAATCTAGTAGAATACGTCAAGTATATCTTCAACTTCTTCCTTAGGGCTATATTAACAAGACTTAGACACATTCACGCTAACTATAATAATATTTCCATAATCTTTGAAGCTAAAGTCGCGGCTGAAACGCACGAACTCTTTACCTTTCCCATATATACCACGGAATCCATAAATCTCTTCGCCACGAAGGTAGACCTAGTCACAACGCTAGGCGGGGATGGAACAATATTGCACGCATCCTCCCTATTCAATACAACATCTCATGTTCCACCTATTCTCTCCTTTAGCATGGGTACGCTCGGCTTCTTGGGAGAGTGGAAATTTGATGAACACAAACGGGCTTTTCGCGAAGTGTACATGTCGGGAGCTGCGGCAGGCTCACCACTTTTACAAGGCCAAAGCCACGCACAGATACAGGCTCCGGATGAGAAGATTATGACTGGGTGGTCGGGCGTCAGAGGCAAGTCAATGGGCCCCACGAGAAGCTCCAAAATACTCCTACGAAACCGAGTTCAAGTCGGCGTATTTGATGAGGAGGGAAATCGCGTCATGAGATTTGATCAGGCCATAGGCGAAAAGGAGGACATTTGTGCAATGAATGAGGTAGTCATCCATCGAGGTAAAGAGGCACATCTTGTTATCATCGAGGTCTTTGTTGGGGGACGATTCCTCACAGAGGCTGTCGCCGATGGCATTATAATCGCCACGCCTACTGGAAGTACTGCTTACAGCCTTAGTTCTGGTGGTAGTATTGTCCATCCACTGGTCAGCAGCATCCTCATGACACCAATTTGTCCTCGCAGCCTCTCCTTCCGACCCCTTGTTCTCCCCGCCAACACACCTATTACGCTTCGCCTCAGTAAGAAAAATCGAGGGCGAGAGCTAGCCGTAACAATTGACGGTCAGGTTAAAGTCAAGGGGATCGGTGTAGGAATGGAAATCCGGGTTTGCGCCAACGATATCATCCGAGGTCATGATTGGACAGGGGGGGTCCCGTGTGTAATGCGTGGCACTAGAAGTGGTGTAGATAACAATGATGATGGATGGGTTGGGGGATTGAACGGACTGTTGAAGTTCAACTATCCTTTTGGAGAAGTTTAATATGATACCAGGAGCAAGAAGATGGTATTACGGGAATACGGGGGTCACGAATCTGTTTGGTTTGTATGCAAATGAACAATTTTACCTAGACTAGATTCTGATATTATGGAATAAAGCGCCGTTAACGTTTCCCTACGAGAATTTCCAGTACTGTTTGTCTGTGGTTGTGTCTGGCCAAAAAAATAAACACCATGCAGCCCTGTGAAGACCCCAAAACTTCCGTCCGGCAAGAGGAACCCATAGTTTGTTATACACGCAGCACACTAGATTTTTAGACTGAGTTGTTATTTCGTTTTTTCGTCTTTGTTATTTCCTTCAAGAGAGACAATAAGTCGGCCTCGTCACCTTCTATTTCGAGACCGCGAATCAACCATTCCCTCGCCTCGTCAAGCCGGCCCATTTCCGAAAGACAGCGACCTCTACGCCACCAAGCTTTGGCGTTTCCGGCTTTCTTGGCTTCGACGCTAGACTCGGCGTCGATGGCACCTTGTGGCCAGTTCTGCATGGCCATGTGGACTTGGGCACGGTTGGCGTAGAGACAGGCAACCTCCTCGCGCGAGATGGCGCAGGGCTCCCAGAGGGGCCGCTTGAGGGCCATTTCGAGGCCGAGAGAGTACATGCGCAGAGCATCGGCGTGCTTGGCCTGGCGGAAGTAGGTATTGCCGGACTCACGCAGTTTGGTGACGTTGGCGGAGCGCTTGGGGTTGACGGGGAGCGGCGGCGGTGGGATGGGCGCATTGAGTGTGAGTAGCTGGCGATGCAGATCGTTGAGAGCCGCGAGCTCTGCCGTGTAAGAGGGGGTGCCGTAGACTTCGGGCATGGTGACGGCCTTGGAGTCGGCGTCCATCTCGAGGGGCAACTGGATAAAGGTTTCCGAGTCGCTCATGGCGCAAGCCGATGACAAGTTCGAGCGTGTTGAGAGTGCAGTCGTAGGATGGTCGACGGTAGTATGAGGTATTCTGGCAATGGGGGTGCGAGGCCGTGATAACTTCAATATCTTGGAGAGTGTTGACAACGCAATGGCTGCCTCAGCTCGCCCGACTGGTGCCGTCTCGCTTGCCCACCAAGACTCGTGGCCCCATGTCACGTGCCTTGCGGCACCAGAAGCTCGGTGTCCTCATCTCTGGATCTTGGCATGTGAGTCACGAACCCAAGGCCCCTGTCTGCCGCCGCTGTCAAGGACATGTCGCTCATACGCACGTCCCTTGCCCCTGCCGTGGCTCGAAAGTCCGGCAGAAACTTCTGAGGTGGCGCTGATGACTCTTCTCGCCCTTGACCGGCAATCCAGCTCCATACATGCAAATTGAGCCCCGATCGGCTAGGTTTCAATCGCCTGTAATCACCCTCATGGCGGCTTGCACCACTTCGGGCCGTCCGTTTGAGGTCGGAACATAGTCACGTGATATTTCTATTTCGGGTCAAATGTCTGAAGAAAAACTCGCGGTCGCATACCTCGGCGTGACGCACCCGCCGGTATGTAGATGCCGTATTATTGTTGCCTTGAGAGTACGACGAAAGCATCAAGATTCAGTAAATCGGGAGTGGCAGTCTGCATCTCATCAAATCTTGTAACCCGCGTGCATGGAGCCGATAGGTAATGCCCAATCGAGATGGACGCGTAAGAAAAGTAGCGATAAAACTCCATGCTTGGTCCTGCGAACCCAACAAGTTCAACCTCACGCGAACTGTAGAAATATAATGTTGACTGAACTCATCTCAGGCGCCTCTTGGTAGCTCATCTGTATGCTAAGATCTTCTGAGAACAGCGCAGCGTCCGAACCCCAATGCAAGAGCACCGTTGCACATCATGGGCTCGCAGACTTGCCAGACTAGCCTGATATCACCAGGTGAAGTACACTTGCGGTGTAGCGGCAACAGCGTATCTTGCAGCCCTGGTTTCTCTTGTTTACCCCACGTACCAATTCATGAAGGGCTGGCATTTAGCAATGCCTTGAGCGAGAGTCCTAGGTGGCATAGGAGCGATCACTCACTTTCCCGGGTTGGCCGGCTTGGGGAGGCTCGGAGTTGCTTGGAAAATGTCAAGCTCACAACGTGGCCTCTAAAAAGAATGAACTTAGACTTCTTCGGGAATCCCGTCACGGCGGACGATTGCGTGTCCGAGTGACGACGAGACGGGACGAAACGTCGAGCGACGCAGTCGTGACCATTGACGAGAGTCGCAAGAGACCACTCCTTCGTCGCGCTGGGACCTATTGCGGCTTTAACGCTCAAGGACTCCTCCGGCCAGAGGCAATCCCACGCAAGTCACAGGAATCAGATCTATTGGCACTGGAGAGGGCACTGTATAGCCGTTCCCTATCGCATTCTAGCAATCATCCACCTCCGTCGAGTCTCTCGCACAATGGCAATGCTCCTCCTCCTGCATGCCCTTCTCTGGCCCTTTGTGATCCAGACAGTCGATGCATACACGCCGCTCTCCAATGACACTCTGCAAAGGATCCCATCCGTCGGCTCCGACTTCGATGTTCACACCGGCTCCATCCTCGCGCCCATCTTGATTCCCCGCGTCTCTGGCACCGACGGCTCAACCAAGGTGCAACGCCACTTCGTTGACTGGTTCACGACACAACTGCCACACTGGCAGCTCACCTTCCAAAACTCGACCTCGACCACGCCCGTTACCGGGACGCGCCAGGTGCCCTTTGTCAACCTAATCTTGACGCGCGATCCGCCTTGGACGACGCCTGGCGACGTGGGCCACCTCACTCTCGCCGCCCATTTTGATTCCAAATATGATCCTCCCGGCTTCATCGGCGCCACTGATAGTGCTGCGCCGTGTGCTATGATAATGCACGTCGCGCGCAGTCTTGATGCCGCTCTCACCCGCAAGTGGGCAGCCATGGAGTCGGATCAGAATAAACATATCACAGGCAGTTCGGGTATCCAGATTATCTTCTTCGACGGCGAGGAAGCTTTCCAAACTTGGTCTGACACTGACTCACTCTACGGCTCGAGGTAAACTCCTCCTTTGACTAACTCATGGCCTATGCTAAGTATTCAGATCGCTCGCAGAAGCCTGGGAAGCTACTCCCCACGCTGCCATGTCCGCGTATCATAACAAGCTTTCTTCAATTGACCTCCTAGTCCTCCTCGATCTGCTAGGTGCCGCAAACACTGTTATCCCCTCCTACTTTGAGACGACTCACTGGGCCTACAAGAACCTCGCTAGCATCGAGACCCGCATGCGCTCTCTCGGTTTACTCAAGGCTAAAGTCACAAGTCCTATACTCCCCGACAGCGAAAAGTCCAAGTTTAACAGTGGGCTCACCATTCAGGATGATCATATCCCCTTGATGAAGCGTGGAGTTGAAATACTGCACCTCATTCCTGCCAGGTTCCCCAAGGTTTGGCATACCATGGCCGATAATGCAGACGTGTTAGATCCATCCACTATGGATGATTGGGCAAAAATAATAACAGCCTTCGCTGGAGAGTGGATGGATGTAGAAGGGTACTTTTCGGAACCCGCTCAGCCACGAATACAGAAAAGTGAGCTGTGAGTAGGCAAAATTACTCAGGACCAGTCAAACGCTAGCTTACATTATCATAGTAGTCACGAGGCTACAAAGTCATAAAACATACACATACATATACCTCGCCGTAACCTGCAAACACAAAACTAGATTCAACTAGGGTTATCCATTAATATTGTGGCTATCTATGCAACATCAAAGCGTTGCTATTTATCACCTTTGGACCATTCCGGACGATGGAGTTTGGTTAGAATCTAGCAAGAGCTATTAATATTTCCCCCAAGGTTTTCGAGCTTCAACACATAAGATCAGCTTTAATCAGATGGAAATCTGATCCATTGATGTAAATTTCTCCCATTCTGGTCCTCATCACATATTGATTCCATAACCGAGTCGGCATTTAGACTATACGTACGCTGCTTTTTGTAAAAAGTTCATCAAGTCGAATGATCTATCATGCCAAAAAAGGCCATTCTGTCCTGTGGTAGCCTAAGGAGCAAGAAGCTGATATACATGAAAGAAAAAGGCCCGAAACCTAGATTGAATTTATTCTTTTCGAGCTTTGGCGGAGGGGAAGCCCGATATTCTGGTGGGATGGAAGCGGGATATCTGGTCAAACAGAAAATTAGAAAAGAAACTTCACAGAGAAAACTCTTCGAGGAAAATTATTTTACCGATTGTGAGCTGTTAAAAAAGATAGCGATCAGCTATAAATCTAGAGTCAGTATAAAGGTAGCCGGTGCCACCCTTCCAAGAACTATTACTACAATGATTCTTTTGTAAAAACATTGCCTAGCATTAGAATGATGAATAGGTGTAGTTGCAGTACTGCAAACCTGCTAGCAACAAGTATTCCTGATTTCTCGTGACAGCCGTTAAATTTTTGTGTCGATCAAGTTATCACTGACATGTAGGTATCGCCAAAGTGCAGCCTGTAGTTGAAGATCGTAGAGAGGAATAATTCTGGTTTCTTTTTTCCAGACGAACACTTAGTCAGCACCAGCGGGCCTCGCGCCACTTAGATTAATCACACCACCAGCTCCTATAGTTCGTTGTTGTTGCACCCAGCCTGGGATTTCCGAGTCTTTTCCTTCCTGTTCTGCCTTTAATTTCAAGGTTTCCCAAATATTTGGGAATCCTGCTCTAACCGGACCTCCTCTCTGCTTCGACCCGATTATAGCGAATTTCCCCTGACTATGACTGAGAAACCCATAAATTAAGCCTTGCTGTACTAAACTTGCAATTATGGCTTCTATATGCATATAATCTGGCATGGTATTTCCGTATATTAGCCCCTCTTGGGCCCCGAGTTTTCTTGGGCCCTCGGGTGGTGGGGTTAGATGAAGCGGCTTATTAAACATGGTGTTAGGGTGCAGACGACCAGATTGTGCTACGGCAATGTTATCGATGGGCATCTTCCAGTCTTCGAGAACTTTCTGACAGTATTGTGCAGCTGTAACCATATCTTGAACGTCCAGCGTCGGTGCCTTTCGTGAGTTTGGATCCAGCGGAAAGTGATATGTGAGAAGAAACACTTTTCGTGCGAGTGATCGCCATACCAGCATCTCGCAGCGTCCTAGCAAAGGAAGTAGGATGCCTTTTTCAAAAAACCACCTCTGATTCCCCGATTCCGGTCCTAGAGCTTTTTTGAACAATATCATATCACCAGTTCGAATTGCTTTGACCAAAGGCAAGAACTTGGCAAGAATATCGGCTGTTTCGGGACGGGAAAATAGTTCCTTTGAAGGGAAGCGACCCAATATTATGTTTGCGGAGACTAGATGTATCATGATGAGCCGGCGGTGTTTGATAAATTTGTTGGGACATTGGCTGTAGGCAGCTTCAAGGCAGCACTGAGCATGATAAAAGTGATTCGTTGTGAAGTGGTACCGACCGAGAAAATATAGATAAGTTACGCGCTGACCGGCGGGATAAATTCCAAGGGGTGGAGAGTTTTGTAATATGTTGGTAAATATTTGGCTAGCCAGGCGTGGTTTTCGGCACTTTAGAGGCGTCAGAAAGTTCAAAGTTATCATTAAGAAGTCCCTACTTGGTATAAAAGCCGAAGGACCATGTTGGCAAATTTATATATTTCTACCTTCTTGGATTCGGGTCCACCATCGCGGGCAATGCCATTTCTATTCGTCGTCCGTTCAGTCAGGCATATCGTAAATGCTCTCTGTATTGTTTCTGCAGTGCTCTCGACAAGCGTTTTTCTTTCTCCCTCATCAGCAAACTTTCGTATCCTTGCCGTTAGATCAGGTCTCTTATCAAGCATCATAGTCAACTTTGCCAAACAAGAGCACAGATATACGGCTGCCGGAAGAAGGACACTTCCGTGAGAGGGATGCGACAAAGATGTGATGCATGCGCTGGAAAACGTCAATTCGATTTAAATGCTGAGGAAGAGGTTCGTATACTAGGTCACTTCACTTAGAAGTGTGTGGGTTATCAATGGATCACTGAAATCTACATCTCTCCAAAACTTCAAATATTCACGGAGGAGAATCTGAAATGCCGGCCATGCGGATCCAACTTCATTACTATCTATGAACTCCTCTTCTGATATGGGGACCAGCTTTTCGATGAGTCGATCTATCTTCTCGTTTGACCCATCAAGACTGTCCGGATTTTCCTTGGGAAATCGATTTTTTGTTTCAATAGAAAGCTGGCTAAATTCAAAGGGTAGGGGTGGCTCTACCTGAAAGACCTTTTGAAGTTGAGATCCATCCCTAATTCGAAGAAAGCTTGCAACAGCATTGAGGTAGTTTTCAATTAGAGTCATCTCGTGTATTTTTTTTGCAGGAATGTGTGTACTTTGTAAGCCTCACTACTATTCATAGTCAAACCACCCCAGTTTGCTCTTTTAATCTTTTGATTGGTTGAGGTCCTATCGATACAGTGATGGCATGATCAATATGCAATACGTCGTTTTTCCACTACTTTGCACACTTCGTAGCTTACTAAGCAATGCTCAGTTTTCGAGCTATTTGTCTTTCCATTGGCTTTAGTGTTATGTTCACAGCTATCTATCTTTGACAAATTATCATTGCTTTGTATAAACGTGATACGACCCTTCTGACTTTTGAGACACTCACACTCTAGATTTTGTCTGCAAGTATCATAAAAAAGCCTGTTTGTCTACGCATTAAAGTTGACCGTATCCCTTGATGAGCTACTGAAGGCAATTCCGTAATCCAGCTATTGCCAAACCAAAAGTTGAAAATCGCGGTGTGCTTGCTTCTGAGAATGTGTAGTATGATGATCACAAATTAGGATCCTGATTTTATTATCATTTGTTTGGTGCCATATCAAGATGTCAGATCAATTTACAAACGCATAGTCATGATTTGTAAGTACGTTTTCTTCCTCATGCATCACGGACTTATCGTTGTAATTCGCAAACCCCTAAGTAAGCATATCAACGACCTAATATTTGGGAGGGCAAGACTGACACCTGTACGCGGTGCCCTCTACGAACTTGGGAGTGAAATATTATCTCAGAGCCAAGTTCAGTCAAATTTCGCAATACCGAATAAGTTGGCCCATGAGGCAATGATCCAAGACTCTCTACGAAATCAAATTTTCACACCTGACGAGATCAATCACCACCAAAACCTCATCAAATTTGCAAGTACGACTTAGTACATCCTTATTTCAATGATCACACCTCTCGTCGACTTTCTCTGGCCTCAATTCACCACCACGTACACGCCCACGCCGATATTTATACCCGACGGAGGAAGCAAAGCGTGGCGCACAAACCTGGGAGACAGTTCTTTGGGATGGGCGTGAGAGAGATTAGGACAAGCTCACAAGGTGCTGCAGATGGTGGAAACGATCTCGACGGATGTGGATTTTAGAATTTCGACAACGAGTTTTCGAATTGAGCTTTGTGCGTGCGCCAAGACTTCGGTTGCGAGAGTGCGGGCGACACTATAAACACCGCCATGGTTGGATGGTGCGGTGGTACATCATCTTGGCCGGTTTCTCAAGTAAGGTTTGGATAGCAAGGACACATATCCCACCCGAGACAGGAGACCGCTGGTTCGAATCCGGCAAAACCTAACTACATTTCTCGCGGCGCTGGTATGCATGGATGATGAAGGCATGCTTGGATAATCAAAGGTTTTAAATTCCCTTTGGTGGGTACTTACGGAGGAGGGTTGACTGTTTGTGTAAGCAAACATACCTCATAGTGGTATTTGCGAATGGAATCCAGAGTATGAGTGTCTCTAACGTAAAAAGAGTCATCCTATATGTATACATATTACCGGTCATGTGTCATAGCTAGATAGCTGAAAACACATTAAATGATTTAAAAAAAAAAGACCTAATATTTGGCAATATCAATACCTATCACCGTTTAAAAGCTTGATCAATGTTGGGTCAGATAATCGAAAGATAAAAATTTATCAAGTTTTATCCCTACGTACACTTGAGCACTCGAGTGGAAAAGCCACCGATTCATATTCCAACCGACAGTCCATTCTCACCAGTCGCATCTAACACTAATATTTTTTATTAAAGTAATGTGATGCTTCTATCTATTTATCTCATATCTTGTAAACACGGATAGTCGTAAAGTTTTCAACTTTTAATATCATCCCAAATAGAAACTTGCCTCAATTTCAATATTTCGGATAGTCTGACCCCAAAATATTTCAAAATGTGGCAACAGAAACCAACTTAAAACCAGCATCTCACCAAGAATTTTCTACCAAAGATCCTGGAATCTTGTGGAGGAATTATCGTATTAACGCAAAAGAGCAGCTTTCTGCTACGTATCAATTATTTTCCATGGAATTCAACTGCCAAAAAGAACAAAAAAATCTAAATCCTGAGACGTCTCAAGCGTTCCGGGACTGTGTCAACTATTTGGAAAAATTGAAGAAACACAAACAATGCTGAAGTATCGCTAAAGTTAGGGCTTAACTGTGGCCGTCATGCACAGTAAACCTCCCGATGGGATACATTACAGCAGATAACCTTCCAATAATAGCTTCAGTAGATAGACGTCGTCAAGTTTTAATGTTAAGAAGGTCTATGATTGTGGGTGTAGATGTTATCACAGAAGAATTATTGAGCTCAATCGGCCCGCTATATCCTTGGTGAACAAAAATCATGAAATTACCTCATCTTTGCAACTGGATATCTTAAGATTCTGGAACGCTTTAGATCAGTGTGAAAACTCAATATCTCAATAAATCACAGGTCTCAAATATATTCGCATTCCTATCCTGTATTAGAAGGGGCTGAGAATCATCCAAATTCAGAAGTGATTATTCTTTTTAAAAGTTTTAATCGACATGATAGAGAGATAGAATATATCTTATTGATCTAATTATTGGGTCTTGAATAGCGAATCATGTGTCTGATCAATTTTTAGTTATGCTTTATCAAGACGGTACACGTTTTAGATGGCACTCGATTATTGTGGGAATACAGCGTTAGAGTTAATCTATCAAGTGAGAGAAAAGTCATACATCCGTATCTCAGGTTACTGGCATAATTACTTGAGTGTGCGAGAGATTCATGGGATTTCAGAAAAGGGTAATCTAGTAGATCATGCATTGGTCGGTTGAGACTCCTATCAGCATTGTAGGTATTTATCCGGCCTTGACTAATATAAGTCTTACACTTGCACAGAAAGTGTCTTATCTCTTTTTTCAAGTGGTTTAAGTATTTACTTTTCACGATAATCTTCCAGAAAATGTAATTTCTCCAAATATCACTCTCTGCTTCTAACGCCGGATTAATTGATATCATTACGTAACAGATCAAGTTCAGAATAAAACAAGTTAATTAAATCGAAAGAAAAAAATTTCCCGCATTTCGCCATATACTTAGGAAGATTATTTTTATTATTCTCAACACAATATATAGCCACTAAAGCTGCCCAATGGATCCTACGAACGTTACTACAACTATTTTATTCATAGGATTAGACTACTCATAACTCGCTAACCTCCTAACAAATTATTAAATTTCTACTTGACAATGGGTGATTTGAGAACCATAGCCAGGTAAAATTGAGGCGTTTCTGATCAATATGAAGAGTGGTATCACAAGAAACGCGCGATCTACTGATCATGCCGCATCCGCCGAGGTTGGTGAGGTGATTGGGGCCTTGAAGGTTTATCGTAAGAAGTGGCACGAGACATCGTGCAAGGAAACTCCGTTAGAGGAGCAAATGTTTACTTCAGAAAAAGCAGTCGTTAAGAGTCTCCAAGGCATAGTCCCTCTAACTGGCTCAACGCCCATGTCATCGACCGCTGAGGAAAGTTTGCCATAAACCGCTGCCGCGTCTTCAGCAATGATGCGTCTAGAAGATAGGATTAGTGTGAGTGTGCTACTAATATACGGACGACTAAGTTGTTATCAGTCGCTTAAAAAAACATCGTTGGGGCATATGCAGTCCATCAGATGAGAAGTTAAGATACAGAGGTATTCGTTTAATCGCCATCTCAGTGCGACGCAGCCCTTAGTATGCCACCTCCCGCTGACTTCAGGATATTGCGTCAGGACTATCATATGGGGGTTCTTGGCATACCGCTAGAGACTAAAGTTTAAGGGGAAAAGAATGTGGATAATACCTTGCTATCACAGGAGATAATTACTGCAACAGCTGGCAGAGATCCAGGGCTTTGAATCAATCGAATGTAGTGAATACGTGATGGGAAAGATCACGAATTTGCTAGGCAGAACGTGAACAAAAGGGGAATTCTTGTCCTATGTTTACCTTCTGAAGCCCTGCAGAGAGAGGTCGTTCGGAATGGTACAGTACTCAAGACAATGCTGTATGCGGTGCAGCTTTAGGCTCCTAGAGCACAAATGAGGCAATTCCACAATTGTAGCAAGTGAGATCACACACAAGTCTCATGAAAAAAGTTAGCAAGATGCTGTGGGTGCGCTGGGAACCACCAGTCAAGAGACTGCCCCAAGGAAAGTAATTCCTGCTAAAATTGAAGTAAAGCTCCTAACTCCTGGTAAAATTCAGTTTGCTAGACCTTTCAAATCTACAAAGCCAGCGTGCAAGGATCTAGACAAGAATTAATTGCAAGGACTGTCGAAGCTCACAGTGGGAGTTTCCCAGAAACAGCTAGGACAGGTATGACGGACGCGGAGGTGGACCAGGGGCTCGCAGTTGTCGCCAACAAGAAACGAAGAATCGCGACGCCTTCTAGTGTACGCAGTGAACCACGAAGACGGCCTGTACGATCGGGGAATGAAGTTGCCTGTGGGTGTCTTTCAGCAAACCTCGTATTTAACCTCGGTCAACCAACCTTATTCACAAGCTCTATAGCACCTGTGGCTAGTCAAGCCGGAGTTACTTGGTCCTTCCAGGATTCAGAGCGCTTATGGTCCTCTCTATGGTACAATCCAACTGCGGAGCAAGTAATTATGGAGCTCTTAGATCGTTCATGGACATATTAGATCCCAAAAGACATCTTTTCATTTTAATCCAGGAACCTAGTGTGCACAGGTCAACCTTGAGCACATATTGTCCAAGGGGATACTCGCTGTGCATGGAGCCGGCTCTGGAGACCAAAGTGGCATCTCTTGTTAGTAAGGAGCTAGGTATGGCAAACTGGTCGTTCAAATGGTTGTCATGCTTTTTTGTATAGATTACTCTACAACTTCATGGTGTTATAATTGTTGTGAATATCACGAATATAATCCAGAAGGGTCAGCTAACGGGAGATGCTTAGTGGAAGGGTATCCTATGTATGGAATGTATCGGGCACCACGCAACAACGAGAGACACAATGGAGTTAAGGAGCCACCGCCAGAGAGTGCCTCGTATCATAAGTGTCATGTCATGAGTATTCATCTTTACTCGAGTGATACGAGGTCAGTGGGCGACGCAGATGAGTCAAGGAGTCCCCGCCGGAGACCTATATAACAGAGTGATAACTCTACATTTAGATATCATTAATGAACCACTCTAATCTCCCATCTACTACAGTCTTGACTCATGTATAGATAGACCCCAACAGCTCACCAGATTACACACCAGTTTGATCAACCAATAATACAGGTTTATCTCTATCTGGTCATAGCCCGGTTTCACAACAATAATCCGGGTAGTAAATATGTACAGTTTCACAACAATCGGTGGAACACTTGTCGGTTGGAAGGCCATCTTCAAGGCTATCCAGGATACTGGATCAAGTTATTTACTCGTTTGGGGCTTCAACTGTCATCATCTATGTTTGGGCGGAACTTCGGCACCTAGGGATGTAAGAGCTCAGAATCTTAATGCAGTAACTGATAATGGGCTAAATCTGGCCACAACACAAGGAATTCTAGTATTTCGGAGAAGAGGTGCTGAGCGGGCTCTATAGGAGATAGCTATCGACCTTTCATTTGCAATTGATGACCCAATTGACAAGATTGAGTGCTGCTCAGTGCGCAAAGACTGGGCCATAAGTCAAGACTACCATCCAATCGAGATACGACTGGGACTTGCAAATATGCAACCTTCTCTTGATTTTGCTATGACAACAATACAGTTATTGGCACTTGGCATATTTATGATGGCTTGTCTGTAGCTACAGAGTTTCTTCACGCTTAGTATTTTGTCATACCCATCGCCTTCAGATCATCTCTGGTCGCCTTTGCTACCTTTAGCCACCACTAGTGTTCACTCGAACCTTTAGTCTCTCTAGATATTTACATTACCTGCCATTCAAACCATTAGTTGCACTAAGTGACCTCAAGTAGACCTTCAGTCATCTGTTAGGAATTAGTTGTAGATAATTTGGATTGAATGGCGCACGGACCATTCCGTGAATTCGGGCTTTTCTTCTTTTTTTTGTTTTTGCATCGGATTTGAATTGCGTTTGCAGCTATCTAGCTACGACATGATATAAAAGAAAGGTACATAACGGGTGACTCAATATACAGGAAGAGCACTCATGTCTCGGATTTCATTTGCAAGTACTACTACGAAGTTATGGCGGCTCTTTCCTCACCCCGAGTCAATCCTCATCCGCGAATACCCAGCCAGGGGAACGTCTTAAAAACCCTGGGTTATCCAAACATGCCTCCATCATCCACTGAATTTTCTCCGCGCGACATGTAGTCTTCGGTGTCTTCTTCCCAAGTGGAGTAGGTGTCCAGGCTACTCAAGCCATACCGGAGAACACCACCAGGAGGCGGACCACGACACATTCCATCGTTTGCGTTTTTTTATAGTGTCTGCTACACTCTCGCAAGCGAAGTCTTGGCGCGCACAAAGCTCAATTCGTAAAACTCTGCCAAAATTCAAAATTACACGCCCGTCGAGATTATATCCATCTTCAGCATCATCTTGTAAACTTGTCCCAATCCCTCTCACGTCCGTCTCAAAGAGCTGCCTCCCAGATTTGTGCGCCACGCTTTGCTTCCTCCTTCGGATGTAAATATTGGCGAGGGAGTGTATTTGGCAGCTAGCTGAGGCCAGAGAATAGTTGATGAGAGGTGTGGTCATTGAAACGAGGATGTACTTAGTTGTACTTGTAGACTTGATGAGACTTAGGTGAGAGTCAATGTCATTGGGAGCGAAAATTTGACATGGCGGAGTAATTTGAATCATTGCCTCGTGGGCCAACTTGTTCGGTATTGCGAAATTTGACTGAACTTGGCTCTGGGAGAGTATTTCACTCCTAGATTCGTAGAGGACACCACGTACAGGTGTTAAGTCTTGCCCTCCCAAGAGAGCTTCAAGGTGTTGGAAACGGCGGTGGTAGTCTGCAAAGTCCCCATGCCCTGATCGTGCAGCAAGAAGCAGGCCCAGTGTTTGCCGGTCGAGACTCCTGAGTTCGAGTGAGTCTCCAACATTTTCTCTAATTCCAAGCTGTTTGCATCTTTCGGGGGCGTTTTGCGTCCAATACCTGGTCGCCGAATCTTGGTATCTAATTTTGATATCCCTCTTTGCAGTCGAGATTGACGCTGCAAGTGAGGAAGCTGGGTGTTAGCAGGCCTGTTTGGCGACAACGTCTGCAGCCTCGTTTGCCAAAATACCAACACGTGCAGGGCACCATCTAATGATGACGGAGCCGACTTCTGTGAAGTGGCAACAGTCTCTTCTAGTCGATGCTTTCGCAAGCCCTTTGAACTGAGTGATGCGAGGAGAACTCAAGGGGGTGGGGGTGTATACAAGAAGCCGAAGGGCAGCCTCCTGGTTATCTAGGCATACAAACACCCTATTGGCGTATCGGGCCATGGGGTTACAAAGGGCTATGGCGAGTCCTTCGGTTGCTTCGGCAATTTCGGCATCGTAAACCTCAGCAGAAATTCCGAGAGGGAGTGAGCCCCGCCCAACTTCCTGCAAGAGGCCCCGGTATATCACGTACCAAGCTCCGGCTTGGTTGTCGGTAAGTGCTCCGTCTGAGAAAACAAATAAGTCTAGGGGGGACTATGATGTGTGCCACTTTGTGAATTCCTGTAGACCTATTCTTTTGCCTACAGCGCCTATAGTTTGTAAGTGTGACTTGACGTTTATGTCCCAGGGTGACGGAATGGTGTCGGTGGAAAGTTCGGGAGAGAGCGGACTCTACAGTGAGAGCTGGAGGTTCGTAAGTGATAAGAAAAGTTACTCTTGTCTTCTCCGTGTCAGGCCCACTGAGTGCAGGGCTTATGCCAGTATCGAATAAATATTCATTCATTCATTGATCTGGGTGCAGTTTCATCCTTCCCATTCTTCTAAGTCATTCTTTCATGTCACTCTAACTCTGCATATTATATATGATAATTAGATTAAGCCCTATTTCAATGCTGCCCAGGAGGTCTCTGTATCACGAATGCTGAAAATCGACATATCATAAATCACAGCTACAAGATTAGAATGAATCGCAATTAATTATGCCTAGGGCTACTCGCCTCGAAATAACTGGCTTAACCTTAACTCGCCCTGAGCTTGGCCCGCGAGTCTCATTCAACATGGCATATCCAAAGCTAAATTTCCGTAATCCATGGGTGCCGAGCCCGCTGTCCTGCCGGAATTTTGAAATTGAAGTAGTATTTTACCAACGGACGACAAGAAGGAATTAGTCAATGGATGATGATTTAGTGCTCCACACGAATAGAATTCTTTACTTGATTCATTATATACTACCACATTTCCTACTGCAAAGCACCAACTTGACAACCAATGATCATGAAATCTTTACATCAAGTCTTCAGAGGCCTATCTCTCTGGCTAATGGTCGGGTTTCTTGTGCCTGAAATCTCAGCCCATGCGTCATTGCTGCAACGTAGAATGAATTTATCAACCGAGCCTGGATACCACTGTAACAAAAAAGTAATACTTGAGACAACAGTCGAAAAGAGTTTACGAGCCGCTTGTAGAGGATTTTTAATAGAAAGGGATGATAGCAGGCGACCTATTGTTTTTCTTGAAGCGGAAGAAGATGAGGATTTGATATACGAGTGGGCTCTTCCTATAGTTCTAGAAAATTATCCTAATGGTAACTATTAAAAATCCTTTACCTCTCACTAACCCAAACCTTCTCAATTGCTCTGATTCACTAAGTTTGCTCCTAGATAAAGCAAAGACATCAATAGGAAAAATCACATTCAATAATAGATGTGAGCTTATAAATGTGCTGTGTCATAGACGTTATTCGAATCGATTTTATATTATCCACAAAGTCCCCGGCGACTCAACAGATACAAACTTGAAAGAGGGCCAAGTCCCATCAAAGCCTCCCATCCAATGTGGATCATTATCATGGGAAATAGAGGATATTCAGAAATCGGCACGCAAAGAATTATCGCGTTCCAGGCTTCAATTTTTTGAGATAAAGTCCACATCAAATCTAGTTGATGGTCCATGGAAGAGAGCCTATTTGACGAAAAAAACTGATGAACACCGTGGATGTAAGTAATTTATATCTTTGAACTTGAAGAAATACTTAATTTTTCAAAGCGCTTAATGTGCGCTACGAAATTATAGTAAACAATCAGAAAGAAGCTGGCGGTCTAGTTTTGACGCACCATATAAGACGGAGATTAGCCACAGCCATAAATCCCGAAAGAAAAGACACTGATCTTGCAGGTTTTAGAATAAAACCGGAAAAACAAACAATTAGACTCGTGTGCTATTTTCAACGGACATTCCCGCTTATTCCTCCAGATGTGTCAAAATCTCGTAAGCGCAAGGCTCCATCAAAGGCGACACAGGATTGAAGAAAGAAGCAGTTTCAAGCTGTGCTGGGTGGGTAAGCAAGTCAAGAACTAGTATCGATGACAACACATGGTCTATGCTAGCTGACGACTACCATGTTAGCCTATTAGGTAGCCTAGAGAATATGAGTCGTCAGGCAATACCCTGGTTATCCGGACCATTTGTTTGGAAAGGGTCTAAAAACCATTGGGAGGGTATAAATCTATAAATGACTTGGGTATGCACACTAAAAATGGCCAGCTACACGGTTTCTGGAGTATGAGATGGTAATATAGATGCAACATATTAAATCTACATTGTCAGGTGTACGGGTATGGATACTGCTCCAAAAGATTCTAATCTAGTGTCGACTCGATGAAAAAAAAGGCTCGAGCCGGCAATAACGAATTCTTAAGCTTCCAGTGGTGTCGGTGTATAGGCTTCTTATTATCTAAATATTTGGGCTTGCTAAGAACAATTGTATCAGATGTGCTCATTTGCGCATGGACTCCCAAATAGACTAGCGATATTTGTTATAATCATTCCTCGACATAGTGTCCTAGTATCATTGTCACAAAGTTCACCAGAATCAAATAAGTTACTATGGCTATAGCCCTACTTATCATCACCATGCTTTTCTCCTTTTGTTCATGCAGGAGATGCAATTCGATGAGTTTCCGGAACATTCTCAGCTCTCCGTAAGTTGGTGGTTAATTCGATCAAGTCGGCCTCATTTGTTGCGAAGGGTGGTACATGTGAATAAACGCAACTCATGTGGCTCTGACTTCTAGGAATTATCTAACTGGAGAATACAGTTGTGCGACTAGTGAATCGGAAGCTGTTGATAAATCAATAGGAATACAGAATCACTAAAATATGAGAAATGTGTTTTTAATGATAAGCTCATTTGTACAGCCTAAATTGAGTAAAAGGAATATTTGTTATGATATGGAAGTATACTAGTCCCATTGTAAACAGTCAAGGATACGTATGATAATGTTGGGCTAAACATTGTAAGGAAAGAGAAAAAGCCATAAAGAAGGCAGACGGAGGCCCAGTGAAGGTACTTCTGGACCACCTCATTGCCGCGCGAGCTCTTGGAAGCGGCCGAACAAGATCGTCTCAGTCAATGGTTGAAAAATTTACGATTCAGACAGGCCAGTCGAAATCCGTTGGATATTGGGACGTTCTAGGATTACCGAGAACGAGCAGGCGGACAAATTGGCCAAGGCATCCCGGAGAGATCTCTCAGACTTAAGGGGCGAGCAGAAACAAAACCTTGCAGCGCTAAATTAGCTCGTCGGAGAGCAGGCCGAGGAAGCTGTAGAATCCTGGTGGCTTCAAAATAGGCCAAGATGGTACGAAGAATTACACCTCATAACGGGACGAAAACGACCATCCGAGCTTGGATTGCCGAGATGGGCGCACCATCGTCTGATAGCAGCGAGGACAGAACATGGGGACTTCAAGGGCTACCACGACAGATTTGGGCATAAAATTTTCCGCTGTTGATGCATCTGTAGAAATGAGAGACTTCCTTGGCTCTTTGCAGAGTGCCGAACAGCTGAGACAATGGAGAATATCAAGCCATGCACCACGACCAAGAGGTCTGGTTATGTTGGCAGAAAACGGATGGGAGAAATTTGTTATGAATATCATGAGCATAACATATAAATGTCTATTTACGACAGATACAAGGTCTATGACAGATATCTTGGCTGGTGCAGTAAATAACCACGCATGACGAGTTTGAGGCAGAGTCAGATATGCTTGGGTGAAGCATCCGGGTCAGGAAGTCGCAGCCAAGGAGTATCATATATACTTAGCATTGTGTCATAGTTGTGAAGTTAAGGTCTAGTGATAAGTAGGCCACGGGAGATGTCACTGGGTCAATGAGTCAATGAGTCTCAGTTTATGATCAGGTAGTACTGGTGTAGTCATGTGGGACAAAGGCTAGCTCAAGAGACTTGTGTATGATATAGCGATATCCTTATGTTCAGATAGACTTTACCAACCAAGCAATCAATCAAATATTATCAGAATCATCATTCATATCATTTTAGTATCATCAATCACACGATTATATTCCAATAGAATTCTACAAGTCCATAGCCGTAGCGAGACGATACACAGGGTAATTTTGACATTGAGAGGGCTAAATATTCTCAAGGGACTGGAGTATCTTTAGCAGTTGAATATGTAAGTGGGCAAGGCGCAGGGCCCTTTCTGTCTAGGCAATTTTCCTTATTTTTTCCTTCAAGTAATCACTCGGACTAGAAAGCTGGACGGATAGGTAGTAGTGAGTCTTTAGGGATCACACACCCGCATCATGCCATTGGGTGTAGAGTTTTTGCCTGATACGAAATTTAGACATACATACATTGTAAGGAATGAGCAGTGAGAGACTGGCTCGGCCGCCGTATTGCAGGATAGATTATTTTCCTCTATTACAGTGCGGACTCGTTATAGCGATATTCGATATAACATTGTCGCCGTCGCACTTTTATTGCTATATCGAATAACTACGACATCATAGGAGGACGAAGGCTGAACACCTGTCAGTGGTGTCCTCTACGAGCCTGGGTGTTAAATATTCCCCCAGAGCCGAGATTCAGTCACGACAAAGGGTGAATTTGGAGGTTTTCGTCGATTTGGCGATGGGGAGGAGTGGTCTTGGCTCATCTTTGGTCGAAAATCCGACTGGCAGAGATTTCACGACTGCACTACTCAACAACATCAACCATCTACACCCCAGATACAAACTGCAGACAGGCTATAACCTATCTTATGTTCATATCACAACAACCGACACCTCCAAGATCATAATTTTCTTTTCTCCGGAATATCATTGCTAGCCGAACTCAACTCGCGGCCCTCTCCAAAATCATCTTACCACCCACCGAAGCAAGCCAATAACTACAAAAGTCATATCGCCAACAAAGAAGTAAGAAGATGTCCCACACTCCGTAACTGCCAGTCGCTGTGAAGGTACGGTCGAAATACCGGTCTTGAATGCGTCCTCATCTCGGCCAAGGGCACCAACAACTCGACCGATGACGAATCGCCACCGACGAAATACGCACGATATTTCGCCGGTATACCAACTAGAGCGTTCGACAAAGGCCGGGGCACCGGTGCCTCGGTCTTGAGCTCTCAGTCGCATTTTCGACCTCCACGGTTAGGGGTACGGCAGCGACGGGGCAAGGCCGGAGGGGTGGACATTCTCCAAAGTTTCTGGGATAGCGAGGCTGGCTAGAGGACAAAGGGATGCCGTTTGGAGGGAAAAGAGGGAATATAAACTGAGGAGGCCTTGGTGGGCGACTGGATGAGGCCTCCAATGAAGAAAACGACCCCTGGGTGAGATGAGCCAAAGCTAGGACTGGATGAGAGGGAAAAGATACAGATCGCGAAGGTATCAAGGGCTCCGGCGCGTGGTGGCCGAGGCTGAGGAGGAATATGCGCTTCGGCGCGTCAAAAGGGGGTTCTCTGGACGGTTGGGCTTGACATGATTCAACACATGGGTGAAGTCTGAGGTGGTCCGGTCATTCATGTGGGACGAAGTAGACGTACTCAATGGTAGTCAACCTGATCCAGCCCGGCCCCACCCGTGCTCAAGCTCCAGTAGGAGTGCGACGGGAACCAATGTAGCTAGCACGTAAATGAACAAAGACAAAACTACGACATCGTACGACCCGTGTCATTGGCTACAGCCCGGTTATATTTACTAAACTGCCTAGATACTAAGGCAGAAATTACTGTTTCCTAGTTTAGGTCTAAGCATGTCATGCGCGCCCCCACACGACTCGTGAGGCCTGGTAGAAGTCTGAATCCAATCCGAGTAGTTCCGGAGATGGTAGGAATGACATGACCAGTATGGGGATGAGTTGGAGTCATGTTGGTTTTGCCTAGTGCACGAGGAAGTCTACTGATGTTGGAGAGATTGTTCATTGCAAGGAAATTGCTACAATTTTACACGTGTGGCAAGAAGTCGTTCTGGATACATGGAAGCGCGCTTTTCCGCACACCAGTGAGAGCTCCAACGTCCTATCGTATCTAACCGAAATGGGAGGGTTGTCGGAGATGCCAAAGCCACTAGATCCCGTCCGGCATCTATTGGGGAATTACTACTCATGTCAGTGAGTGATAAGGTGGGCCAATCATATCTCATGGCGCAAGTGCATGTCATCCTAATGAGGATCCAGGATTGATAGACCTCTAGGTTAGTACGAGGCTATCATAAATAGTAATGCTTATGTAATGTTGTCATGTCGGAGTCTGAGCGCAAGATAAGGAATACTGTACTTATATAGACGAGACCCTGTATGAATAGAAAATCAAGTTACACCTAGTCTCAAGCTCTACTAATCATATTGGTAGTTTGGAGCCACGAGACACCCGTAACCTAAACGATCTTAAAACTAAGCTTATCTCACATTTTACACTTTCTAATCCACTAGGAACCTCGCTAATATGAACTGTTTATCTACTGCAGTCATGTGTTACTGCCTTAGTTACAGCTTTTCGGGGAAAGGGGCTAGAAAGAGAGAGAGAGAGAGGGGGACTTTCCCGAGGCGCCCAAGAGTCTGCAGCGCCCAGCTGGCCGGCCTCTTTGAACGCTTCAGAAGGGCCACTATGTCTTCGGATTTAGGCCTAATGTCGGTATTGGGAGAGCTCTGCACCCAGTGCTTTTTGCGATTTTCCCCGGCTGCCATCCACCCGCCAATTGCCATTGTCTCGATGGCTGGAGAGGTGAGATGATGAGGGGCAAACGGCTTCTCTCAGTGTATGATCGAATGAGGACTTGTGAGGCAGAAGAGGGTATATATACCACTGGTATGGGTATCCTTGGGCTGTAGGCAGAGAGGACCTGCATGTCCTGCAAAATCATCGACTCAGTAGGGAAATAAATTAAAATTCCAATTCCATTCATAGTACGTGTTGGTAGCACTCGGTGGCTACGGTTTCTAGCATATGCTTGAATACTGGTGTAAGATGGTTGTGTACTGGTTGTCTCTATTCTATCTACCTGATGAGGGATCCATATCAGTATTCACGTAGGTGCCCGTGCACGGCACGCTTAACCTTGCTGCCTAAGGCATCTACGTACCATAGGCTACTATGGATCCAAACAGTACGAGTCCGGGTTAAATTAGCATTGATGGATACCCTACATTACATGCCTGAGAAATACAATGTGGTCTATGAGCACGACACCCTAATATCGATATACGTATCAAGGTATATGGCTGTAAATTGATAGTTTTTTTCCAGGTCTGAAATAGCAATTTGTGTCAGACGATTAGATGGAAGCTAATACGAGAGCGCATGAAATAACTTGTCATAAATTCATCTATCTTGCTCTTTGTTGATTAATACTAAAGCTCCAGTGTATTGCGCTCATTTATAGGTTTCACATTTCCTTTCCTATTTTGGTTCAAAATAATATTGAAAGTGTTTTTGTTACGGCGTGCCGTGAGTTAGATCAAGATCGCTGTTTGCCAAGGGTATGGAGATGCCAGGTGGTAAAAACGAGAGGGATGGAGAGTCGACGAAGTACTAAGACGGGAAGGAAGTGGGATTGCGAGAAGAATAATATAATAATATTATAAGATTATGAGGCTGGAGAACCTCTTTATTGTAGCTCTAGCTTCCTTAAGTACTAGTTACTATCTGGCACAATTAAACTAAGACTGTAGTAACTTCTCATCATAACTCATATTGTGACCTCTACCATATCGATCCGAGTTGGCACATTATCTAGTATCACCATATAAATGTTGAGGGTGAGCCCAATATCTGTTCCGTGAACTTTATCCTCAGACGCTCTGCTTAGACTCTGCTTCAAGAATATCTCGCAGTGACAGTTCTTGGCTCTATGCCCCGAAAACATCAGTTTCTTTTGTCTCTGAATTTAGGATAATATAACAACAGATGTTGCACATTCTGCCTTTCTTTCCTACAAATATTACATGTATTATCTTCAACTTTTCCCATCATTTACAGATAGACCCTCGTATTTCCGATTCCAAACCTTGCCAGGAAGAATCCTGAATCTGTCTCATTGCTATCTCCTGGAAATTTTGACAAAAAGCACGGCCTGTGACACGTACGTCCACAACACTCTGTGTATCCATTTCCAGCATGTGCCAACTCTTCGCTTCTGAGCTCTTCACTTAACAATTAGACCTATCTTTATGAAACTGCTCGACATGCTGGCGCCAAGATAAAGCTAACCTAGCAATGAGAGCCGGAGTCTGATTATCTTGCGCTCAAAGATTCATTTTCACATAAGTGCTGATCTCTTGACAGACTTTGAGTTTTTCGAAAGGTGTTTAAGGCAGAAATTAGCTTTATCAATCCAAGGTCATCTGATCTTTTATTCCACGACACTACTCCAATCATACTTGTGTTCATTCAAAGAAATATCTGGTACATACTAAGCAACTTAGCATCTGAATCCCTTAGTTTGAAGCAAGAGCCCAAGATATGCTGCGGATCAAAATTTGGGTCTTGTGGAGCTGAGCCTGATATTGCCCACAGTGACGAAAGAAAAATGGTTAGGAAACTTCTCCTGCACATTAAAAGGCTACGGTGGCGATTCCGTACTGAAATTATCAAAGGTAGTCTGCGAAGTTACCATGTCCTGATCGTACAGCTCGTGGATATCCGAGCGTGTGTATCTCCTAATCTCCAAATAGTGCCGGCTAATGAGCTGATAACAGTTCTCTAGCAAGTTATTATCATTACTTTCTCTAATAATTTTGCAATAGTCAGTACTTTGTTCTAGATCAGCTCAGTAGTAACAAGAATATTCTAGCACCTCTTCATAAATCATTGGATTTCTCCTAGTCGAACATACTAAAAGTAGATATCAGCCAAGAATGAATCTTCTAGCTAATCTCGTATATGTTTAAATAGGTAAGGTAGGACTGAGATAGATGGCCAGAAAGAAAATTATACATTAGATTTGTGAATCTCATGGCGCAAGCATCAATACTCAAACCGTGATGCTAACAAAAAGTCTATTCTAATTATATTTGATGTACTAAAATGTTATTCTTTGGAAATTTCTACTCTCCCGTAGAGGTATTTTTATACGTTGTAGACTAGGACTTCTAATTACGTTTATTTCTCTCTCGGCAGCTTGAAGCATCTTGAAGAGATATGAACTTGATTCATCCCCGAGACTTGGTGCGATTTGGTAATTTTTTTCCAACCCAGACTGTTCGAGAACTTTCAGATATCCAGAAACATGGACAAGGTGAATTTGGCGATTTTTAAATCTCAGAGATATAACCGGCCGAGGCGAATCCAATAATTCTTCTGACGTAACATATCTGTCCCCGATAATTGAGGGTTTGTTGGTCATTATTCGAAGTCTTTTGTGAGTTGGAGCTACTATTTCTAAATTCTCATAAATGATGTATCTTAGTAAAAGCTTTACCGTGCATGAAGGCCATTCTCCATTCATAACTTTGGAGATAGTTATGTATGGATATTTCTTCTTCACTGTTTGTAATTCATTGACGCATCTTCGGTACATTTCATTCATATCGAGACTCATGCTTCTATGCACAATTTTCTGTTGACTGACCTCAGCGTCAATTAATTTGTACGCGGCTGAAAGCTGTTCTTTTGTAGAGGCGCAGTATTTTCCCCAAGAAACTTCAGGAACTTTTGAATTCAATTGACTGTATGAGAGCTCTACTAAGGCCTGTTTTAGTTGCGCATTTCCTGACGTCCATATCTCGGTTTCTCCATAGTAAAAAAGTTGAGGTTGAAATCCGTCTGTGACAAAATTAAAGCTGAAAAGGCCACGGTTATCCACCATTCCGAGATATGAGGAAATTGCGTAGATACAGTACAACATGTTGGCAAAGAGAATCGGGCTATAGATCGGCCTTGTGAGTCTTTGCTATGAGCAGGAGTTGGAGTCGATATGGCCTAGCTTTCTTTGAAGTTCACAGCGCACGCAAGAATCTAAATTGATAAGTATAAATCGTTCATTGACGGAACTGAAAACAATCTAATGTTTGATCAATGACGAGACTTGTAGTTAGCAAACAGCAGGTCTCTGATGCACGAGTGAGGAGAGCTGACAGATAAAAGGTTGGTGGAGACTCATTCTTAACGGAATTTACGATATCAGACAAGTCTAGGGGTTTGGCCATCAGTGTCTTGGGTATTCTCAAGCGAAATAATTATCTGGGATTGCAGTCTTGGTTTTAATTTCTTGATAGCCAACTGCTCATGTGCAGTAGTAGTCGTTCCGCAACCTTCAGCGTTTGACTCGGTATCAGCCAGATGCTGAGGCTATGAAATGGTACGTGTAAGGGCACCAAGCTTAGTCAAATTGATGACTTAATTTTAGACTCTGTGCATATTTTAAAAATGAGACTTAAAGACCATGGGTTATTTGGCTCAATCATTCTAAAATATGTAAAACGAGGTGGCGCAGCGATAAATGCTTGACCGTGTAGAACGGGTACCCAGCTATTCGGCAGACATCGAACGAAATAAGTCTCAAATAAGAAATGAGCGCTGCCTAGTCAAGTGATATATTCCAGTCACTATTTGTTCCTCCAACTCATCTTCACTGTTGAAATGTAAGAGCGTTTGTCAAACATAATCATCCCCGCACCTTGACATTACGGAGTTGTGGCTGTGATAATTGTTTTATTTTAAATCATTTAATGTTTATGCAGCTATTAAGCTATGTACACATGTAGGATGACTCTTTTAAAATTAGAGACACTCATACTCTGGATTTCATTCGTAAATACCACTATGAGGTATGTTCGCTTACACAAACAGTCGACCCTCCTCACCAAGTACCCACCAAAGGGAATTTCCAAACCTTTGATTGTTCATGCATACCAGCGCCGCGAGAAATGTAGTTTTGTTTTGCTGGATTCGAACAAGCAGTCTCCTGGCTCGGGTGGGATAAGTGTTTTAGCCATCAAGCTCTTATTTGGGAAACAGGCCAAGATGATGTACCACTGCCCCATCCAACCTGTTTATTGTTTCTTTAGGAGTAGAAAGGCTATGGCGTTTGGAGATTTTATATACCCTTTATTATTAGTTCCATATTTGCGCGCGGATGAGTCGAGCAGTCGTACTTTAGTACGAACTAGGCGGGAGCACTCTTAGGGAATGCCGAGACAGTGAAAATGATTTACATTTGTCTAACCCTATACTTTATCGAATCTACTTCCAGCTCTCCTGTTCTACCGGCCTAAAGGAATCATAATCCAACATTAACCGTGTTTAGCATCTGTCTAATTAATCAACACCCGTGTGGTATTCATTAATAAGCATCCGTACTTGCCAGCCAAAAGTAGCTGTCCTAGATGGATTCTCCCAGAGATTAAATCCATTTTCACGATCCTGAATCTTGGAGGGCAATACACCATACGCATCCGCGGTGTCCTCTGTAAATCTAAGAGTGAAATATTCTGCCAGAACTTAGCTAAGTCAAAATTTCGGTTTACCGAATAAATTGGCCGACGAGGTGAAAATTAGATATCATCTATGAAATATATACTCCCTAAAAGAATATTTCAAACAGTAGTTTTGTCCCATCTATATGTACGGCCTAGTACATCTTCATTCCAAAGTCCACAACTGACAGCGACTATTCTCTGGCCTCAGCTGATCGCTAAATAGACGCCCACGCTGATATTCACACCCAACGGAGGAAACATAGCGTGGCGCACAAATCTGGCAGACATTTTTTTGGGATAGGCGTGAGGGGTATCAAGACAAGTATACAAGATGACGCAAAGGATGGATACCGCCTCGATGGGCGTGAGATTTCGAATTTTGGCAAGGAGTTTTTACCTATTGAGCTTTGATCGTGTCAAGACTTCGGTTGCAAGATTGCGGGCGACACTTTAAATACTGGCTTGGCTGGATGGTGCAGTGGTACAACATGTGAGCCGGACTCCCAAGTAGATTCTAGATTACATCTGCACCTAACACATTGGAGACGGGAAAACAATGGTCCTCACGCAGCAAGACTTTACCAAATTTCTCGAGTTACTCCTGTTTATTAATGGCGAATTTAGACTTCAATATTCAATGGTTTTTGAGTACTTCTGGTGATTAAATACGAATGGAAGTTGACTATTCGTGTGAACAACAATCTAGTAGTGACATTTGCGAATGAGATCTATAGTACGAGCGTCTCTACCATCACAGGAGTCATCCGACATTTACACAAAGAACTGATCATGTATTACATCGATACAGCTATATATATGTGAAAGCTCTTAGAGTTAGAGTAAGACCCTTTATTTTCTTAACTTGAACATGCGCTAGGTGTCACGGCACAGAATAGGCACAAGTGAAAGTACAGCTTGTATGGCGATAATTCAGTCTGTGAAGCAAATACTAAGCTGGAGAGGTATGGAAATGAACAGAATCTACTTACAAAATGCCCTGAGGCTATTCCTATTCGGGCGGGTTTCCACTAAATCGCCGCGCACGTGCTCCTTCCCGCATCAGCCATCAGCCATCAATGTCACATCCTCCCTCTACGTAATTGTATATCATGACGGAGCAGAATGCCGTGCCGTGACACTAGGGAATGAAAACTGCCACTCTGAAAAGAGATTACAAGCAGTGACCAGACAAACAATCCATGCAAACGAGGCTACTTTCTTGCTTTGATTTGTGATACTTCTCCCAGATTTCTTTGTAAATATTTTTCACCTTCCATTTCTTTTCGAGCCGATAGATCTGGACCGAGGAAAAGTAGAGTAACAAATGAGATGTGTCACTGTACACGATGAATGAGCAGTATCATGGTCAAATGACCAGATTTCACAAACCATTGCGTTACAGATGTGTGTTAGGATGTATCACTATAATGCTGACGTTTGAATGAAGAGATGTCCTTGTTAAGCATAGAGTATGGATGGGTTTATGATAGATCTACGATAAAACGCGGGAAATCCGACCCATATTTAAACTCAAGCTCTACTTAGATCATAACAACTACCCCATCAAATATTTCCATACCCAAGGCCAGAATAACTCACTCTGTATCCTTTTCTGTTGTTATCACTTAGTTATTTATATGTAGCTCAGCTGTAAAATATTGTAGATTACATGTCTGGTATGCCTTAGGCAGTAGTACACCTATAATCCGGTCCACCAACATGGGCTCAATCATTTGGAGTTAAATCAAGTAGTAATCAACCATCGTCTTTACCTAGTCTATCTATGCAGATCTGAATGATCAATTCACATTTTTCCTTTAAAAATCGTAGTTGTGCATAGAGAAAGTGTCAATGATAAAACAATGTAGTTTCAGATTCATTCAAGACTTTATTAATTTTGCTACCGTTCTAGCTTCATGTAAAAGGGAGGTCTGCAAAATTTTACTTCAAGATGTCCACAGAGCCTTCCCAACAAGTCATTGAACCAAAAAGATCACTAGCCTCCGTTCATCTCCAAGTTTTGTGGATAAAAGATTTTTCATACATCTAAATATCTATTCTACTAGTGCTGAGATGTATTCATTTCCGCCCCCATGGTTCAATTTTCATATCATCATCATCACCTTCATCATCAAGAATGAAAGAATATCTTGAAACTAGCCAGTTTAAGATCAGGTAAATCTGCGGAATCTTCATTAAAGTCATTCATAGCCAAGTAATGGAAAATATCGGTGTCGGACTGGTGTCTGTCTCTTGCAAATATGAAATATTCATTATCCGAACCAGAAGAAATTATGATCTGAAGTTGCCTGGCAATAGAGACGAGATAAGTATTGGCTTGGTTGATTTTTGCCATCGCCAGGGGCTCATAAGAGTCCAAGATATCTGCTGCGGCAAGTGGTATATCAGCAACAAAACACACACTATCTGTCCTTCCTTTACATTCACTTAATGATTGTACAATTAACGATTCCCTCATCATGATATATCTCATCAAGTGCTTAACTTTACAGTTAGGCACTACTCCTCTTTTGATCATGGAAAAGCTTAAAATGCTGCCTTTCATTTCTTTCGATAATTCACTGGAACAACGGTTGTAAATTAAGTCCAGTGTGTCTCGAACTCGTACTTGAGAGCTTTCAAGTCTCGCCTGGTGAATAATATAATCATACGCATGTTTAAACCCATTTTCATTTTCAGCACAGTATCTTCCCGATCCGCTGTCTATTTTCAAACTTGGGTTCCCATGAAATTCTATAGAGCTTCCATGTGTTTTCCTATACCAGGACCGAAATTGGGGACCAAATTCCTTGCCATCTGTATAGCTGAAATATTGTAAGGGATTATCCGATGATGATTGTGGTAGGAAATGATAACTGTATAAAATTCGACTGCTCCACATCATTGTAGGTGATATAAGTAGGTAGAAACATTTCATGATTTAGACCTGAGTTGCTGAAAATAATTGTGCCTTATCAGAACTTTTCGTGACAAATCTCGTTAATATAATATAGTTTTTAAACCTTTCATAAAATATAACTTAAAATCTGGGTAGGATAGACCAGATCAATTGTTGCAGCTAGAAGATTTCGTCTTGCTAGTCGGCACTAAATATTATGCCAGGTAGGTAAAATGATTTTGTCAAAATTAAGGTGACCAGCAGTAAAAGCAGTTAGTGATTTGATTATCATATGTCCCTCGTCAAAAGTTAAGTGATGGTTAGTACTTGAAATGTAATTTATCCTCCACTTTAGTCGGCGTACATCATCGGAATGACAAACACGAGTCAGGCCCTGGAGTAAATTGCTCATCAGGAATATCCAGCATTCACCAAGACTCAAATTTGTTTTGATGCATCTCCGCTAGGATATTCTGCTGGCAATAATCGACACACTTGAGTCAAGGAGTCTCCACTGGGAATTAGGGCTTGACCCTCGGCATCAACTATCATAAAATTGTGATATACAAATTCGAAATTAACCCATAAATTTAGGAGTCATTGAGGTGAGTCCTTAAGTAGTCTTTCATAAGTCTAGGATTCAGTAGTGACTTAAATTTAAATTAATAAATCTCCGCTGGAATACAAGAAGTAATGTAGCAAATTGCTGAAAACTTGCGCGAGCAAGATGCATGAAAGGGTACAATAACTCATTATACACGTGGCATTGATCAGTCGTTCTAATCTCAAGACCACTTTGGCTTCCTGATGTCTCCAGATAAACCAGTATGAGGATCCTGAAAAGATTTATATAGTCACACGCTGATCAGATTTGGGATGCACCTCACAGAGAAATACTGCTAATGCTTTTTGATATTAGAAGAGGAGATCTCTCTGGAGTTAAGGGGTAATAGAGTATTGATGTATGTAGGCGTATAGATCTCCTACATTTCGTGGACATAAAACACACGTATTAGTCTCAAGCTCTACACAAGATCCGTTGTAGTTAGGTGTTGTGATCAGGCCCACTTATAGATCACACAACTTGAAATGGCTAGTATTAGGCAAGCGTAACCGACAGGACAAGCAATCCTGTGTCAATGATACCTCATCGGCACACAGCAAAAATACCACCAGTATCTCAGCCATACATGATTGTTGAATGGCTGGGACTCATTGCTATTGATGGTATATTTTGTGTATTTTTACTCGCTGCTAGACTAGATCTCTGTACATGATTAACCTTTTCCACTCTTATTTTTCAATGGCCATCAATATAGTATACCTACAGGAACAAATTCCTCGCAAGTAGAGATAATGAATTTTTCAGAATTATGCAAGACTCGACCAGCCATAGAGGTTTGCTGGGCCCCGGGACATAGTGGCATACTAGGCAACGAAAGGGCCGACGCGATAGCAAAGGCAGCACTTGCAGCAAAGATTAGGGAAGGGAATCTACCGAGACCTAGGATCATCTAGGAGGAATCTCACAAAGTCCTGACATTTGCAGCTCTCAGACGCCAAGTCACAATCCGCGTACAGAAACTGGCGGAAGATTGGTGGCATAAGAACAGAACGGACAGGTATGAAGATCTGGACCTACAGATGCGAAGAGAACGCCCTCCGGAGCTGGCTCTACCTCGATGGACATATCACCGCCTCATCGCAGCAAGGACTGGGAATGGTGACTTCGCCGCCTATCACAGACGGTTCCAACACCAGAATGTCGAAATGCTATGCAAATGCGGCCGAGAAAGGCGGCCATGGCATTTTGCAGCATGTAGCCTGGCTATCCAGAAATGGCGGACGAAAACGAAGGAAGCCCGACCGACTACAAGGGTCATGATAGGGCAAGAAGGATGGCAAATATTCTGGCGCTTTTTAACTATAACAAAATGTTACAGCAAGAATGAATCATAAACAGGGGGTGGATCAACAGAAATGCTTCTTGGGACCGGTTGGTGTGGTACGAGAATTAAGGTGTAGTGCAGGGAAGTAGCGCCTTAGAGATGGTGATTTAATTAATTGTTTTTTGTTCTGCGTTCCAAGTTTCTATGAAACAAAAATATAGGTAGCAAAGAGTCCTATAGATCTAGACTACCCGTGCCATGACCTCTGGGTGCTGGGGTAGTACCCGGTCGCTATAATAATAATTATCATCATCATAGTAGACCTAAAATATATATCCGTCATTTTCACGTTAGTCTTAAAGCGCTATCCTATATATACCCAAATTGTCGGTTACACCCATTGCGAGAGTTCTTAGTTTTTTTTTTTAATTATATTAAAGTCCTAAGCTAAAGCTCTAGGTCCACTATCGGTACAAGACTGGTGGAGCCGGCGGGCATCACTGTTCACAGGCCCAACTCATTCCAACCACGAGACCCGCTACAGAAATAGTAGGAGGTGAATTATAACTCATAAGACACCACCTACTCCGACTCCGAAATCGAGACTCCATCCTTCAACTCTAAATTGAAGTACATAAGAAATTACCTCAGAGAAACGACACTTCTCGCCTCGTTCCCTTTCGTGTCATGCGTTGTGGCACTGACTAGTTTCTCTGATCCCCGCTGAGAGCAGTGGGTGAGTGAGCAGGTCGTCTATCAAAACAGCCGGTTTCCTGCGCAAATATTTTTAAGCTTTCGTGGCACTTGGGCCCGAGAAGCTTTTTGATAAAGTCAACGTGTGACATTGACTTTCTGAGCCTTCGCGTTTGTTGTGCGTGGCGGCTACAGTGGACGAAGTGGGTTGGAGTAGTTTCCTTCCCGCAAGAGCACTCCATAGGAGCGTATGAATTATTAAAACGGCGATGGTATACCGCAAAATTGCCGTGACCTGTTCGTGCTGCAGTCAGTGCCCGGAGGAGGTACCTAGAGAGAGACAGTTCGGGTGGTTTGCGTCTCCGCACCTGTAAATTGAGTTGGCGGTATTTAGGCGGACAGGCCTCTTCCCACCAGTTGTCCAGCAGCCACTGTCGTCTGCGATTCATGAGTCCTCGAAGATGTGCAAGAGTACATGATCCTGGTGGTGTATCCGGGCTAGGCAGTTCTCGAAGTGTTGCACAGGCCATGGCGTCTGCCTCTTCATTTCCTTGTATCCCTGAGTGCCCTGGCACCCATTTTACCAACACTTTTGCCACGTTAATTAATGCACGAAAGCTGCGTGCATCTTCTAGGCTAGTTGAGGACGAGTCTGTCGTTAGTGTGATTACAGCCTGCTGGCTGTCAAGAAACACGTGTATTTTCCTAACACCTCCACCTTCCCTGGACATCTCGTTCTCCAGGAACTCCAGTGCAGCCTCCATAGCCTTCCTTGCTCCCATTATCTCTGCATCCAGCACCTCTCCCCCGTGCTTGATGCCACTTCCTTTGTAGATAAGTTTCCCATCCTTCCTCAGAACGAAACCCCAGGCGGAGCGTCCACGTCCTTCCGATGAACCATCCGAGTATGCGCAAATGTCCGGTCCTGGCACGTCGCTAATTCATCGGACGCAATCTTCGCGTTCCGTTGGCTTTGAGTCTGATTTCCTCGGGTAAACCACAGACATCAGACTTTCGGGGGCTTCTGCTTCCGGAAGCTCTCGGTAGGCACGCTGTAACCGTGACATCTGGATCTCTGGTCTGGCTGAGGTCTTGGCGGTCTTTTTGTATTTCCGAGTGCCGGCATTCGGGCACACGGAAGCGCGGATCCTCAAAGGGTGTCGGTCATCAAGGGTCTTAAGCCTTGCTGAAAGCCGGAGACGGTTTCCCTCAAGCATGACCTTCGCCGACGGGATTCCTCCTTCTCTGTGAAGGACTACGTTTGGCGTTGTCCTCATCACTGGAATTGCAGCCCGTAATCCCATCAGGTTAGCTCCATCAATCATGCTGCAGAGGTTGGAGGTAGATGACGTGACTATTCCTCGTATCGTTGGGCGTTTGGACCCTGGCCACCAGACATCAGATCCAAAAGTTGCTAGCGAGACAGCGCACATGTCTACTGCCTTAGCCAATGGCCCGGGGACTGCTCCTCGAAAGGCAGAGTTGAAACGGCGCATGTGCTGGGCAACTTTTATCGCTTTACCGCACCATGTAGTTACATGGTGTTTAAAATTGAGTCGTGGATCCAGATTCACGCCTAGCCAGCGAATATTTTCCGCAGGCTCGATAAGGGTTCCGTTGACATGGACATCAACTGCTTCCTCTCGACGTCGTCCCGGAAATTGAATGACTTCAGATTTTTCCGTGTCAAAGTCGACGGCATTATTCCGCGCCCATTCGAGAAGATGATCTGTCTCTCCTTGTACAGCAGCGGCAGATTCAGCAATTGTGCGTCCAAACCCTAAAATACCGATGTCGTCGGCGTAGCTAAACCTCAATTCCGGGGTACCACTTTTCATTGGCTCCGCCATATACAGAAGAAATAGTAATGGCGAAATTGGTGATCCCTGTGGGACTCTACAAACCAGCTCTCTCTGGGTGGTGACTCTACCGGAGAAACGTACTTGTACCTTCCGATGTGTGAGGAATGAAGTCGTCCACCGGAGTATTGAGTCTGGCCATCCCTTGGCTTGCATGCACCTAACCAAGCGATTGTGGAGCACTGCATCGAACGCTCCTTGGACGTCTAAAGTTACGAAAGTTGAAGCCCATCCCTGGGAGCGTGCTTCTTCGACGTCATGGACTGCGCAGGAGACCAGGTCCGTTGCAAATCGCTTTGGGAGCGCACCAAATTGTTGATGGCCAACCACATCACAGGTGATTGTTAGGTGCGCCATTCGCTTGGCAAGAAGCCTTTCCAACCCTTTGCCTATGGATGAGAAGAGGGCTATAGGTCTCCAGCCTTTGATTGTGGTTGGGTCCCTATTAGGCTTTTCCAGTAGTACCACTTCGGCTAGCTTTAAGGACGATGGATGAGTGCCCAGTCGTATACCGGCTCTAAAGAGCTGCGAAATACACGGTCCGATCGTCTTCCGGCAAGCTTCGAGGAGCTCAACCGTAACTCCGTCTGCCCCTGGTGCTGTCTTCCCACAGCCGATTGTGCAAGTGCGCACTTCTTCATCTGAGATTTCACCTTCCCAAGGTATTCGATTATCGCTTGGAGTGTTGCATGGCAGAAGGTCGTCCGATTGTTGGTGGCGTGCAAGAAGGGCGTCTCGGAGAATGGTAGCTCACTCTAACGGGTCGGTGATACAGGATCCGTTGTAGTTGAGCGGTGGAGGAGGTCTAACCTGTCTGTGGTTGGCCGAGCGCATCAGCTTGAATATGTCTGCCGGAGTTGTCATTGCTTCGACTTGACAAGTCTGATGTTCCTTATTAGCGGCTGTGATAGTCGCACGTAGCTTCTTCGCACAGATAGCTCGCTGTGTCGGTGACGTTGCGGCTCGATATTCTGCGTGTGCGGATTTGCCGCTTTCTTTTCTAGCCCGGGTGTGACGGGCTTTGCCCGGATTGGGACTGGTCACTAGGACCACTCCGTCTCCAAGGGGTTACGTACCAGATGGGGGTGTACGATACAGGAGAGGAGTTGTGCCGGGAGAAAGGATGATTCTCAGGGGCCAAGGAACAGAGCCAGGGAGCTAAGGAAGATAGCTGGGAGAAAGGAGTATTCTCATATGGCCATAGGGGGGAGTTAACACTAGCGTACGCGGAAGACATAAAAGGCAGGATACGATACAGTAGTTTAGCTTCCCAAGGAAAAATTATCAATTCCTATTGAGTCAACGACTTTCGAGTACATCTGAATTCTTTGGACCTTTTACACCGGGTTCCTGTTGTTTTGATGGCCTCCGAAAGATGGAAGCTTATTTCTTGGGCGTAGTCGTCCACTTTCTCTTTTGTGCTCAAATCTAACGGCGGATGTACCCATTTTGCAACGGCACGCGCAAAATTGGGCAGATTTTTCTTGGGCACTCTGATCTTTGGTGGAGACGGGTTCCCGATGAAGGTTGCGGAAGGTATGATTCCACGGATCGGAAGATGGTCGCTAGTCGTACATTCCTCCCTATCGACACAAGCACGGGCTCCAGATATGTTGGTCCAAGCGAGATCAAGAGTATTGCCAGCTTTATGAGTCGGCTCTCCAATTATAAGACAAGAGAGGTTGTGGTCTTCCGCCCACCTCTCTATCTCATCACCCTGTCCATAAGGCCGAATTGCTCCCGGTTGCCATGCAGCATGCACTGAGTTGAAGTTCCCGGCTGCAATGGACCTCGCAGACGGTTTCCAGTCGACGAGCGTGCGGACTGCAGTCGGGTTGTTAGGGGCCTTATACAGGTTGAGAATTGTGATTCCATTGACCAGTACCCAGCAGTAGTCCCCAGTCAGCCTGTTACAAGGCAAAATCTGCTCTGCCGATATCACCTTTTCGTTTTTCTAAGTGTAGATCACCGCCCTCGGTCTGACATCCACACCTCCGTACGGTGTATAACAGAGGTAACCTGGATTTGACTTGGTTTTGTTCGTTTGCTTGGTCCAACAAGGTTCTTGAATCAGCACAACATCCACGCCTAGCTCGTAAGCTATAGAGAGCGCAATGTTGTGGGTTGGTCCTCCCATGCCTACGTTTATTGGCATTAAACTTAGTGTAGGAGGGGGGCGGGAAGGGGCCGGGAAGGGGCCCGTAGGGCGCCCTTCATATGGCTTCTTCAGGGTTCGAGGCCCCAAAGCCCGAACCCTCAGTCATTGCTGTATCTGTTGATGAGGTGTCCTTAACAGCAGCAGGAGAAGTTGGTCTTGTCAATCTGACGGCAGCTGTAGCAGCCTCAGCGACCTTGGTGGCAGCTTTTGCTCGAGCGACGGCCTGGTACTCGCGTTGGCCAGCTTGGCGGATCGTCACAAGTTGCTCCCTGGTAGCTGGGCCAGACCTGTTGGGACTAGCAAGACAGTCTCGACTGCCAGATTGATGGGGGCCTCCGCAGTTTCGATATTTGGAGGCTGCTTTACACTCGAATGCCGAGTGCATGGTGGATCCGCAGTTCCAGTAGGCTGGCGCGCGAGAATACCCACGGGTGGCGTGGAAACCGAGACATCGCCTACATTGCTGTATGAGAGGGCGGTTTTGTTGGATAGTTACAATTCCTGAGTCGTCGAAGAGTCGGAATCCAGGCTTTGGGCTAGCGTTCCTGGGAAGCAAGGCCGCCCAGAATCTGTAGGGAGCGCCGAGCTTAGTTTTTCCGTATATCCTTACTCGGTCTGGAGTGCAGTTGGTTACTCTAAGGATTTCGGCGGCCACCATTTCGGCAGTGACTTCGATTCGTCCTTCTAAGCCCAACACGGCGACTGGAATCGTTGCGATCGGAGGGAAACTAGATCACTTGGTGGTTCTAGTTTTGCCTCCACCTGTGTGAAGGTGCTGGAGGCGTCCAGCAGTCGAGTTTTTGCATCCAGGTTTTTGGCACGGATGGCAAAGCCAGTGGGAGCGCGTTGCACCTGGTCGACATCAGCAGGGGTGCAATGTGTTTGTTTAGCGACGGCTTCGCGAACGCCAGCTGGAGAGAGCTGTCTCCACTCGTGGTTTGCATCCAGACGCAGGAAGATTCGGTCGTCTTTCGCTGCTGTTGTTGATGCTGCCGGCTTCTTCTCTGGTTTCCTGGCAGATTTGGCAGCAGAAACCGAGGTGATATTTGCAGGAGCCTGTTCGCCTAGCTTTTGGTGTCTTGCTCTGGTGACAGTGACCCAGGTGCTTCTGAGAGGGAGAGGTGCTGTAGCCTTTGAAATATTCCGAGGAATGGCTACTGGAATTAAGGGCGCAGTGGGAGTCCCGACACTTGGTCGTTGGGGTAGGACCGGCGGAGCGGTATTCGGATCGGCTGCCATGAATTGCGCGATTGCTGCTCGCAAGTAGACTTTGATGGAGTCTACAAAATTTTTGTCTTCACCGATGGAGAGCGGTTGAAGAACTGCCTCGACACTGCTTATAGCCGTCGAGCATATTGTGAATTGCGCGGCTTTTTGTCTTGCCCTGCGCTCCTCAGCTTCGATCGCTGCAAGCGATTCGGGAGGGTATATATTTTTTCTGCCTGCTGCTTCTAGTGCTGGAGGCTGCGGGGCCAGTGGAGGGTTTTCGGCTCCTGCTGCCTTAGTGGATGGTGTTTCAGCACTTTTTATAAGGAAATGGTTAAACTGTCCTTTGCAGCTATTGATGGTGACATGAATTAAGATGATGATTGTGATTGAGATAGATTTCTATATTTTTTATAATACATGATATTCTTCGGTTCATATACCTCGAGCCAAGCAACCAGATTATCTTCCTCCAGATCTAGATTCATCAGAATAATTACTTACTCAGTAAAATTTTCCTAGTCTCAGTTGTATGTTTAGGATCTTGACTAGGTTTCTAGTAACTAGTCAATGATGTTTCTCCTATCACTAAGAAATAGTCATGGTTGATACAACAGGTACAAACGATGAATCGTGTCTATACATGACGTTGTGATATAGTCATGATCGTCTGAATAATATCAACTCATGAATGAATCATGTCTCTACATGACACTTTTCGCGGGCCTCACTTCTGCAGGTCGCGGTAGTGCTGGAACCATGGTGCGCTTCTCGGGTGCGACGACGGTTTTTCTGGGGGATCCGGTAGGGTCCAAGATTTGCTCTGTAACTTCTGGACTGGAGGATGCTCAAACTGAATCGGCGAGGGTTTTCAACTTCTCGACTTCTGCGTCCAACATCTCTACCTAGGGGGTATTGCCACCCTTAGCTATGAGCGCAGCCTCAATGATGTTTAAGTTTAAATAGGAGGCCTCTACTCCTCTCTCCGATAATTTTTGTTTTGCAATAGTCCTTATGGATTCATGCAATTTGTATGGTTTGTTGACTCGATCTTTGGCAGTGCCACTGATCGCATTTTTGTGCGATTTACGCGTCGGAGGCATTTTAAAATGCCGCCGATGGCAAAAAATTGCAATTCGATTCGATAATAGACGGGTGAGATGGATAAAAAGGTGGAAATGAGCAATATAGGGCTTCTCGAATTGGATGTTTGTTTGTTTTCTATTTTTCGTCCGCCGGGGTGCTAAGATTAACTTAGGTCCCTACCACCCACTAAACTAACTATGGGCATGGACGCCAGTGCTTACTGTTCTAGTGGCTTCGCCCTCGCTACTTCCCAACAAGGTTTACAGGGCAATTCTCCAATTACATGATTGCGTGTGTGTAGCACCTGCACTTTTACAGCCAGTCCCCAAGGCTCTTTACTCATTTGATTTATTAAAACCACTCTAGGGATGCTACTAATAGATCCGGTCAGAAATACTGCACCATCCATCTATAATACAAGGCTCAAAGTTGAGACAACAGTTCTTAGACTCCTCATAACTGTCACAGTGGAGAGTGAGTTGGATGGTGACCGACGATGTCTGATCTGGTGAATTAGATTGTCTACAAAGAGGAAAGAATCTAGTACTATGAAACTAATGATTATTTACGGACGCATTAGCGTGCATCTAGACATGCCCATATATCATGTGACTGCTTTGCCTGAACGCCTTGTTTCCTTGACAATAACCTCATTATCACACGTCGGGTAGTTTTATTTAGACTGAGCTAACCGGCACGTGAGGAGCTCACGTGCTGTGTGCGGGCACGACGTTAAGTATTATAAATAAATAAATAAACCTCATTATCACAATATTAGGAGCCACGAGATACCACGTGATAACATTTTATTCTTACACACACCCCCAACCATTTACCAAATTTATAACTCGCGCTAGGCGTCTTTTGTCTCAGTAGGGACTTAATAGGGTTACTCGCTTGACGCGTGATCCGCCAGACGTTAAATAAAGATAAATAAATATAACTCGCGCTCGGACAAGGGACTGTTCCTGTCGTCTCCTATCCATCAATATTGATGGTATTGGTCCAATTCCACTAACTTCCACCAGTGGGCGCTGAACAGGTACACTATAGAGTTAACACAAGCTATCCGCACAGCCTACACGGGCGCAGCCCGCCGCTCACTGAGCCACGGTAAAGGGAACGCATGGTGGGATATATCATACAAACAGGCTCGCCAAAGGTACAAGAAGGTCTGAAGTGGACCCATAACAGAGGAAGATGTTGCCAGAGAGCAAAAGGAGTGTCGGGGCATGATCGCAAGGGCAAAGAAGGCCTACTTCACTAACAAGATTGCCGTAGCCAGTACGGGCAAGGACATCTTTGCTCTGACATAATGGCATAAGTCCAGGGGTAACTTCCGATCCACTCCCCTCAAAGATCCTAGGTCTCCACATCGCCCCCCTGCGACATAGTTGCCTGAAAAAGGGGAAATTCTACTCGGTAATTTACTCACGAACCTGGCTGAAGTGGGCGATATCCCTTTGGATACCCCGACAGTTGCAAAACGCTCTATTTTGTTCCCACCACTCTGCCAGGACGAAGTTCAGGATTCGATTCTTAGGGCAGGAAATCCAGCCCCTGGGGCTGACGAGATCCCGACAGCCATATTACGTATAGCTTGGCCCCTCATCGGGGAATATATCTTCTCACTCTTCGAAAGCTGTCTCTCTCTCGGCCATCATCCTGTCTGCTTCCGGCAAGCTGTTTTAATCATGCTTCAAAAGCCAAACAAGGCAGACCTATCTTCCCCCTCGCTCATACCGCCCAATAGCACTTCTCTCCGCACTTGGGAATGAGTTGGAGCGGCTGATAGCCAGACGTATAGCTTGGATTGTGACCCGAAATACGATACTATCCACCCAGCAGTTTGGTGCCCTCCCAGGAAGGTCGACCGTCGATCTCACCACCTATCTTACACATGATGTCCAAAGAGCTTTGAGCGAGGGGAGCTAGGCCAGCATGCTGACACTAGACGTGAAAGGAACTTTTGATGTTGTCCTCCCAGGCCGGCTTGTCCAGCGTATGCGGGAGCAAGGCTGGCCAGAGTTCCTTATCAACTGGCTAGCCTCTTTCGCTACTAACCGTTCAGTACAAATTCGTCCCCATGGCAAGCTAGGCCCTCTCCAGTCAGTCAACTGTGGTCTCCCATAAAGCTCCCCTGCCTCTCCTATCCTTTTCATGCTCTATATATCCCCTTTATCTAAGCTTGGAAGCGTTTCTAGGAGGTTTGGGTATGCTGACGATGTCGCAATTCTTGAGACCCAAAAATCACTTCACGACAATTGCATCTCTTTAAAAAAGGCACTGAAAGAAGCTTGAGAATTGGGGATAAAGGAGGGCATCACTTTCGACCCATGTAAGGCAGAGTTTTAGCATTTTCCACGAAAACGGGCTGATAAGAACCTGGGTAACACCCCTTCGGCCAAGCACGGCAATTTCTCCGTATCTAAGAAGACAAATCGCCCATGCACCAGATGGTTGGGAGTCTATTTTGATAAAACCATTTCTTTTAAATGGCACGTCCGAATTCTTGCAAATAAAGCTCTAGTAGTGGCAAACGCTCTCTGCAGTCTTGGTAACACATTAAATGGCGCCCCCCCTAAACTCCTACGCCAAGCAGTCACCGCTTGCGTACTACCTATCGCCTATTACGGAGCTGAAACATGGTGGCCTGGCCTGACACGTGCTATCTGTCCAACTCGGACCGTCTCAAACTTAGTGAAGGGACATCTTTCTCTCATCCAAAAGGCTGTTAGAACTGGCGCAAGAGCAATTCTTCCCGTCAACCGAACAACACCAGCTAGCGCACTATACAGAGAAGCAGGCCTCTCCCCTCCAGAAATCATGCTGGACTCAAAACTTCGTTAAGCATCTGTCCGCATACACCGTCTCGATCCCCCGCACCCTATCTGCCGCCGGAATATTTAGATTCTTAGCCAACAAAGATATGTCTCACGCCTTTCTAGGTGGGTCCTAAGCTTCCCGCCTATAGAGTATTTTGACCCTCTGGTCAACCCCCCTTGGTTAGTAAAAGAGAGTTGGTTCTTAAGGACTAGAAGGATCACTGCTGCCTCACATCAACTTCTTAAGGGGATCCCCTCACAAGACCTAATTGTGTATTCTGATGGCAGCCGCCTAGAATCAGCTTCGGGAACTTGTGTGGGAGGTGGTTTTGTAATCTTCCAAGCAGGCCATATGATCTGCCAGTAAAGAATACCTCTAAGTCCATCACTAGAGATATTTGGTGCAGAAGCTGCTGTTACAGGATCTAGTGCACAAACTCCTGCTGTTCACTGTGGGCGGCCCATGTATAATGCTGGTCTTAGGGTTCGCTTAGTCATACCCCTGTAAAAATATATTTCCTTTCAAGATGCTCTTATTCATGCATTATCATTATTTTAGGAAATCAGAATAAACTTTGTATATTTCGATCGATCAATTAGATCACGACCACATTCCGTGACAGCTGTAGCCGCTTTAAGAGCTATAGAGATAGCAATAGATCTTCCTTCTACATGCTTTGCAAACAACTTATGGGTCCTACTCAATAACCTAGATGTAGTTTGATAGCTCCTATCAGCCCCGAACTGCTCCTATCAAGATGTATTCAACAAATTTGCGTTCAAAGCTCAAGAATGGTCAGGCTGCACGCGTCTCCCCCATAGTATTCCAGGTGAAGTCCGGGCTCACTGGATCCCAAGCTACTCTGGACTCTTAGGTAAAGTTCTAGCAGACAAAGCAGCGAAAGATGCTTAGGCCATGCCGTACCTGTCCTCATCTCCAATCAAAATTGCCTCGGCAAAAGCTTGGGTCAAGGACATACTAATAAAATATCACATAGAGAATTGGGCAAAGCATGCACCTTAGTCATATCAAGGCTTGGAAATCGGGTATCCTATGGGCTGCCCCGTAGAGCTATCACTACCTCGACATCACACTGCCCATATATACGCTGCTCGCTCTGGACATGGAGATTTCGCAGCCTATCATAATCGCTTCAATCATAACCCCGCCCACAATACCTGCAGCTGCAGCAAACTAAAGTCCCCTGCATATTTCCTAAACTGTAGACTGATCACATCAAGCCCCCTCAAACCACCCAGGGGCTGTTCAGACAAATGGAAGTTCTTTCATGGGACTCCCACAGGAGCATCAAAACTTGCACAATGGCTTGAAAAATCACAGCTCTTCACTAAAATTTGTCCCAGGATTCCTCCTGCCACATTAATCAACGATGATTAGCAGCGGTTCAAAGAAAAATAAAATAAACGGATACTCATGGGCTAAATTTCCTTTTTTTCCTTACCTCTCATTTAACTTAGCATATCAGGAAGATATTCTTCCCACTATGACTGGCTCTCATGCCCTCTAGGAGTCATAAATTTCCGTATAAAGCGTGACGTATAAAGTCATCTAACACCGTTTTTCATCTTGGGCCTTTTCTTCTTTGTTTGGGGAAGCTGTGAGGGGTCCGAAGAGAGCACGAACTAGGAGATGACGAAGTCGAATCAAATAGATACTCAAATTAGGATTATAATATAAAGGATTCTAAACTAAGGAAGAGAAGGGAAAGAAAGCATCTACAGATCTATAACTGCACATAATTTACACCTGGCCCGTGCGTTCCATACCGGGTAACTCCTTATAATACAGACCTATCATTATGTCATTGCACCCCTACTCATTACTATGATGCAGGGCCGTCACAGAAGCTGGGTGCCCCCGGCTCTAGAGCAGTAAGCTTTGGCGTCCTTTTTAAATCCGGAACTAGTGTATCATAATCATTAGCTAGACGTTAAATACTAAACAAACAAACAACAAACGAACAAACACAGCGCGCTCCAGCGACCATCTTCCGATCCGCGGAATTGTACCTGCAGCAACCTTCACCGGGAACCCGGCTCCATCAAAGATCAGATTTCCCAAGAAAAATCTGCCAAATTTTGCGCGTGCCGTTGCCAAATGGGTACATCCGCCGTTAGACTTGAGTACAAAAGAGAAAACAGATGAGTATGCCCAAGAGATCTGCTTCAATCTCTCGGAAGCCATCAAAGCGACAGGAACCCAGGCCAGAAAAGAAAGCGACAAATCGGCGCCGTGGTAGACTCCTATGTGAAAATCCGTACACTCAGAATACCGAGCCGCAACGACACCGACACAGCGAGCTATCTGTGCGAAGAAGCTACGTGCGACTATCACAGCCGCTAATAAGGAACATCAGACTTGTCAAGTCGAAGCAATGACAACTCCGGCAGACATATTCAAGCTGATGCGCTCGGCCAACCACAGACAGGTTAGACCTCCTCCACCGCTCAACTACAACGGATCCTGTATCACCGACCCGTTAGAGTGAGCTACCATTCTCCGAGACGCCCTTCTTGCACGCCACCAACAATCGGACGACCTTCTGCCATGCAACACTCCAAGCGATAATCGAATACCTTGGGAAGGTGAAGTCTCAGATGAAGAAGTGCGCACTTGCACAATCGGCTGTGGGAAGACAGCACCAGGGGCAGACGGAGTTACGGTTGAGCTCCTCGAAGCTTGCTGGAAGACGATCGGACCATGTATTTCGCAGCTCTTTAGAGCCGGTATACGACTGGGCACTCATCCATCGTCCTTAAAGCTAGCAGAAATGGTACTACTGGAAAAGCCTAATAGGGACCCAACCACAATCAAAGGCTGGAGACCTATAGCCCTCCTCTCATGCATAGGCAAAGGGTTGGAAAGGCTTCTTGCCAAGCGAATGGCGCACCTAGCAATCACCTGTGATGTGGTTGGCCATCAACAATTCGGTGCGCTCCCAAAGCGATCTACAACGCACCTGGTCTCCTGCGCAGTCCATGACGTCGAAGAAGCACGCTCCCAGGGATGGGCTTCAACTTTCGTAACTTTAGACGTCCAAGGAGCGTTCGATGCAGTGCTCCACAATCGCTTGGTTAGGTGCATGCAAGCCAAGGGATGGCCAGACTCAATACTCCGGTGGACGACTTCATTCCTCACACATCGGAAGGTACAAGTACGTTTCTCCGGTAGAGTCACCACCCAGAGAGAGCTGGTTTGTAGAGTCCCACAGGGATCACCAATTTCGCCATTACTATTTCTTCTGTATATGGCGGAGCCAATGAAAAGTGGTACCCCGGAATTGAGGTTTAGCTACGCCGACGACATCGGTATTTTAGGGTTTGGACGCACAATTGCTGAATCTGCCGCTGCTGTACAAGGAGAGACAGATCATCTTCTCGAATGGGCGCGGAATAATGCCGTCGACTTTGACACGGAAAAATCTGAAGTCATTCAATTTCCGGGACGACGTCGAGAGGAAGCAGTTGATGTCCATGTCAACGGAACCCTTATCGAGCCTGCGGAAAATATTCGCTGGCTAGGCGTGAATCTGGATCCACGACTCAATTTTAAACACCATGTAACTACATGGTGCGGTAAAGCGATAAAAGTTGCCCAGCACATGCGCCGTTTCAACTCTGCCTTTCGAGGAGCAGTCCCCGGGCCATTGGCTAAGGCAGTAGACATGTGCGCTGTCTCGCTAGCAACTTTTGGATCTGATGTCTGGTGGCCAGGGTCCAAACGCCCAACGATACGAGGAATAGTCACGTCATCTACCTCCAACCTCTGCAGCATGATTGATGGAGCTAACCTGATGGGATTACGGGCTGCAATTCCAGTGATGAGGACAACGCCAAACGTAGTCCTTCACAGAGAAGGAGGAATCCCGCCGGCGAAGGTCATGCTTGAGGGAAACCGTCTCCGGCGTTCAGCAAGGCTTAAGACCCTTGATGACCGACACCCTTTGAGTATCCGCGCTTCCGTGTGCCCTAATGTCGGCACTCGGAAATACAAAAAGATCGCCAAGACCTCAGCTAGACCAGAGATCCAGATGTCACGGTTACAGCGTGCCTACCGAGAGCTTCCGGAAGCAGAAGCCCCCGAAAGTCTGATGTCTGTGGTTTACCCTAGGAAATCAGACTCAAAGCCAACGGAACGCGAAGATTGCGTCCGATGAATTAGCGACGTGCCAGGACCGGACATTTGCGCATACTCGGATGGTTCATCGGAAGGACGTGGACGCTCCGCCTGGGGTTTCGTTCTGAGGAAGGATGGGAAACTTATCTACAAAGGAAGTGGCATCAAGCACGGGGGAGAGGTGCTGGATGCAGAGATAATGGGAGCAAGGAAGGCTATGGAGGCTGCACTGGAGTTCCTGGAGAACGAGATGTCCAGGGAAGGTGGAGGTGTTAGGAAAATACACGTGTTTCTTGACAGCCAGCAGGCTGTAATCACACTAACGACAGGCTCGTCCTCAACTAGCCTAGAAGATGCACGCAGCTTTCGTGCATTAATTAACGTGGCAAAAGTGTTGGTAAAATGGGTGCCAGGGCACTCAGGGATACAAGGAAATGAAGAGGCAGACGCCATGGCCTGTGCAACACTTCGAGAACTGCCTACCCCGGATACACCACCAGGATCATGTACTCTTGCACATCTTCGAGGACTCATGAATCGCAGACAACAGTGGCTGCTGGACAACTGGTAGGAAGAGGCCTGTCCGCGTAAATACCGCCAACTCAATTTACAGGTGCGGAGACGCAAACCACCCGAACTGTCTCTCTCTAGGTACCTCCTCCGGGCACTGACTGCAGCACGAACAGGTCACGGCAATTTTGCGGTATGCCATCGCCGTTTTAATAATCCATACGGTCCTATAGAGTGCTCTTGTGGGAAGGAGACTACTCCAACCCAATTCATCCACTGTAGCCGTCACGCACAACAAACGCGTAGGCTCAGAAAGTCAATGTCCCATGCTGACTTTATCAAAAAGCTTCTCGGGCCCAAGTGCCACGAAAGCTTAAAAATATTTGCGCAGGAAACCGGCTGTTTTGATAGACGACCTGCTCACTCACCCACTGCTCTCAGCGGGGATCAGAGAAACTAGTCAGTGCCACAACGCATGACACGAAAGGGAACGAGGCGAGAAGTGTCGTTTCTCTGAGGTAATTTCTTATGTACTTGAATTTAGAGTTGAAGGATGGAGTCTCGATTTTGGAGTCGGAGTAGGTGGTGTCCTCTGAGTTATAATTTACCTTCTACTATTTCTGTAGCGGGACTTGTGGTTGGAATGAGTTGGGCCTGTAAGCAGTGATGCCTGCCGGCTCCACCAGTCTTGTACCGATAGTGGACCCAGAGCTTTAGCTTTGGACTTTAATATAACAAAAAAGAAATAACAGTGCGCGCTCGGGGGCTAAAAAATTCTTGGAATGGGCAAATAAAAATAATCTTGTTATACTCTCTCGTTTAGATGTGGTAACGCATAATAGTGGAAATGCACTTGACCTAATCTTCGGGTCCGGCCCTTCAGTTCAAAGCGCAAAAAGCACTGTCGGCACGCATCTAGATACAACGTCAGACCACTCACCCCTCATCACTGAGATCGATTTGGTGGGATATGTGGAACCGATTGAGAGACTTAGAGCTGATACGCTAGACCCTGCACTATTTCGTCGCATACTTTCCATCTCATTAGGCGGACTCTGCACACTTCCGTCTTCTCTTACCAAAAAATCCTTGGATAGTTTTGCCAAGGACATAGTAGAGGCTATCCGGATGGCATACGCTTCGGCGGCTCGTCGCTCTTTAAGGCATGGTAAATGTAACCCCTGATGGAACAAATCTTGCAAAATCGCCCGCCATGTCTTCAAATCAGCAATAAAGACCCCACTAATTGTTGAAGAGCTCAAGGAGGCGAGAAAAATTATCGTAAAACTATCAAGATGGCGAAAAATACACTTTACATGGGAAAGATTGAAAAAGCTTGTACAGGCAAGGATATCTTTGCCATATCTAAATGGCACAAGTCCACAGTTAGATATCGTTCAACTCCTCTAAAAGTTCCTAGGCTCCCTCAAAGTCCTCCAGTGACAACACTAGCAGAGAAAAGAGAGGTCATCATTGGAAATCTTCTCGTCAATCTTGCTGAGTCAGGAGATATTCATATAGACTCTCCAGCGGTCCCGACATGCGCAATTGAGTTCCCTCAATTATTAATGGAAGAAATTCAAGCATCAATACTAAGGTGTAGTAATACAGCTCCTGGCAGCGATGAGATAACTTCCGAAGTCCTCCGACACGCATGGCCCCTTATTTCAGACCACGTCTACACTCTTTTCAACAGCTGTCTTTTCCTAGGATACCACCCTTGTTGCTTTCGCCAAGTTGTTCTGGTCATGATACCGAAACCTAACAAGTCGGAATTCTCTTCCCTGCGATTATACCGCCTAATCACGCTTCTATTAGTACTAGGGAAAGGATTAGAACGGCTCCTGGCCAAACGCATTGCCTGGATTTCTGTCCGAAAAAAGGTATTAGTCAGTCCGCAATTTGGAGCTCTCCCAGGGAGATCTGCAGTAGATCTTACCACCTGCCTTACACACGATGTTGAAGAGCCCTAAACGAAGGGCGCACAGCAACTATGATTATACTTGACGTTAAGGGTGCATTCGACGCTGTCCTGCCAGGTAGACTAGCGCGACGTTTGCGCGAGCAAGGTTGGCCTGAGTCTCTTATTAAGTGGGTAAGCTTGTTTGCCACTGGTCGCTCGGTTCAAATTCGTCTAGATTTGGAAACTGGCCCACTCCAGCAGGTCAACTGTGGACTTCAACAAAGGTCGCCCGCCTGCCCAATCCTTTTCATGCATTACATCTCACCTATGTTTAAAATGGGGAAAATATCTCAGAGGTTCGGCTATGCAGATGACACTGTATTAATCGAGACGCGTGACTCACTCCAAGAAAATTGCGGCCGTTTGACAGCCGCGTTGCAGGAGGCATTGGCCTGGAGCCGAGGAGAAGGTATAACCTTTGATCCAGGAAAGACAGAAATTCAAAACTTCTCCCGGAGATGTGCAGATAAGGATCCAAACTCCACTCCGTCTATCAATTGTGAGGGATTTTCCATCTCCGAAAATGCATCTCGTCCCTATACAAGCTGGCTCGGAGTGTACTTTGATAAAAATCTCATTTTTAAATGGCATGTACGTACTCTAGCTGGTAAAGCTCTGAAAGTTGCCAATGCATTACGAAATCTGGGAAACACTACTAGAGGCGTCACCCCAAGACTCCTCCGGCGAGCTGTAATATCATGCGTACTATTAAAGTTCTAGAGGTTTATCTGGAATGATAGAAGTGAACGTTGACCGTCAAGTCAATACTGTACGAATCGTAAGATATTGGGGATTTAAGGATCAGAGATAAAAGGTTAGGATCAGTGAGGTTTTTGGTTTTACTGAACTTGTATTTAGTTAGTTAAAAAGTGTGTAGTCTAATCTAAATCTAATTGTCTATCTATGTTCTACCTCGCTTAGGTAGAAAGATTGTGTTCTGATTACGTGATGGAATAACATTCACACCACTGAGATCATTACCAACCGAGACCTCATCAAAGCTGGTAGCGATCGAAGATGAGTAGTCTTCGTCTACTCCGCACTACGTGCAGTTCGGTATGATATGTCTAGATTTCAACATCCCTCCTCACTTTGTGCCAAATATACAGGTACATAAGTGTTTGAGTCTCGGTCCAGGAACTCCTTTCGTACAAATGTCTGCAAGATTATTTTCTGATGCAACATGAAGTAGCGTAAGTGAGCCATCTTCTATCTTCTCTCTCGTAAAATGGTAAGCAATATCAATGTGTTTAGAAGCGTCATTTAGCTTTGGATTATGAGCGAGATCGATAGCGGCATTATTATCTGTTGATAGAGCTGCAGGAATATTTTCATTAACAAGTTGATGTAGTCCACGTAAAAGCCAGATGAAGTGTTTAGTCGCAAGAGTTAGTGCCATATACTCAGCTTCGCAAGTGGAGTGAGCGACAGTACTTTGTTTGCGAGAGCGCCAGCAGATAGTAGAATTACCAAGTTGAAAAATATATCCAGAAAAGCTTCTTCGAGTGTCAAGACAATTGCCGTATGATGCGTCACAAAATCCATTAAGTACCAAGTTAGAATCAAACCTATAGAGAAGCTTTTGTTCTTTTGTTCCTTTAAGATATCGTAAAACGCGCTTTGCTGCATTATAATGAGAAGAAGAGGGATTCGAACTAAATTGCGAGAGGTGTGTTATTGTATATGCAAGGTCAGGTCTAGTCCCAGTGACTAAATACATGATAGATCCAATAATTTGCTGATACAGAGTAGCATTGACCCTAGTGTTGCCAACTGTAGCCATAAGCCGGTGGTTTTGCTCAATAGAAGTGGTCACTGGGTTGCAATCTTGCATAGAAAATCGTGTGAGGACTCTTTCAATGTATGAAGATTGAGAAAGAGTGATACCTGCATTATTGTATTCAATTTGAATTCCAAGGAGCCAATTAAGAAGTCCCATATCGTTAACATGAAACTCTGATTTAAGCTTGTTGACTGTGTTTTCCATCAAATTACCTTGTTCTCCAAAAAGAATTATATCGTCCACATAAATTGCAATAATTAAGTCACCTGAGCTGTGGATAAGAACACAGGGATCAAAGAGGGTAGAAGCAAGACCAAAAGGTTAAAGGTATTCGACCAACCTAAAATACCATTCCCGTGGTGATTGCTTCAAGCCGTAAATACATTGGTTTTACCGTGCAACATGGTTATCTATCCTGTACCCTTCAGGAAGTTCCATATATATCTCTTCGTTCAAGATGCCATATAGAAATGCCGTTTTTATATCAAGCTGCCGTGGTTTCCAGCCTTTACAAGCCGAAATAGCCAATAGAAGTCGCAGAGAGTCGTAACGAACAACAGGAGCAAAAGTTTCATCGTAATCGGGTCCATGAGTTTGGGAAAATCCTTTGGCGACATACCTTGCCTTGAAACGTTCGAGCTCTCCTTGAGCATTCCCCTTCACTTTACAAACCCATTTACCACCAACAATTTTTCTTCCCTTTGGTCTTGGAACTAGATCCCAGACATTATTTTCTTGGAGGGAGGAAATTTCATCATCAAAAGCTTTCTTCCAATTATCCCAGTGGTCAGATTTTGTAGCTTCTCCATAAGATTTTGGTTCAGTAACTTCTAATATGCTAATCATTGCTTCTTCTGGTTGAAGGTCGTCAGATAAATCTTGAGGTTCAACAAGTTGGTTTGTGGATCTAGCTTTCGCTTTCCACCAGTCCCCTGTTATCATATTGTTGAGTACCCGAGGTTGTACTTGACGTCCGGAGCGAGTTGTAATGGTTGCATTTTCTTGTGAAAGCCTCGGAGAATTTCTGGGTCTAGATGAAGATGTTAATTCTTGTGAAGGGTTAGGTTGTGGACCTATTAGATTAGAGGGAGGTTGGTTTGGTTGAAGTTCGGCAGTATGATCGGCGTCTGATGGCAGAAGAGAGTTACGTTCTTCAGATCCATTTTGTTTCGGGTTGATCCAAGCTTTATCCTTTTTAGAGGAAGGTTGAAAGGTGGATTCAGTTCCTGAAAGTTTTAATTCTACAAGTACTGGTTCAGTGTATGTTTTTTCTGTTGGAGGGTTCGAAAATTTGACATCAGCTGAAACCGCAACTTGGTTTTTTTCAGGTATGAAGATACGGTAGTGGTGGTTAACTTTTGTGTATCCGACAAATATGCCCTTCTCAGCTCTTGGGAGAAGTTTGCTTCCAGCAGGGCGTTTAGCCTTGTGGATGTGAACAAAACATTCTCGTCCAAAGGGCTGGAGGTGTGAAATGGAGGGTTTAACCCCGTGGAAAGCCTCATAAGGCGTCTGCCCATTAACAGCGCTGTGAGATTGACGGTTTTTGACATAAACATAAGTTTTAACTGCTTCGGCCCATAGTCTTTTGTTTTTAATGTTAGAAAGCATTGCGCGTTGTTACGGTTTAGCCGTTGTGTAAGCTTAGGTGGATACCTAAGCGCATTGTTGAGGACTTTAATGATAAGACCGTTGGTATCAAAGCAATGTCATAGCACAGTGGATATGGGCAATGCGTAGCCGTGCGGTAACTATTCGACCTAAGGAAAAGGTATAAGCAAAGAGACTCATAGAGTGGGCTGAATGTTATAAGTACCTTGTAGCTGTAGTTAGATTTCTCTTCTTCATAGAGTTTATTAAATCGATTTTTTCATCACCAACTCGGTTTCTATCACAGTATAAACTCTATCTCTCACATAAATTGCCCGCTATTAAGTATATCGCATCATTAGATTATTGTGACTTAGGGAAATTTTAATTTATCGGAATAGAACGGTAAGCAGCTTAATCGACTTAGGACTGCCAAGGAAGTGGATGCCAACATTCGCTCCTCCATCAACATCAACGGACGAGATAATTAGCTCTGGACGATCGAGTCGCCTAAGTGAATTATCATTCAAATCAGCACAGGGATTCGAAGAATCAATAAAGGGTCCCAACATGGACAATCTTGAAATCGGAACGGGCTTCATTGCAACTGGTATGTCGAGCCAGGAATCAATGCAACATGAAGAAACGCAGACAGACATGCAAAAAATGATTGAAGAAATAAGACGGAGGGATATTGAACACAGGAGAGACATGGCAATGTTACAAGCTCAGATGAACCAAATGATGTCAACCATGCAGAAAAAGTCGCAAAACAATGACCAGGTACCCCTGGAGCCAGTGATCCCTAATCCTGGTCGTCCATCAGAACGAAGGGAGCCATGAAGCAAAGAAAAACCATTGAAATGGCCGGAAGCTTACGATCATAAGGATAGAACTAAGTGGGCTACCACACACGGAATCCTTCGGTATATATATCGGCGCGATGTAGAGGAGCGCAACATACTCGAACCATCAGATTTTTTTATGCAGCTATACAGCCATGCAGTGACTGGAACTGCCAAGGACATGATCACTGGCCAATTCCAAGATATGCTTGCCAACGACGCGATATGGGATGCCTTAGGCTTACTTCAGGCCATGGATGACGCCTTTCGTGATAGAAACGAAGAACAATCTGCGGCCGCACTATTCCATGCATGCCGACAATTTAGAGATGAGAACTTGTCATCATACCTACCGCGATTTCAGCAACTACTCACACGAAGTCCCAGCTCAACGGGAGACGACAAGAACAAAATGTACCAGCTTCGAAATTCGCTCAATAAAACGACAAGGAATCACATGATCGGTCGTTCTCAACCGAAAACCTTCCGTGAACTTGTCGAGTATCTATCGTTGTTAGGTTCAGAAATCGAAGAAGTTGGTACAACAAGAACTAAGGAGTACCTCCTTGGTCAATCTGGGTACTTCGACGATGGAACACGAGGTATTGCAGGGGGTAAATTACTGGGAGGAACTCCACAAGGAAATCTTTATCACCCGGCTGTTAAAGACAACATAAACAGTAAAGATCAAGATGGTGATACAAGGATGACAGGTGTAAATAAAGTGCGTGCAAAATGGGTTTCACTTGCCGAGTTGAGTCAACGCAAAACAAATGGTGCATGTCTTCGATGTGGAAGAAAAGGGCATATTATAGCAAACTGTAGTCTACTCCCAGCTAAACGTCCTGAAACTACAGTCCAAGCTGTAGCACTCATCGAAGACGATGCTGCTCTGGAAGGTATCATTGTGGGAGAAAATGAGTTAAAAGGTTAGCTCCTGAACAAAGTCGTGTTCAGGAGCCTGAAAGGGGAGTTTCGAACTTGGCAATAGGCTCGAATGAAATTGAAGATAAGAATGTAGAGTACATTATGAATGGGTCGTCTTTTATTATAGACACTTTAATTAATGGAAGTTATTCAGTACCTACTTTAATTGACAATGGATGCGAATGTCTAGCCGCTGTTAGCAACTCCTTAGTACGCAGAGCTAACCTTCCTCGGATAAAAATTAACCCACGAAAGCTTACCGAGGCTACAAAAAATCAGCACCACGAAGAGTATATTACGGAAATGGTTAAGATGGATCTGGACGTTGACGGATACGAGCGCATGCTATATGCATATGTAATACCAGGGTTATCTCATGACCTGATACTCGGGAAACCATGGATGGAGCGGGAAGATGTGGTTTATAACGCAAAGGATCATTTTATGGATATTGGGGAAGCGGTAGTAAACGATCGACCATTGAGGGTTTGGGAAAAAGGGCAACAGAAAACAACGAACGCATCTCTACTAACTGCAAACATCAAGAGTTTGTCGGCAGGGGTATTTCTTGCAACAGTAAGGAAAGCCAGGAAGGCAAGCGCTAGTAAAACTCAGCTTTTTTCCATAACGCTGGCAGACATTCAGAAAGCGCTCGCTCCATCAAAAAAGTCACCTACAGATTTGGAGAGGCTTCCTAATTGTTATCATGAATTTGCAAATCTTTTCCGCAAGGAATTAACAGATGAGCTTCCACCTCACAGGCAAGGATGTGATCACGAGATAAGGCTCGAGTCTGACAAAAAAATACCATGGGGACCCCTGTATGGAATGTCAAGGGATGAATTATTGGTACTGAGAAAGACTCTGACAGACCTACTTGACAAAAACTACATTCGTGCAAGTAGTTCACCTGCAGGGGCCCCGGTATTATTTGTTCGGAAGCCAGGTGGAGGTCTGAGATTTTGTGTTGATTATCGCGCTTTGAATTCCATTTCAAAAGCTGATCGTTATCCACTACCGCTAATTAAAGAGACAATGGCTAAATTGAGTAAATCAAAATGGTTTACTAAGTTAGATGTAAGATCTGCATTTCATAAATTACGCATTAAGCAAGGTGATGAATGGAAAACAGCTTTTCGAACACGATTTGGCTTGTTTGAATGGCTGGTAATGCCGTTTGGTTTAAACGGAGCTCCGGCATCTTTTCAAAGATATATCAACGAAGCTTTACGTGAGTATCTCGACGATTTTTGTTCAGCTTACGTGGATGACGTGCTTGTCTTCACGAATGGCAATGAAGAGGAGCACGAAAGACACGTGCGACTAGTACTCGAGAAACTTCAGAAAGCTGGACTGGGGTTGGATATTGACAAGTGCGAATTTGGTGTCAAACAGACGAAGTATCTAGGCTTCATTATTTCTGCAGAAGGTGAAAATTCTTCCATCAAGATGGATCCAGCAAAGGTTAAGGCCATATCTGAATGGAAAGCCCCAACAACGACAAAAGGACTCAGAGGATTTTTGGGATTTGCCAATTTCTACCGCGGCTTTATCAAAGGATTTTCGAAAATATGTGCACCTTTAACGTCTCTAACAGGTAAGGGTACACCCTGGAAGTGGGGTCCTGAGCAAAATGATGCATTTGAACTGCTGAAAGAAAATTTATAGCAGAGCCCGCTCTAGCTCAATGGGATCCCGACCGTGAAACAATGTTGGAAGCAGATTGCTCTGGTTATGCACTCGGTGGCTGTTTATTACAAAAACAGGACAACACCACATGGAAACCAGTGGCATACTACTCTCGGAAGCTAACTGGTGCAGAAATGAACTATGAGATCCATGACAAGGAACTCCTAGCAATCGTAGCATGCATGAAGGAATGGGACCCAGAGTTGAGAGGCCTCGCGAAGGCTTTCACTATCCTTAGCGATCATATGAACTTGAAATACTTCTTAACCACGAGGAAGTTAACTGAGAGGCAAACTAGATGGGCTGAATTCTTATCTAGATTCAGGTACACACTATTGTATAGAAAAGGGATAGATAGCGAACGACCAGATGCACTATCGAGAAGAGATCAAGACAGACCCAAGGAAGGTGACCCACGACTCTTAAGCCGCGAACGCCAGGTTTTAATGCCAGTCAATGTTTCAAAGCTGTGTATAAACGGTACCTATGTTGCAGAAGGCCACGAAATATTTATCAATAAGGATTTACAGGAACTTTGGAACCAGGCAATAAATAGTGACAGTACATACATTCAGATCGCAAATGCAATCGTTAATGAAGAGCGAGCTTGGCCAAATGATATCAGATTGCAAGTAGAAGGTTCAACAGAGCCTACTGCAATTAAGGCAACTATCGCTGCTTGTCAATACGACAGCAACATCGGAGTAGTACGTTATCAAGGACGTATATGGGTACCTCACTATGAACCTCTTACAACAGCAATTATCCAAAATATTCATGATTCAACAGTATCTGGCCATCCCGGAAGAGACGCAACTCTAGCACAAGTTGCCCGAGAATATTTTTGGCCCGGAATAAGTAAATCTGTTAAACGATTTTGCAAGAATTGCCACATTTGTGGGCGCTCGTCTATCTGGCGCCACCAAAAACAGGGGCTACTCAAACCACTTCCTGTGCCCGACAGATTTCACCAAGAGCTCTCAATAGACTTTATGGTTGATCTACCTAAGTCGAATGGTGTAACAAATATCATGGTAATCACAGATAGGTTATTAAAATCGGTGACACTGGAAGCAATGGATAAAATGGACGCTGAATCTTGTGCCAAAAGGTTCCTAGAATGTCACTGGCGTTACCATGGATTTCCAAAAGCCTTAACCAGCGATAGAGGGACCAATTGGACAAGTAAATTCTGGAGAAGATTGTGTGAATTGGTTGGAATAAAACAGAGACTAAGCACAGCTTATCATCCTCAAACCGATGGTGCAACAGAAAGAATGAACCAAGAAGTCCAAACTTACTTGCGAGCGTATGTATCGTATACCCAACATGATTGGTCCGAATGTTTAGCTGCTGCTCAACTCGCAATCAACAATCGAGATGTTGTGTCTTTAGGAGGTGTAAGCCCATTTTTCGCAACACATGGATACCATGTTAATCCCATTCAAGTCGTCGCTGAAGAGTCAAATATCCCCGTATCTACAGGAAAAGAAAGGGCAGAGCTATTTGTTGAGAAATTAAAAAATGTTACAACCTACATGCAATCCGCAATGGCAGCTGTTCAAGAACGCTACAAAGATTTGGCAGATAAAAAGAGACAACCAGCGCGAAGATATGTAGTAGGTGATAAAGTTTGGCTACTTTTACGAAATATCAAATTAGAAAATCAACCTTCAAAAAAGTTGGGGTGGCAGCATGCAAAGTATACTGTCACAAATATAATTTCGCCTGAAGTGGTTCAACTAAATATATCGAGAAAAATACATAATCGGTTTCATGTGGACTTGATTTTACCAGCTGACGAAAATCCTCTGCCATCGCAATCTTTAGAGGACGAAAACCCAGGCCCTATTATAAATATTGATGGAGAGGAGGAATATCAAATCGACGAAGTACTTAGGTGTAGAACAAGGAAGGGCGACAGAGAAGCCTTAGTCAAGTGGACTGGAATAGCACAACCAGAATGGACATCGCTCGTAAATTTGCAAGATGCCGAAGCACTCGATGTGTGGGAAAAGCAATGGGGCTCAGCAGAANCCATCAAATTACCTTGTTCTCCAAAAAGAATTATATCGTCCACAAAATTGCAATAATTAAGTCACCTGAGCTGTGGATAAGAACACAGGGATCAAAGAGGTAGAAGCAAGACCAAAAGGTTAAAGGTATTCGACCAACCTAAAATACCATTCCCGTGGTGATTGCTTCAAGCCGTAAATACATTGTTTTACCGTGCAACATGGTTATCTATCCTGTACCCTTCAGGAAGTTCCATATATATCTCTTCGTTCAAGATGCCATATAGAAATGCCGTTTTTATATCAAGCTGCCGTGGTTTCCAGCCTTTACAAGCCGAAATAGCCAATATAAGTCGCAGAGAGTCGTAACGAACAACAGGAGCAAAAGTTTCATCGTAATCGGTCCATGAGTTTGGGAAAATCCTTTGGCGACATACCTTGCCTTGAAACGTTCGAGCTCTCCTTGAGCATTCCCTTCACTTTACAAACCCATTTACCACCAACAATTTTTCTTCCCTTTGTCTTGGAACTAGATCCCAGACATTATTTTCTTGGAGGGAGGAAATTTCATCATCAAAAGCTTTCTTCCAATTATCCCAGTGGTCAGATTTTGTAGCTTCTCCATAAGATTTTGGTTCAGTAACTTCTAATATGCTAATCATTGCTTCTTCTGGTTGAAGGTCGTCAGATAAATCTTGAGGTTCAACAAGTTGGTTTGTGGATCTAGCTTTCGCTTTCCACCAGTCCCCTGTTATCATATTGTTGAGTACCGAGGTTGTACTTGACGTCCGGAGCGAGTTGTAATGGTTGCATTTTCTTGTGAAAGCCTCGGAGAATTTCTGGGTCTAGATGAAGATGTTAATTCTTGTGAAGGGTTTTGGGACCTATTAGATTAGAGGGAGGTTGGTTTGGTTGAAGTTCGGCAGTATTGATCGGCGTCTGATGGCAGAAGAGAGTTACGTTCTTCAGATCCATTTTGTTTCGGGTTGATCCAAGCTTTATCCTTTTTAGAGGAAGGTTGAAAGGTGGATTCAGTTCCTGAAAGTTTTAATTCTACAAGTACTGGTTCAGTGTATGTTTTTTCTGTTGGAGGGTTCGAAAATTTGACATCAGCTGAAACCGCAACTTGGTTTTTTTCAGGTATGAAGATACGGTAGTGGTGGTTAACTTTTGTGTATCCGACAAATATGCCCTTCAGCTCTTGGGAGAAGTTTGCTTCCAGCAGGGCGTTTAGCCTTGTGGATGTGAACAAAACATTCTCGTCCAAAGGGCTGGAGGTGTGAAATGGAGGTTTAACCCCGTGGAAAGCCTCATAAGGCGTCTGCCCATTAACAGCGCTGTGAGATTGACGGTTTTTGACATAAACATAAGTTTTAACTGCTTCGGCCCATAGTCTTTTGTTTTTAATGTTAGAAAGCATTGCGCGTTGTTACGGTTTAGCCGTTGTGTAAGCTTAGGTGGATACCTAAGCGCATTGTTGAGGACTTTAATGATAAGACCGTTGGTATCAAAGCAATGTCATAGCACAGTGGATATGGGCAATGCGTAGCCGTGCGGTAACTATTCGACCTAAGGAAAAGGTATAAGCAAAGAGACTCATAGAGTGGGCTGAATGTTATAAGTACCTTGTAGCTGTAGTTAGATTTCTCTTCTTCATAGAGTTTATTAAATCGATTTTTTCATCACCAACTCGGTTTCTATCACAGTATAAACTCTATCTCTCACATAAATTGCCCGCTATTAAGTATATCGCATCATTAGATTATTGTGACTTAGGGAAATTTTAATTTATCGGAATAGAACGGTAAGCAGCTTAATCGACTTAGGACTGCCAAGGAAGTGGATGCCAACATTCGCTCCTCCATCAACATCAACGGACGAGATAATTAGCTCTGGACGATCGAGTCGCCTAAGTGAATTATCATTCAAATCAGCACAGGGATTCGAAGAATCAATAAAGGGTCCCAACATGGACAATCTTGAAATCGGAACGGGCTTCATTGCAACTGGTATGTCGAGCCAGGAATCAATGCAACATGAAGAAACGCAGACAGACATGCAAAAAATGATTGAAGAAATAAGACGGAGGGATATTGAACACAGGAGAGACATGGCAATGTTACAAGCTCAGATGAACCAAATGATGTCAACCATGCAGAAAAAGTCGCAAAACAATGACCAGGTACCCTGGAGCCAGTGATCCCTAATCCTGGTCGTCCATCAGAACGAAGGGAGCCATTAAGCAAAGAAAAACCATTGAAATGGCCGGAAGCTTACGATCATAAGGATAGAACTAAGTGGGCTACCACACACGGAATCCTTCGGTATATATATCGGCGCGATGTAGAGGAGCGCAACATACTCGAACCATCAGATTTTTTTATGCAGCTATACAGCCATGCAGTGACTGGAACTGCCAAGGACATGATCACTGGCCAATTCCAAGATATGCTTGCCAACGACGCGATATGGGATGCCTTAGGCTTACTTCAGGCCATGGATGACGCCTTTCGTGATAGAAACGAAGAACAATCTGCGGCCGCACTATTCCATGCATGCCGACAATTTAGAGATGAGAACTTGTCATCATACCTACCGCGATTTCAGCAACTACTCACACGAAGTCCCAGCTCAACGGGAGACGACAAGAACAAAATGTACCAGCTTCGAAATTCGCTCAATAAAACGACAAGGAATCACATGATCGGTCGTTCTCAACCGAAAACCTTCCGTGAACTTGTCGAGTATCTATCGTTGTTAGGTTCAGAAATCGAAGAAGTTGGTACAACAAGAACTAAGGAGTACCTCCTTGGTCAATCTGGGTACTTCGACGATGGAACACGAGGTATTGCAGGGGGTAAATTACTGGGAGGAACTCCACAAGGAAATCTTTATCACCCGGCTGTTAAAGACAACATAAACAGTAAAGATCAAGATGGTGATACAAGGATGACAGGTGTAAATAAAGTGCGTGCAAAATGGGTTTCACTTGCCGAGTTGAGTCAACGCAAAACAAATGGTGCATGTCTTCGATGTGGAAGAAAAGGGCATATTATAGCAAACTGTAGTCTACTCCCAGCTAAACGTCCTGAAACTACAGTCCAAGCTGTAGCACTCATCGAAGACGATGCTGCTCTGGAAGGTATCATTGTGGGAGAAAATGAGTTAAAAGGTTAGCTCCTGAACAAAGTCGTGTTCAGGAGCCTGAAAGGGGAGTTTCGAACTTGGCAATAGGCTCGAATGAAATTGAAGATAAGAATGTAGAGTACATTATGAATGGGTCGTCTTTTATTATAGACACTTTAATTAATGGAAGTTATTCAGTACCTACTTTAATTGACAATGGATGCGAATGTCTAGCCGCTGTTAGCAACTCCTTAGTACGCAGAGCTAACCTTCCTCGGATAAAAATTAACCCACGAAAGCTTACCAAGGCTACAAAAAATCAGCACCACGAAGAGTATATTACGGAAATGGTTAAGATGGATCTGGAAGTTGACGGATACGAGCGCATGCTATATGCATATGTAATACCAGGGTTATCTCATGACCTGATACTCGGGAAACCATGGATGGAGCGGGAAGATGTGGTTTATAACGCAAAGGATCATTTTATGGATATTGGGGAAGCGGTAGTAAACGATCGACCATTGAGGGTTTGGGAAAAAGGGCAACAGAAAACAACGAACGCATCTCTACTAACTGCAAACATCAAGAGTTTGTCGGCAGGGGTATTTCTTGCAACAGTAAGGAAAGCCAGGAAGGCAAGCGCTAGTAAAACTCAGCTTTTTTCCATAACGCTGGCAGACATTCAGAAAGCGCTCGCTCCATCAAAAAAGTCACCTACAGATTTGGAGAGGCTTCCTAATTGTTATCATGAATTTGCAAATCTTTTCCGCAAGGAATTAACAGATGAGCTTCCACCTCACAGGCAAGGATGTGATCACGAGATAAGGCTCGAGTCTGACAAAAAAATACCATGGGGACCCCTGTATGGAATGTCAAGGGATGAATTATTGGTACTGAGAAAGACTCTGACAGACCTACTTGACAAAAACTACATTCGTGCAAGTAGTTCACCTGCAGGGGCCCCGGTATTATTTGTTCGGAAGCCAGGTGGAGGTCTGAGATTTTGTGTTGATTATCGCGCTTTGAATTCCATTTCAAAAGCTGATCGTTATCCACTACCGCTAATTAAAGAGACAATGGCTAAATTGAGTAAATCAAAATGGTTTACTAAGTTAGATGTAAGATCTGCATTTCATAAATTACGCATTAAGCAAGGTGATGAATGGAAAACAGCTTTTCGAACACGATTTGGCTTGTTTGAATGGCTGGTAATGCCGTTTGGTTTAAACGGAGCTCCGGCATCTTTTCAAAGATATATCAACGAAGCTTTACGTGAGTATCTCGACGATTTTTGTTCAGCTTACGTGGATGACGTGCTTGTCTTCACGAATGGCAATGAAGAGGAGCACGAAAGACACGTGCGACTAGTACTCGAGAAACTTCAGAAAGCTGGACTGGGGTTGGATATTGACAAGTGCGAATTTGGTGTCAAACAGACGAAGTATCTAGGCTTCATTATTTCTGCAGAAGGTGAAAATTCTTCCATCAAGATGGATCCAGCAAAGGTTAAGGCCATATCTGAATGGAAAGCCCCAACAACGACAAAAGGACTCAGAGGATTTTTGGGATTTGCCAATTTCTACCGCGGCTTTATCAAAGGATTTTCGAAAATATGTGCACCTTTAACGTCTCTAACAGGTAAGGGTACACCCTGGAAGTGGGGTCCTGAGCAAAATGATGCATTTGAACTGCTGAAAGAAAATTTATAGCAGAGCCCGCTCTAGCTCAATGGGATCCCGACCGTGAAACAATGTTGGAAGCAGATTGCTCTGGTTATGCACTCGGTGGCTGTTTATTACAAAAACAGGACAACACCACATGGAAACCAGTGGCATACTACTCTCGGAAGCTAACTGGTGCAGAAATGAACTATGAGATCCATGACAAGGAACTCCTAGCAATCGTAGCATGCATGAAGGAATGGGACCCAGAGTTGAGAGGCCTCGCGAAGGCTTTCACTATCCTTAGCGATCATATGAACTTGAAATACTTCTTAACCACGAGGAAGTTAACTGAGAGGCAAACTAGATGGGCTGAATTCTTATCTAGATTCAGGTACACACTATTGTATAGAAAAGGGATAGATAGCGAACGACCAGATGCACTATCGAGAAGAGATCAAGACAGACCCAAGGAAGGTGACCCACGACTCTTAAGCCGCGAACGCCAGGTTTTAATGCCAGTCAATGTTTCAAAGCTGTGTATAAACGGTACCTATGTTGCAGAAGGCCACGAAATATTTATCAATAAGGATTTACAGGAACTTTGGAACCAGGCAATAAATAGTGACAGTACATACATTCAGATCGCAAATGCAATCGTTAATGAAGAGCGAGCTTGGCCAAATGATATCAGATTGCAAGTAGAAGGTTCAACAGAGCCTACTGCAATTAAGGCAACTATCGCTGCTTGTCAATACGACAGCAACATCGGAGTAGTACGTTATCAAGGACGTATATGGGTACCTCACTATGAACCTCTTACAACAGCAATTATCCAAAATATTCATGATTCAACAGTATCTGGCCATCCCGGAAGAGACGCAACTCTAGCACAAGTTGCCCGAGAATATTTTTGGCCCGGAATAAGTAAATCTGTTAAACGATTTTGCAAGAATTGCCACATTTGTGGGCGCTCGTCTATCTGGCGCCACCAAAAACAGGGGCTACTCAAACCACTTCCTGTGCCCGACAGATTTCACCAAGAGCTCTCAATAGACTTTATGGTTGATCTACCTAAGTCGAATGGTGTAACAAATATCATGGTAATCACAGATAGGTTATTAAAATCGGTGACACTGGAAGCAATGGATAAAATGGACGCTGAATCTTGTGCCAAAAGGTTCCTAGAATGTCACTGGCGTTACCATGGATTTCCAAAAGCCTTAACCAACGATAGAGGGACCAATTGGACAAGTAAATTCTGGAGAAGATTGTGTGAATTGGTTGGAATAAAACAGAGACTAAGCACAGCTTATCATCCTCAAACCGATGGTGCAACAGAAAGAATGAACCAAGAAGTCCAAACTTACTTGCGAGCGTATGTATTGTATACCCAACATGATTGGTCCGAATGTTTAGCTGCTGCTCAACTCGCAATCAACAATCGAGATGTTGTGTCTTTAGGAGGTGTAAGCCCATTTTTCGCAACACATGGATACCATGTTAATCCCATTCAAGTCGTCGCTGAAGAGTCAAATATCCCCGTATCTACAGGAAAAGAAAGGGCAGAGCTATTTGTTGAGAAATTAAAAAATGTTACAACCTACATGCAATCCGCAATGGCAGCTGTTCAAGAACGCTACAAAGATTTGGCAGATAAAAAGAGACAACCAGCGCGAAGATATGTAGTAGGTGATAAAGTTTGGCTACTTTTACGAAATATCAAATTAGAAAATCAACCTTCAAAAAAGTTGGGGTGGCAGCATGCAAAGTATACTGTCACAAATATAATTTCGCCTGAAGTGGTTCAACTAAATATATCGAGAAAAATACATAATCGGTTTCATGTGGACTTGATTTTACCAGCTGACGAAAATCCTCTGCCATCGCAATCTTTAGAGGACGAAAACCCAGGCCCTATTATAAATATTGATGGAGAGGAGGAATATCAAATCGACGAAGTACTTAGGTGTAGAACAAGGAAGGGCGACAGAGAAGCCTTAGTCAAGTGGACTGGAATAGCACAACCAGAATGGACATCGCTCGTAAATTTGCAAGATGCCGAAGCACTCGATGTGTGGGAAAAGCAATGGGGCTCAGCAGAAATAAATAATGGGCCGGCCGTAAGAAAGGGAGGTAGAAAAGGATAAATTGGGGGGTAATGTTACGGTTTACCCGTTGTGTAAGCTTAGGTGGATACCTAAGCGCATTGTTGAGGACTTTAATGATAAGACTGTTGGTATCAAAGCAATGTCATAGCACAGTGGATATGGGCAATGTGTAGCCGTGCGGTAACTATTCGACCTAAGGAAAAGGTACAAGCAAAGAGACTCATAGAGTGGGCTGAATGTTATAAGTACCTTGTAGCTGTAGTTAGATTTCTCTTCTTCATAGAGTTTATTAAATCGATTTTTTCATCACCAACTCGGTTTCTATCACACGCGTATTCCTTCGCCTATAGATCGATTCAGACGTTCAGCAACACCGTTAGACTCAGGGGAATAGGGGGGGGGTTAGGTCATGCTCTATCCCCTTCTGAGCAAAGAATTTAGTAAGTTGGTCCTTCAAGTATTCACCACCATTGTCAGTTCTAAAATGTTTCACATTACAATCATATTGTTTCTCCAAGTTTAATATGTAGTCAATGACAGCTTGAGTAGCTTCCGACTTTGTTTTTAGGAGGCAAACAGTTGAATAGCGAGTGGCATCATCTACGAAGCTGATATAATAATGGGAATTACCATAGTATAAAACTGGGAAGGGGCCACAGAGGTCAGAGTGTATATATTCCCCTTTATTCTTTGTTTGACTAGAGGTAGCTTTCGGAGTAGTATGTATCGATTTGGACATTGCGCAAGCTTGACAGAAAAAATCTTTGGGCCGATTTGGTATTACATTATCACCTTGGATGAGCTTTTCTGTCTTCTCAATTAATGATGGTGCAGAATGACAGAGAGCTTCATGCCAAAATTCTTATGTTAAACAAGCAAAGTCAGTGACTTCTGGTATGTGAGGTAAAGAGCCGTCAAATTTAGCTTCCAGCCACACTTTGTCACCCTTTGAAATTTGCATTAATTTTCCATTATCAATTAGTTTATAACCTTTAGATCTCACTTGTCTCCATGAAAATAAAGGACGACTTAATTTCGGAACGAACAGGACGTCAGAAAGACGGCAAGGAGAAACAGACCCATCAGATAACTCGCAATTTATTACCACTGTGCCCTTTCCTTGAACAGGTATATTTTGACCAGAACTTGATATTACATGTCCGGTACAAATCGTAATATTCTCGAAACGTTCTGGATAAGGACACATGTGAGAAGTTGCGCAAGTATCAAGGTAGAATGGGTGTAGCCTAACCGTATTTTCATCTGTAACTGAAGCGTGCGCTTCTTCTCGTGCGCTTCTTGACTTCTTCTTTTCCTTCTCCTTGTGATCCTTCAGTTTTAAACAATCATTCCAAAAGTGACCAGTGTGTTGTGTTGGATAATGTTTCTTACACCAGGTACATTCTTTGGTTTTTGATTGTACTGCTTTCGAGGGTTTGATGAATGGGACCCTTCCATTGTTGCTGTCAGATGTAAAGAAAGCAGTCTGAGTGGAGAGTAGTCCTTGATCAAGCCCTAGGAGTCGGAGTTTTACATCAGAAAATGTGAGATCATCCTTTGTTTGAAGGTTGTCGACAACATTTTCATGATGTTTGGATAGGTAACAAAGAAGAAAGTCGCGTTTTGCCTTTTCATGACTGAGGAAGGCCGCAAACGCCTGGCGATAGTCGTCGGGAGAAGATTTCGTCAATTTTTGGAGTCGTATCCATTCCGTTTCAAATTGCTGGATAAAATTTGAAATAGATATGGATGAGTCGTAGGTGGTGGAAAGAGATGTCAAATTCGTTAGCTGGGCGACAAGTGCTTTAGGGGAATCCCTGTAGAACTCATCCTTCAAGTGCATCCACATTGAGTGCGGGTCATCAAGCTCGACAATTTTCTCCAAAATTTCGGATGATACTACCGTCAAAAGGATTGTAATTGCTTGGTGGGAAAGAGTCTGAAAAGCTGTCCTCTCTTTTTCTTCGGCATCCTTTGATGGCATCACTCCTTCCACAACAAGTTCGAAGAGATTCATACCTCGCCAGAAATGGCACATTGTTGATGACCAAATATTGTAATTTTCTTGACCAGTTAATGGTCTAATGTTTCCAAATTTCTTGATACCCAGTGGCTTATCATCTGGAACCAAGGATGTAAAGAAATCTGGAGAAAACTTTTTATCAGTCATGGAGGCCATTGTGGTAGGATGGAAATCTGAGTCGAATTTAAAGGGGATAGGATGTGTAAGTAAAAAAAATTCCAATTCTCAAAATTTGTCGAGTATTATCCGTTCAGGGCACCGGGCTCAGAACCTATTAAAGTTCTAGAGGTTTATCTGGAATGATAGAAGTGAACGTTGACCGTCAAGTCAATACTGTACGAATCGTAAGATATTGGGGATTTAAGGATCAGAGATAAAAGGTTAGGATCAGTGAGGTTTTTGGTTTTACTGAACTTGTATTTAGTTAGTTAAAAAGTGTGTAGTCTAATCTAAATCTAATTGTCTATCTATGTTCTACCTCGCTTAGGTAGAAAGATTGTGTTCTGATTACGTGATGGAATAACATTCACACCACTGAGATCATTACCAACCGAGACCTCATCAAAGCTGGTAGCGATCGAAGATGAGTGGTCTTCGTCTACTCCACACTACGTGCAGTTTGGTATGATATGTCTAGATTTCAACACGTACTGCCAATTGCATACTATGTGTTGGAAATGGAGACACGGAGTGTTGTGGACGTATGGGCCCTCCATTTCGTCTAGGTTCCCGACACGATCTTGTGTGTGTTTAAGAGGTTGGAATGGGTAATATGGTAGCGCTTTAGGCTACCTATTAGATATACGAGCGGCTATATGGCGTGGGCACAAGGAGGTTATTGGGGGTTTTCTATGCCTAGATGGCGCCACACTCGTTTATGGTGTGGCTTAGGCTACGTGTCGCTTACACTTGTACTTGTAGCGCACACTTTCCACACTTTTAGCTGTAATCCGAACATGACACTCTTTTAGTCAACTTCTACTTTCGTTCCATGAATATCGCGCCCATTTCATTGCGCGATATTTCCAACACTATGGAGCAGAAACGTGGTGGCCCGGACGCACTAGGACAATGGCTTCAACTCGGACCATTTGAAATCGTATTGAAGAGCACCTCTCTCTTGTCCAGAAAGTCATTTAAACCAGCGCCCGAGCAATTCTGCCTGTATATCGTACCACTCCGATCTCAGCCCTCTATCGAGAAGCAGGGCTGCTCCCTTCAGAAATCGAGTTAGACTCAAGATCACGAATGGCCGCCTTGCGCACCACCGCTTGGACACAAGGCATCCTCTTAAACGTCGCGAATCTTGGGTACAAACGCGGGAAATACTGATCTCCCGCTTCTCAGGCATGGTGCTTAACTTCCCAAAGATAGTGAATATAGATCCTCTTGTCCAATCTTCCCGGTCAACAAACGAAATCTGACATGCAAGTATCAGAAGAGTAACTAACTTCTCACATCGACTTCCTGCTGGTATCCCCTTCCAAGATCTAGTAGCATATTCGGACGGAGAGCTTCGTGAGGCCGATTCTAACCCTCGAGTTGGTGGTGGCGTGGTCATCTATCAAGCGGGTCGAATTGTATCTCGTAAGTGTATACCTCTCATCAAATCGCTCACTGTATTTGACGCGGAAGTCAACGCGGCCTTGCACGCCGTTTCTACGGCTCTTCAACTTTCGTCTGCCCGTTTCGCCAACAATCTCTGGGTTCTTCTTGATAATCTCGACGCTGCTCGACAACTCGGAACTGTCCCAGCTTGCTCTTCTCAAGAAGTATTCATCAAATTTGCCAACACCGCATCTGAATGGCTGCATCGTCCTCGCCTTCCCCATACCACTCCTGGTAAGGTTCAAGTCCACTGGATTCCTGGTCATAGGAATATCACAGGAAATAGCCATGCAGATAAAGCGGCGAAAGAAGCCATGATAGCTCTCCCTCCTCCTTTGCCTCTCACCTCACTCTTTCAGCTGCAAAACAATGGGTCAATTATTCAAAAAATGAAGCCTACAAAAAATGTTCGGAAATCTCTGCCCCGCGTTCCTACAAAGGCTTGAAAATCGGAGTCTCCGATCGCTACCCTGGAGAGCTTTCACTCACATGTCATCTCGTTGCTCACATTTATGCCGCACGATCAGGGCATGGATACTTCGCCTCTTATCATTTATGGCTTTCTCATACTAATGCAAATATGCACTGTAGCTGTGGCGAGCTCAAGCCCACAAAACACTTCTTAGAATGCAGCCTGCCAACTCTTAGAACCCCAAAGGCACCCATAACTGAACCAAACATAATCAAATTCATTCTCGGAACTCACAAGGGCGCCATTAAGCCTGTCAGTTGGCTTGAAGAGACAAAATATTTCTCGGCTTTTTGCCCCAGATTCCCTCCCAAGGACCCAATAGTAGCCACATTATTATAGCACCCCTGTGGCTCTAAGCTCTAATCATTTGTTTTACAATAAGGCACAATCGGCGTTCCTAGGATATACTATGCAGCACTGCGCAGACCTATCTTACCACTGTATACTTCGTATTATTGTACCACCACAGGTGATTCTGTGTTGGGTTTTACCATCACAGACACGTAGATCAGTTAAGTAGGTCTCAGTTCTCACGTTTGGGAATATGGGCGCCTCAGTTAGCTAGACCAGTAAACCCTGGCGTCCTTTAACCGGTTGGTTGTATAAAGAAAGGGCTAAGGCCCACTCTAATTAGACGTAAAATAGTCCAAACAAAGAAACAAACAAAGAATGCGCGCTCGATCCCTCCAGGGAAAGTCCAGGCATATTAGATTCCAAGCCACTCTGACATATTGGGTAATAATTTAGCCGACGCCTCTTCCCGAGAGGGGCTTTCAAAACCCCAGCCTATACCCCATGCGAACGTATTTTTCGACACTGCATCAAGGCAGAAGTATTGACAATTTTGAAAGATTACTGGGACCAACATGCCCCAGTTTCCTGTAGGGAGCTTGCTATCAACTCATACTCTCGTCACCCTGAAAAATTCTCACTAGCCAGACCATTTCTCTCTAGACTATATGCTGCCTGCTCAGGTCATGTTTTATTTTTATTGTTAAAGTCCTAAGCTAAAGCTCCAGGTTCACTACAGATACAAGCCTGGTGAAGCCGGCGGGGATCACCGCTCACAGGCCCAGCCCATTCCAACCGCGAGACCCCCTACAGAAAAAGAAGAAGGTAAATTACAATTCAACCAATAACTAAAATCAAAAATTGAAATCTAATTTAGGAGAATTTCTATGGTGGCCCGGATCCTACGCTTCTCGCCTGCTTCCTCTCCCTTTACATTTTCCAAATGAATTTTTCTTATCTCCACTAAAAGCAAAAGATTTGTTCGCAGATAACCTGAATTTAGCTGGTATGCTGCTTTACATTGTTGAGGCTTTCGTAGACTTCCTAGAGGGTTGCTTTACCCTCATACTTCTTCTTCGGATTCCAGAATTCCGAAACCCGATCCCTCTGCCATGCAGACATCTTTCTTAGAGGCATTCATCTCCTCTAAGGTTTTTTTCGCTTCAGCTTTTGTGCAAGTAAAGTCTACAAGCCTTACTTGCTTGACCTTGTCTCAAGGATGAGGATTTGACAGTGTTCCACGGGGTGTGTTATATAGCCTAGTGAAGATCTTGGTGGTAAATGAGGATATTTAATGGGTCAAAGTGATGAAAGGTCTTCTCTAGGAAGAGATGAATGGGCAACTAATTGCAGTAGATTTTACACGTGGGTCTTACTGATGAAGACTGGGCAATGGAGGTCTTGTTGATAAAGAACTGGAGAATGAATAGATGATCTTCCCAAAGAAGATATGGGTAAGCAAATGTATAGTGATGGTGTCAGAGTAGCATGTAGAAAGCAAGGAGGACCCAGGGGTCGGAGAGGTGGTATTCAGGCTAAAGGGTGCCATCCTACATTGTGCATGAGATAGTTGCATAACCACTCGGCCAAAAGGCCAGACCAGAATCATAGAACACTAGATCCTGGTTATCTCCACATATATAGATTATACAGAAGGCAATCCTGACACTTAATTTGTCACCTTCTCCATACTGTCTAACAAATTTCTTGTAGGCATCTGTCAACTTAAGATTTTGTCAGGGTTCCCATGTTGGTTCAGCAAATCCCTTCCAGACCACTAGGACTTTACAGTGCCCATTGATTTTCTCCGCACGAACTATTTTATCAACAGCATACAATGGATGTTTGCCATCAACTAATGGAGGCGGTTGCGTGTCATCAACTTTTTGTGAGGGCAGGGGATCATTTGGGTCGCGCCTTAGTAAGTCTACAAAAAATCGATCATGTATATCTGTTGGTACATCTAGTTGGTTCACATCAGGTGCGATTTCTTTTTGTATTTGATATTTTGCTTGAGTCCATGAAAATTTCTTCTTTTGCTGAGGAGTTTCAACATTTTTAAGATTTAGCCAGACAGCATCACCTGTTTTAAATTGTTCTGCTGGTCTCCTATGTTGGTTGGCTGATTTTTCCATCAAATTTTGTGTTGTTGTCATAGCTGCCTTTGCTAAGTGTTGACCTTGTACTATTTGGTCCACAAATGCTTGCGCGCGAGCTTGCGGTGTTTTTGTTGCTCGTGAATTACTATTTGTTTGTTGGATTGGCTCAGCATCATAACCAAGGGTGGCAAAAAATGGGCTGGTACCAATGACTGTTGATTTTCTATTATTCAGGGCTAACATTGCAGTCGGGAGTAGTTTAGGCCAGTCTGTCTGTGCATAACTGATAAACGCTCGAAGATAATTCAACACTTCCTGGTTCATTCTTTCTGTACTACCATCGGTCTGCGGATGGTAAGCGGTGGGTAATCTTTGTTTTATACCAGTCATTTTACACAAATTAGTCCAGAAATGACCCACCCAATTTGCTCCTCTATCTGATATTATGAACTTGGGAAACCCATGAAAACAATAATGACTATATAGGAAGCGTTCTGCGCAAGCTTCAGCTTCCATTGAGTTTATTGCTTCAAGGGTGCAACTTTTGAGTAAATGGTCAGTAATAACCATTAGATATTTGAGATCTTTATCAGTTCGTGCGGATAACTCTGTCATGAAATCTACTGATAGCACACTGTGAAAACGTTCAGGCACTGGGAGAGGTCTAAGTTGTCCTTGGGGACTTTGACGTCACGCTTTAGACCGATTACAGATTGAGTAGTTCCGTGTGAAGCTGCGAACGTCTAAATATTGTAGAGGCCAGAAAAATGTTCGCGACAATATGTGTAGGGTACCATCTCTTCCAGGATGTCCAGTAATGTTTGAGTCATGGGAGCGTTGTATTAATTGAGTTTTAGTGGTTCCCAATTTGTGACCCACAGCGCTCCTTGTTGCGTTAACGTACCTCTATCATCTAAGCTACAATCTGTGATTTGAACCCCCAACTTAAGGTCTATTGGCTAAGCAGGCTGGCCTGCAGCAACTGAGGCATGAATACTGTGAAAGGCTTGGTCTTTTTCCAGCGCTTCGTCCCACAGCTAGGCAATTTCCTTATCTTCAAATAGATTTTGGCCCACGGGTATGATGTTTTCTGTGTCTTCAATTTGTTTCAAGGTCATATTAGGCATATTTACCATATTTATAGTGTTTAAGATTGTTGAAATTGGTGCTATATGGTAATGAAGGGTATCATTAACATGGAGCGTAGAAAGGTATAAGTTCTCTAGCCAGGTTCATGATGACTCATACATTGACCAGCCTCCCAATTATTCACAATAAGCCAGTAATTGTGTCCCTTGCTTAGTTGTAATAATTAGTTTAAGTAGCACTCTGATACTAAGTGGGTTTAATCAACAACTCTCCACTATAGTTTTCAGACTCTTCAATCTCCCAACTCGCTTAACTAGGTGATATTAAACAGAAGCCTAACAGCTTAAGCTTCTCTACACAACTTCCATTATAACAAAGATTAATTCTTGTGGCAAAGAGATGCCTATGTTATTCTTGAATAACTGAATATCGCAGCCTTGTAGCCGCTCGTCTGATGTATGCTGTGGAGCTTCTTGTGCTCGCCGCGACAGAAAATCAGAATTTGCAGACTGAGACCCGGGCCGTAATACAATTTTGAAATAAAATCTTGCTAATGTCTCTGCCCACCTCAATTGACGTTTGCTAGGTTGTCTTGAAGTTGTGAAATATTGAAAATTCTTGTTATGAATTAGTTGTAGGTAATTTGGATTGGGTGGCGCACGGACTATCTCTTCAATTCGGTTTGGGCTAGGCAAATGGGGCGTAGATTATATTGGTTGGAATTTTAGAATTTGCTCCTTAGTTTGAACAACTTTTGTTTTATGATACACGGCCTTGTACCCTTCGATAATCATAAGTAAATATATCTACTTGATTAACTATTTGTGATTTATCTGCACCCTTGAAATCTTTGCCTTGCTGAAACTGACTCGACCTCTGTAGCTTAACAGCTCCGTGATCCAGTCCATAAGTAAGATTCATAACAATTCTGGTGGTCTGAAATCACAGTGAAAGGATTTTCGACTCTTCGAAGCTCACTGTCAAAATGACGCATTGTTGTTATAATAGCAAGTAATTCTTTATCGTAAATGTTATACTTTGCATCCGCTGGCGTCAATTTACGTGAAAAGTAACACACAGATCTTAATCAATTCTTTTCATCAATTTGAGAAAGAACTCCACCAATGGCATACCCAGAAGCGTCTGCTTCTAAATAAGTCTATCTATCGGCTGAAAAAAGCGCCAATAGAGGAGCTGAGGACAACATGGACTTAAGCTTTTCAAATGCCTCTATTTGCTCCATACCCCAGCTCCAACAGGTATGCTTGGATGTGAGACAGATCAAAGGTTTAGCAATGGCTGAAAACCTTGGTATAAACTCTCGGAAAAAATTTTCGAATCCAAGATAAGATTGGGTTTCAGATACTGTAGTTGGCTCTTCCCAGTTTTTGATAGCTTCCACCTTAGCTAGATCAACTGTAACACCCTCATCAGCCTTAATCACGAAACCAAGATATTTGACTTTGGAAGTGGCAAAGGCGCATTTATTGATATCTAAACGTAAGCCGGCTTTTTAGAGTCGACTTATGACTGTGACAGCTTGTAAGCCGGTAATTGCCTGTAGCCTGCGCTGTCTAATGCAGGCTTAGCATGAAACTAGGCAGGGACTATTCTTGGAAGCAGGGTCTTACAACTTGGCAAACACCTCCAAGAATAGGGCACGACAAGGGGATACGAGAAGGGATACGAGGAGGGACACGGATATACAGATAGAAAACTGTGTCATTGGCCTGGATAATAATCATGTATAAAGTAACTGTTATTATCCTCTTCAATATGTAGTTCACCATAGATTGAAAATAGAATACCTCTGACCATAAGGTTGCCTCAGTGCCTATGCTTAGACTGTGACAATGACCTCTTCAATTTTTTAGTATTGGTTGGATAAATCACCATCAGAGTATATGATAGTATCATCCATATAAGCTGAGCAATATTCATCTAAAATATCTTGTAATACTGCATTAATGTACCATTGAAAAGTGGCTGGCCCACCGCATAGTCCAAATGGCATTACAAGCCATTTGTATTGTGTTATAATAAAGAGGTCATGAGGGGACAGATGAATACCTGAAATGGATGCAGATGATTATGGATGCGCGGATATAATTGATGTGGCTGAGGTGAGAAGATGTGTTGGAATGGACAGTAGTGAGATGGTTAATTCTCTATCTAACTGCGGAAGTATTGCTTCCTTATATATACATTCAGTACCCCAGTCCTGATCACGCACTCACCACAGGTGCTTCCTACTTCTATCACAGTAACCACTTCCATAGCCCCTGACAATATCTCCTGTCATAACATACTATTGACACTGGTTGCTAGTGTGGAACTTCCGGGATTGCAGAGCTACACACCGTCGTCACATTGTATGCTGTTGCCACTCGGTAGCAATCAGAGTGATGAGCACCTCAGTCTAAATGCATTGGTCCACCAGGCAACACTCGGACGTAAGGATGTTGCCAGAGTGATTAGGTACTTAGCTGTGCTATCAGTGCCCTAATCTCACCTAGCTTACTGTGGCCGAGTGTCCGAGTGCCGCGATGGTGGAAGCCCGATGAGGCTCGATTGGAGCTGACCCGAGGTATTCACAACATATTGCCCATATCTTGTCCAGAACGCTGTCTTCCATTCATCTCCAGGTCGAATACGCAGGCGATAAAATGTAGTACAAACGTCAAGTTTAGTGAAGTATTGAGCTTTGGAGAGTAGTTGAATTGTTTCCTTAATTAGTGGTAACGGGTACCTATCACTTTTTGTGATTGAATTGAGACCACAATAGTCAACACAGAATCGAAGAGCTCCACCGCGTTTTTTTGCGAATAGAACGGGTGCATTTGCTGGAGAGCTGCTGGCACAAATCTATCCTTTTAGTAGGTAATCTGTTAGGGTTTTCCGGAGGACAAGCAACTCGTCTCGTGACATACCGTAAAGTGGACCTGAGGGAGGTTCCTCGAGTTTACCTTCATTATCTAGGTTGAAGTTTATGGAATGGTCCCATCCTGGTTCAGATTCTGATAAGATCCCATCTTCATCAGCTAGAAAATTCTTTGTTAGGTGTCGAAGCTGAGGAGACAGTTGGATTGACAATTCTTCCGCAGATTGCTTGTAATTGTGATAACGAGGTTATGAGAAGTCTAAGAATGGTCGCAATGGATGTAACAGTCAACTTGGGTGGATATAGGATAGCGCTTTAAGTCTAACGTGAAGAAGAAGAAGGATATGTATTGTAGATCTGCTATATTGATGACTATTGAATATAGGAGTAGAAAAGGTTGACCATGTACAGAGTTCTAGCAGCAAGTATTTATACACAAAAATGGTACACAAACTATACCCTCTATAGCAATAACTCCCAACCATTCAGCCATTCAACAGTTATATCATTAGATATACCTGCGTCATATGATCATATTATCATGTATGGCTGAGATACTGGTGTCGTCATTGCTGTGTGTTGATGACGTATCATTGATACAGGATCGCTTGTCCTGTCGGTTACACTTGCTTAATACTAGCCATTTCAAGTTATGTGATCTATAAGTGGGCCTGATCACAACAACAGAGGATGGTTAAGGAATTTGTTGGAAATGGAGACACAGAGTGTTGTGGACGTACGGGCCCTCCATTTCGTCTAGATTCCCGACATGATCTTGGGTGTATTTAAGAGGTTGGAATGGGTAATATAGTAGTGCTTTAGTCTACCAAATAGATACATGAGCGGCTGTATGGCGCGGGCACAAGGAGGTTATTGGGGGCTCCTATTCCTAGATGGCGCCATATTCGTTATGTTGTGGCTTAAGCTCTATGTATTGTACTAACGAGGTTACGAGAAGTCTAAGAATTGTCGCAATTGGTGTAACAGTCAACTTGGGTGGATATAGGATAGCGCTTTAAGTCTAACGTGAAGAAAACGGACATGTATTGTGGATCTGCTATATGGATGACTATTCAAGATAGGAGTTGAAAAAGTTGATCATGTACAGAGTTCTAGCAGCAAGTATTTATACACAAAAATGGTACACAAACTATACCCTCAATAGCAATAACTTCCAACCATTCATCCATTCAACAATTATGTCATTAGATGTACCTGCGTCATATGATCATATTATCATGTATGGCTGAGATACTGGTGTTGTCATTGCTGTATGTTGATGTCGTATCATTGACACAGGATTGCTTGTCCTGTTGGTTACACTTGCCTAATACTAGCCATTTCAAATTGTGTGATCTATAAGTGGGCCTGATCACAACACTATGTGCCTTACACTTTTACTTGTAGCGCACACTTCCCACACTTTTATCCGTAATCCGAACATGACACTCTTTAAGTCAACTTCCACTTTCGTTCCATAAATATTGCGCCCATTTCATTGCGCGATATTTTCAACAGAATTTCCTCAATAATTTCAACTGACCCGATCATATCATTATCGGGCTCAGCGACAGCGGGGAGGGCTTTTTCCTTCCCTTTACTTAAGGCTTTGCTCTTCACCGCACAAGTGTGGTCACCACAGTTCCAGCCAAAGCAGTGTTACAACTGCAGTCAGTGGGGATACACCCAGGTGCGGCGAGTGCGCAGGCGCTTATCAAACTTGGGACTGTCCGAGAAAATGGTTTCTTGTGCCAACTACGGCAAGGAACACCGTTCGTGGCAAAAAGCAGCGTGTTGACCTACTAGGTCTATAAGGGAAGTGTGGAGAAGGCTCGGATGGAGCTTTTGTCGAGAACGGCGGAAATATGGAATGAAAAACAAACCATGGCGTCAGTGCGAACTGTCGGAACGACTGATGATCAGGGATTCACTTTGGTCATTAGTAAGAAGGCTGAAGGACTCAAAAGAGGGCCAGGAGGACCGCGAAAGGTAGTCTAAGCCCCAGTGGCACCAACCATCTCCACGACAGCAGCATCACCATCGGGGCCAACTCTTCGGACACTTCAACGACCAACGCCGAGTATTAAGATGCCTTCTCTTTTTCAATTTTCTTAAAGTTAGTCTGATTAAATGGAGAGCTAACGAATTCTGGGGAGTGTCTATAAAATTGTGGTAGAAGGGAACGTCCCCAGCATAAAGCCGGGTCGGATCAGAGTGGCAAGAACTCGGGTTTTTTTGTTGAAAGCTTTTTCCCTCACCAAAGTGGCTTACCGTCTTCATGGTTTTGTATATAGATACCGCATAGGACGAAAGGCAAGACTGAACACCTGTACGTGGTGTACTCTACGAACCTGGGAGTGAAATATTCTCCCAGAGCCAAGTTCAGTCAAATTTCGCAATACCGAACAAGTTGGCCCACGAGGCAATGATTCAAAATACTCCGCCAAGTCAAATTTTCACCCCCAGCGAGTTCGACTCCTACCCAAGTCTCACCAAGCTTACAAGTACGACTTAGTACATCCTCGTTCCAATGACCACACCTCTCATCGACTATTCTCTGGCCTCAGCTAGCCGCCAAATACACGCCCACGCCGATATTTACACCCGACGGAGGAAACAAAGCGTGGCGCACAAATCTGGGAGGCAGTTCTTTGAGACGGACGTGAGAGGGATTGGGAAAAGTTTACAAGATGATGCAGAGGATGGATACAATCTCGACAGGCATGTAAATTTGAATTTTGGCAAGGAGTTTTACGAATTGAGCTTTGTGCGCGCCAAGACTTCGTTTGCGAGAGTGCAGCAGACACTATAAAAACACGCAAACGATGGAAGGTGCCGTAGTCCGCCTCCTGGTGGTGTTCTCTGGTATGGTTTGAGTAGCCTAGGCACCTACTCGACTTGGGAAGGAGACACCTCTGACTACATTTCGCGCGGAGAAAGTTCAGTGGATTATGAAGGCATGTCTGGATAACCCAGGGTTTTTGAGACGTTCCCCTGGGTGGGTATTCACGGGTGGGACTTGAATTTGGATGAAGAAAAAGCCATCATAACTTCGCAGTGGTACTTGCAAATAAAACTCGAGGCATGAGTGCTCTACTTGTAAATTGGGTCATCTTTTCTGTATATTTTCTCTGATATTGTGTCATAGCTAGTTAGCTACATACGCAATTCAAATCTGATGCAAACAAAAGATACGCATGTTCCTGCCACCATGTTGTCAACAGCTCGCTCGCACGTTCTCTAACAAATCTGTCGATTGATGCAAATGTAAATCTTATTCTTCGATTTATTTCCGTAGAGGGCGTAGTGTGGGTTCCTTCGTCGGGAAGATCCCTCAAGGCTGCTTTGGCAAGCTTGTCTGCCTTCTCATTCCCTGCAATTCCTGAGTGTCCTGAGATCCATCGAATCTCAACTGACTGGTGATTTCGATACTCAGAGACAAACTTGCCAACTATCCCTTGGAAGGCATTAGCAGTTTGTCTGTGCGGTGCATCCCAGATCTGATCAGCGTGTGACTATATAAATCTTTTCAGGATCCTCACACTGGTTTATCCGGAGATATCAGGAAGCCATAGTAGCCTTGAAATGAGAACGACTGATCAATGCCACGTATATAATGAGTTATTGTACCCTTTCATGCAACTTGCTCGCGCAAGTTTTCAGCAATTTGCTACATTACTTCTTGTATTCCCACGAAGATTGATTAATTTAAATTTAAGTCTCTACTGAATCCTAGACTTATGAAAGACTACTTAAGGACTCACCTCAATGACTCTTAAATTTATGGGTTAATTTCTAATTTGTATATCACAATTTTATGATAGTTGATCCCGAGGGTCAAGTCCTAATTTCCAGTGGAGACTCCTTGACTCAAGCGTATCGATTATGGCCAGCAGAATATCCTAGCGGAGATGCATCAAAACAAATTTGAGTCTTGGTAGATGCTGGATATTCCTGGTGAGCAATTTACTCCAGGGCCTGACTCGTGTTTGTAATTCCGATGATATACGCCGACTAAAGTGGAGGATAAATTACATTTCAAGTACTAACCATCACTTAACTTTTGACGAGGGACATATGATAATCAAATCACTAACTGCTTTTACTGCTGGTCACCTTAATTTTGACAAAATCATTTTACCTACCTGGCATAATATTTAGTGCCGACTAGCAAGACGAAATCTTCTAGCTGCAACAATTGATATGGTCTATTTAAATCAGATTTTAGGTTACATTTTATTTAAGGTTTAAAAACTATATTATATTAACAAGATTTGTTACGAAAAATTCTGATAAGGCACAATTATTTTCAGCAACTCAGGTCTAAATTATGAAATGTTTCTACCTACTTATATCACCTACAATGATGTGGGGCAATCGAATTTTATACAGTTATCATTTCCTACCACAATCATCATCGGATAATCCCTTACAATATTTCAGCTATACAGATGGCAAGGAATTTGGTCCCCAATTTCGGTCCTGGTATTGGACAACACAAGGAAGCTCTTTAGACTTTCACCGGAACCCAAGTTTGCTATTAGAAAGCGGATCGGGAAGGTACTGTGCTGAAAATGAAAATGGGTTTAAACATGCGTTTGAATATATTATTCACCAGGCGAGACTTGAAAGCTCTCAAGTCGAAGTTCGAGACACACTGGACTTAATTTACAACCTTTGCTTTATAGAATTATCGAAAGTAATGAAAGGCAGCATTTTAAGCTTTTCCATGATCAAAAAAGGAGTAGTGCCTAACTGTAAAGTTAAGCACTTGATGAGATATATCATGATGAGGGAATCGTTAATTGTACAATCAATAAATGAATGTGAAGGAAGGACAGATAGTGTATGTTTTGTTGCTGATATGCCACTTGCCGCAGCAGATATCTTGGACTCTTATAAACCCCTGGCAATGGCAAAAATGAACCAAGCCAATACTTATCTCGTCTCTATTGCCAGGCAACTTCAGATCATAATTTCTTCTGGTTCGGATAATGAATATTTCATATTTGCAAGAGACAGACGCCAGTCCGACACCGATATTTTCCATTACTTGGCTATGAATGACTTTAATGAAGATTCCGCAGATTTACCTGATCTTAAACTGGCTAGTTTCAAGATATTCTTTCATTCTTGATGATGAAGGTGATGATGATGATATGAAAATTGAACCATGGGGGCGGAAATGAATACATCTCAGCACTAGTAGAATAGATATTTAGATGTATGAAAAATCTTTTATCCACAAAACTTGGAGATGAACGGAGGCTAGTGATCTTTTTGGTTCAATGACTTGTTGGGAAGGCTCTGTGGACATCTTGAAGTAAAATTTTGCAGACCTCCCTTTTACATGAAGCTAGAACGGTAGCAAAATTAATAAAGTCTTGAATGAATCTGAAACTACATTGTTTTATCATTGACACTTTCTCTATGCACAACTACGATTTTTAAAGGAAAAATGTGAATTAATCATTCAGATCTGCATAGATAGACTAGGTAAAGACGATGGTTGATTACTACTTGATTCAATTCCTAATGATTGAGCCCATGTTGGTGGACCGGATTATAGGTGTACTACTGCCTAAGGCATACCAGACATGTAATCTACAATATTTTACAGCTGAGCTACATATAAATAACTAAGTGATAACAACAGAAAAGGATACAGAGTGAGTTATTCTGGCCTTGGGTATGGAAATATTTGATGGGGTAGTTGTTATGATCTAAGTAGAGCTTGAGTTTAAATATGGGTCGGATTTCCCGCGTTTTATCGTAGATCTATCATAAACCCATCCAAACTCTATGCTTAACAAGGACATCTCTTCATTCAAACGTCAGCATTATAGTGATACATCCTAACACACATCTGTAACGCAATGGTTTGTGAAATCTGGTCATTTGACCATGATACTGCTCATTCATCGTGTACAGTGACACATCTCATTTGTTACTCTCCTTTTCCTAGGTCCAGATCTATCAGCTCGAAAAGAAATGGAAGGTGAAATATATTTACAAAGAAATCTGGGAGAAGTATCACAAATCAAAGCAAGAAAGTAGCCTCGTTTGCATGGATTGTTTGTCTGGTCACTGCTTGTAATCTCTTTTCAGAGTGGCAGTTTTCATTCCCTAGCGCATGTTCAAGTTAAGAAAATAAAAGGTCTTATTCTTACTCTAAGAGCTTTCACATATATATAGCTGTATCGATGTAATACATGATCAGTTCTTTGTGTAAATGTCGGATGACTCCTGTGATGGTAGAGACGCTCGTACTATAGATCTCATTCGCAAATGTCACTACTAGATTGTTGTTCACACGAATAGCCAACTTTCATTCGTATTTAATCACCAGAAGTACTCAAAAACCAATGAATATTGAAGTCTAAATTCGCCATTAATAAACACGAGTAACTCGAGAAATTTGGTAAAGTCTTGCTGCGTGAGGACCATTGTTTTCCCGTCTCCAATGTGTTAGGTGCAGATGTAATCTAGAATCTACTTGGGAGTCTGGCTCACATGTTGTACCACTGCACCATCCAGCCATGGCAGTATTTAAAGTGTCGCCCGCAATCTTGCAACCGAAGTCTTGACACGATCAAAGCTCAATAGGTAAAAACTCCTTGCCAAAATTCGAAATCTCACGCCCATCGAGGCGGTATCCATCCCATGCATCATCTTGTATACTTGTCTTGATACCTCCCACGCCTATCCCAAAAAAATGTCTGCCAGATTTGTGCGCCACGCTATGTTTCCTCCGTTGGGTGTGAATATCAGCGTGGGCGTCTATTTAGCGATCAGCTGAGGCCAGAGAATAGTCGCTGTCAGTTGTGGACTTTGGAATGAAGATGTACTAGGCCGTACATATAGATGGGACAAAACTACTGTTTGAAATTTTCTTTTAGGGAGTATATATTTCATAGATGATATCTAATTTTCACCTCGTCGGCCAATTTATTCGGTAAACCGAAATTTTGACTTAGCTTGGTTCTGTCTAAATATTTCACTCTTAGATTTACGGAGGACACCGCGGATGCGTGTAGTGTATTGCCCTCCAAGATTCGGGATCGTGAAAATGGAGTTAATCTCTGGGAGAGTCCATCTAGGACAGCCACTTTTGGCTGGCAAGTACGGATGCTTATTAAAGAATACCACGTCGGTATTGATTAATTAGACAGACGCCAAATGCCAAACACGGTGTCGGAATGATTCATTCAGCTGGAGTTTGTTTTTTTTTTTTTTTTTTTGCATCAGAATTTAATTGTGTATGCAGCTATCTAGCTATGATACAATATCAAAGAAAAGTACAGAAAAGATGACTCAATTTACAAGTAGAGCACTCATGCCTCGGATTTCATTTGCAAGTACCACTGCGAAGTAATGGTGGCTTTTTCTTCACCCCAAGTCAACCCTCATCCGTGAATACCCACCCAGGGGAACGTCAAAAACCCTGGGTTATCCAGACATGCCTTTATCATCCTCTGAGTTTTCTCCGCTCGAAATGTGGTCTTCGGTGTCTCCTTCCCGAGTGGAGTAGGTGCCCAGGCTACTCAAACCATACCAGAGAACACCACCAGGAGGCGGACTACGGCACCTTCCATCGTTTGCGTGTTTTTATAGTGTTCGCTGCACTCTCGTAAGCGAAGTCTTGGCGCGCACAAAAGCTCAATTCGTAAAACTTCTGCCAGAATACAAAATCACACGCCCGTCGAGATTGTATCCATCCTCTGCATCATCTTGTAAACTTTTCCCAATCCCTCTCACGTCCGTCTCAAAGAACTGCCTCCCAGATTTGTGCGCCACGCTTTGTTTCCTCCGTCGGGTGTAAATATCGGCGTGGGCGTGTATTTGGCGGCTAGCTGAGGCCAGAGAATAGTCGATGAGAGGTGTGGTCATTGGAACGAGGATGTACTAAGTCGTACTTGTAAGCTTGGTGAGACTTGGGTAGGAGTCGAACTCGCTGGGGGTGAAAATTTGACTTGGCGGAGTATTTTGAATCATTGCCTCGTGGGCCAACTTGTTCGGTATTGCGAAATTTGACTGAACTTGGCTCTGGGAGAGTATTTCACTCCCAGGTTCGTAGAAAGCACCACGGACAGGTGTCAGTCTTGCCGCCCATTCAGTTGGAGTTATTTGGAGTCAGTGGTTGTTGCATCGCAACGGCTCGTCATCTTGATTTGTGGATTCTGACATTCGGATAAAGCATTATCCGAATGTAGGCTACAGTTGAATTTGAATTTGAAATCTTTTACGTGACAGGTAGAACCTAACATCTATTTAGACGTGACACGGGTAGATAGGCTCTGAAAGCTCACTGCTACCTAAATGACCGGCAATGGAGCCAGAAGCGACAAAAGAAAAGAAAACAAAAGGAACAGTATATGTCTGAGTTACGGTGCCCTGCGCCGCATCCCTATCTTCCACACCCATCTCCTCTCGGGTCAGAAACAATCTCAGTGTGGTCACCTCCCACCCTGTTCATTCTTCGGCAGACTATAACATCTGCTTGTAGTTAAGAATTGAATGAACTTCTGCCATCCCTTCTCCCTTATCATTTCCCTGGCCCCAGGTGGGGCCATTTTCTCATAGCTTCTCCAACGTAGCAAAGCAGGTCGGCACTCTGAAAAATGCCAGGGCCTTTTCTCTCGGCCGCAAACGCATTTCAGATCTTCATATTCGGGTTTGAAACGTCGATGGTAGTCGGCGTAGTCCCCGTGGCCTGTTCTTGCCGCAATAAGACGATGGTACGCCCATCTTGGTAAAGCTAGTTCCGGTGGTCTTTTGCAACGCATGAATAGGTCCAGGTCTTTGTATCGTTTCGGTCGATACTTCTGCCACCACTCTTCCACGAGTTCTTGGCTGCGCAGTTTAATCCACCTCCCTAGTGCCGCAAAGGTTAGATCTTGATCTTCTCCACTGGGCGTAGCTGAGGTTAGTGACCGGTTATTGGGAGCTCCCAAGGCTGATTTGGCCAGCTTATCGGCCTCTTCATTGCCTTGGATCCCCTCATGACCGGGTATCCAGCGTATTTCCACACGCTTATTGTGTCTCAGCAACGAAAACTTGTCCACCGCTGACTGCGAGGAGTTAGATCTTCCTCTTTCGAGCGCCTGGGTGGCCGCTTGGTTGTCCAGAAGAATGCAGATCAGTAAGTCTTCTCCTACCTCTATTGCAGCCTTCAAGGCTTTCATGGCACCCACAACTTCCGCGTCGAATACCTCTGCTCCAGGAAGTGGACCGGAGCCACTTGCAACTAGCTTGCCTCCTTGGTATACTACATACCCCCAGGCTGATTTTCCGGGACCCGATGATGATCCATCAGAGAAAGCGAAGACTGTGTTAGCTGGACGGGAGGCTAACCACCTCTTTATGCATCCAGACCTAGCTTCATTTTCTCGACTACATGGAATCGATGCTGGGGTGCCGCGTGGGAAGTATAGCTTTCCCGGGCCTTCGGCTGTCGGAACTCGACGCACACTCATTTGTAGGCGTGTCATGTACCGTTCTGGTTGTCTGAACAAACGATCTCTTTGTCCCGATCTAAGACCTAAGCGTCTTATTGTCTCTTTCGGATCCTCAGCCCTCGAAGGGCTAGAGGGTGCCAGATATCCATTCTTCGCATGCGAGCTGCAGACCGCAGCATCTTTTGCTGAAGAATTATCGATGCCGGGGGTATTCCGCTTCACGATGAAGAGCGCCATTGGGAGTGGTACGCCACGCTGGGAGTGCTACTCTGATAGTTTTCATTATCGTTTTATCCAGTAGAGATATATGCCAGCCTACTCCAGTGCCGACTTCTTTATCTCGCAGTGTGGTTATTCGTGTGAGACCTGGCCACCACGCTTCTGCCCCGTATAAAGCTGTGCTCAGAACGCATGCATATACCGCACGGATCAGAGGTCCGGGTGCTGCACCGCGTTGAACTCCGTTTATATGTCGTGAGAAATGTACTAGACGATTAGCTTTTCCAGTCCATTTCTGTACATGATGCTTGAAGTTTAGCTGGGTATCAAGCCAGACTCCTAGCCACCGGATATGAGGTGACGGTTCGATCCGGCGATCTTTCACCAAGATGGAGAGATCAGCCGCGTTGATTTTCTTTCTAGGCCCTCCTCCGGTCACTAGAAGTTCTGACTTTGCTGGGTCAAAATCAATCCTGTGTTCTCTTGCGAGAAGAATTAAGCTGTCGAGGTCGTCTTGAGCTGCGGAGATAGCATCCGCCGCGGTGTTTCCAATTCTGACAATAGCTACATCATCAGCATAACCAAACCTACTCGTTAGACCATGATCATCAAAAAGCACAGCGATGTAGAGCATGAAAAGAAGTGGCGATAGTGGCGAGCCCTGAGGTACTCCACATTCCAGTATCTTCTCTTCTGTGATTCCACCACGGTATTTGACCTGAACCTTTCGTTGGCAAAGAAATGTCTGAATGAACCGGCACAAGAATCGTGGCCAGCCTTGTTCTCGAAGGCGTTTGAGCAGTCGGTTGTGAAGGACTGCGTCAAATGCACCTTGAATGTCGAGTGTGACCATAGCCGCACACTTACCACTTCTCATGGCTGCCTCAGCATCATGGATTACACAGGATGCAAGGTCGACTGCAGATCGTCCTGGTACGGAGCCGAATAGTTGTGGGTGAACGACTTGGTGACTTATTGTCAGCCATGCCATTCTCTTACCAACTAGACGCTCAAGTCCTTTGCCTAAGCTCGACAACAGAGATATTGGTCGCCAACCCTTGGCAGTCGACAGATTTCTACCCGGCTTTGGAAGAAGCACAACTTCTGCCACCCTGAAAGCCGCAGGAAAGTAGCCGATTTTTAGACAAGCCTGGTAAAGATCTTTCACGAGAGGTCCTAGATGGGACCAGCATGCTTTAAGTAACCGTACCGTTATCTTGTCCGCTCCCGGTGCCGTATCGTTGACGGAGACAGTGGCGCTTGTCACATCGTCCAGTGATAATTCCGTATCCCATGGAATACGCTCCTCCTGTCCGTTCTCCCAGATAGAAATGTCGTTCTCGCCGCTAAACCTAGCCAAGAGAGTGTCTCGAAGCGCACTAGCTCGCTCTCGCGGGTCAGAAGCCACCGGTTTTCGTCAATCTGCAGAGGAGGGGGCTCAGCAGCTGGTCGAGGCTTAGCCCATCTCATGAGCTTGAATACCTGTGCGTCAGTAGTCACTGCCTCTACTTGCCTCTTCCAGTACTCTCGCTTGGCTTTTCGCACCACGGCTCTAAAGCTCTTGCGGGCCTCTTTTGCGAGGTCAGGGTTGTCTCTCGCTGCCTTGTACTCTTGCCATTCTGTGCGACATTCATCGGTCCACCATGGCCCAGTTCTTCCGCTTTCGATGGCTGGGACTTTCCCTGCAATCTTGAGCGCATCTCCAAGTGCTTGTAGGAGATCATTTGTGAAGTTTTCGATGTTGACGACACTGTCAAGAGGGCCAGATTTGGTCCATTGGCTAACGCATCGGCTAAATTCCTTCAAGTTGGCGTCGCTAACACGATGTTCTTTACAATTCCAGAGAGATCTGACACTGTAGGGTTAAGCACGGTACCTTCGATGGTCGAGTGATCTGAGGTACAGTGGTAACGTTTGGACACTGATGCTATAGCGGCCGTGTTGCTCCACGTTAGATCTAGGACGTTCCCATCCCTATGCGTTGGCTCTCCAACAATACTGACTAGGTCCATGTCGTGGGCTGTTGCCCATTCCATAACTTGGTTACCATTGCCGTACTGATTTGTCGCTAGCGGTTGCCAATGCTGTGACACAGAATTGAAATCGCCTCCAACAATCACTAGACCTCTAATTTCCCACCGGAGTAGGGCTCCAAGGTTCCACTAGTGCCTGGGCACGGTATACATTGACAAAGGTCAGTCCGCCCATCTTTACAAAGCAGTAATCAGATGTCGGGCCTGACAACGGTGGAAAGAATTGAGTCGCATGACTACCTTTGCGCGTGAAAGTAATCGCGCGGGCCGGATGTCTGTTCCTCCGAATGGTATATGGCTATTGTAGCCAGGGTGACTTTTTGTTATAAAACCCCCCTCTTTCTTTCTTGTCCATGGTTCCTGTACCATGACTACATGTGCACCGGCATCCCATGCCTGCTGCAATGCTATATCCGTATTTTCCCCACCCCTTCCGACATTCACTTGGTGAAAGTGGACGGTGTTGTACTTGTCTTTTGGTGCTTTTGTTGAGGGGTTTCCTAACATTAACACGACATTGTTGAGTCCTGGGCAATGACGGTTTCAACCGCTTTGCCCTTCCTTTCCGAGTACGCTAGAGCAGCGTGATAATCACGATGTCCGCGTTCTCTTATGATATGTAATTCTGCGGGGGTGCGGGGCAGAATTATCCCGTTTTGTCGTCTTGGCCTAGCCATACAGCTACCCTCATTGGAGTGGTGAGGTCCCGCGCAATTCGAGCACTTTAGCACCTTAGCCTGGCACTCCAATGTCTCGTGGGTTCCTCCGCATCGTCCACATCGCTGGCTCCTGGTACAGGAACGCGTTGGGTGAAATCCCCAGCAGCGTTGGCATTGCTCGATTGGTCTTCGGCGCGAGAAGGGAATGGCTGGTCCGCTCTCGTCAAATAGCCGAAATTTTGTGTTTTCTGGTTTTTGTTGGAAATGAACAATCCAGCTCGTTGAATATTGCCCCAGCTTTGTTTCTGTGGGCCTTACCTGTATTGGTGTGGCGCCGCATACTGCTTGGCACTCGTTCTTCACCATTTCGTTGGTGACTGGGATGCTGCCTTCAAGCGTCCTGATGTACAATGGTACATGCGGGATTATCAAGAAGTCCATTTGGACGCTGCCTCGATCACAGTATTGTCTTCCTGAAGGAGAGGTGCAATTCCCATGACTGTATCTCTCAATGCATCTGATGCGCATTCGAGAGCGATCCCCGACCTGACTGGGTACATGGACGTGATAGCAGAAGTTGCTATCCCAGCTTTTTCGGTGATAATTTTCTTGATCGTGACTGGCGATAACTTGTGCCAGTGGTGATCTTTCCTCAGTCGTAAGAACAAGCGCTTGTCCTCCTTTGGGATTGTCTGAGGTTTCGGGCTGCTTGCTGGAGCAGGCCTTCGCGGGACTTGCACGCTAGGCGGCGTCGGTAGTTTGGCCGCTTTGCGGGCTACTGTCACCCAGGGCGAGCTGGTGTCTTGGGGCTTTGAGGGAAGGGCGTGGCTATGATCCTCAACAGCAGTGATATTCCTAGGGGCGACTGGTTTGGGAGTGCTTGCCATAGTGGGAGGTTTCTTACTTAGTAGGTTGGCTGCTTCTGCCTGATCTACTGCAAAGGCAGTTATTACAGGCGTGATCTTTTCCATCAGCGTCGCGACAACTGCTGCTGCTTGTTTCTCTCCTTTGCTCTTAGCCCAGGAGTCGATTAGTTCTAGAAATTCCTGGGCTATACCCAGTCTTTCTTTCCGTTGTTGTTCTGCTTTTTGCATTGCATTCACAATGCCAAGCAGGCTTGGGTGAAGTTGCCCTCCAGGATTGGAGGGTGTTGACGATGACGATGCAACAGCAGGGGTCATTGCACCAGTTGGGAGCTTTTGTACGAAGGGTTGTTGGTGATGTGTTGTGATATGAAAAAAAAGTGTGTGGATGAGGCTCCTAGTTTGTGTAGGCTACAGTGTCTTATGTGGTGTAATTGTAAAATTGTCAAAACGGCTGGGATTAGATCCCTGTAAAGAATGCCTTAATTGGTTTGGTCTTCATGCAGGCCTATGTCTAGTTCGTTGACTAGTTATGCATGCAAGGGATACTATCCAATGATATTCCGTGAAAGTCTAAATTATGGGGATGGTATTCAACTCAAAATGAATTGTAAAATGGTCCTCATTTAAAATTAAAAATTAAAAAATTAATTTGATATTATCTAAAAGAATCACGAGGCATGAAAATTGTAGAGAGTCAGCCTTGGGAATGTAAGATAGATTGGCTATGGAAGGAGAAATTGGAGTAACTACAGCGAGCTCCATAAACACAGGGTTTGGGTGTTTGCTGAGTAATGCCAAGACTAGATTGGTATTCATGTCACGTGTAGGTGTTTCATGTTCAAGCACCTACACTGCCTTACTCATTGCGTGTTTGGAGCCCTGAGGGCGTAATTGAAAGTACACATCTATTTCAAAAATTATTGCTCTGTATTGCAAAAGTATACATCGAAGCCTTCAGTGTGGCTCGCAACTAAAGTGAAACCGTTCTACATGTTATGTATTAGTCTGCTCCAAACAAATACTTTGTGTACCCTCCATTTGCCTTTATCACTGCTTCATATCTTTCACGCTTGTTACACGCACTTGACGGAGGCTTCTTCCGAAAAATGAATCTTCAGTATCCTCTTTGTTTGAGGGCATTAGAAATTAAACGCTCACTGCATCTCCAGTGGCTGAAGGGTCCGATTGCTAGTTCCAAATAGCAAATCGGTCGATTTTCAGGAGATTCCCGGACAAAAGCCTCAAGCTCATCAACTTGTTCCGCGCTCAATATAGGCAAGCATCCTTTGCAAGGTTTAGGATTCGCAGTTTCTCGAGCACACGCATATTGTACTTGCCTTATTGTGAAGCCAAGTTCGTCGGATATCTGTTGTAATGTCAAGCCAAGTCTTCTTAATGCTCTTATTTCAATACATTGATCGCGAGTTAGATGCCTGCGAGCTTTGGTTTCTGAAGCAGACTTTTCGAGAGACATTGTTGCCGAAATAGAGGATGAATTGATAGTGGTGTTGTTAATGAAGGGATGTGCAGTCGAAAATGTCATTGAAAATATGTTTCTCAAAGCGATTGTTAGAACAAGACGATTGGACCTTACTTCATGGCGAGCGGGGTAATGAGGAGAGAAATACTAACCTATTACGAGCTAGCCCAGCTGCGCCTACAGGGCTAATCCCTCAAACAACCCAGTTTCAAGCCTAACATTTTCAATCCTAGTGGCACTGTAGATAGCAATTCCATAGCATCAACTCAGAAGAACACGAATAACTGTGAATGCGCATTTCTTCTGAACGGTAGTACGAAATACTTACACCAGTACTTACACAACTTTAAGTGAACTAACAGACTTTTAGTTTATTACCTTTGTCATACCAATTCTGATCAGTGGTTAATTTGGGAAGTCTCGTCTTACAACCACAGTACAGCAATGTATTCCACTGGGGAAAGCGTTGACGCGGTCAGGCTCAACATTTGGACATAGCAGCGACACTTCAGATAGACAGTTCTGATATTGTGCGAACTAGGATGTAGTCTGCGTTCAGGCGACGAACTTCTTCACGGCTTAATGACGTTATAAAGGGTGCGACAGCTAATAAGTCCTAACTTTTCAATTGTATCTTAGTTCTGCCTGCGTCCATAACGCACAACAAAGAATACAGATTTAAACTTTATCTATCGGTACAGCCAGCTTTCGTAGCTCGAAGTTAACAAGTTCCTAGATCAACAACGTCCTGTCTCTTCACCGAAGCCGAACCTAAAATATTTGCGACGAGATGGCCGACCTTCGAAACAAAGCAAGTGTAGTAGCTCTCATTGACATCAAGCTCAGCGGTTAAGAAATTAATATACAAGATGAAGATATAATATCACCGGAACTCATTAACACACATATTGTAGACTCTCACTAATTCTATGAATCAAGTAAAAAGTTCGACAAGGCACTATTGAACCAATTCAGGGAAGATTTTGAAGGCTGGACAGTCAATCTATTCAAGATTGCCAATAAAAACATTCACAGGGAGCTGAAAGATTGTCTGATGAAAGTGGTGTTGTAATCTAACGCTTTTCATCCTCGGACTTCATGGTGAGCAGTAGTTGTATAGCACGTGATGCCATGCGGGGGAGAAGGAAAGGAACAGCGAAAGCCGCTAGCTAGACCTAAGCGATCTAGCCCACTTGTAGATGTAGACATCCCTCTTGTACATAGAACACAAGAAAAAACCAACCCTAACTAGTATGACAACAATATTAAGGAACTTTAACATCCAAACTCAGTAACCTCATACATCGTGACCCATAAACCTCTATCTCATCTCTATCACTCAACGATAAAGCTTCAACAGGTTATAGCCCGGTTAGCACACAAACCACTGCCAAAATGTCACTCTCATCAACTCAGGCAAACATTGGACAAGCCCCAATCTCACTTAAGCTCGACCGACTTCCGATACTGACCGGTAGTGAAAACTATCGCAGATGGGTTGGGAGTTGGGAGATAACTTTCGACGCAATGGGTTTACTTGACTTCTTGAAAAAAGAGACACCAATAAAATCTGAAATACAATCAGATGAGTTTGAAAAGTGGCAAAACGCTAATAAACAGCTTCGGGGCCTCCTCCTGAACGCTGTTGATGAATCGTTGCAGACCGTTGTGATAGACTGCCAAACAGCAAAAGAGGCATGGGACCAATTCAAATCATGATTCGATAGAGAAACTGCAAGTTCCACTATTTCCCTACTAAAAGCCGTCACTGATCTCACATTACGTGACGGAGATGATATATCGGAATACCTTTCAACCTTCAATGATGCCTGGAACCGCCTCCGAAATCGCTCACTACACTCGACTACCTCTCTCACTAAAGCATTCAAAGACCTGACCTCGTCGGAGGACGCAAAAGGTGCCTTTCTGCTGTCCTCCTTGCCCAAGTCTATGGAGAATGTCATCGATAACCTCGTGACTAAAGAAATCACCAATTACGATGGTGTATCCTCTAAACTCCTAGACATGTCGGCAAACCGAAAAGCTCCCATCTCAGATGAAAAAGCTTATCAAGTCGCGAAACAGGAAATACAAGAATGCTCATATTGTAAGAGTCGCAAGTATAATTACGAGGGGCATAATTTTAAGGAGTGTCGGAAGCTAAAAGCGCACAAACAAAAGAAGATAGACATGAAAAACGCTGCCCAAATCGCCCAGGCGTCGGTCACGCTAAATCAGAACATCAAATATACGATACGGCATTTGCGGCACAGTCTCAGACAACATCGTCTCACCCAGAATGGATCTTCGATACTGGCGCATCGGCTCACATGACGGGATGTAAACGTGATTTTGAAACACTGATACCTCTAAAAAATCACAGTGTCAAAATCGCAGACAATTCCCATGTCCCTGTAACCGGAAAAGGAACTGTTCGTCTTAACCTTAGGAACCGACAAGGAGAGGTCTACTCTACCATCTTAACCGATGTCTTATTAGTACCTTCTTTTGGAAAGACACGACTTTTTTCTTGGGACGCTGTGAGTCGCAAAGGTTACACATTGATAGGCAAAGAAAAAGATATAATACTACGGGACGAAAATGGGCGTGAAGTATTGTGGGCAAAGGCAGGAGTTAAGGCGCACTTAATACAGCTAGAGGAATATAATGCTTGCTTCTCCTCTTACATTGAATTCCATCAGGCGTTGGGACATCCCGGAGTAACCACCATTAAAAACCCTTCAAAGCTGTACTTACAGGCCAACCTTCCCTTACCACCCCCAAACTTCCATTGCCCTACATGCGAGAAAACCAAATCAAAATATGTCTCTCCTAAACAAACTCATGAAAATGCTACAGAACCATTTGAATTAATTCATTCTGATCTCTCTGGAAAGTTCTCCGTTCCCTCATTAGGTGGAAAATTTTATTATATAACTTTTATTGATGAATATACCCGACATTCATGGGTCAAGTTCCTGCGAACCAAAGACGAAGCAGCCCAACACATGGTTGACTTCGTACACTTTGTACAAACGCAATTCAGCGCTGACGTTAAGCGTTGGAGAACAGACAACGGGGGGGAATTTATCAATCAAACAGTATCAACATTCTTTCGAAAGAAAGGAATTGTTCACGAAAAAACTCCACCATATGAACATGAGAGAAACGGAACTGCAGAGAGGTTTAATCAGACCCTGACAACAATGGCCCGAGCATTAATCATGAACCTTGGACTCTCGCTGTGGGCAGAGGCTATAGCCACTGCCTGCTACCTCAAAAATCGCCTACCTCATACACGGCTACCCGAAAACATTACGCCATATGAGGCACTACACGGCAATAAACCTACAATACACCATCTTCAACCCTTCGGTAGGAACTGCTTTGTTCACATTCACGAGGATTCGCGGCCTCCTGGCTCAAAACTCCTACCTAGGGCACTGGATGGCAAGTTTGTAGGATACACAAGTAGCACAAAAATTTTTCGGATATGGATCCCCTCCAAGAACAAGGTTATGGAATCAACCAACGTCAAGTTTGCGCCGCTCGATTCAGGGGAAGTCACAATTAACCTTGAAAACCGAAGCAACCTGCCACAAGCAATAAATGACGAAGCAGAACAACAACCACACCAGGACAACCCATCAATAGCCGAACAGCAGCTTTCCACAGATGACAAACTCGATGACCCCTCGAAGCAAATCCAAAGAGAAATTGAAACGATGCACCAGCTAAAAGAATTATCTATCCCAGATTCACAGCCAGAAACGTCCGATATGCCAGGATCATTCCTCAAATCACCAAAATCTCGACCTAAAAGGACGACCAGACCCATTCAACGCTATGGGTTCCCTGCAAGTTATGGGTCGACCTTTCATACACGAGAAGAGCATGATAACCAGCGAGGACATCTGGTTATTGCTGAGGAAATCCAAGATGAAACTGGATGCATTGCAATGACTCTAGCGGCAAAAACCGCAACGGAAACTAACGAGGATCCGAGAAACATCGACGAGGCTCTCTCAGGGCCTGATGGATACTATTGGCGTGATGCAGTAAATAAGGAGCTACAATCCTTAAGACAAAACCACACCTGGGATGAAACTGCTCGACCATTAAATCGCAACATTGTTGGATCCAAATGGGTATTTAAAATCAAGCGAAAAGCGGATGGATCTATCGACCGGTACAAAGCTCGATTAGTGGCTCAAGGATTCAGTCAACTTCCTGGTCACGATTTCGACGAAACATTTGCTCCCGTAGCTCGTTATGACAGCCTCCGTATCCTTCTACGGATAGCTTCTCAAAACCAATGGATACCCCAACAAATGGACGTAAATTCTGCATACCTTTACGGAAACTTGGAGGAAGAAATTTATATGGAACTACCTCCTGGATTCCGCACATCCGGAAAATGTGTTAAACTTCGTAAGTGTATCTACGGCCTTAAACAATCAGGCCGTGAATGGTATGCTTGTATCTCGAACTCCCTTCGACAAAAAGGATTCGAGATAACCAACTTCGATCCATGCGTCTTCGTTCACCCGACAGAAAATGCCTGTGTCGCGGTATACGTTGACGACATTCTAATCTTCGGTCCAGACAACATGTTCCGCCAAGCCCTGAAATCATCAATCGGAAACGACTTTGATTGCAAAAATTTGGGAAACGCGAGTTATGTCCTGGGCCTAGAGATTAAACTAGAGAAATCTGGCATCCGGCTCTCTCAACAAGGCTACTCACTAAAGATACTCAAACGTTTTGGTTTTGAAAACTCACACAAAGTTAGCACACCTCTTGATCCGAGCGTAACCCTTTTCAAAGGATGTGAAGAGGATCGTCTCGAGAACATGAAGGAATATCAAGCCATCGTCGGATCTTTAATGTACCTTGTCATAGGAAGCCGACCAGACCTAGCCTACACAGTCACACTTTTAAGCCAGTTTGCATCTTGTCCAAACGAAAGTCACTTGCGAGCCGCCAAACGCACCCTTCGATATCTAGCAGGAACCCCATTGGGATCTAAACTATCCTTTCGGGTCGAACGAGCTTCTCGAAGTTTATGCTGATGCCTCTTACGCTGATGATCCCCATTCTCGGAAATCGACATCAGGATATGTAATCAGACTTGGTGATGCAGCAATCGCCTGGAGCAGCAAACAACAGCGATCTGTAGCACTGTCAACTACAGAAGCCGAATACATGGCCATGTCGCAAGCTGCACGCCAACTCACCTGGAAGAAATTTGGACTTGACCAACTGCGCCAAAACTACGACACTATGCTCTACACAGACAACAATGGAGCACAAGAACTGGCAAGAAATCCACGGATTCATAATCGCTCAAAGCACATTGACATACACTACCACTACGTCCGCGATAAATATAACGAAGGAGATTTTGAACTTCTCCACGTAAAATCCACGAACAATCTTGCCGACCTTTTAACCAAAGCCCTAGCAAAGGCAACTCACCATCGACTATCTAACCACATCAGATGTGCAAAGCGAGGGGAAGTGTTGTAATCTAACGCTTTTCATCCTCGGACTTCATGGTGAGCAGTAGTTGTATAGCACGTGATGCCATGCGGGGGAGAAGGAAAGGAACAGCGAAAGCCGCTAGCTAGACCTAAGCGATCTAGCCTACTTGTAGATGTAGACATCCCTCTTGTACATAGAACACAAGAAAAAACCAACCCTAACTAGTATAACAACAATATTAAGGAACTTTAACATCCAAACTCAGTAACCTCATACATCGTGACCCATAAACCTCTATCTCATCTCTATCACTCAACGATAAAGCTTCAACAAGTGGCATTTACGTTAGTGGTCGAGGTCAAGTGTCAGACCAACTATTCCAATTTCTTAAATGTGATGTGTGTCCCAAATGGCCCAGAGATGAACTTGAATTGCACTTGGAAAAAGTTTATAATTTGAAGTCCCGACTTCACAATCCTAACTTTGATGGACAACAAGATATCATCCTGCAAATTCGCCAATCAAACACACCAAAACCCGCCTCAGTGTGACGGCTTGTAAGCCGGTAATTGCCTGTAGCCTGCGCTGTCTAACGCAGGCTTAGCATGAAACTAGGCAGGGACTATTCTTGGAAGCAGGGTCTTACAACTTGGCAAACACCTCCAAGAATAGGGCACGACAAGGGGATACGAGAAGGGATACGAGGAGGGACACGGATATACAGATAGAAAACTGTGTCATTGGCCTGGATAATAATCATGTATAAAGTAACTGTTATTATCCTCTTCAATATGTAGTTCACCATATATTGAAAATAGAATACCTATGACCATAATGTTGCCTCAGTGCCTATGCTTAGACTGTGGTACTCAGTTCCTAAATTCGAGCCCCTCGCTGAAAACGTTACTGCTCTTAATTTGGAATCACATCTACAACAAGCCTGCCCCCCGATATTCAACCAACCTTCTCAACCATCAGATTTCTCTCAACTATGTAACAATTTTAGCCAATCACACACAAGAGCAAGCATAGCAAAAGTTCTGATGGATCTTGGGAAGCTTTACGATGATTCAAATAAGAATTTTGGCAGCAATCATTATGATGTGTTGGATGCAAAGCTCAGGATATTTTACAACATGTGTGAAAAAGTTGGAGTTACACCTGACTTATATGGTACAGCTTACTCTACCATGCTTAAGGATAAAGCCCAAGATTTTTATTACCAAAACCTAGCTCGCTAGAATCTCAGTTTCGATAAAATGTTTAACAAGACGCGATCTTACTTCCACACGCCTAAAGACTATGAAGCTTACCTTTTGGAGTGGCGATCAACGATGTTAAAGAGTACAATAGAGGCTCATCTAGAAAAAGATATGTCTGAGTGCCCAGAAATGGTTATCGATAAGCTTCAGAAAGTTCACCAAGCCCTTGTGCATAATTACAATGATAATCATAGACTCCCCGGACAGTTAATTAGTGCATGCTAGGGAGCTGAAGCCTGCTCTATCGTTTTAGTGCGCCCGGCATCAAATTTCGAAGCTGTTGCTTCTGATCTTCGAAGCGCGGTTGGCATGTGGATGAGAACACATACAAGCTCAACCAGAACATTTAATACGATGGCTGTTGATGAAAACATAGATGAAAATAGCCAGTGTTCGACAGAAAATATATGGATAACGCTCGTCCACGTGGCCGCAGTGGTAATAATGGTGGTAGTCTCCCTCGATCTGATTTCAAAACAAGTCACAATGAAAGACAGCTTAAGAAATGATTTGTATATGGTAAACCAAGATGTTGGTCAATCCGGCACCCTCCTGAAGAAAGAAAGCAACGCCGGAGTGAATGGCGATCCTATGCGCAAGATGTGGGGCTTAACAAAGACTTGGAAACATTCCTAGCCAACTACAAAAGGATTGATATCGAGCAATATTTAGACACTAGTGTTGATAGCAAATATCTTTACGCCTGGCTTGTGAGCACGTCGAATAAGTCTGATGATAATCAGTTTGACCAATTCCACACGGCCTGTGGTAATATAAATAGCCACATCACTACCAAATTGCTAAAAAACCAGTGTATTGTGCATGCATTAATAAGGATCGACCCATATGATAGAAAAGCCGACAGACTTCTAATCTTTTCTATTTCCATAGCCGATACGATTCTGAAGTCTTTCAGGGTATAATGCCTGATACTAGAGCTGCTGATATTTCAACTGCTGGCAAAAATCAATTCAAGGCATTGCAGAAAGAGATACCTGATATTAGATTGGATACAACAACAGCGGGGTAGTTATCTGTCCGCTTTGGAGACAATCCGGATACCCAATCTCTCGGTACAGTTGATGTCAAGACTCCTTTCGGCCTGATCTGCTTTGCAGTCATGTCATCAAATACTCCCTTTCTACTTTGCTTGTCAGACATGGACCAACACAGTATCTATTTAAACAATGTTGAAAATGTACTGGTTCAGAATCACAAAAAGTACTCTATCGTACGTAAATGGGGTCACCCTTAGCTCCTTTTGGAAGACCTAGAAAGCTCAATTGTGTGGTGCCACACGACAGAAGTTGAACTGAGACAGTTGCACTGACAATTTGGTCATCCAGCGGCGGAGCGATTGTACAAAGTACTTCAGCGCGCAGGGTACGAGGATTTGAAGCTTGAAGCTGTCGCAAAAATCACTAAGTATTGTCATCAGTGCCAGATGCATGGTTCAACTCCAGGCCGTTTTTGTTTCACTCTGTACAACGACGTCAAATTTAACTATTGTGTAGTAATTGACGTCATTTACATCAACAAAAGGCCCGTTTTACATGCAGTTGATGAGTCCACAAATTTTCAGGCGGCTCGATTTTTAACTAATGTAACAGCCAAGTCTACATGGGATACGCTGCGTGCAATCTGGATTGATATGGACGTCAGACCTCCAGATGTGATAGTGACTGACGCAGGTATAAATCTCACTGCAGTAGAGTTTCGTGCGAAAGCTCAATCAATAGCTATCAAAGTTGAAGAAATCCCGGTCCAATTGCACAACTTCATTGTCAAAATAGAAACGGATCATCACACCCTTAAACGAGCGTATGAAGTCATTTCAGCAGATATTTGGACAGCCGTTACTCCAGAGGATACACTTCAGATGGCAGTTAAAGCAGTCAATGACATGGCCGGTCCCCACGGGCTGGTACCTACCCTTCTAGTCTTCGGAACATATCCCCGCCTGATGGAATCTTTGCCACCTTCCCCATTGATTACAATACGCACTAATGATATTTGTAAATTGATGGCTGAAGTTCGAAAGCTCAAAGAAACACGCCAGGTTGCGGAAGGTTTATCTATGCTTAATGGCCCTAGTATTACTGATACAATCCAGCTGCCTCTTGAAAGCGAAGTAAGAGTTTGGCGTGAGAACCTTGGCTGGACTGGTCCATATATTTTGTTATCACGAAGCTGCAATGACGTCATGTTAACTGTGGATGTTAATGGCAAGGTGAAAAACTTCAGAACTGTTTCTGTGAAGCCTTATTATCGTGATAAAACTACGGTTATTCAGGATGATAATTAATCTGTTGACAGTCCCAATTATGACGACGAGGAATATAGACCAATAACCTAAGAAGAACAACCACAACGCAGATGCAGCTGCCCTAAGGGATAGAAAAATGTCCCCAAGCCACTAGCTGTGGAGAATATCATGGACGCAATTTGGATGACAGAAAAAGAGAAACTTGACACGGCTCTCGCAATCAAGTTACGGCAGAAAGGCAAGATAAAGACCTCTGGAAGACAATTTGAGGAATCGGACTGTCTGGAAGTTGAGACATTAATTGGTTGCGGCATTTTTCGCTTTGAGAAATTAGACCCATAGAAGTGCGGAGAGGTGCGAATTTTCTAGTCACGTATGGTCCGCGAAATCAAAGGCAAAGCCAATGAGGTCCCTTACGAAAAGTCACGCTTAGTTATTCAAGGATACAATGATGATGAAAAGCACATGGTGCTCACGCAAAGCTCAAAAATTCAGCAGGCCAGTTAACAAATCATCATGGCCCTAGCACCCTCACTACTCATGCGTGGAATTCACTTATGGCTACGTGATATCACCCAGGCATACGTACAATCTCATACTTCTCTCCAAAGAACAATTCTTTCGCACCTTCCCAATCAAATCCGCGACATTTATCCCGAAAATACGATCATGGTAGTCTTAAAGCCACTCTACGGGATTGCAGAAGCCGGTGCTCGTTGATGGGCAACTTATTTTAAACATAATTGTGAACGCCTTCGGATGTAAACTTAAGAATATGATCCATGCTTAATTATTAAAACTAACACTTCTGAATATTTTGGTGTTGTGGGAATGCAAACTGACAATACCCTGGGCATTAGCGATGCTGAATTTAGAGCGCAACAGAATGAAGAACTCCAGAGAGCTAAATTCTTGGCGAAAGAAAAACAAATCCTCAATTTCAAAAGTCCACTCTTATTTAATGGCTGCATCATATCAATGCAAGCGGTTGGAGACCTCTTCCTACGTCAAAAGAACTAAGGCGAAAGGCTTAAGCTTGTGAGCAATAATCTCGTATCAAACTATGGATAGTTTGGAGGCGACCAATGTAAGATTCAGAGTTTAAGGTGTTAGGTTTACAAAGTTTGTAGTTACTTGTTTCGGAAAAAGGTGTTTCGCTTGGGTTAAAGCAACAAGAATTCCAAATTTTCTGACTAGAGATGTTTCGTTCTAAACCATGAGAAATTTGGTTCATGGGGACAAGTTGGGGACAGATAGAAAATCGCCATTTCTGAACATACATAATCTAGATAGAAACAGAAAGAGAAGAGGGCAGCCAGGAATAAATTTGACACTTTTTACCTTTAACATTATTCAATTGACTCGAATAGTCTAACATGGAAGCATTACCCTAAAAAGATCTTTAAATTCCACGACATAAATTTTCATTTACAAAGAAAAACCATTGAAGCTCCCTCACAAAGAAATCACTAAAATCTACGTACTACTTTTTTGTTATCCAGAAACAATTGCAAACTCTCTGTTATAAAAGTGACAGGTTATCAAGATGAACTCAAGAATAATTCTAACTAATAGCTCCGACTGAAGGCCATGGCTATTCGTTATAAAGACTAAGGCAGTAAGTGGTGGAGTGTGGACATATATCAATCCCGATCTTGTATCACAAATTCCAGAACCAACTCGCCCAGTGGCACCTTCACCAGCTGAAGCTAGCTCTATAGCAGGACATACAACATTTGCAACCCTTTCCTCAGATGAGATAGAAATTTTCAAGCTACTGTATAGCGAATACAAAGAAAGCATATCGTTAGCAAGACAGGAGATGTAAATACTCAAAACAATCAGAATGTTACGGGATTAATCCCTTGTGTTTGTACTGTCTGCGCCAGTACGGTAGGGATGGAATATAGGGCCTAGCCAGCTACGGGGGCTACCAATGTTGCGGTCTGGATATGGTTGCTTAGCAACATAGATTGTTATGATCGGCGCTGACAATTACAATTCCTTATGTATACAGCGAGAAGTAGGAAATCTTCTTTCTCTAGATTTCATTAATTAACTGATTTATTCTGGACTTGCTCTACTGTATACCAACACCAATTGATCCGGCGACACAGAAATCACCTTGTATCTTCAGTAAGAAAAGACGATATAGTCTACATCGAAACCAAAGACACGATGTATGACATGTTAGTAGCACGAAAAAACGATTAGCTCCAATAGACGAAGCTAGAAAACTGGAGGTTATTGATAAGTATCGGAGGCTTCGGCAGCCTGACAGGAAAACTGATGTTGAGGAATGGTGCAAGGAATAGGAGGCAACATATGCAGACGCGATAGCCCTTGGATTACCAGAAGTATCGGAGTATTGTTCACAAAACGACTTTGCCGTCGCCTTGAACACCATTGACGAGGCTTATGCAACAGCCCAGAAATTCTGGCTAAAACAACTCACCAGAGAAGAATTGGGTAAGAGTGTCCCTTCGCTGTATGATATGATTGAAGACTTTAGAAACAATTATCATCGAAACCAAGTACTTAAAGCAAGTGTCAAAATGGGAGCGTTTTCGGCATCTTCGGAACAAAGGACAAGATTAGGCGATAAAGATTCAGACCATAAATTATTGAAGCCCTGCTTGTGTGGAAGTCAGCATAGGTATAAAAATTGCTTTTACATCACACCGTCAGAACTTCCACAGGGATAGAAAGGGAATGAGAGTGTCTTCAGGGAAATTAACACGAAAATAGGGTCCCTCAGGAATAAAACTGGAAAGCCATTAAAAAAGTGGCTTCTTAAGACATTTAAGTATGATAGTTTTGAGAATCCACCAGTTCTAATCGAATCAGATACATCTAAGTGTGACGGAAACCGAGTTGGTAATGAATAAGTCGATTTAATAAACTATATAAGGAGAAAAAATAACTCTAGCTACTACTAACAGGTATTTATAGGCGTTAATCCTCCTCGTGAATCTTCAGACTAGTGACTTGTCCTTAGGCACAATACTTATTACCCAGCCACGTATTTTCAGGTGTCACTAAGTTGTAATAACGTTTCCGCCTCCTGACTAGTAGTACTGTTTCGTTCAACTTCATCTCCCCCATACAGCTTCATCGTAAGAATTCTCAATATTAGGCTTAGGTATCCACCTAAGCTTAAACAACGGTCAAACCGTAACACTAAGCATCCGGCGACGTCAAATCAGCTCGGGGTTTTTACGACGTCTTCATCTTTTAAAACATCTTCTGGTGAGGACTATAAATTATATCACTCATGGACTTTGGATGGTGCTTCAGATACCCACGTCTGCAATAATCAGACAATAAGTGAGTGGATCACGACAAGAAATGTAACTCCAGACAATGTTATTTTCGCAGGAAAAACTTCATACCAAATCGAGGCAATAGGAACAGTGATAGTCGAAGTTCGGACTAATGAAGGCCTTGATGTAATTGAATTACAAAACGTTGCGCTGGCGCCTGGTTTTATGACAAACCTTGTGTCATTGGATTTACTGAATAATAAAGGAGTGCATTGGAACTCGGAAAATCCTAATACATTGCGCCGAGACCGAAAAGATTTTTGCCAGCTACAAAGAGTAGGAAAGCACTGGACATTACAGAAAGACGTCCGTAATATGAGTGCCTTCTCCACAATCTCAAGCCGCGTCCCACAAACTGCTAATTTTACAGTGAAGGAGATCCACTCAATTGTTGGTCATGCCGGCACAGAGGTGATTGACCGAGTGAAGGGTAGTGATATAAATATCGACTATACAGTTCCTTGCCCGACGACTATTGAGTGCAAAAAATGCTCGTTAACTAAGGCGAAGAAGCAGATCTCGAGGCGAAAAGAAGTTGAGCAAGAATCAGACGGTAAACCTTTTTTTCGGATAGCCTGGGAAATGATTGAATTTGAGCGAGCCTATAACGGAGATAATTATGGCAATCATATTCGATGTTGCGAGTGTAAATTCGAATTTTCTAGCTCACATCCAACGAAACCTGGTGCTCTAAAGTTCTTTAAAAAAGTTGTTATTTTGAATGACAAAAACCTCAATTACAAGATACAATTTTGTAGACTCGATGGAGAAATAACATTTGGTCAAGATTTTCGTAATTTCATGGCAGAGCGCGGCATTTTGGAAGAACGTACAGCTCCGAATACTCCTGAGAAAAATGGAGGATCATAGCGTTCTGGGGGATTATTGGTTATTAAAGCTCGTTCATTTATTATTGGGGCCAAATTACTGCTCAATGTTTGGAATGAAGCCTTTAATACAGCAACATATTTCAAAAATCGTACTCCACATCGAAGTCTGGGATGGAAGACTCCCTATGATAAATCTACGAAAAACAACCAGCCTACGCGCACATGCATCCGTATGGCTGTAGAGCCTATGTTTTGGAAAATAAAATTCCTAAAAAACTAAAGATGCTCCCACGTCCTCACATTGGGTATCTAGTTGATTATGATTCCAGTAATATTTATCGAATATGGATGCCGAGTGTAACAGCTGGTAAGCCGATTGGTCCCTGTAGCCTATGTTAGTCAACTTAGGCCTGATTAGAGTGGCGCTATTTACCACTACCCATGCGGTAATGTGCGACGCCACCCAATACAATACCTTTGCGTCGGCATTTGCATGGTATGCATGTGGCATCGAACTCGGCAGTGCGGCACGGTAGTACAGCACTGCAACACATGTTAATAGGCTTACACTAACTGGAAATATACGAGACCGAGTACAATCCCTCAGGACCACAACGCGATAGTGCTGTATTACAGGTATAATCAGAACACTAGAAGAGCGCCATAGCACAGGAAAAGGAGAGGAATTAGCCTCGGTGGCGAGGAGGCTTTCACGTATATATATGACCAGATAGATGTATTGGGAGTTCTCTCCTTAGAATTATTATTTACTGCCATCGACCACATAGTTGCTCCAGCACTTGTCCCTCGAAACTGTGACACCGAGCAAGAAAAGAGTCATCCAAACTCGGGATGTGACATTTGATCATGCTTCATATTGGACATCAGATGATCTAGATATCAGAGACATGCTAAAAGAGTCAGCAAATGATATCATCAAATCGCTGGATACACCACAAATAGATGCTAAAAAATTGGTAGATGAGGAGGACATCCTGCATTTTTTTGGAATGGATGACAGATTGACTGGAGGAATGGTCGAGGATTCGAGGGATATCTGCGAGCTCAATGGAACGAATTGTCGCGAACCTATTGACGGACAAACTGAAAACTCTAAAACTAAATCATGTGATATTCTTAATGCACAGCTCCCCTTGCCAAGAGAGACTCCCATGTCACCACCTGTAGATATAAACCACAATGTGAATACTGAAATAACTGATACCATCAGTTATCAAAGCGCATTAGTAGAGGGTCTAAATAGAAGACATCAACCAAACTCGAACAGTGGAAACCTCATTTTCTAAGGAATGGATATACATAATATTTTGGAAAGAAAACTTTCAAGAAGGAATGCCCATTCAGCACAAAAACTTATGCAGTGTTCAGGATATCACTATGCATTTTCTCTGGCAAATAGAGTCCCAGAAAAGGTACGTATTCATCGAAACACTCTTCCTCAAGCACACAGGTCTTTTCGACAAATTAACAAGCATATCCACTCTGCACAGTTCCAACAAGCATGTGATAAAGAAATTTGCGCTCTTTTTGAAAAGAAAATGTTTAATTATGTTGATGAGAAAGATATTCCTAAAAATGAAGTCACTCTATCGCTTATTTGGGTGTTAATCTATAAATTCGATGAAGACGGTTTTCTGACTAGACACATAGCTCGACTTGTAGCAAGAGGTGATCTTGAATTTAATCAAGATGACGATTACGCTTCTACCCTTGCAGCGCAAACTTTCAGAGCAATAGCATCAGTCGCAGTGGTATTCGACTTCGAGATAAAACAGTACGATGCAGTTGATGCATTTTCAAACGCAAAATTACCTCATCCAGTGTATTGTAAGTGTCCAGAAGGCTACGAAAAGTCAAGAAAAGTACTGAAAGCAACTCACGCAATCTATGTTCTACAAAACTCACCACTGTTGTAGTACAATGAGATTACGCTAGGCTTGAAGAAGTTAGGCCTCTCACCTGTGCCTAAAACTAGTTGTCTTTTTAAAAACGACTGGCTACTGGTAATGATCTGTGTCGATGATCTCTTGCTAATGTACCATTACCAATACAAAAAGAAATTCCTCAAGCTACAAGCTCAGCTATTAGCACTCTATGAATTTCGCGTTATGGGTGATGCTAGTCACTTCACAAGCATCCGAACCCCGCGAAATTGAACAGATCCCGAGTTGTGGCTAATCCAGGAGAGTTATATCGAGAAAATCTCAAGAAAGTCTAATATTGCACGTGATAAAATACATAAGACACCTCTACCTCTAGGAGTTGATTGGTCAATTGGATGCAAGTCCGAATCAAATATCTGCCTATCAGCAAAGAGTTGGAAGTATAGGGTTTGCGTCTTTTGCTACACAACCAGATATTTCGAAAGCTGTAATGCAGAAATGCATGTAAAACACTCAAAGGGTTTGTCCCTCAATATCTAAAAGAACAAATTTTGGCATATTTCAAAATCAAATGTCTCAAATATAATTAGAAACTTTAGTTAGATTCACAAAGTCCTCCATAGTCTTAGACTCAGTAGGGACTAAAATAAAAAATCTAATCTAATCTAATCTCATCTCATCTTATTTCGAAAGCTGTTTCCTTCCTCTCGGGAGCTCTTCATAACCAATCCCCAGAACAATCAAAAGCTGCTTAATACTATCTTCGATACCTCGTTGGTACTAAGCACCTATCTCTACAATTTGATGGCCTATCTCAGGGTCAACGAATTTTTGGCGCATACAGCAACTCCGGCTTCGCAGATCATATTAATAATAGATATAGCTCTCACGGCTTTTTCTTGTCACTTTACGGCGGGCCTATACACTGGAAAGCTATCAAGGGTTAGACAGTCACCTCATCGTCTACAATAGCTGGACTTCTTGCAATTACGTTTACTGCTAAAGAGTTCATCTGCTTGGTACGCCTGTTTTCCCATCTGAACTCCGATCTTCAAGAAAAACCAGCCATATGCTGCGATAATCTTCAAACAATCCGAATACTTACCAGGGAAGCTTCAAAATTAGATAGCGCATTAAAACATCTCGATAATCACTAGAACTTGCTTCGACAAGAGTTTCAATTTTGGCACATTCAAATTGAGTTTGTTTTGTTTTTTTATTTAACGTCGTGCCAGCTCACAACACTACCGTAAGGTCTCGTGTTAGTCAGCTCAGTCTATATAAACTACCCGACGTGCCGACGCTTTTAACTAAGCCCGACATGTAATAAATGGGCCAAGGCCAGCCTGCCATGCACCCCGAACTATCAATTAAAGTTAAAAGTACTCTCCAGCTGAGACTTTTGTATTCTAATACAGTAGGGAAGATAGTTATCTATATTAACAAGAAAATTATCCATCACCTAGACCAATAGTCATTAAATCACAGCTCTTGCAAATATATGCCAAATATTTTTAGTTTAGGGTACTAGTTAGTGTTGTTATTGCATGTTTCAAAAAAGAATGTTTCATGAAGCCATTTAATAAATGCTATGGCACCTTCAGAAGAGCCTAGAATCCAGGGAATTCCCGGTGTTGGATGTCTAGTATTGCCACGGAGGCGGGACTGACTACAATTGAGTTGACAAAAGAAAAAGTGAACAGGTGATTTTTCTAGCCCGCAAGCGCATAATAGAGGTGCGTCCGAGTGGTGAAAGCGGCGGTGATAGTCTGCAAAGTCGCCATGACCTGATCGGGCTGCAAGGCAACCAAGAGCGTAGCGATTGAGGCTCTTGAGCTCTGAGGAGCTCCCAGTATTGGCGTTTATTGTTACGGGTCCACAACTAATATCGATCCCTCGCATATTAGCGCGCACTTGGCATATATGTAGAGCGTGTTTTCCCTCTGTATTTACCTCTCATTCTTCATAGAGAATCTGAATAGACTACTTTCCCTCGTTTGATTGACTAAATCACGACCCGTTTTGTGACATTTATTCCCAGTTGTTGGTATCGTTCAGGGGCATTTTGGGACCAGTACAGATATATAGAGGATTTGTACCGAGTCATTACGTCTCTCTTTGCTCGAGAGATTGTTGGAGATAGGGGGGGCGTTGGGGCTGCGCATGCTTGTTTAGCAATTGCGTCAGCAGCTTCATTGCCAGGTATGCCGATATATCCTGGGCACCATTGTACTCTAAATATACCTTGTTTGGAATAGTAGCTGCGTTCTCTTTCTATCCACCTGGTAGCGAAGTGTCGGAACAGAGCGATACGAGAGGAGCTGCCTGGGGTAGGAGTATCTATGAGGAGGCGAAGGGCGGCTTCCTGATTATCTAGGCATACTGTAATATTTGTGGCCAATCGGGCCATCGGATTATGGAGAGCAGCATCTAGGCCTTCAGTGGCTCCGGCTATTTCTGCATCATACACTTCGGCAGATTCTCCGAGAGGAAGAGTCCCATGCCCAGCTCTCCGTGTATAAGGAAATGGTTAAACTGTCCTTTGCAGCTATTGATGGTGACATGAATTAAGATGATGATTGTGATTGAGATAGATTTCTATATTTTTTATAATACATGATATTCTTCGGTTCATATACCTCGAGCCAAGCAACCAGATTATCTTCCTCCAGATCTAGATTCATCAGAATAATTACTTACTCAGTAAAATTTTCCTAGTCTCAGTTGTATGTTTAGGATCTTGACTAGGTTTCTAGTAACTAGTCAATGATGTTTCTCCTATCACTAAGAAATAGTCATGGTTGATACAACAGGTACAAACAATGAATCGTGTCTATACATGACGTTGTGATATAGTCATGATCGTCTGAATAATATCAACTCATGAATGAATCATGTCTCTACATGACACCGTGTGAGGCCTCGATAGATGACATATCCGGACCCGGCTCTACCGTCAATAAGGGCGCCATCAGAGAAGACGAACAGATCTAAAGGGGATTGAGAAGCTTGCCATCTATTGAATTCTTCGAGGCCATTTCTTCTACCTATAGCCCCGATGTTTTGTAGAAGTGTTTTGCAACTAGCATTCCAAGGGGGTGGTATTGTATCAGTAGAAAGTTCGGGAGATGTTCTTTGTCGGATCCACAACATTCGGGAGGAAGTCCAGCGCCGCCGTAAAGGGTGGTGTGGGTCTGCTGATGCTACTTGTACCGTAAAGCGGTCATGTATTTGTTCTAGCCAAGTACTAGCCGCTCCCCATCCGGTCTCTTGAAGAAGGGCAGGAGTTGGGGTAGATAGAGAGAACGGCTCTAGCGGCGTCGTTGATCCTACGCTGAACACGCCTTATTAAATCAAGTAGCACGTTTTTGGTGTACCATATCTCGGCTCCGAAAAAGAGGATGGCGAAAGCTGTTCCTTGAATAGCTTGCCGAAGAAGGAGGGGCTGATGCCACAGGTGGTGCATGAGAGTCTCTTAAGGTGGCTTGTAATGGCTAAGGACTTCCTACAGGCTTCACTCACATGTTATCGAAAGCGTAAGCTACGGTCAAAGTAACTCCGAGCCAACGGGTATGATTGTTAGGCGCTATCTCAATTTCTTCCGCGTGGATTGATGGCTCTACTATTTCGCCGCGTTTTCGGTGAAAGTAATGTAGCTCAGTCTTAGAGATTTCAAAGGAGATGCCGTTTTCCCGCCCCCAGCACAGGGTATTGTTAAGTTGAGTCTGGAGGAGGCTAGCACACGAGGTCAGGGAATTTGCGGAAGAGAAATGCGAGATGTCGTCAGCATACCCAAAGCGGCCACGGGACAGTCGAAGCACTCCTTGAATTGCCAGAAGGAAGAGAATAGGAGAAACAGAAGACCCTTGAAGTAGACCACAGAGGGTCCGGAAAGAGGAAGATAGGTGCCCATCTAGATATATTGAAGCCTCTCGTTGTTCCATAAATGAAATTACCCAGAGTACCACGTTGGGTGGCCAGCCCTGATTTCGTAGACAAAGTGAGAGACGCCCTTTTGGATACCATCAAAGGCACCTTGTACATCTACTGTTACAATTCCTGCTACTTTCTTTTTATCCCAGGCTGTTTGTATATCGCATGCAAGGGCTGTGGTAAGATCTGTAGAGGAGCGGCGAGGGATTGCACTGCACTGGTCTTTAGCTAGCATTGGGTATTTTAGGGCAATAAATGAAAGCCTTTGGGCTGTTACTCGCTCGAGTCCCTCGACCAAGGAGGAAAGAAGAGCTGTCGACCTGTAGGACTTGGGGAGGGAGAAATTACGGCTTCCAGATTTTGGTAGTATAATGACGCTAGATTTCTTGAATACAGATGGGTGAATTCATAGCTGGACACATTGGCGAAACAGAGCTATAATCCGTCTACCTATTATAGGCCAAGCTTTTTTAAGAGTGTCTCTGGTGATTTCATCTAGTCCTGGGGTGGTGGACTTCGCCTGGCAGCATGCGCGGAAAATTTCGTCCTCTGTTAGCAATGGCCAGGGGTGAATTTTCCGGGGTACAGCTGGCGCATCTATCGGAATATCTTGTGGGTTTAGATGACGGCTAAGAAGTGTGTCCCTGAAAAGCTTTGCTTTTTCTGCGGGAGTGACGGCTGGGCCATCAAGTCCAGTCAGGGGAGGGGTATGCGGGCGGGTTTGCTTCTTATGCCAGCTGGTGATTTTGTATGCCTCTGTAAGGTTGGCGACTCCATCGATCTTATGTCGCCAATATTCACTCTTGGCTTTCCTCACGACTTTACCAAATAGACGATGTTCCTGAATGGCATCATTATTGAGGCGTCTAGCGCGGCAGAAGTCTCGGTGAGCTTTTGTACACTCTTCTGTCCACCATCTACAGCCTCTTATTTTCTCTCTTGATCTAGGGCAGGCTGCGCTCAAGGCTCCTGATATTGCTTCTACAAGAAAGGTAGCTTCCTCTTCTGGATCTGTCTGCGGGGGTAAAATAAGTCGATTAGAGAGGATTGTGCGGAAATTATCCCAATTGCAAGCCTTATATCGAAGACGGCCATATTCAGGAGCTTCGGCCCCTTTGTCTTGGAGTTTTGTTAGAAGAATCCTGTGGTCTGAGCCAACTTCAAGGTCCGGGCGAACTTGGCATTTAAAGTTTGGGTCTGTCTGAGCAAACAAGAGATCGATGACTCCGCCAGCATCGTGTGTTGGTACTCCATATGGGTTAAGAAGGAGAAGGCCTTTTTCCAGTGTCCAGGCGAGTAAGGATTCTCCTGTAGCTGTGTCGTTCCTAGTCGTCGCATCCCATGTGGAGTGGTGTATATTGAAGTCTCCGGCAAGGATATCTGGAGTTTCAGGGAGTGTTAGAAGTAGACGCAGACCTTCCCCTGCATCAAGAGAGCCTATGGGAGCGTTATAGATATTCCAGTAGTCGATCATGGGCTTTCCTTTTCTTTGGACACAGACTCTAAGCAAATCACGCAAGTGGATACTTGGCTGGAACAGAGAGAGACCACAACCTTTACGTGTGTAGGTCATGACCCGGGGTCGACTCGTCCAGTCTGCAAGCGGAGCAAAAGCAAGGAAGCTAGGCTGAGTTTTAGTTTTCTTTTGAGAGATGTCTGAGAAAACCCATGGCTCTTGTATAAGGATAAGGTCAGCCCTAGATTGAGAAGCAAGCACGAGGGCAGCGTCATGGGCTGGGCCACATTTAGCAACATTGATTTGGAAGATGCAGAGGCCAGTGGCTATCTGCGTTGTATGTCCTCGCTTGCGGACCATTAAAGTTGTCCTTCAGTTGTGGAGGAGGACATCTGCGTCGGGATGGCCTGTGCTAGGATGGTAGGGCTCTCGCACGTCTGTATGTTATCATTAGGGGTCGGTATGATATTTGGATTTTCAACTGCCTGGATTGTTGGAGGGTGGTTTTTGGCCTGCCAAGCTTTGTGGCCTTGTTGACGTATTTGCCGAAGCCTTTCCTTGTCGGGACGAACTAGGGTTTCATTCTCGCGGTGAGGTCTGGCGGGGCAGTTAGCTGTAGCTGTTGGATGCGGTCCACGACAGTTTAGGCATTTATGAGGGGTGCTACAAGTTCCATCGTGTGAATCAGCGGCGCAGAAAGCGCAGCGAGACCTACGAGTGCATGTGTTTACATTGTGGAATCCATGATAATTGGAGCAAGAGTGAACCTGTGGTAGGTCGTTGGCTGGCCTAAGTCGTACGGCTCTCGCAAAGAGACGTACATAGTTTGGGAAATTCTTGATAGATGATGCTTTGAGTACTAAGCGTAGTGTACCATCGCCTTTCGAGGATTCATTAGACAGGCGAGTCCAAGACATTGCATATATTGACTGAGCTGATGTTCTCTGTTTCAAGCTCCTGTCGGATCTCGTCATAGGTAAGGGCTTCTCGATTTCCCCACGCGTTGTATCCGTATTTGGGCACCGGTCCCAGTAGGCAGTTTAGTCTTTCCTCTTGTTATTCCATCAGTACGTCACCTGTAATAGGTTTAAGATCAATGGCCGCTTCGAGTAAATCCTGAGCTTGTGACCGGCTAGGGGCCACAAGTGCCAGTCCTATTGGCACCATTCGGATATCTTTGATAAGTTCTGGACTACTAAGTAGTCGGCGTAGCTTGGTTCTTACAAGAAGTGGGTCCTCACTTCGAAGAGGGTGTTCCGCTGGTAGTCGAATAATTACCCTGGCGTCGGGTTTTGGAGTGATAGTCCTTTTGGCGGGTGTCTTTTTTGTTGGTAGTGGGGAATTAGTACCTTTCTGAGCAGCGATTTCGTTTGTGGGAGCCAGTTTGGGGGCCACTTTTTCCTTTTTGGTTCTTATATCTAGCATGTCTGTATTGGTGGTGTTGTTCATGGGGGCGTGATTTTGAGTACTAGGCTCATCAAAAACTGACAGGCCGGCAATGATGTGTGCAACACTTCGAGTGGTAATGGCTCGGAGATCTGCAGCAATGGATGGGGGAAGATTTTTTAAATGTTTGGCTCCTGCATTCTGCCAGGCAGTCAGTACTGCGGCGAATTCATTGATAGATTTTGGAGAAAGCTGTTATGCTGGCTCGGTTGAGTTGTTAGGAGACAGGGGAACGGAGGATGGGCTGCTGTATTGGGAAAGAGTGGAAAATACAGGCTGGTGCACAGACGCTGTTCATGTACTTTACAATCTCTTCACCTGCTGAGTTAAGTGAATTAAATCTATCCAAAATAATATCATACTTCACCTCATCCATTAGATTATATTATAAATCGTTGGGATACGAATCCAGCATCACCTTCATAGATCACTATTGTCAGTAAGAGTTAACATTTGATACCTACTAACACCCATTTGGCCACAGTGATACGCACTCAGTGTCCATCGTGCCATCATCCAGCATTATCTCGTCGTCGGGGGCTGATGATAATTCTGAGTCAGAGTCAATCTCGATGTTCTCTGCCTTGGGATTATCATTCAAGCGGTCCATCTTGGAACAGCCTCTGGTAGTGAGAGCTTCATGGACGGCTGTCTTAGTGAGGTTTGAATCGCGACTTTCCACGATTTTTGATGTTCCAGAGACAGTTGGCTTCAGGGGCTGGAGTACCCCGCGAGCTTTTTTCCGCCTCCTCGGACGAATTCTAAATAGTGTGATTTTATACTTAACTTTTTACAAACCCGTGCAAATGTATTGAGACTGTAATCGACAATGAGGGTTAAAGTATCATTCAAATTGAGTATATTGTCACAGGGGCAACTAATTAAGGCGTAACCACATGAGAATTATGGCGTAACTCTAAGCGAGGATACTGTTACTGGCTGCGCCTATCTCCTAGTGACTGTCGCACAGACACTAATCATAATTACGTCATTAGCCTAACTATATGGAGAGATGTCCAACTCAGCCATACAAATACAGGGTTACAACAAATATGTAAACAAGATATTGTTGTAGCAAGTCTCATGTGGAATAACGGACCAACACGACCCAGATTCGCTATGACGAGCCTACTCGGAATATCAAGGATATGGTTTAGTAGAGCAGATAACGTGGTTAGCGCATTAGGAGTTGGGACACCTTAAGTAGCCTCCCCTCGGTGGAAAGTTCCGAGATATATGTAGAAAACAGACAGTAATCGGCCACCATTCATTTCCTACATTGTTTTGTTGATCGCCCATCACAAATACATAGATTTAGATCTCTACTTGTAAATTAGTTTCGTTCCTTGTGCAACTACAATTATCTATTCTGAACATCCGATTATTTATACAATGCCAGCCCGCGATATATATTAATACAACTGATATGGTTACAGATGGATTTACCAAAATTCTACCAGCGTCAAAACACCCAAACTTCCTACAATAACATTATCTGTACGATATTGAGGCAATGATTCAAGATTAAAAATCTATTTTCAACATTTCTTATTAATATAATTTACTCTAATCTTCCAGGAATACCTTCAATTCTTATTGATTTCAGATATCCCTGGGTAGGTGTATCAAACTATGGATAGTTTAGAGGCGATTAATGTAAGATTCAGATTTTAAGGTGTTAGGTTTACAAAGTTAGTAGTTACTTGTCTCGGAAAAAGGTGTTTAGCTTGGGTTATAGCAGTAAGAACTTCAAATCTTCTGACTAGAGATGTTTCGTTCTAAACCATGAGAATTTTGGTTCATGGGGACAAGTTGGGGACAGATAGAAAATCGCCATTTCTGAACATACATAATCTAGATAGAAACAGAAAGAGAAGAGGTCTTAAAGAGAAAGTGGGACACGGTTTATAGATTGTAAATGTTAACTAATGAGGTCTACTGCTACAGATGAAATCTATGTACTGCTAGGAAGGTCATGTGACGTGACTAGCTTAGTTTCCATGAATAGGTGAAATCCTACCCTTTGACACACCCCCTCACCTATGAAACCTCACATTATTTATTATCCGCAGCCAAAGTAGTCATGTTAAGTTGTCCAACAAACCCTTTAAAAAGAACTGGCGACAAGGCCTTTGTGAACCCATCTGCAGCGTTTTTTAGTCCAGATTTCCACTCCAATTCAACAATTTTGTCACTTATATATTCCCGGAGTAGGAACACAGGTACATTGTAATGTTTGCTCTTTTGAGTGACGCCCTGTCCTCTTATTTGGTTGTAACCTGGCTGATTGTCATAGAAGATACGGACTATCTTTGCATCATCTGAGTTATAGTTGATGCTGCGAAATAGATTGCGAAGGAACACAGCCTCCTTGGCTGCTTCGGCCATAGTTGAAGAACAAGTGACTCTTTTCATTTGATATGAGCGCCAAGAAAAGCAGGCACCTTTCAGAAAGAAAGCCCAACCTCCATGAGAATGCCGTGTTTCAGGGTCTTGAGCATAATCGGAGTCAGTAAAACCGTGAAGACCTGCATTAGAGCCTACACCAAACCTAAGACCGAGACGGGTAGTGTTGATGAGGTAGCGGTAGAGATGACGAACTGCTGATATATGAATTGGAGATGGGTTGGAAAGAAATCGACAGAGCTGCGTCATGGTATAAGCAATGTCTGGTCTCGTTTGAGTAGCAGCATACATCGCAGAGCCAACCATCGATGCATAGAGCTCAGTTTCCGCTGAAGAGGCAGTCCCTTGAAAAGGCACAAGATGTTGGCCGGGTAGCATTGGTGTATTTGTTGGAATACATTTATTGAGACTGTACTTTTCAAGAATCTTCTCAAGATAGGCATCCTGATGAAGATAGAGGATTCGTTTTACGCAATCGCGAACAATACGGATGCCGACATAGAACTCCGCAGCGCCAATATCCACCATCTTGAAAGCATTATGCAGATGTCTGCGCAACTTCGAAACGCCAGCCTCGGGACCGATGAGTAGAAAATCATCTATATGAGTGACAAGGTAAGTTTCATCAGAGATGCTGTGATAAACAGAGGAATCAAGAAGTAAAGGCTTATAACCAAATTTGGCAACTTCTGAACGAAGTTTTGATTGCCAAAGGTGTGGTGACTGCTTGAGACCATAGAGCGACTTCTTGAGTTTCCACATCCAGCGGTTAAGTGAGGAGCCATCTGGAGTACGCAGCCCGTCTGGACACGCCATGTATATGTCAGTGTCAATGTCAGGGTTGAGAAAAGCGGTTACAACATCCATCAGATCGACTTGCCAGTCATTGAAAGCGGCGAGAGTGTAACGCCCCGACATTTTAGTGGCCACGTGGTCTTCGGTCCAATAGTTGGTAAGCCTACACATGGTCAATCCAGGAATTCCAACGACTAGTTTCACACACACGAGTCTTGTGTGTGACAGATTACGATACGAAAGGTTTGTCATGGATATTGGTTTTCATGCGAAACCCTTGGGTTGTAGGCAATGAGGGACAGGAGGTTTCGTGTTGGCAACTTTATTTGAACAGTTGAACCTCCTATGTACATATACAGATTCATATCCTCCTAGATACTTTTCTCTTTAGTTTAGAATCTTATGATTTGAGTCCACGCCAGCTTTTGACAACTCGCCAATCGTCTTTTGTCCCTCGAGTTTCCACAGATAGCGAGCAAAGCTTTCCAAACGCTAGAGAGAGCTGTACTGGCAAATGTGTCTTTGTAGTCTAAGCCTTCCCTTTGATGAAAGCCTTTTGCAACATAACGGGATTTGTAACGGGTAAGCTGGCCATCTTTTCCGGTCTTTCGCCTGTAGACCCATCGTCCTGGAATAATGTCACGTCCAGGAGGGAGATCGGAGCGAGGTAACAGCTGCGAAGTGTCGTTCATGTCAAGAGCAGTCAATTCTTCCTTCATAGACGCTTCCCAAAGAACAGCATTGGGACCTAGCAAAGCTTCACGAAACGTTTTCGGATCGCTGTCAGTTATAAGAGCCGTTAGATACGCTTGATATTCCAAAAGCAGAACAGGATTCTCAATGTGTGGAGTATGCAACGAAGTAGAGCCCTTTATTTTACTGCGTGTGACACGAATATCTGAGTCAGGCTTACAGAGATCAAATGAGTTAGGTCCAGATGTTGCCTTGGGCTTATTCTTAGCACCAGGAGGTCGACCACGACCACGTTTGGGCATTTGTGGGAGAGGAACAAGTAAAGGATCTTCTTCAGCTGGCATGTCGTGTCTTGCGTCGAGGAGCGGAGGTATTTCATCATCCAAATTTGCACCCCCTACTGAGCCACTCTCAGTATTGTCTGAGTCCCCCCCCATTTGTGGAGAATTTTGAATTGGAAATTCCACCTCATTGAAATACTTAGGAGAGGGGTCAGGAATTTCATTAGGATGGTCTTCAGCTGAGAATTCATTGAAACGTCCCTCAAAGAAACAAACATGAGATGAGCATACAAGCTGATGGCCAAGAGGTCTTGAGGAAATCCAACAACAATAAATATGGTTACCTTCAAAACCAACTAAGATGCCTTCTTCAGCGCGTGCATCCATTTTCTGAGACTTGACTCGACGCTCATTTGGGATGTATACAAGTACTCGAGAGCCCAATACTCTGATTCCTGAGTTATCAGGTTTATGTTCAGAGGCATCGGATGTTGTAGCCCGAGATTGTGCTTTGTAGGGGGTCATCTTGTTGTAGACAGAGGTCGTGATACGATTGAGAATGTAAATAACGGCGCGGAAAATTTCTGGCCAAAGAAAGAATGGGATACGCATATCTGACATAACACAATGCATTGGATCTAGAACAGTTCGATTTGATTGTTCTTGAGGGCCACCTTGTTCGTGAAAATATGCTGTTGTTAGTTCGATTGCAATGCCATACTGCTGACACCAGGCGACCATTTTGTCACCCCCAAATTCATTACCGCCGTCTAAACGGAAAAATTTCGGCAGGAAACCATTTTGGGTTCGGAAGAAGCGAGTAAAAGTGACCAAAGCGTCGAAAGCATTTCTCTTTTCAGTGAAAGTGTAACCATAACGCCCTCCTGTCTTTCCATCAGTGAAGATCATACCAGCTGTATGGCCATTATAACCAACTGGATTGCAAAAGAAGACATCTGCATAAAACCTGTCACCCCAATTTGACTCTCGATTACGTGAGTGACGGCGTACAACCTTCTTCGGCTTGGAAAATTCGCAAGGATCGCACAATGTGGTTACATCGAGATTAGAATCCGTATTACGAGGTTTGTAAGATAGACCAAGGGTTGTATTAATTGTTCGCTGGACATTTGGAAAGCTAATGTGTCCTAGACGGCGGTGAAGAAGTTCTAAAGTGACAGGAGCTTCATGAATTGCTGCAGGAAAGACGTTTTCGGCTACTGGAGAGAGAAGGAAAGTCGAGGGTCGCATGGAAGGATCATTTGTGTTGAGAACATACGGCGATGATGCAGTGCGCAAGTGTAAGCAATTCTGACCACGAAGAAGTTGACACATTTCAGAGCCGTCCGCTTCATATAAAACCCGATGCTTATCCCACCCATCCCGAAGATCATGAAGCCACCCAGAATAAATATTAAGTGGAAAGCCGGGAATGTAGAGAGCGTTTTCAAGGACAATCTCGTTGACTGAGTCGTCTTGCCGAAGAACGCGAAGCTTAATGTAGCCAAGTCCGACAGGCTGAACAGGACTCCCCCCAGTTTTAACGAAAGGCAATCCAGCTACTGGCCGATAACGGAAAAACGCATTGATGTCATTTGTGATATGAACAGAAGCACCATCGTCATGCAGCCAGATATCACGAGAGCTTGTAGTCGGGTGCGTTGATGTAAACACAGAGTTTATACCAGTGTTGATTGAATGAAGTTCATGATCAACATAGCGAAAGCACCATTATGTTGGCGTCGCTCAATCTCAGGTGGGAGCATTGTATTATCCCATTGTTGACTCCTTGAGAAATTATGGTGGGTGGGAGTTGATGATGTTGTCAAAACTCCCGCGCAGCCCTATTGAAGTGGATTTGGATTAAAATCCATGAAATAAGGACTAGAGGCTGCTGTAAAATTTGAGGAGGACGAGGGCGGCGAAAAAAGTGTGGACTGGACACGTTCATTGGTATCCTTCTCAAAAGGATTGTAGTTCTCGAAACGAGCATCAAAGCCAGAGTAATGAGTTGAAATTTTGCTAGGCAATTGACGCTTCTGGAATTCAGCACGCCACTTCTTATTTTCAGTGTAATTGGCCCTGGGAAATTTCTTCATATACTCGGCATGCTGTTCTGGGTATTTAAAGAAGCATTTTGTATCATCGTGCGGGCCAGTACACCATTGACAATTAGGACCATCCCACTTCTTGTTTCTCTTTAACTTTGAACCTGTAATGTGTGCTTGTGAAACAGGAACCTGAATAGGTGCCATGCTCTCGGCCAATCTAACGTGATCTTGGAGGGTCGTGTAAAGAGTTTCAAGAGTTGGAGCGGGAGTAACAGATGTTGCAACAGAGAAGTGGTAGCGTTGAGTAGAAGCCCACTGAGGGTATTTCTGAGAAACCGCACGGATTAATACTAGGCAATAGACCAGTGAGGGAAGAGGAGAGCCAAGAGAAAGAAGACTTGAGACCATTGATTTATGAGCCAGAATGTAAGCTTGACAGGACGAATACTTCTCGAAGTTCTCTGTGAGTTCAAGAAAATCAGTGATGCTTGTTTCGACAGCCGCAATGCTGTTACCTTGGAGAAAGCGACAAAGCTTTTTGTAACTGTCACAGGCCAAATTTTCGGCCATGATAATTTGAATAAATTCTGGATCAACATTGATTGCCAGTGTCATTTTGACAAGATCGTTTGAAGTCGTCCAATCTTTATAGCCAGCTTCCTTTTCAGAGTTATATATCACCTCAGTCTTTACAGGATCAATCCAATCAGAAAGAGAGTTTTGTCGCAAAGTGGATTCAATGAGTAGCATCCAGTCTTTTAGGTTAGCGATACCGTGGAGTTTTAAGGCCGGAGGAAGCGCCATTTCATTGGCGCGAAGATTAGAGGGTGCCATATTGAATAAAATGAAGCAGTCTAAATAGAATAAAATAAAATTCTAAGATAAGTGTATAAACACAGAGAAGTGATAGAATTAAGACAGGTGAGTAGCGAGCCAGAGATACCTTGTTTGATAAACTAAAATGACTGAGGTAGAGGCGTGAATGCAGATTCAGAACGAGGACACCGTAGTACTGGAGACTGAGTGGTGATTAGAGTCGCGAACAGAAGAACAATTGAGTTACAAATCGTGATTCCACAGGAAGCGCAAGGGTCATAACCTCTTAAAGAGAAAGTGGGACACGGTTTATAGATTGTAAATGTTAACTAATGTGGTCTACTGCTACAGATGAAATCTATGTACTGCTAGGAAGGTCATGTGACGTGACTAGCTTAGTTTCCATGAATAGGTGAAATCCTACCCTTTGACAAGAGGGCAGCCAGGAATAAATTTGACACTTTTTACCTTTAACATTATTCAATTGACTCGAAGAATCTAACATCTCGAGTGTGTTGAACAGCGCGCTCGAGGTGCATATCTTGCTACAATTTGCCAGCCTGAGGCTAGTTTTGACCTGTCGTCTGCTGCTCGGCAAAAACAGTCTTCAATAGAAGATATTGCCAGGCTGAATAAATGTATCAGATGGCAGATTAGTAATGTGAATGGTAGACTTGCCTCTATCCCCCTCGACGTTATTTCATTGCGTTTCTTTGTTTTTGTTGATGGGTCGTTTGCAAACAACAAGGATATGAGCTCTCAAACTCGTTTTGTCATCGTCCTTGCTAATGAAGAAGTGGAACACGAGTCATTTACTATAACAGGTAACATTCTACACTGGTCATCAATCAAGTGTAAACGAATCACAAGAAGCTTTCTTGCTTTGGAAATTTACGCTATGGCAAATGGCGTTGATATGGCCATCTCTATTTATAATACTATCAATCAAATTGTGGTACAACTCGGCGAACGGGCAATTTCGCTGGTTGTTTGTATAGATTCCTTCTCGCTTTATGAATGTCCTGTCAAACTAGGAACAACCAAGGAGAAGAGGCTTATGAGAGATATCATGGCTGTGCGTCAGGCCTACAAACAACATGAAGTAGGCGATATTTCATGGATCAACGGTGCAGACAATCCGGCCGATGCCATCACCATGGTAAGCCCAAGTCGTGCGCTAGAAACACTAATTAATAATAATAAACATACGATGTTACAGGCTAATGCCTTAGTAGTTGAATCCGGAGATTATCCGGCTCTTTTTGATTACCTAATGCGGCGCTAGTAACACGTTGGGTGTAGTTAGATAGTGGTTAGAGTGTAAATATTTTCTCTCTTTAGATTAATATTGACTCTTTTATGGGCACTTTTGAGCGAACAGCAACAATGCCTGTCCTTTTACATACGATGCGAGTTCAAGGGTGGGTCAAGAGGAGTTTGGAGATGGAGAAGGTCTGTAATTTTTGAGCCGATTGTTGTAGATTTGATAGCTCAATTCACAAAAAGGAAAGATTGCCAGTGTCGGAATGATTCATCTAGCTGGAGTTATTTGGAGTCGGTTGTTGTCACATCGCATTGGCTAGTTCTCTTGATTTGTGGATTTTAACATTCGGATAATGCTTTATCCGAATGTAGCATAGATTGCAATTTCGTAGCATCAACTCTGGTTTATGATTATTTTGCATCTGGTTTTAATTGCGTCCGCAGCTTTCTAGCTATCTCACAATATCAAAGAAAATATATAGAAAAGATGACTCAATTTACAGTGAGAGCACTCATGCCTCGGATTTCACTTGCAAGTACCACTGCGAAGTTATGATGGCTTTTTCTTCATCCAAATTCAAGTCCCACCCGTGAATACCCACCCAGGGGAACGTCTCAAAAACCCTGGGTTATCCAAACATGCCTCCATCATCCACTGAATTTTCTCCGCGCGACATGTAGTCTTCGGTGTCTTCTTCCCAAGTGGAGTAGGTGTCCAGGCTACTCAAACCATACCGGAGAACACCACCAGGAGGCGGACTACGGCATCTTCCATCGTATGCAAGTTTTTAGTGTCCGCTGCACTCTCGTAAGCGAAGTCTTGGCGCGCACAAAGCTCAATTCGTAAAACTTCTGCCAGAATACAAAATCACATGCCCGTCGAGATTGTATACCCTCTGTGTCACATTGTAAACTTGTCTTGATCCTTCTTACGTCCATCCCAAAGAACTGTCTACCAGATTTGTGCGCCGCGCTTTGCTTCCTCCGTCGGGTGTAACTATCGACGTGGGCGTGTATTTGGCGGCTAGCTGAGACCAGAGAAAGTCTACAAGAGGTGTGACCATTGGAATGAGGATATACTAGGTCTTAATTGTAGACTTGATGAGACTTAGGTAGGAGTCAATCTCATTGGGAGAGAAAGATTGACAAGGTGGTGTATTTTAAATTATTGCCTCGTGGGCCAACTTGTTCGGTATTGCGAAATTTAAAGCATCAACTCAGAAGAACACGAATAACCATGAATGCGCATTTCTTCTGAACGATTGTTCGAAAAACTAACACAAGTACTCTCATAACTTTAAGTGAACTAATAGACTTTTAGTGTATTACCTTTGTCATACCAACACACGGTGAAGATGAATGGGAGGAACAAATAGTGACTGGAAGTATGTCACTTGGCTAAGCAGTGCTCATTTCTTATTTGAGACTTATTTCGTTCGATGTCTGCCGAATAGCTGGGTACCCGTTCTACATGGTCAAGCATTTATCGCTGTGCCACCTCGTTTTACATATTTTAGAATGATTGAGCCAACTGACCCAAGGTCTTTAGGTCTCATTTTTAAAATATACACAGAGTCTAAAATTAAGTAAACAATTTGATAAAGCTTGGTGCCCTTACACTTACCATTGCATAGCCTCAGCATCTGGCTATTACCGAGTCAAACGCTGAAGGTTGCGGAATGACTTCTATTGCACATGAGCTGTTTGATTATCAAGAAATGAAAATCAAGACTGCAATCCCAGATATTTATTCCGTATGAAAATATCCTAGACATTGATGGCCAAACCCCTAGACTTGTCTAATTCCGTAAATTACGTTATGAATGAGTCTCCACTAACCTTGTATCCTTCATCTCTCCTCACTCGTGCATCAGAGACCTGCTGTTTGCTAACTACAAGTCTCGTCATTGATCAAACATTAGATTGTTTTCAGTTCCGTCAATGAACGATTTATACTTATCAATTTAGATTCTTGCGTGCGCTGTGAACTTCAAAGAGAGCTAGGCCATATCGACTCCAACTCCTGCTCATAGCAAAGACTCACAAGGCGGATCTAAAGCCCGATTCTCTTTGCCAACATGTTGTACTGTATCTACGCAATTTCCTCATATCTGGGAATGGTGGATAACCGTGGCCTTTTCAGCTTTAATTTTGTCACAGACGGATTTCAACCTCAACTTTATTACTATGGAGAAACAGGGATATGGACATCAGGAAATGCGCAACTAAAACAGGCCTTAGTAGAGCTCTCATACAGTCAATTTAATTCAAAAATTCCTGAAGTTTCTTGGGGAAAGTACTGCGCCTCGACAAAGGAACAACTTTTAGCCGCGTATAAATTAATTGACGCTGAAGTCAGCCGACAGAAAATTGTGCATAGAAGCATGAGTCTCGATATGAATGAAATGTACCGAAGCTGCGTCAATGAATTACAAACAGTGAAGAAGAAATATCCATACATAAGTATCTCCAAAGTTAGGAATGGAGAATGGCCTTCATGCACGGTAAAGCTTTTACTAAGATACATCACTTTTGAGAATTTAGAAATAATAGCTCCAACTCACAAAAGACTTCGAATAATGACCAACAAACCCTCAATTATCGGGGACAGATATGTTACGTCAGAAGAATTATTGGATTCGCCTCGGCCGGTTATATCTCTGAGATTCAAAAATCGCCAAATTCACCTTGTCCATGTTTCTGGATATCTGAAAGTTCTCGAACAGTTTGGGTTAGACAAACATTACCAAATCGCACCAAGTCTCGGAGATGAATCAATCTCATATCTCTTCAAGATGCTTGAAGCTACCGAGAGAGAAATAAACGTAATAATAAGTCCTAGTTTACAACTTATAGAAATACCTCTACGGGAGAGTAGAAATTTTCAAAGAAAAACATTTTAGTACATCAAATATTAATAGAATAGACTTTTTATTAGCATCACAGTTTGGGTATTAATGCTTGTGCCATCAGATTCACAAAGCTAGTATAAAATTTTCTTTCTGGCCATCTATCTCAGTCCTACCTTACCTATTTAAACATATACTAGATTATCTAGAAGATTCATTCTAGGCTGATATCTACTTTTAGTATGTTTGACTAGGAGAAATCCAATGATTTATGAAGAGGTGCTAGAATATTCTTGTTACTACTGAGCTGATCTAGAACAAAGTACTGACTATTGCAAAATTATTAGAGAAAGTAATGATAATAACTTGCTAGAGAACTGTTATCAGCTCATTAGCCGGCACTATTTAGAGATTAGGATATACACACGCTCAGATATCCACGAGCTGTACGATCAGGACATGGTAACTTCGCAGACTACCTTTGATAATTTCAGTACGGAATCGCCACCGTAGCCTTTTAATGGGCAGGAGAAGTTTCCTAACCATTTTTCTTTCGTCACTGTGGGCAATATCAGGCTCAGCTCCACAAGACCCAAATTTTGATTCGCAGCATATCTCGGGCTCTTGCTTCAAACTAAGGAATTCAGATACTAAGTAGTTGGTATGTGCCAGATATTTCTTTGAATGACCACAAGTATGATTGGAGTAGTGTCGTGGAATAAAAGATCAGATGACCTTGGATTGATAAAGCTAATTTCTGCCTTAAACACCTTTCGAAAAACGCAAAGTCTGTCAAGAGATCAGCACTTATGTGAAAATGAATCTTTGAGCGCAAGATAATCAGATCCCGGCTCTCATTGCTAGGTTAGCTTTATCTTGGCGCCAGCATGTCGAGCAGTTTCATAAAGATAGGTCTAATTGTTAAGTGAAGAGCTCAGAAGCGAAGAGTTGGCACATGTTGGAAATGGATACACAGAGTGTTGTGGACGTACGTGTCACAGGCCGTGCTTTTTGTCAAAATTTCCAGGAGATAGCAATGAGACAGATTCAGGATTCTTCCTGGCAAGGTTTGGAATCGGAAATACGAGGGTCTATCTGTAAATGATGGGAAAAGTTGAAGATACTACATGTAATATTTGTAGGAAAGAAAAGCAGAATGTGTAACATCTGTTGTTATATTACCCTACATTCAGAGACAAAAGAAACTGAAGCTTTCGGGGCATAGAGCCAAGAACTGTCACTGCGAGATATTTTTGAAGCAGAGTCTAAGCAGAGCGTCTGAGGATAAAGTTCACGGAACAGATATTGGGCTCGCCCTCAACACTTATATGGTGATACTAGATAATGTGCCAACTCGGATCGATATGGTAGAGGTCACAATATGAGTTATGATGAGAAGTTACTAAAGTCTTAGTTTAATTGTGTCAGATAGTAACTAGTACTTAAGGAAGCTGGAGCTACAATAAAGAGGTTCTCCAGCTTCATAATCTTGTAATATTATTATAGTATTCTTCTCGCAATCCCACTTCCTTCCCGTCTCAGTACCTCGTCGACTATCCGTCCCTCTCGTTTTTACCACCTGGCATCTCCATACCCTTGGCAAACAGCGATCTTGATCTAACTCACGGCACGCCGTAACAAAAACACTTTCAATATTATCTTGAACCACAATAGGAAAGGAAATGTGAAACTATAAATGAGCGCAATACACTGGAGCTTTAGTATTAATCAACAAAGAGCAAGATAGATGAATTTATGACAAGTTATTTCATGCGCTCTCGTATTAGCTTCCATCTAATCGTCTGATACAAATTGCTATTTCAGACCTAGAACAAAACTATCAATTTACAACCATATATCTTGATACGTATGTTGATAATACGGTGACGTGCTCATAGACCACATTGTATTTCTCAGGCATATAATATAGGGTGTCTAGCAATGCTAATTTAACACGGACTCGTACTATGATTGGAATTGGAATTAGAATCAGGATTTTATTTATTTCCCTACTAAGTTATGGATATGATTGACGTTACATGTATGTCTCGATAATTATATTAATAATTTTAACGGGAAGCTCTTCTTAAATATTTAGACACATCCAAGTGCATAGTGGCACACAAAGGATATTAAAATAGAAAACACCAATTGAAATTTAACAAGTAATTGAGTAAATTGTATATAAGGAGGGATTTTGGGGGATATAAATTGTGCAAATAATGTGTCATAGCACGACAACGCCGCAGCAGATCCCAAAATCTGGAATGCAGCAAATATTGTGACAGATGATAAGACGGGAAGGACAAGAATGGATCAAAGAGGAACACCTTTCAGTGTCCACAAACACCTGAGCAGGGCCCAGAGTAGCATAGCCATGCATATAAGAAGCGAACACATTGGGCTCAATTCCTATCTACACAGAAGAAAAGTTCCAGGAGTAGATAGACCACGATGCCAATGTGGATATCCGTCCCAGAATGTGAAGCATATGGTCATGGCCTGCACCAGCTGGGCCAAAGGAAGAGGAGAAATACTAAGAAAGGCAGAGAACCGGTCATTTGAAGCCATGATGAACAGTCCAAAAGATATAGCAAGGATTACAATATGGATCCAGCAGGAAGGATGGCTAGAACAGTTTTGACTGACGCTTGAAGTCGAGGCTACGATGAGGGAGAGAGAAGAGGGTTGAAGGTTGAGAGGATTATCCCAATTGCAAGGAAGGGAACGGTATCCACGCTGGACATAACAGTGATAGTGCACTTCCTGAAGCTAACACAGCACCACAGTTTAGACAAAGTGAGAAGTTGAGGGGATTTTTACCATAAAGGTTTCCTCCTATATAAATATTAGAGTTTGTAGACACCTGCATGGGCCCATAGGGCGCCAAATCGGGCTAAATGAAATCAAATTCAAAAAAATGTGTCATAGTGTAAGGATCTTGGAGAAATGCCTCAGAGAGGATTTATGGGTTCCTTGTTTAGCCCCGCTAGGCTTTCTTTCATTTTTTTAATCATTTCATTTGTATTCAGCCATGACATATGACCAGTACTATGTATACATGTAGGATGACTCTTTTGACGTTTGTAGGAATACTCTTGCATAGAGTACCTTGATCTGCTTGGAGTAAACTTAACCCTGAGACTAATGAGGAAGGAGCTTTGGATTAGTCATGAATTAGTCATAGAAGGAAAGGTGGTCAGAACTGAGATGGAAAACTATTCTGGTGTTGAGTTCCTTTGGAAGAGGAGTCAGTGAATAGAAGTGGTTGCGAGATATATACTTAATATAATATATTTATTAATTCGCCCCAAAGAAAACCTACAGTAGCCGTCGCTCTAAGATTTACAAACAAAGACGTTAGAAATACACATACTCTGGATTTCATTTGTAAGTTCCACTACGAGGTATGTTCGCTTACACAAACAATCGATCCTCCTCCGTAAGTACCCACCAGAGGGAAATTTAAAGCCTTTGATTATTCAAGCATACATTCATCATCAATGCATAACAGCGCCGCGAGAAATGTAGATTAGTTTGGCCGGATCCGAACAAGCGGTCTCCTGTCTCGGGTAGGATACGTGTCCCAGCTATCCAGACCTTACTTGAGAAACCGGCCAAGATGATGTACCACTGCACCATCCAGCCACGGCGGTGTTTATAGTGTTGCCTGCACTCCACAAGGCTCTATTTCCTAGCGAGGACAGTTTTGTAGTTTTCATTTCCGAGACTGAGATCTCCACGCTTTGTTTTCTGTCTTTAGGAATAGTTACATAATTCTAATTACATCTCACTCTAGTCCTCTGCCACCCAAAGTGATCTACCGTCACCTCATTTACCACTTCTCTAGAAAGCTCACCGCGTTCCAACGAGGCGTCCTTCCTCAGTACATCGTACGCTGCGCCCTCTCCTACGCCTCGAGTCTTGCGCCCAGTGAACCTGCGTCTGACACATAACTAGATAGCCGAATTCACTTGGAATAAATATATATAAAAGACTGCGCCTTACATCCATGTACTAGTGTCTATGTACGAATCGTCGATAGCCCTTTATAGGATTATAAGTGATCACCAATCCGGTAAATACGAATCGTTGATGGATACTAACCTCCTCTGGGTTATGGTTACATGTATATATATATGTATATATCCATCAGTCTAGATAGATACCATTTTCTGGATAATTAGAGAGTAGACTGTATCACGGCCAGCTTACTTTCTTCTTATTATTTTAATGATAGCCCATCACAGTACAGGCCCTGCATTTCGTCTACGTTCCCGACATAACCTTGTATGTATTCAAGAGATTAGAATGGGAAATATAATAGTGCTTCAGTCTACCAAATAGATATATGAGCGGCTGTATGGCGCGGGCACAAGGAGGTTGTTTGGGTGCTCCTATGCCTAAATGGCGCCACATTCGTTATGCTGTGGCTTAAGCTCTGTGTCCCTTACACTTGTACTTTTTGCGCACACCTCCCACTATTTCAACGGTAATCCGAACATATCACTCTTGTAGCCAACTTCTTCTTTCGTTCAGTAACCATTGTGTCCATTTCATTGCGCGATATTTCTAACAGGTCAGATTTGTGCCTGAAAATTATCAGCTGATGCATTACTCCCGTGCCAGAAAACGATGTAACCTCAAGGCGACGATTCAGCTATAATTTTGCATATCTTCTTAATCAATTTCCCGACCTTTGATCGTTACAGGACGATAAGATGCCCCGCGCGCCGCGAAACGTGCGAGGCCTCGTCGACCTCTTACAACTAACCAGGAGGAAGCCATCTTAGCAACCGAAGCTGAGAAACAATTAACTCCACCAGGACCCATCGACATGGACTCAGAAGATGAGTTTATGGACCTAGGGCTTGAAACCGAACCTCTTCTCTATCCCATTACCGAAAATTTATCACCTACTCTAACTCCAGTCCCCACACTGACAACGGCCGTACAAAGGCCCTCCCCGCAAAAGATTCTGAAAAGAAATTCTAGTCAGGCTCTCTCTAGCTCGATTCACGCGTCGACTAAAGACATCGCAAACGAGCAAGAACTCTGTCCAAGTCTTCCTCGACCCGGCCCGCGCACAACGTCGAGGATTATCGAACACCCCTCAGCAGCTATGATTAATGACATAGCTGCTTAATTGGTGGCCTGGAAAAATGCTGAAGCCCAATACTTAAGAGCTCTTCCGCCTATAATTGAAGCGGACTTTAAGGCTATTGTGACACGAAGAGCAGCTCGAGTTAATGCAGGTCTTCCTGTCTTCGAGCAGTTTCAAGCTGCTCCCAATGTAGAGTTCAGCGCGCAGCTAGACCCACCAGCGGAACCGTCAAAGGCTTCTTACGCAAATGCTGCGAAGAAAAACCTGACCGTCCCAATACAACCTTCAACGGCCGCATCTAGGCCCCCACCGCGACTAAAAAACAAAGGCCGGACCCTAGAGTTATCATACGCCTAGCGCCTTACCACCCTCTGCGATACCAAGACTCTCTTTTGGTTCGTACAAAGCTGAGAAGCCTGCTCGAAAAACCAGAATTGATCAAAGACATCAGGTCTGTTTCTTCTAGAATAGCCCTCGTGGCCCCCTCACCTGATCAAACTCCCGAGCTCATGCAAGCAGCCATTGCCGTACAAGCCGCCACAGGAGTTGTGCCGATCAAAAGACAGGAAAAACGAGGGAATTTCTTCCTCAATCCAGTCTCCAAATACGGGTACAACGCTTCCGGATCTTCTGAAACTCTCTCTGATTCCGACATCCGGGAAGAGCTAGCAGCGGCAAAAATCGACATAAAATCGATTTTTTTCATTATCTGGACACGTAATTCTCTTGCATCCCCTGAATGGGAAGGGACTCTACGACTAGTAGTTGCAAATCCAGCTGCAGATAAGCTTCCTTCCAGCGTCCAACTTTCCGCACGATCCGCCAAAATTCGCCCTGCTGACAATTGTCCACGCCTCCAAGTCTACCCTCGCTGCCACGGGTTTCACAAAAAAACAAACATGTCGATGAATTTTGGAATGTCTACAACACCCCAACAGGAGCAATTGGTCCCGGTGAGGGCCTTCAGAATCTAATAACTACTACAGGAAATCCGGATATTCTTGCGGGAGACTTTAACATCCATCATTTTTTCTGGGATCCGAAAGCTAGGAGTAACAGTGTGGAAGGTGACTCTTTACTCTCCTGGACAGCCTCGAGAGGACTTAGACTATTCAATCAACAGGGAACTCATACATATGACTCTGGGGCTACTCTAGACCTATGTTTTGTCCGGACCAACGTGAGTGCTTTTTGCGAAATTTGATAAGATCTGGAAGTTGGCTCTGATCATATTGTTGTAATTAAGGCAGCAACATGACTGCAGTAGACAAATAGTTCATATTAGAATAATATGCACTGACGCCATGAGATATGATTAACCTATATCATCATTCACTGGCATGAATAATAATTAGCCAATAGATGCCTTACAGCATACATTGGCTTCAGAATCTCTAACAACTTTCCCATTTAGGTTAGATAAGGAAGTATGTTGGAATTTACACTAGTTTGCGGAAAACCCCGCTTTCATGTATATAGAGGGACTTCTCGCTACAAAGATAGAATTATAGCAATTTCTTTACAATTAACTATCCATTACACATCAGTAGACTTCGTCGTACATTTAACACATTAATCATAACTCTAACTCATTCTCATAATTGGTATGTCATTCTTACAATCTCCGGAACCATTCTAATTCATGTAAAAATCATCTGTCAAGTGTTCGATTGGGAAGCCGAGAAACCTGTACCAGGTAAGCTTCAATTTGCTGCTTGTAACTCGGAAATATTTTAAGACTTGTTGGAAATGGAGACACAGAGTGTTGTGGACGTACGTGCCCTCCATTTTGTCTAGGTCCCCGACACGATCTTGTGTATATTTAAGAGGTTGGAATGGGTAATATGGTAGCGCTTCAGGCTACCTATTAGATATATGAGCGGCTGTATGGCGTGGGCACAAGGAGGTTATTGGGAGTTTTCTATGCCTAGATGGCGCCACACTCGTTTATGGTGTGGCTTAGGTTACGTGTCGCTTACACTTGTACTTGTAGCGCACACTTCCCACACTTTTGAGGTTTCTGGGCGCGCGTTGGTTAGCTAGTAAATGGTGGGGTGTGGGTGTAAGAATGAAATGTTGTCACGTGGTGTCTCGTGGCTCCTAACTACAACGGATCTTGTGAAGAGCTTGAGACTAATACGTGAATTCTATTTCTCCTAAATGTAGGATATCTATGCGCTTATATACATCAATACTCTGTTACCCCTCAGCTCCAGTGCGATCTGATCGTGTGAGATCATAATGGCTCTAGGATTTTGTCTATGCGCCGTACATCTAAAATCTGATCAACACGTGATAATGTAGATCTTTTCAGGATCCACAATACTCCCTTTCCCATACCTGAGCTGTCCTCAGTGTCACAGGCTCATACCTGGTTATCATTAGGCTGCTGCCTAACAAATAAGGCTTGAACTCTTCCAACCATGTTAAACACCATACATGTCATGAACCCCTCCACGACTCAATAGACCCAAGTATAGGCCTTGGCTCAGTTCATGCAAATCTATTCTTAAATGACAAATTTAGATTGCAAACAGGACGACTCGAACACCAGTCGTGAGTCATCTAAGCCACATGCATCATAACTATTTTAATAACTAAAATTGGTAACATTAAAATGAAGCTAAATTAAAATAGACGGAGATGCTGGTGTTTGTCGGAGGACAGGTCATGATCTATTTTGAGAATGGTATGAAATGAGGGAACGAGATCATAGTCTTGTAAATAAATAGGCGGCTTTCAGTCATGTCTCTTCTCGTTACTTTAAGATTTTCATTTGTATCTAGCTCTGAGTTCAGTTTGAATAAAACGCCACTTTAAGACCGTCACACTCAGCTCACAAAAAATATACTTGCATCGCCATATATAGATAAAATATTTACAGTCTAACGGCGGATACTTATGACCTGATCCAACCTTGAACTAGTAATTTCTGGCTGCAATAGCGTAGGCTTCTCACCAGATGTCCTTGTCGAAATTTCGCTGGTAATAATTTTGTACAATTTTACTTATAGGCTATTTTCATCCTCTAGCAGATATCAACGAGTGTATATTTCCGTACTGATATCTTGGTATTGCCAACGGACTATTGTAGAATGATTCAAATTATTCCTTCATTGTCGTATTCGCGATTTCCAGTCGCCTAGTTAATCTGTCTAATTGGGAGGCATTTTTTTTTTTTTTAGGTATGAAAGGTTCTAGTCACGAATAGCCATCATATTGGAGGCTTAAGATCTTAGGATTGTTGTGGCGTGTAATTTTATTTGCTCAGTGGCTCGGTCGGTTTTCTTCTCGTAGGTTTGGTTCCTAAGTGTGTTCCGGTATGCCACCACTTCTTCTGGAAGTTACATCCTGAATATGGGCAATGGAGACTTTGTCTGGATGGAGAAGCTTTCGCTTGTGTACCATCACTGTATATAGAAGTGCCCTACCAGGGGAATTAATGAAACCGTCTAGAAGGTCCTGGCCATAATCTCTTTGAACACATTATCGCTTGTCTTAATTTGCCATCGCTTTGAGGCTTTCTAGGAATTGAGTGGGTAGTGCTTGATTCCTTTTTTTTTTTTTTTTGAAGCTATATAATGTAATTTGCCGTGGTGGCTTTAAAGAAGTCCAGAATTTGTTTTTTTTTTTTTTTGGTCTGTCTGCATTGTAGATAGCTTGCTTAGGTCATGTGAAACCCTTAGAATGAAAAATGGAAAAAACAGGGAAAATAACGTGCATGAATTTAATCCGTGTTCGGTAAGGTTAGAGGAAAGAGGAATTAAAATTGCACGGAGATATTGAGGAGTGTAGTCCTGGATAGTAGTATCATCTAAAAGATAGGCGACAACTAGAAGGAATGTTTAGAGGACGTTTTCCATAAAAGATTGGAAAATAGCTGGATCAATATAAAGTTGCTTATTATTTTTTTTATTTTTATTTTTTTTTAATTACCGGAAGTTGTCGTTGGCTTGCGGGGTCGGGGTAGGATTCTCTAGGAATACGAGAAGCTTTTGAACTAGTGAGGGACTTTCAGGAAAATTTCAGTTGGAAAGCTATCAAGAAAAGATGGTGTATTGTCTCATTTTTATTGAGAGATTAAAGTGACGTTTAATTTTTTATTTTATTTTGAAATAATTCGATTTCTTTAAGTTAATACTGAGTTAAAGAATATAAAAATATAACTAAAGCGATAGCTATGGTGGAAGATGGGTTTCACAGTGAATGATTAAACGAGTGCGAAAATGTTATTTTTTAGATTGTTGTGGCTTTCCTGCAGTAGTTATAAGCAGAAGCCCTGTATTTTTATTTTTATTATTTTTATTATTTTTTTTATAAGCTGAAGTAATAGTTGCGATTTTGTGTCCATATAGCAAAGAAGTTGTTATCTTCTCCTTTCGTAGTGGTAAGGCGAGAGTAGATAGCTCTAGTATTATGAAGGATTTTAATTCGCTTCATGGCCTTAGCTATAATTTCGAGAAGACTTAGCCATGTAATAGAAGAGTTTCTCTGGACCTCAACACGAGTGCGGAGGAATCCTTCTTTTAGATCCAGCCACCGCGGTGGTGACTGATACCAGTATGAGACTAGAGAATCCCTAAGGGCTGGCTGGAATTCCGCAATCTTTGGAGGCATTGGAGAATGGCTTTGTCGAGAAAATATTTTGGCAGAAGAGTCACTTTGTCTTCAATACTGGTGCGTGCATCGTGTGTTAAATTGTTGAGCGAATAGACCTGCGGCCGGATCTCCTTGGCAAATTGATCCTCGTGTGACATTGCGAAGGAATCAGTTTCGGGGTTGATTAGAGGTGTTGTATCTTCCTCTGGAGTTTTAAAATATGGTCCCGCAATTACTTCCAGCTCATCTTCTGGAACAACTGGTGTAGAAACAATTTCGGCGAGCGAGGACTTTGTAATCTGACTATTAGGGTTAGAGGCAGCTTGTTCCCGTGGACTCCCCTTTATTGTTGACAAGATGTCGATTGACAATAATTCGACGCGGTACATTTTACTCTTTACTTGATCCATTACTCTATCCAATCGCTCCGTTTGAGCGCTTGTTCTATTTGCCAACTCCGCGAGATAGTAAGAGAATAGCTCAGTTTGTGCTTTCTGTAACCTTTCATGTTCATCTAACTTGAGCTTGTCTTTTTCGGTAAAACTTTTCTCAAACATAGTAACAATTGAATCTTGGCGATTCTTTACCAGAATCTTATTTTAAACTTCAAAATGAGGTTTACTCTTCAAAAATATATTTTTGAGGTTTCTGGGCGCGCGTTGGTTAGCTAGTAAATGGTGGGGTGTGGGTGTAAGAATGAAATGTTGTCACGTGGTGTCTCGTGGCTCCTAACTACAACGGATCTTGTGAAGAGCTTGAGACTAATACGTGAATTCTATTTCTCCCCCAAATGTAGGATATCTATGCGCCTATATACATCAATACTCTGTTACCCCTCAGCTCCAGTGCGATCTGATCGTGTGAGATCATAATGGCTCTAGGATTTTGTCTATGCGCCGTACATCTAAAATCTGATCAACACGTGATAATGTAGATCTTTTCAGGATGCACACTTTTAGCTGTAATCCGAACATGACACTCTTTTAGTCAACTTCTACTTTCGTTTCATAAATATTGCGCCCATATCATCGCGCGATATTTCCAACAAGACTTCGTTACGAATCGGCATGCAACACCTCCCTCACATTTCATCGAAGAGGAGGCCGCAACAATTGTCGACATTATCTCAGGAGCTTTCCTCGCTTCCTGTCCAAGATCACGCAAACAAGCAACAAAAGCTAGCTGGTGAAGCAAACAGTGCACTCAAGCCCATATGAACTTTTGCAGAGCTCATCGCGCGGGCCTATCAGTAACTTCTGAAAGACGTGTCTTTGAAAAAGTAGTGAGGAAATCAAAGCTGGCATTCTTGCACGACAAAGTAGAACAAGTCTCCAATCTTAAAGAGGCCTACCAAGTCACGCGCTGGCATAAAAGAGAGGCGCACTACCACACCCCTCACCTAGAGGGACCGTCGGGCTTGATATTCCATCCAGCAGAGAAGGCGCAGCTCTTCCAGGAAGCACTTCTTAGCCGTCATCTCAATCAAGCAGAATTTGTTGATGCAATTCCTACAGTGACAAAAAGATCTATTGCATAGCTTCAGCTGACAGAAGTAGGGATCTACAACTCGCCTACACTGTCTCGAAATCTGCTGCTGGGCCTGACAATATTACTGCAACAGTACTTCGGCATGCCTGGCCAATAATCGGATACCGAATAACCTCATTATTCTGCCAATTTGATGAGTTGGAGATACACCCTAGCGCATTTACGAAGGCTAACGTTGTTATAATACCAAAGTCTGGAAACTGTAACCGAACTTTCCCAAAATCATACCGCCCAATCGCTCTTCTATCATGTCTTGGCAAGGGATCGGAGAGACTTGTGGCGCGTCGTCTTTCTCTTCTAACGCTGAGAAATCAGATTCCTTCCCGGGATCAGTGTAGCGCAGTCCCACGGAGATCAGCTACAGATCTCACCACTGCATTGTCTTGCAACATTCAGAACGCCTGGGCCAAAAACATGTAGCCGGAATGGTTATTGTAGTTATCAAAGGTGTATTTGATGGAATTCAAAAAGGCCGCCTGTGTCACTGCATACGGGGTCAAGGATGGCCCTTCAATGTTGTATAATAAATGTCTTCTTTCATGTGCGAGCGAGAGGCATCAATTGCACTGGATGGAACTATATCTCCGGTGTTCAAGATACACTGCGGACTTCATCAAGGGTCCCCAGCTTCGCCTATCTTATTTCTATTGGCAATTGAAGGTATGCTCCATCTCTCTCCAAAGCGTTTCGGCTATGCAGACGACGTTGCATTTATAGCGTCAGCACCAACTCTCGCACGCTGCAGAGAGTTACTTCAGACACAGTTATGTATGACCCTCGCCTGGGGATGTGAGAATGGCATTGCCCTTGAATTTTCGAAAACGGAACTACAATACTTTCACCGAAAGCACGGATCTCCACCAGAATCTATCGTATTTGCGGATGGAGTTGGATCACACCAAGCGCCCACACGCGCTGGCTTGGGGTCATGTTCAATCGTAGCCTCCGATTTAGAGAATAGGTCAGACAAGCATGCCGAAGATCCTTGGTTGTTACTGTCATGAATGCGCTTTTCACATTAGTAGTAAATAGTCATCCACGTATTGTAGCATGCAGGGCCAAGGAAATGGAACTAGATAAGTGATAAATTACATACCCCCAATTGCTACATTCACCTGTAGACCACTCCTAAAGGAGACTAGTTAAGGGGCTATCTGGAAGTATGTGGGATTGGTTAATCATCATGTAAATAATCCATAACATAACATCAACACAAATAAGATACCATTCGCACCCAAATACACATTATTGCCACAACCACCCAAGTACAGTCTAAGCCCCCTGAGTAGTCACAACCATTCAATTGAAGATACCAAGTGTGTACGACCATATACACCACCACCCTTCAATAGTTACAAGCCACATTAAAAGTCTTTCGAGGGTCACCCGAGGAATGAGCCCTCTACTTTTGAGACAAGCTTTCCAAGGCGCAGCTTTCGCGACCTTGCTCTACGGGGCTGACACATGGTATTCTAAAGGATCTCCGAAAGGTCTGGTCCTTCGGATCCAATAATGGATGAACGATGCTCCTCGCGCAGCACTTCATGTATTCCGTGCTACACCAATAGCTGTTCTTCTTCGTGAAACAGGTTGGGGGCCCGCAAAAGCCTGGCTCGAGCGCATACATGATCACCTCGTCCTACGTACTGCGGAAGCAGATCCTAGACACCCTCTTTGAAGACGGTGGAATTCTTCGAGAATGTGCAGGATACGACGAAGGATTTCCCCAGAGCTCTCAGAAGATAACATCCCTCACCCATTGGGAAGTTGGACGCGATGAACGTCTGGAAAAGATAGGCGCTGTTGGCCGAACAGCGGGAGTCGATTCCTTCACTCAATTGCACGCACAACAATCCATGATGGACCTCTTTGTTTTCTCCGACGGCGCTCTGATCGAGAACCAAGCAGGGGCTGGATACTCAATTCGCCGCGGCGCAACCCATGAAATTTCCTGCGGAACCATCTCTTAAGGTGTTTCAGCAGAAGTATAAGAGGCAGAAATATCTGGAGCAACAGAGGGTCTAGCAGTTGCCCTCCACAATCCCATGGCCTTTTACGCAACCAATGTAACTATCTGCCTAGATATCCAAGAAGCGGCTCTTCGACTCCTCTTGTCAACACCTACCGCAACAAGCTCTCGCCAAATTCCAAAATTTCGGCAACTAGCAGCTAGCTGGATGAACAGGACACGGGCATCCTGTACTAGAGCAGGAGCAGTCAGTTTTATATTATGCCCAGGACATTCTGGAATCCCTGGAAATGAATCAGCTGATGTTCTAGCGAAGTCAGCTTGTCTAATGACTGCACCACTCCTACCTCTATCCATAGCACGAGCAAAAAGATAAATTTCTCTATTGTACAACGCTTCCACCACCGTCTACTGGGTTCAGGAAGACTCCACCAGATACAAGGAACTCAGAATTGGCCCTAGTATAGGAATAACGCCAGAACTGAAAGGTTTAAATCGACGTGCACTTGGGGCGTTAATTGCGGCTCGTTTCGGACACGGAAATTTCGCCCAATATCATCGTTGCTTTGCACAATAAGATGCCCTAATGAATTGCTCCTGTGGCGAGGAAAAGAGTCCAGATCACTTCTTCTACTGCAGTATAGGAAGAAACCGTGCCTGTCTTTGCGGTGGACCTCGACACCCCCACTCTGGCATCAGATGGATACTCGGCACGCCTGAAGGTGCCCTCTCCTTCGGAAAATTGGTCGAGCAGACAAAATTCTACGTCGAAGTCCAAAAATCCAACTAGATCCCCCCTGGGAATGAAGGAATTTCATTGTGAACTAATGTTGGATAGAAGGACTCACAATCTCTTCCTTCGTTGCGTTATCTTAATTCATTGTATAGCCTACGAGAGTAAACTCAAACTACTTGTAAATCAGACGGAAAGTTCCTGGTAGAGGGAAATTTGCTACATTAGAATTGGAAAACAGAGTGGTGGACAGCTGGTTGGGCTCTTTTGTAATTTTTTTGTGCTGTAGGGCGCGTTAGAGCGTCGGGCAGTTCTGTAGGGACTAGGCCATCCAGTACATGAAAGTAGTCACGAGCTGTAGACAGACGCGACGTTAAATTAAATCAAAATCAAAATCAAAATCAACGATTGAATTCCAAGGCTACACCACAGTCCCACAGCCTTCTTTAGGAGTTCTAGGAATCTACTTTGATCCCAAGCTGAGCTAGAGAGATCACATCAAGAGTCTACAACTGAAGGCATTGATGCAAGCTCAGGATCTCAGTAGGCTTGTTCAATCAACGTGGGGCGTCACATTTCATAAGTCAAAAATACTATACAGCACATAGGGCTCCTCTATGACCCCAGTCACGTCGTGTACAGTACTCCTTCCCTCTTTTGTTGCTTCAAGGATCATTGATAAATATATTTTTTTTGATTCCTTTTATTGTCCTTTCTAAGTCTATGACTATGTAGGACATGCAGGTCCTCTCTACCTACAGTCCAAGGATACCTGTACCAGTAGTATATACCCTCCTTTGTATTGAAATTTAGACTCTCCAGACCGAACTGCACTCAATGCGGGATAGACGAATACTACTTATCGTTGATCACTACCAGCTTTGGTGAGATCTCGACTTGTGGTGATCTCAGTGGTGGAAATGTTGTTTCATCACGTTATCAGAACAGAGTGGTTCTACCTAAGCGAGGTAGAACATAGGTAGATTATAGTTATTAGTAGATAAACATCTAAAATACGTTTTTTGAACACTTAAAATAAAATAAGTCCTTTAAACAAAAACTACACAGACCTTAACCTTTTGTCTCTGATCCTGAAATCTCCAATATCTTACAACTCCTGTAGTATTGACTTGACGGTCGACACTCACTTCTATCATTCTAGATACCTCCAGAACTCTAATACCTTGCGTCCCATACAGCTCCCCTTCAACAGTACCACTTCTAACATGTCCTCATTCGATCATATACTTCGAGTACCCGTTTGGCCTTCATTATCTCCCCTCCCAAGCCAGCAAAACCATGGACCTTTTCGGCTGTGTGTCGGCCGAGAGAAATCGCAAAAACCACTGGGTGCGGAGCTTTCCAGATACCGACAATAGGACTAAATCCGAAGACATAGTGACACTTTTGAAGCGTTCGAAGAGGTAGACCAGCTGGGCACTGCAGACTTGTGTGTACCTCGGAGAGTTAACTCCCTGCTTTTCTAGTCTCCTTCTAACTCCTTCCCGCAGTGTTGTAACTAAGGCAGTAACATGACTGCAGTAGATAAACAGTTCATATTAGGATAACATGCACTTGCGCCATGAGATATGATTGGCCCACCTTATCACTCACCGACATGAATAGAAATTATCCAACAGATGCCTGACGGGGTTTATTGGCTTAAGGATCTCCGACAACCCTCCTATTTGGGTTAGACAAGGAAGTTTGTTGGAGCTCACACTAGTGTGCGGAAAAGCCCTCTTCCATGTATACAGAGGGACTCCTTGCCACATATAAAATTATAGCCATTTCCTTACAATTAACTATCTGTTGTGATGTAATTGTCTTGGCAGAATGAAGATATAGTTTGGAAAGAGACTGGGTTAATGTTAGCATATGCTGACTAGGCGAAGCTTTATTTCTGGTATAAATATTCAACAATGGATACATTGTAAAGATGTGGATATAGATAGAGAAGAGTAATATATGAAACCACTACAGTTCTCTTATCACTTCCAGACCTCATCAACGGCCCAACATCCGCCCTCACGTGCATCTCAAAATATCATCCTCTAGCTTTTATCCAAAAGACTATCTTTCAAACATCAGTAGACTTCCTCGTACACTAAACAAATTGTTGGAATTTACCACATTTCTTACAATAATTGGCATTCCTTGCAAATATGAACAACTTTCCTACATACTCTATAATACATGCTGTATTCTACATTTTAATGTCTTTTTGCTAATAAGCTATTCTCTCATACATTTGCATGTACGGGGTAGTATGATACTAGATGCAAATGCAGTGAGAAACATAATCATGTTTACTTTGCGACAAATAGGATGGCGTTAATGGTGCGGGGTCAGTACTGCTTTATTCCCCGCACAATGGTTTCGTGGTCAGCTGTGCTGAAGACTTTTTACTGTAATAATTGTCGTTTGCATACCCACTTTAACTCTAGGATTCGCACACATAAATTCGCGTTTTACATGTAACTTAGAACTTTCATGGAAACAATATTCTTTGAGCTTTACTTTCTGCTCGCCTTACTCGGAAATCGCAACACAAATTCAACATAACTCTACCTCATCCTCATACTTGTTATATCATTCTTACAATCTACGGAATTATTCGGATTGGATTCAGACTTCTACCAGGCCTAATGAGTCGTGTGGGGGAGTGCATTACATGTTTAGAACTAAACTAGCAAACAGTAATTTCTGCCTTTATATCTAGGCATATAACGTAACATAATCAGGCTGTAGCCAATGTCACTGGTTGTATCATGGCATAGTTATTCGATATAGCGATAAAAGTGCGACGGCGTCAATGTTATATCGAATATCGTTATAACGAGTCCGCACTTTAATAGAGGAAAATAATCTATCCTGCAATACGGTGGCCGAGCCAGTCTCTCACTGCTCATTCCTTACAATGTATGTATGTATAAATTTCGTATCAGGCAAAAACTCTACACCCAATGGCATGATACGGGTGTGTGATCCCTAAAGACTCACTACTACCTATCCGTCCAGCTTTCTAGTCCGAGTGATTACTTGAAGGAAAAAAATAAGGAAAATTGCCTAGACAGAAAGGGCCCTGCGCCTTGCCCACTTACATATTCAACTGCTAAAGATACTCCAGTCCCTTGAGAATATTTAACCCTCTCAATGTGAGAATTACCCTGTGTATTGTCTCGCTACGGCTATGGACTTATAGAATTCTATTGGAATATAATCGTGTGATTGATGATACTAGAATGATATGAATAATGATTCTGATAATATTTGATTGATTGCTTGGTTGGTAAAGTCTATCTGAACATAAGGATATCGCTATATCATACACAAGTCTCTTGAGCTAGCCTTTGTCCCACATGACTACACCAGTACTACCTGATCATAAACTGAGACTCATTGACTCATTGACCCAGTGACATCTCCCGTGGCCTACTTATCACTAGACCTTAACTTCACAACTATGACACAATGCTAAGTATAAATGATACTCCTTGGCTGCAACTTCCTGACCCAGATGCTTCACCCAAGCATATCTGACTCTGCCTCAAACTCGTCATGCGTGGTTATTTACTGCACCAGCCAAGGTATCTGTCATAGACCTTGTATCTGTCGTAAATAGACATTTACAAGTCATGCTCACGATATTCACAACAAATTTCTCCCATCCCTTTTCTGCCAACATAACCAGACTTCTTGGTCGTAGTGCATGGCTTGATATTCTCCATTGTCTCAGAGCTGTTCGGCACTCTGCAAAGAGCCAAGGACGTCTCTCCTTTCTACAGATGCATCTGCAGCGGATATTTTCATGCCCAAATCTGTCATGGTAGCCCTTGAAGTCCCCATGTTCTGTCCTCGCTGCTGTCAGACGGTTGTACGCACATCTCGGCAATCCAAGCTCGGATGATCGTTTTCACCCCGTTATGAGGTCTAATTCTTCGTACCATCTTGGCCTATTTTGAAGCTACCGGTATTCCACAGCTTCCTCGGCATGCTCTCCGACGAGTTGATTTAACGCTGCAAGGTTTTATTTCTGCTCGCCCCTTAATTCTAAGAGATCTCTCAGGGCTGCCTTGGCCAATTTTTCCGCCTGCTCGTTCTCGGTAATCCGAGAATGTCCCAGTAGCCAGCGGATTTCGACTGATTTCGACTGGCCTGTCTGAATCGTAAATTTGTCAACCACAGACTGAGACGATTTTGTTCGGCCGCTTTAAAGAGCTCGCGCGGCATTGAGCTTATCCAGAAGTACCTTTACTGGGCCTCCGTTTGCCTTCTTTATGGCTTTTTCTCTTTCCATACAATGTTTAGCCCAACATTAACATGCGTATCCTGGACTGTCCACAACGGGACTAGTATGCTTCCATATCATAACAAATATTCCTTTTACTCAGTTTAGGCTGTAGAAATGAGCTTATCATTAAATACACATTTCTCATATTTTAGTGATTCAGTATTCCTATTGATTTATCAACAGCTTCCGATTCACTATTCGCACAACTGTATTCTCCAGTTAGATAATTCCTAGAAGTCAGAGCCACATGAGTTGCGTTTATTCACATGTACCACCCTTCGCAACAAATGAGGCCGACTTGATCGTATTAACCACCAACTTAGGGAGAGCTGAGCATGTTCCGGAAACTCATCGAATTGCATCTCCTGCATGAACAAAAGGAGAAAAGCATGGTGATGATAAGTAGGGCTATAGCCATAGTAACTTATTTGATTCTGGTGAACTTTGTGACAATGATACTAGGACACTATGTCGAGGAATGATTATAACAAATATCGCTAGTCTATTTGGGAGTCCATGCGCAAATGAGCACATCTGATACAATTGTTCTTAGCAAGCCCAAATATTTAGATAATACGAAGCCTATACACCGACACCACTGGAAGCTTAAGAATTCGTTATTGCCGGCTCGAGCCTTTTTTTCATCAAGTCGACACTAGATTAGAATCTTTTGGAGCAGTTTCTATACCCGTACACCTGACAATGTAGATTTAATAAGTTGCATCTTTATTACCATCTCATACTCCAGAAACCGTGTAGCTGGCCATTTTTAGTGTGCATACCCAAGTCATTTATAGATTTATACCCTCCCAATGGTTTTTAGACCATTTCCAACTAAATGGTCCTGATAACCAAGGTATTGTCTGACGACTCATATTCTCTAAGCTACTTAATAGGCTCATATGGAAGTCGTCAGCTAGTATCGACCATGTGTTGTCATCAAAACAAGTTCCTGACTTGCTTACCCACCCAGCACAGCTTGAAACTGCTTCTTTCTTCAATCCTGTGTCGCCTCTGATGAAGCCTTGCGCTTAAGAGATTTTGACACATCTGGATAAATAAGCGGGAATGTCCGTTGAAAAAAGCACACGAGTCTAATTGTTTGTTTTTCCGGTTTTCTTATAAATACTGGAAGATCTGTGTCATTTCTGTCAGGACTTTTGGCTGTGGCTAATTTCCGGCCTATATGGTGCGTCAAGACTATACCGCGAGCTTCTTTCTGATTATTTACTACAATTTCGTAGCGCACATTAAGCCCTTTGAAAAATTAAGCATTACTTCAAGTTTAAAGATATAAATTACTTACATCCATGGTATTCACCGGTTTTTTTCGTCAAAAAGGCTCTCTCCCATGGACCATCAACTCGATTTGATGTGGACGTTATCTCAAAAAATTTAAGCCTTGAACGCGATAGTTCTTTGCGTGCCGATTTCTGAATATCCTCTATTTCCCATGATAATGACCCGCACTGGAGGAAAGGCTTTGTGGTGACTTGTTTCTCCTTCGAGGTTGTGTCTGTTGAGTCGCCGGGGAATTTTTGGCTAATATTAAATTGTTTCGTAGTACGTTCGTAACACAGCACACTTATAAGCTCACATCTATTATTGAACGTGATTTTTCCTGTTGATTTCTTTCCTTTATCTAGGAGCAAACTTAGTGAATCAGAGCAATTGAGAAGGTTTGGGTTAATGAGAGGGAAAGGATTTTTAATAGTTACAATTGGGATGATTTTCTAGAACTATGGGAAGAGCCCATTCGTATATCAAATTCTCATCTTCTTCGGCTTCAATAAAAACAAGAGGTCGCCTAGCAGTATCTCTTACTATCAAAAATCCTCTACAAGCGGCTCGTAAACTCTCTTCGACTGTTTTCTCAAGTATTATTTTTTTGTTACAGTGGTATCCAGGTTCGGTTGATAAATTCATTCTACGTTGCAGCAATGACGCATGGGCTGAGATTTCAAGCACAAGAAACCCGACCATTAGCCAGAGAGATAGGCCTCTGGAGACTTGATGTAAAGATTTCATGATCATTGGTTGTCAAGTTGATGCCTTGCAGTGGGAAATGTGGTAGTATATAATGAATCAAGTAAAGAATTCTATTCGTGTGGAGCACTAAATCATCATCCATTGACTAATTCCTTCTTGTCGTCCGTTGGTAAAATACTACTTCAATTTCAAGATTCCGGCAGGACGGCGGGCTCGGCACCCATGGATTACGGAAATTTAGCTTTGGATATGCCATGTTGAATGAGACTCGCGGGCCAAGCTCAGGGCGGGTTAAGGTTAAGCAAGTAATTTCGAGGCGAGTGGCCCTAGGCATAATTAATTGCGATTCAGTCTAATCTTCTAGCTGTGATTTAGGTTATGTCGATTTTCAGCATTCGTGATACAGAGACCTCCTGGGCGGCATTGAAATAGGGCTTAATCTAATTATCATATGTAATGTGCAGAGTTAGAGTGACATGAACGAATGACTTAGAAGAATGGGAAGGATGAAACTGCACCCAGATCAATGAATGAATGAATATTTATTCGATACTGGCATAAGCCCTGCACTCAGTGGGCCTGACACGGAGAAAACTAGGGTGACTTTTCTTATCACTCGTCAGTGGTGTCCCCGACGAGCCTCCAGCTCCCAGATTAGATGGTGCAATGGTACATTATCCTGGCCAGTTTTTCAAATAAGGTCTGGATAGCTAGAACACATATCCCACCCGAGACAGGAGACTGCTGGTTCAAATCCGGCAAAACAAAACTACATTTCTCGCGGCGCTAGTATGCATAGATAATCGAGGCGTACTTGTATAATCAAAGGTTTTAAATTTCCCTTTGGTGGGTACTTGCGGAGGAGGGTCGACTTTTTTTTTTGCATCAGATTTTAATTGCGTATGCAGCTTTCTAGCTATGACACAACATCAAAGAAAAGTACATAATAGATGACTCAATTTAAAGGAAGCAAACTCATACCTCGAATTTCATTTGCAACTACCACTGCGAAGTTATGGCTGCTTCTTCACTACCTCAAATCAACCCTCATCCGTGAATACTCACCCAGGGAAACGTCTCAAAAGCCCCAAGTTATCCGGACTAGTCTCCGACATCCACTGAATTTTCTCCGCGCGAAATGTAGTCTGAGTATCTCCTTCCCAAGTGGAGTAGATACCCAGGCTACTCAAACCATACCGGAAAACACCACCAGGAGGTGAAACATGGTGTCTTCCATCGTTGTCTTGTTTTTAAAGTGACAGTTGCACGCTCGAATTCAAAGTATTTGACACTGAATACTCTTTGATTTGTAAATCTACTTGCCAAAATTCCAAATTTCACATCCTTCGAAGTTATAATCATATTCAGCATCATCTTGTGAGCTTGTCCTGATATCTCTCACTTCCATCCCAAAGAACTGTTTCTCAGGTTTGTGCGCCATGCTTTGTTTCTTCCGTCGGGTGTATATAAATCGGCAGGGTCGTGTATTTGGTTGCCAGCTGAGGCCAGAGAAAGTCGACAAGGTGTGATCATTGAAATGAGGATGTACTTGGTCGTGCTTGTAAACTTAATGAGACTTCGGTAGGACTCGAACTCGTTGGGAGCGAAAATTTGACATGGCGGAGAATATTGAATCATTGCCTCGAGGGCCAACTTGTCCGAATTGCAAAATTCGGCTCAACTTGGCTCTGGGAGAACATTTCACTCCCAGGTTCTTACAGGACGCCGCGTACAAGTGTTCAATCTTTGCCCTCTGAAGTCCATGTTAGTCCGGTTATTCAGGTGGAAGGTAGTTTATGAACTTCATGGTAATCAATGATCCAACTCCAGTAGTGCTCAAATTCCCACACGAGTGTGAGGTTGCCGATTATCTACTACCATAAATCACAAGCAAACAAATGTTGATAGAATAGATGGAAACTTTCAAGGGCCTACAAGATATCAATTGAAGCTAATGAAATAAAACCGAATTATTATTATCAACAGCCAAATTTAAAAGCTATCATTTTGGACATTATTTTGGTAAGCCATGGAGCTTACACTGGAAACGGTTTATTTTGTAGGCATGTAGTTGAACCCTTCACCTACTGGATACGATATAGGTTACAATTAGGACTTCATTTACGAAGAAACAGCGGGGCGAAGAGTAATGTGAAGAATTCTGGATGGACTCTCTAAGGAAGAAATATATCTTCTTTTTGCCCAACATTCTATTTCTTCGACGCACCTGGAGCACTTTTAATGTTTGAAATTATTCAAGCGATAAGGTAAGCTCTGAGATTTGAGATACACAGCCTCCTTCAACTCTACACCAACATGGGACTCGGGACCGCAGTTTAGAACTCTATGTAGATCAATTAAGGAGGCTAATTTAAATAAATATTTCAAGGGTTTAAATCTCAACGTTCTAGTAATGTGAATGAATGAATCAAATAGACCCTTGTTGGTTACAAATTCTCTTCCAGATTAGTCACATGGAATTCATGAATCTTAGATGCTGAGGCTTAAAAAAAGATGAGGAACATGAGTTGAAAAGATCACAGATTGACTACAAAGTTTTTTCTAGTTCTTGAACCTGGAGGACGGTGATTATTTAAAGCGCGCAGGCTGTGTGTAATAAGAAGTGCTGTAAACCTTTTCATGCCTATTCTAATGAGAATAAGATATTTTTTTGAAATTGGGACGTTTTATATTTTCATAGCATGAATTGTTTTTCAGTGTTTCCATCGCCCATACTCTTGCTGGTACTATTCCCACTCTGTATAGCACCTAATATACCGTCTATATATTCAGCGCCGCTCCACTTCTGATGCATTAAAACATCGCAGCCAGAATCTTTCTCTCGTTGTTGTACAAGCTCTACATACGCTTTCATCCCATCTTCTCGGAATCTCTGACTTAGCTCATGTGTTATCGTAGCTGTACTATGAAGGCCAGCAAGAGAAATGAGTTGCAGCACAAATCCATGCCGAGCTATGTCCCATATAAACGACTTCAAAGTCTCGTTAGTAAAACCATGTCCCATCCAATTAAAAGATGGAGATAAATTGTAAACTAAGGGCTTTCGCGGATAATGGGATCTGATTTCACCGGAAATCTGAGCCGCAATCCTGATAGATGGATTGCCAGTCTCCACCCAGAGAAGGTCGGCATACGATGCATATTCTATGGCTCTTTTTGTGGCTGCTTCTATTCCGGCACGGTAATGATAAAACCCTTCCTTTGTTCGTGGTATATTAATATCAAAGTAAATCTTCTTGCCCGAAAGTTTCTCAGCTAATAGTCTGCGCTTTCGAATCGACATATTTCTTTCTTTTGAAACTATATTTTCATATTCCGAAGCCAATCCAGATGTTGAGTCCAATTGCTGAATCACAGCTTCATCACAGCTCATAAGATTAACCTTTTTCATCCATTCCACTTCATATCTGTTAATTTCTGATGCTGATGCGCCGCTTCTCTCCATAGTCTGCAGTGTTTCAGCCAAGGGAGCTAGATTTTCATCCATAACTCCCAAAATAAACTCATGATCTCTAACATCAATGTCATTACTAAGAAGCCTCCCACTTTCTGAATCCGTTCGAGCAATCAATATATTTTCGGTTCCCATCAAATCCCACTGAAATCTTGCGGCAAGAAGACGGTTAATGTGTTCCCCTATAGGTACTAGGACTTTACCTGCCAAGTGACCGCATTTTTTGCCGCCATGAAGCTGGTCTTCAAAATGGACTCCTGCAGCGCCGTTCTCGGCAAATAACTTGGCAAGCTTCATAACTGCTGATAATCCACCGTGTCCTGTGTCGCCATCAGCAATTATGGGCCGTAGGTAATCAGTATATGGTATGTTTGCTCGTTGCTCAGATGACATGGCTCTTCGCATATTCCATTGCTTGCGATCGTGCATAGATTGTGCTTTTGCCATTCTTTGTACTTGATTTGGAACGGTATTATATGGGTAATCGCCAAAATCTGGAGAGACTTCATTCGTAGTGGTGAGAGTTGAGGAACATGCCCAGCCAGAGATATAAAGAGCTTCTTGATTTGGTGCTTGTTGGGTCATTTGGACCGGGTCAATGACACCCACTAAGATATTTGAGTCCAATCTTTTATGGAGTATCAAGCGATCTTACTCGTGTGAATTGGCTCGCCAGTTGCCTCTCTCTTTTTGATCAAATCAAAGAGCTTCCGCGCCATCACAGAGCTTGCAAATGGCTGCGTTAAACTTCCTCTTTTGGTAGCAATATCGGCTGCCGTGTATGATCTCTTGATCCCTTCATATCTCGGACTCGCCCACCAGGCTTCAATCGCCTGGATTTGCTGCTGGTATAGCCTATCTTCAGCTGAGCCTGCCTTCTCAGATTCAGGTAGAAGCTGAAAAGTTTCGGAGTCAGTGTGATTGATTATAGGAGAGCGATATTTTGATCCAATTGTCGAAAAGTTCTGAGCTTTACATAAAAGAGGAGTCATTCTATCAAGTGTCTGCCTGGGATTTGTAGGGAATGCATGCCGAAACATTTTGAGTGGCGTTATTTATCTCAGCGTTGTTTTTGTTTTGGGTTGATGTTATCGTTTTTTCGCTCAAGTTCTTTGGCCGCTATGATGTTATTCAAACAGTGCAGGCAACACTATAAACATCGCCGTGGTTGGATGGTACAGTGGTACATTATCTTGGCCAGTTTTTCAAGTAAGGTCTGGATAGCTAGGACACATATCCCACCCGAGACAGGAGACCGCTGGTTCAAATCTGGCAAAACAAAACTACATTTCTCGCGGCGCTAGTATCCATGGATGACGAAGGCATGCTTGGATAATCAAAGGGTTTAAATTTCCCTTTGGTGGGTACTTACGAAGGAGGGTCGACTGTTTGTGTAAGCGAACATACCTCATAGTGGTATTTGTAAATGAAATCCAGAGTATGAGTGTTTCTCATGTCAACAGAGTCATACTACATGTATACATAGTACCGGTCATGTGTCACAGCTAAATAGCTGACTACATATTAAATGATTTAAAAAAAAGATGTTATTGTAGTTCAATCGTCGGACACTAACCTACTGTGGAATTGAGGTATTTTAATACGATTTCATCAAATAACCTTCGTGAGACTAGGTCAAGAGTTGAAGACCCGCCAGAGCTATTGATCTGATTGAGGTAGTAACATGACAGGAACAGTAAACTGTTTACATTTAAATTATTTGCATAAGTGCCATGATACATGAGAGTAGCCCTTTTCCACTCTAGTTTTTTAAACAAATTATTTTTACTTTTCTTTTTTAATCTAAATCTATATAGGGCCTATGAATCCTCTCTAGATATAGGCCAAGGGAATCTATCTGGTGATATTTCTCTTCTTATGCCTCCCATACAGCTCCTTTCAAACAGTACCGCCCCTCACAAGTCCTTATTTGATCATGCACTTAGAGGTGCCCTTTGCCCTTCATTACCTCCCGTCTCCAGATAACAAAACGTATTTCATTCGAGAGGGCGTAGGAGCCGGGAAAAATCGCAAAAACCACTGGGTGCGGGGCTCTTCTAATATCGACGTCACGGTTAAGCCCGAAGACATTGCGACCATTCTGAAGCGTTCGAAGTGGCCGGCCAGATGGATGCAGTAGACCTATGTACAGCTAAGGGCTTCTCTACCTTCCCAGCTTTACCTTATCTGATTCGTGTCGTAAGAAAACGGAACCTGTTAATTGAATTGAATTGAATTGAATTGAATTATATTTTTGTCCCTACTGAGTCTACGACTATGAAGGACTGCTAAAAGTAGACAAATTGCTACCAGAATTTACTAGTTTTTATATATGTTTGATTTCAATATTTTCCAATTGATATTGAGGGTCTTGCCCTAAGGAACCTGTTAATAGCTCATTAGAAGAGTTGAAGTCTAAAGCTATTGTCGTTGATTTGCCTTGTTTAAATTTAAAGTGTCGTTATAAATGTCTGCTTTTCGAGTAACTCGTGCATTTGAGTTTGCACAGGACTTGTATATTCGGAAATAATGACATGAATGACGATTTTGTAGAGAAGTCAAATTTTGCTTTTACTTTATTCTTGTACCCTTTCGATTGCCCGCCGGTGTACGACATGTGTTGAGATAAATCCAGGAATCATTTGAATATCGTTGTAGCATTTCGTGCCGCAGTATTCTTCCTATTTGCCAATGCCATTTTCGTTGTGTTGAGCGTTTTAGGGGATATCAGAGTCGTGTCATTGTGGGAGGAGATAACTCAGCTCAAAGTTCAAAAATTGCAACTCAATCTTGACTCTGTAGACTCTGCCATAAAAGCTGAAGGTTTATAGATGACAACACTGATGCATATATAAATTTTGTCCCCCGAGGATCGATTGGGATGGTTATGCAAATTTACTTCAGAGAGGTATCTTTAAATGAGATCTGTAGTTTCAAAACTTCAGAACTTCAAAAAAGTCTCCCATCACATTTTGAAAGTTATCATCATACATCATGGCTAGAAAGCTGCATTAAAGGTAAATGGACAAATAATATATAATTTTGACCCGCGATTCATTTGTAGTTCACTTTTCACATGCACCAAGAGACTAAATGGGGGGACTATTCTCAACACCTGTCAGTGGTGTCCCCTACGAACCTCCAGCTCTCACTGTAGAGTTTGCAGGGCAGAGATTGAGTAACACCTTTTCAACTTTGAGCTGAGTTATCTCCCCCTCCATCAAAGATACGCTTCCGATAACACATAAGACGACCATGACGACGACAATGATGCTAGGAATGAAGAAAGAAAATGCGGTACCAAACGCTATAACGGTAGTCAGAGAAGCCCTAGTTATATTACAATATGTGCTACCCACCGGCGGGCAAACAAAAAGCCCACGAAAGCAAAGTTAAAGATCGTTCCTCCCTTAAGAAAAGCAGATTTCGTCTCATCGAAAATATCGTCCCTTCTAATCTTTACATCCGAATCTACTATCCAGGAGGTCGTCCGAAATACATGAGTTACCCGACGACCCCACGTCCGTAATGACTTTTGGATGCTAGGCTAGGCTTCTTCACGACAGTCATTCTCGACCAAGACTTTTCTGACATCCTTTCACGATCTTCGGTTTGTCCTGCGGCATGAATCAGGAAAAGAGGAAGGAGGAGGCTAGGAAGGTTGAGAGACGCTCTTAGGTATACACAGGTCTGCTGCGCGGAGGGCAAGACTGACACCTGTACCCGGTGCCCTCTACGAACCTGGGAGTGAAATATTCTCCCAGAGCCAAGTTCAGTCAAATTTCGCAATACCGGACAAGTTGGCCCACGAGGCAATAATTCAAAATTCTCCGCCATGTCAAATTTTCACACCCAGCGAGTTCGATTCCTATCCAAGTCTCACCAAGTTTACAAGTACGACTTAGTACATCCTCGTTCCAATGACCACACCTCTCATCGACTATTCTCTGGCCTCAGCTATCCGCCAAATACAGGCCTACGTGTTGTGCTGGCTCGATTGAGTTGTTAGGAGACAGGGGAAAGGAGGATGGGCTGTTGTATTACGAAAAGAGGAAAAATAAAGGCTGGTGCATAGACGCTGTTCATGTACTCTACAATCTCTTCACCTGCCAAGTTTAGTGAATAAATCTATCCAAAATAATATGATACTACACATCATCCATTAAATGATATTATCAATCGTCGGGATGCACATCTAGCATCACTTTCATAGATCACCACTGTCAGTAAGAGTTCACATTTGATACCTACTGACACCCATTTGGCCACAGTGATACGCACTCAGTGTCCATCGTGCCATCACCCAGCGTGAGCGCGCCATCTCCGCGACTCACCATTGCACATGAGCCCGTGCCACTCCACCGATAGACAGCAGAGTCATATACATGCTATACACCTCTCAGCTCATTACCACAACACTACGCCGATATTTATACCCGACGGAGGAAACAAAACGTGGCGCTCAAATCTGGGAGACAGTTCTTTGGGACGGATGTGAGAGGGATCAGGAAAAGATGACATAGAGGATGGATAAAATCTCAACGGGCGTGTAATTTTGAATTTCGGCAAGGAGTTTTACGAATTGATCTTTGTGCACGCCAAGACTTCGCATGCGAGAGTGCAGCGAAGACTATAAAAACATGCAAACGATGGAAGGTGCCGTGGTCCGCCTCCTGGTGGTGTTCTCTAGTATAGTTTGAGTAGCCTGGGCACCTACTCCACTTGGGAAGGAGACGCCTAAGACCACATTTCGCGCGGAGAAAGTTCGGTGGATGATAAAGGCATGTCTGGATAACCCAGGGTTTTTGATAAGTTTCCCTTGGTGGATATTCACGGATGAGGATTGACTTGGGGTGAAGAAAGAGCCGCCATTACTTCGTAGTAGTACCTGCAAATAAAATCCGAGACATGAGTGCTCTTATTGTAAATTGAGTCATCTATTCTGTACATTTTCTCCGATATTGTTTGTTTTCTATTTTTAAGTCCTAGGATATACCCTTTTTCCCCTGAGGGTCAAAGACAGTGGTTTACAGCTAAGATCATATCTATGACATGCCCAACTTGTTCCCACCACGTGAACCGCTACTCAAATTGTAGCTAGTTAAATTACATGCAGCCATATACAAAATAGAAATCACAACATAACTCCAGGCTTCAAAACTTTGAGCTCCAACTTAATATCAGCACTTGTGGTTGGGAAGCAAAACTTCTCGCCTTGTTCCCCCTCCGATCGAGTCGTGTTACATGACTAATTTATATGGACCTCGCTGAGAGCAGAGGTCCAGCCTGCAGCTGATCACCCATAACATCGGGTTTTCTGTGCAAAATTTTTGAATGCTTCGAGGCACTTGGGGCCTAGAAGTTCATGTATAAAGTCGTTGTGGGACTTAAGACCTCGTATTCGACGTGTTTCGTGAGAGTGGAGCCGACGGTGGATAAAGTGGGTTGGGCTAGTCTCTTTCCCACACGCGCACTCACTAGGTGCGTCTGGATTGTTGAATCGGCGATGATAAGCCGCGAAATTGCCGTGGCCCGTACGGGCCGCGATTAGTTCACGTAGAAGATACCTTGATAGGGCTAGTTCTGGGGCTTGCGCCGTTTCATGAGCAGATCTAGCTTTCGATACCGAACAGGGCACGCTTTATCCCACCAATCGTTGAGCAAAGCCTGTAGCCGGTTATACATGAGACGGCGAAGGTATGCCAACGAAATGGTTTCTGGTTGGTTGTCCGGACTGGGCAGCATTCGTAAGCCGAGGCGCGCAGTTGCGTCTGCTTCTTCGTTCCCTTGTATTCCAGAGTGACCGGGGATCCACTTAATCGTCACAGCAGCTGACGCTGAGAGTATGCGAAACTGATGTACCTCTTCGAGGCTGGTTGAAGAGATGCCCGTCTCAAGTGCTTTTATAGCGTGTTGACTATCCAGAAAAACATTCACTCGCTGAATCGTCTCCCCCAGCTGCTGTTGCGCTTCTTTAAGTCTCAACGCCGCCTCAAGAGCCTTCAGCGCCCCTGTGATTTCTGCGTCCAAGACCTCTCCTCCGTGTCGGATACCATTCTCCTTGAGAAGAGTTTTACCATATCTCTTCACAACAAAACCCCAAGCTGAACGTCCGTTTCCCTCCGAAGAGCCGTCTGAGTAGGCGCAAATTTCCGATGCGGGCACGTTGTCTATCCAAAGTTTGCTTGCTTCTTTTCCTTCTGACTTGGTCATGGATCTAGCAGAGTAGAATGGTGGCGGCAGAGGCATCGAAGCTTCTGCATCCGGAAGTTGTCGATAGGCTCGCTGTGCACGAGTCCTTTGTCTATCTACATGTTCAAATCGTCGAGGTTTTTTCTTGTACTTTCGAGTCCCAACGTTTGGGCACATCGCAGCACGAGATCTCAGCGGGTGCTGATCATCGAGGGTTTTCATTCGGGCTGAAAATCGTAGTCGGTTTCCCTCTAGAATAATATTTGCGGGAGGGATTCCTCCTTCCCTGTGCAGGACCACATTCGGAGTAGTCCGAAGAACCGGAAGTGCAGATCGGAGACCCATAATGTTGGCCTTATCGATCATAGTGCAAAGTCTCGCGGTAGCTGGCGTTGCTATTCCTGCTCTTGTTGGGCGTTTGAGGCCGGGCCACCAGACTTCCGCTCCAAAAGTCGCGATTGAAACAATACAACTATTTACTGCTCGTACCAGCGCCCTGGTGCGGCCCCTCGAAAAGTAGAATTGAAGCGTCGCATAAGATGTGCGACTTTCATTGCTTTTCCAGACCACGTCATCACATGATGTTTGAAGTTAAGCCGCGGATCGAGGTAAACTCCAAGCCAGCGAACTTGTTCAGCTGGTTCTATGAGAGTGCCGTTGACGTGGATGCCAACAGCTGCCTCGCGATGCCGTGGTGGAAATTGTACTACCTCTGACTTTTCTGTGTCGAATTGGACAGCATTTTTCTGAGCCCACTCCAGCAGGTGGTCGACTTCTTTCTGGGCAACTGCAGCAGACTCAGCAGTGGTGCGGCCAAATCCAAGAATGCCGATGTCGTCAGCGTAGCTAAACCTTAGATTAGGAGTACCACTCTGCATTGGCTCTGCCATGTACAGAAGAAAGAGAAGAGGCGAGATCGGCGAGCCCTGTGGGACCCCGCAAACTAGCTGTCGCTTTGTCGTGACTCCTTCCGAGTGTCGGACTTGGACCATTCGTTGTGCAAGAACGAAGTTGTCCACTTTAGAACTGAGTCTGGCCATCCTTGTTCTTGCATTCTTCTCACTAGACGGTTATGAAGAACTGCATCGAACGCACCTTGTACATCTAAGGTGACGAAAGTGGCCGCCCACCCTTGTGTGCGCGCCTCCTCGACATCGTGTACTACACAGGAGACTAGGTCTGTTGCTGAGCGCCTCGAGAGTGCGCCGAATTGTTGCCGACCAACTACATCACAAATCACTGCTAAATGCGCCATCCGTTTTGCCAGAAGTCTTTCAAGTCCTTTACCAAGGCAAGAAAGAAGGGCAATTGGTCTCCATCCTTTGACAGTTGTTGGGTCCCTTTTAGGCTTCTGTACAAGTACTACTTCGGCCAATTTGAAACAAGTCGGATGCGTACCGAGCTGTATGCAAGCTCTGAAGAGCTTGACTATACAGGGTCCAATTGTCTTCCAGCAGGCCACTAGCAGCTGTACGGAGACTCCGTCTGCTCCCGGAGCCGTGTTTCCACAGCCGATGGTACAAGCTCGGACTTCTTCCTCGGATATGTCATCCTTCCATGGTATACGGTTGTTACTCGTGGCGATGCAAGGCGGTAGGTCGTCCGATGTTTGGTGTCTTGCCAGGAGACAGTCACGGAGAACTGTGGCTCGCTCTAGTGGATCAGAGATGAGAGCTCCGTTGTAATTGAGGGGTGGTGGGATGTTTGTCTGTCTAGGCCCAGCCATTCTCATCAGCTTATAAACATCGTTCGGCGTGTTCATTCTTTCCACCTGCTGTGCTTGATGTTCTTTTTTGGCAGCTCTAATGACTGATCGGAGCTTTTTAGCATACACTGCACGTTGGAGGGGTGATTCTGCCGCTCGATATTCAGCCCGTGCTTCTTTGCACGCCGGGGTCCACCACGGGGCTGATTTACCGCCGTTTGCTCTGGGCCGAGTTCCTGTTGCATTGATGGCAGTCTTAAGCTTTAAGCAAAGTTCCTGGGCATAGTCTTCGACCTTTTCGATTGTATCTAAAACTGGTGGTAGACGGACCAACTTAGTAACAACTCGTGCAAAGTCAGGTAGTCTTTCCTTCGTCACTCGAATCTTGCCCAAGTTGGGTCTCAAAGTTGCGGACTGGACCGGGATTATTCCTCGGATAGGAAGGTGGTCGCTGGTGACACATTCATCATGGTCAACCCATGCACGGCTGCCATTGATGTTGGTCCAGACAAGATCCAAGGTATTTCCAGCTTGATGCGTGGGTTCTCCAACAATAAGGCAGGTTAGATTGTGATCTTCTGCCCATTTTTCAATCATTTCACCTTGCCCGTAGGGGCTAGTGACTCCTGGTTGCCAGGCACAGTATACTGAATTGAAATCACCCGCAGCGACTGAGTTCGGCGGCGGGGTCCAATTGATAAGTGGCTGTACGGCTGATGTGTCTCTGGGTGCCTTGTACACATTGAGGAAAGTGACTCCATTAACAAGCACCCAGCAATAGTCGCCCGTCAGCTTAGCACAGGGGAAGAGTTGCCTCGCTGATATCGTCCTATCATCCTTCCGGGTGTAGGTCACAGCCCTTGGCCTGACCTTTTCGCCACCATGAGGTAAATGGCAAATGTATCCAGGATGCGACATTGTCTCTTCTTTCCACCGAGGTTCTTGAATTAAGACGACGTCGATATTCAGCTCGAATGCTCGGGCAAGTGCAATATTCTGTGTCGGACCTCCTCTACCTACGTTTATTGATATGAAACTTAGAGTAGGAGGGAGGCGGAAAGGGGCCCGTGTGGCGCCCTTTATGAGTGATTTTTCGGGACGACCACCTCTGTGACCTCAGTCACGTTTGGTGTCTCATCCGTCATTAGAACCTCATAGCTATTATTGGAGATGTAGTTCGGCGTAGCTGTTTTGGCCATCTCAGTGGCGGCTTTGATGTCGGCCTCTGCTCGTCGAACGGCGGTTTTCGCCCGGATCACAGCGGCATATTCGCATTGGCTAGCGTACCTGATCTTTTCGAGGGTTTCCCTAGAGGCCATTCCGGACTTATTAGGGCGGGCCAGACAGTTTCGGCTGTCTGATCTGTGAGGACCCCCGCAATTGCGGCACTTGGTGTGTCCTTGGCATTCCGAAGTGGAGTGCATCGTTGAGGTGCAGTTCCAGCACACTGGGGCGCGCGAGCAACTCTGGGTCCCGTGGTATAAGAGACATCGCTTGCATTGGCTCACAGTTTGGCGTGGCTGATGGCGAACAGCGATTCCTGAGTCGTCAAATAGTCGGAAGCCTGGTCTAGGTACGGACGCTCTTTCAAAATGAGCTACCCATGTCTGGTATGGGGCTCCGACTCTCCCTTTTACATGAGGGCGAACCCTTACCGGAACCTTTGAAGTGACCCTGGCGATTTCGTCGGCCACCATCTCGTCGGTGACAACTACTTTACCTAGGAGTGTGTGAATTGCGACGGGAATTGTCGCAATACGAAGGGCCACTAAATCTGAGGCCTTCTCCAGGATTGCGTCTACCTGGACGAAAGACTCAGCAGAGTCCAGAAGGAGCTGTCGTACCTCCAGGTTTTTAGCTCGGAGTGCGAAGCCAGTCGGAACACGGTAGACATGTTCAAAATTCTGCGGGGTAGCTCGAGTAATTTTGCTGTCGCATCTCGGACACCAGCCGGCGAGAGTGCGCGCCAAGCATGTTCTTTTCCGAGTCGAAGAAACAAACGGTCATCTTTGGGGCCAGTTTTCTTAGCTTTTGCCGGAGGTTTCGTTGGTGTCGGGAGTTTGTTATGGACCCGCACATCTTTCACAGCTGCTGCTGGCGTGTGGAGGCCAGTTCGGGTAACTGTTGCCCAGGTAGGTTTGACCTGGGTCGCTTTTTGTAGCAGCTCTGGCTGCTTTTCAATCGTTTGTTCCACGATCTTTCCGCCATGATTCTGGCAGTTTGGTCGTGGGGGAGGTTGGGAAGGACTGTTCCTAGTCCCGACATCATGAATTGAGCTATTGCAGCTCGGAGGTAGACTTTCATGGAGTCTATAAATTGAACGCTTGACCCTTTGGATAGAGGTGAGAGCGCATTCTCCACACCATTGATAGCAGCGGTGCATATTGTGAGATTAGTTGCGGTCTGGGCCGCTAGCTGTTCTTCGGCTTCAAGTATTGCTCGAAGCTCGGGAGGGTAAGTCGCAGTGTTCTTGGAGTTGATATTGCTGCAAGAAGTTTTATTATTACCATTTTCCCTCGGAATGGTATTCTGAGTGGCTGCAGTTGACGTGGCTTCGTCGGCATTTTTGTAGTTGGCATTAGCTGTCCGATTAATGGCCGGCACAGCAATCTTCCTCGTGTCTGTAATAACGGGGGCCTCTGGGACCTGACCGTCTTCGGGTTCACTGATATTCCATCGTGAGCTCTCAAGCCCCTCCATGATATATCGGTCGATAACCGCATCACCCATTTCAACATCGGGGTTTGTAGAGTTGGAATCTTCTTCAAAGACTCTTATCCTTTCGGTCATTTCCGACTCCATTTTTCGCTCGTCTATCGAGCTCAATGGTATGTTATTTTTTGCCAAGCGCTTTTTCAGCCTGGTATTCGCTCTATCAATTGTTCTTTGATGGCGAATAGGTCGCGATGATTTGGCAGGCCCCGGAGACATATTGGAGATCCGGGGTCTTGCTACTGTGAGAATTCGAATAAGTGTAATTGTATGCGAGTCGGAGGGGGACGGTAATGGTATTGGGGGATCAAATTGATTCTCTCACGAATATTCAGGAATTTTAACTCCGATATTGTGTCATAGCTAGTTAGCTGCATACGCAATTAAAATCTGATGCAAAAAAAAAATACGTACTCATTGTAGCAATATAATATCTAATTCTACCCTGTTAACACACCTGATCATCATGATTAAACCAATATATCTGTGTAGATCGTTCTTTCGCTTCTGGACTGGGTTCAGACTTACCCATGCACAAGTCTGCTTAAATAAATAATAACCTACACTAATCTAAAACTACCCACAAGCCTGATAATGGCCCAATGAATAGTTGGAATAGTAGCCTACAATCTAGCAGAATTAAGTTAGAAATTGATGAAAATGACCTAATCCGAACAGCCACGCTTTGTTTCCTTCGTCGGGTATAAATTTCGGCGCGGTGTTGTATTTGGTGGTCAGCTGAGGTCGGAGAAAGTCGACGAGGTGTAGTCATTGGAATAAGAATGTTCATGGTCATGCTTTTAACCTTTATGAGGATTTTTTGGGGACTGACGTCGTTGGAAGTGAAAGATTGAAGTGGTGGAGTATCCCGAATCATCGCCTCTTGGGACAACTTGTTTATCATTCCGAAATTTAGCAGGAGTTGTCTCTGGGAAATTATTTCACTCTCAGGTTCATGGGACACCGCGTATAGGTGTTCGGTCTTCGTCCTCCTAAAACACAATTGGTTGTGTCGCTGCGAAAGTTTTTACTAATAAACCTGATCAGTTTCCTTTGTAATATGGCCATTTAGTAATGGTCACTCATAGCATACTAGCCCATGACCAGATGAAATTGATGGGTGCCTGAAAATTAATTCTGTCAGGCATTCATTTATGTTAAGGCTACCACGTCCGAATGTTGGGACGACTGCCAACTCGCTGAAGATGATTCTTCACACACGTATCTCTCTTCGGATTTTTGGCTAGGCCTTTTCCATGTCAACCCAACATTTACATCAAAAAATCAATTGCATGACAAAAATACTCCTCTTTCGCCCCGCTGGCCACGATGGAGTTCATGACGGCCCTCCACTCGACATTCGATGATAGTAAGCCATCTCTCTTCGAACTATTATCCGAAGCGCAACTAGCGTCGCTTCTCCCTCCATCTCTTAGATATCTACTTGCTGTTGCAACAAATCGATATCCACGCCACCTTCTGCGTCTTCTCAACTCTTTTGATGAGGTTTACGCAGTCCTCATGCTCTTGGTTGAGCGTTACTATCTCAAGAGATATGGTGGTGGGTTTACAGAAAACTTCTACGGTCTGAAGCGTGAAAAGGCGCTCGCTTTGGGCGAAATCAGCCGGGCAAATATAGCAGTGCCCTCCCAAGTTCGTGAGGCGCTTGCATTAACCAACGCAGATGTATGGAAGAACTTGGCTATAATGGTTGGACTACCATACCTTAAGAGAAAACTTGATTGGAGCTATGATGTCAACGCGCCGCGAGCTCTTTTGGGAGCAAGCTACACGCGCATGCCAACGAACCCGACCATGAAGCAGAGATTTTTACATTACTACCGATGGTTTCTTCGAAATATATATCCCAGTGTGAATGCAGCTTACTACTTTTCTATACTAGCATTCAATCTTGCGTACTTATTTGAAAATAGTAAATATCACTCGCCTTTCTTGTGGTTGATCGGAACAAGGATGAGGAGACTATCAGAGGCAGATTTTCGAGCTATTGCCGCACTTGATGAACCGAAGAAAAAGATAAACGGAAGCTTACTAGATCCGGAACTGCTTGGAGATCGAGTATTGGGGAGCTTAAAGATCCTACTTCCGACTAGCATATTTGCATTGAAGTTTTTGGAGTGGTGGCATGCATCTGACTTTGCACGTCAGCTATCTCGTAAAGCTACAGAAGGCATTGTGCTTCCACCTCCTGTGCAACCAGACCCAGTCGTTCGATTAAAGACAACTGATCACATCGCTTCAAATAAATCTGTGGTTAGTCAGGCTGAGGCTCCAAATGAATGCGATGTTTCAGTGTCACAACCAAAGGTTCCGATCGCCAGGAAATCTTTGCTACCTATATTCACTGTCACATCAATACCAGATTCTGAACTATGTCCCATATGCCAGCAAGAAATAAAGACGGCGACAGCATGCCAAACTGGGTGGGTATTTTGTTATAGCTGTATTCATCGCTGGCTAGAAGGTAATCATGAAAAGCAAGTAGAGTTTATGAAAGGGAAAGAAGGAACTTGGGAGAGTGGAATAGGGAGATGTGCAGTCAGCGGGAGGCGAGTACTTGGTGGGACTGAAGGTTTACGACGAGTGATGGTCTAATGAATTTGAAAATGACCCATGCTATAGGTTGATGATCATGCACGGCAGGTCTATCTATACTAGTATCCTACAATCATAAGGGGGACAGGAATTAGCGACTTGTCAGTGTGTATCTTGTAAATGAGAGCCGGGCGGATGGTGCGAAATATACCCTGTATTTATATTGCTGCTAAGTGTTAACCCTCACTGGTTAATCTCATGAGGCTAAATACCCCTATAGGTATATGGGCTGCTTCTACGTATTTTAGAAGGTGAAATGAACATCGTAGTTTGGAAGAGTGCAAGGAAAACAATTGCTTAATATGATCACCTCTGGCTCGCGTCGCCAATGTTTGCGAAGCCTCAAACCTCCAAACAGGATTGCCAACGCTTGAGACTGTGTTTTTTTAAGGATATGGTGTAAGATTACATGGTTACAACAGAGTTTATTGCGCCGGAAATTAATACCACTTACTTTTTGTTGGAAATTCTGACTCTCGAATTTAGGACTCATCCACTATCTGTTTCGTCTCAGATTCCCGACAAGATCGACTCTCTCTACACATGTGGTTTCTTGCGTGCACTAGATGTTTATCGGAAACTGGGTGTGTGATTTTCACAAAGGGTTAGATGGTACAATGGTTACGCGGTGTCTCGTGGCTCCTGACTACAACTTGAATGTGGTAGAGCTTGAGACTAGATTGCGTGTCACTTTGAAAGTGATCTATGCTATGATTAAATACACTCCTAAACTACTCGCCACCTTTTCACACCATGCCCCATTCCTGAATACTATTTGCCTCCTTGCTGCGCACTGAGAGCTGCTCCCGTTCCCTAGCATGTGACTCCGTCTTACTCATCTTAGGGTATGACTAATTTGCCTCTGGCTTACTTAGACGACCGGGATCTTTGGGATCCACACACATAAGGTTTCTGGGCGCGCGTTGGTTAGCTAGTAAATGGCGGGGTGTGGGTGTAAGAATGAAATGTTGTCACGTCGTGTCTCGTGGCTCCTAACTACAACGGATCTTGTGTAGAGCTTGAGACTAATACGTGAATTCTATTTCTCCCCCAAATGTAGGATATCTATGCGCCTATATACATCAATACTCTGTTACCCCTCAGCTCCAGTGCGATCTGATCGTGTGAGATCATAATGGCTCTAGGATTTTGTCTATTCGCCGTACATCTAAAATCTGATCAACACGTGATAATGTAGATCTTTTCAGGATCCACATATATGTGGATCCCAAAGATCCCGGTCGTCTAAGTAAGCCAGAGGCAAATTAGTCATACCCTAAGATGAGTAAGACGGAGTCACATGCTAGGGAACGGGAGCAGCTCTCAGTGCGCAGCAAGGAGGCAAATAGTATTCAGGAATGGGGCATGGTGTGAAAAGGTGGCGAGTAGTTTAGGAGTGTATTTAATCATAGCATAGATCACTTTCAAAGTGACACGCAATCTAGTCTCAAGCTCTACCACATTCAAGTTGTAGTCAGGAGCCACGAGACACCGCGTAACCATTGCACCATCTAACCCTTTGTGATAATCACACACCCAGTTTCCGATAAACATCTAGTGCACGCAAGAAACCTCATATACGTTTGGATATTTACGTACTACAGTGTATCTTGGCTCATCATGGTAGATGAGAGGTGGCTGGTCAATAGATCCGAGGCAACAGTGCTCTTCCTATAAATAATTATTCATTCTGTGCTTAATCTCTGGTATTGCAATATTGCTAGTTAAAGGCACACCAAATTAAAATTTGGTTTCAGTAACAGAGACGTACCGGCTTAAGGTCTTCTTCCTCCCTACTCGCTCCGTCTTAAACAGATGAGTAGGCCCATACGTGGTAGTCGATTGTCAGAGGCAAAGCGAGCGTCTAGATGACCTGGTGACCAGATTAAATTTATCATGCATTTTGGTAAAAGGGAGTTTAGGATAAATGATCTAGTGTGTGTATTCCCACACTGGCATATTAAAAGGCTTAAAATCTCGTGAAGAGTCTCCCTCAGGCGCGAGTCGAACGCGCGACATTCCGGTACCTACAGCAATTACAGCCGGACGCCATAAACCAACTAGACGACCGAGGGTGGATGGCAGGGATTGCATATAATTGTTCATAATGCGTGCCCATTTTTGTATCAATGTTTGCGAATGTCATGTGATCAGGCCCGATTCACCCGCAGATGGAATGGGTATGTCTTGATATTTGATAGAAGTTAGAACAATTGGGGCTATCAAGTGTTGAAATATCGTATATCCTGGAATGCCAAGGATAACTCATTTGTAAGTCCGGCTAATTAGGTTATCAAATTCACCTTCCTACATCATTGTCATCAGCACATTCCTCACGGAAAGTTTAACGTACATTGGCATTTATTTCACACTAGCATTCCAGCAGATGACTGTGTCTCAAATGCAGGTTATAGTTCTCTCGGATCTATTACCGACACACATGTATTTAGCTTTATATTCCTGGCTCATATATCTGTACTTATATAGATTTACATCTACAGGGATCATAATTTATGATCCATGGAGATTGATAAATACTGGTCAAAAACCTCAGTTGATAAGATATGCGCACACGCAATCTCACTCTTATCAGCTCAGTTTACTTAGAACCATACATCTCAATACACTTGTTTCCAGTCAATTCTTCCTTCTACAACTTCATACTAGACTTACTGTATCGGTCTAACCGCCGACACTGATTCCGCTATAACCTCCATATTCGCTCAAGCTCATAACTTTAACATCAAGAAGGCCACGTTGTTTGCACAAACGTGACTATAAAATCTGTATTTAGTTTTACTATGGTATTTACTTGAATAAATGCGCTCTACAACCTCAATGACTGAGGGGTCATTATTTCCTTAATAACGTTGAAATTTTATGTGAATATCTAGCGAAAGACTATAGGTGCTCTGTATATCATGTTCGATCAATCAATAGCAGTAGCAAACATTTTTCAATCTTCAATGAACAGTAAGAAATCTAAATTGGTTGCACATCGTGCGATCCGGTCAAAATGGCAAAGTCACCCTCAAGATTAACTGACATACAAATTTGATATGTTTTGGAATTGCTACGGGGTAGTTTCGCGATCGATCATAATAATTGAGTAAAGAGTAGTACGGTTCCATGTTGTTCTATCACTATACAGGATTCAGAAACACCAAATGAGTGCGCGTGTGGGGAGGAGACTAGTCCTACACACTTCATACACTGTCAACTACATTCACACGAAACACGTCGAATACGAGGTTTAGAATCCCACGACGACTTCTTATACCAACTTCTCGGACCCAATTGCCTTGAAGACTCTAGAAAACTTGTACAGGAAACCCGATGTTATGTGTGCTTACCTGCAGTTTAGATCTCTACCCTCAGCAAGGTCCAATTAATATAGTCCTGGAACATGACACGATAGGAAGGGAATCGAGGCAAGGAGTTTTGCTTCCGAGCCACAAGTGTTGATATTGATTTGGAGCTCACAGTTTTGGAGCTGGGAGTTCTGTTAGGATTTCTGTTTTATGTGTTGCTGCATGTAATTTAGCTATCTACTATTTGTGCAGTGGTTCACGTGGTGAGAACAAGTTGGGTTATAGGAAAAATTACAGGGAACCTTGCCAGCTTTACCGGTCCTTATATAAATACGAGGTTAGATGGATAAGTATTGTGGTAGGACAGTATGTATATAAAGAAGAATGTGGAATGAATATTCTAGTGGTGGGCGAATATATATAGACTATCTAAGGATAAAATAGACATCCAAAGATGAGCTCATAGTCTATCTAAGAAGTAGATGGACCTCATAATATACATGTACGGTTTACTCTACAGCCATGCCCATTGATTGTCTAATGTACTCATGCAATGCGTATCGATATTGTTTGATCCTTAGGCTCCTGATAATTAGCACGACTCATATTTGAATCATGCATTAATATGAGCTTGCGTAAATTAAGACATTTTGTTTCATCACTGAGGCTTGCCTGAAGTCCTTGCTTGCGCAGAATAGGATCACAACAGTATATTAATGCAGTTATACGGAACAGTCCTAATGACAGGCGTGTGTGTACTATATCTCCTACTGACTACGTACCGGGGAAGAATAATATATTCTTCACTACTATGGCCGAGCCAGTCTCTCAGTGCTATTTCCTTGCAATGTCGAGCTCAACATTGTCATGCGTACCCTTGACTGTCCGCAGTGAGACTAGTGAGCTTCCATATCACAACACCACCAGCCAAATCTAAGCGATTACGGGCATGTTGTGATCAGGCCCACTTATGGATCACATAACTTGAAATGGCTAGTATTAGGCAAGTGTAACCGACAGGACAAGCAATCCTGTGTCAATGATACGTCATTAACATACAGCAAATGACAACACCAGTATCTCAGCCATACATGATGATATGACCATATGACGCAGGTATATCTAATGATATAATTGTTGAATGGCTGAATGGTTGGGAGTTATTGCTATAGAGGGTATAGTTTGTGTACCATTTTTGTGTATAAATACTTGCTGTTATAACTCTGTACATGGTCAACCTTTTCCACTCCTACTTTTAATAGCCATCAATATAGCAGATCTACAATACATATCCTTCTTCTTCACGTTAGACTTAAAGCGCTATCCTATATCCACCCAAGTTGACTGTTACATCCATTGCGACAATTCTTAGACTTCTCATAACCTCGTTAGAACAACAGGTTATGAGCCCGGGCTCATCAAATAAGGAACAGTACAGAATAACCATGGGTCATAAGGACAACAAGATCGTCTTGGCACCAGGCGTTTCCTTCGTCAGTTGGGAAAACGACCTACAAGCCAAGCTAGCTCGACGCAAAGTATTAGGCCATGTCTTTCATAACATCGAAGGCATAAAACCAATTTCGAAACCAACTCCCCCAACAAGCTTTGAAAGTCAAAATCCATCGACTGAGATGTGTCATGACTTGGTGAATGACTATGAGGAAAAGTTGGCAGTATGGAGGTATGGAGAGATAGAGGCACAAAATATAATACTGCAACGCTTAGACGAGAAGATCCGACCAAGACATTATCGGCACTGTACAGCAAAGCAGTTGTTTGATGAGGTGGCAAACACGCACCAGCAATCTGCTACAACCCCATACTCAGTAGCACTCCGAGCCCTTCATAATACCAAAATGGGGGATAACGCTGAATCCTACTGCAACGAATTCATAAAAAACCTACATGATGTGAACAATGCGGCTGAGTTAATGATAGAAACCCCACAAACATCAACCGAAAAGACTGAAAATGAATTTGCTGTTTTAAAAGGATATGCAGCCGCCATGTTTGTAGAAGGAACGATGGAAGTAAAGTGGCTGAGCAATTGGAGAGAAACACGAGCGTACACTGACGGAAAAAAGTACGCTAGGCTGGAGGATATGATGTCTACTCTTAGAGTAGCAGTTGAGCAGAGATCGCTAAGTTCAAATCCAGTTGTAGCCTCGGTCTCTAATAATAGCAGAATGGAACCAGGCCCAGATGATCCTTGTCGGAGATGTAGACATAAACATCTTAACAAAGATTGTTTTAAGCAACATCCTGAACTTCGGCAATATAGAAAGGTTCAAGATAAGAAAGGAAAGGCTAAGACTGCATGTCAAGAAGAATCAAGTGATGAGGAAGAAATTGATAAAAGAACAATAGTAGCCAGCATCCTAAATTCAAATGAAAAACGTTTACTATATGATACTGGTGCCTCGCATCATTTCGTGCCAAATAAAAACAAATTTATCAACTTGAAAAAGTACTCTAAATCGTTCAAATTTGATCAAGCAGTCGGTTCGTCATCACTGACTCACTATGGTACAGCATGCCTAAGTATAGGAAGAAAAGGTACGAACTTCATGACGCAGTATACTCTCCAAGATCAGCATGTACTATTTTATCAGCTGGGAGGCTCCAGAGACTGGCAAATATAGTCCCTGACCCTGAAAACAAAATGTTAGTCCAAAAGAAAATAGGAAAGCCAGATATCAAAATAGCTCGCCTCATTCGTAAGAATGATGTATATTATGTCCGTCCACTTAATGAAAATAATTCTCCAAAAGAACAGAATAACGTTGTTGCACCAGGTGTATCAAGAATACCTAATGCTATCGGCGCACAGAGGTGGCATGAACGTCTAGGGCATGTTGGTCAAAAAATCCTAAAGAAAACAGTGGATTGTTCAGTTGGCCTACAATCAATAAACTTTAGTGATCTCAGCACTTGCGAGACATGTCATCTAAGTAAAGCTCAGCGATTTATCTCTAGGGATCAAAGAATCACACCAAACAAACCCTTGGATGAAATATTTGTCGATACAATTGGGAAACTAACAGCTGCTGTACATGGAGAACAATACGCGGTTATCATAACTGATGCAAAGACTCGCATGCGATGGGCGTTGAATACACATTCAAAAGACCAGATTGCATCACTTTTAATACAGTGGATAGAAGATCAAAAGCACCAGTATGATAAACAAGTGAAAATAATTTTTAGAGATGGGGGCTCCGAGTTCATGCGTACGAAATCATACTGCGAGCAACACGGAATTAGAACCGATATATCTGCTCCAGATACACCAGAACAAAATGGTGCATCAGAAGCCGCAAATAAAGTCGTCTTGACAATGGCAAGGTCTATGCTCATTGACGCTCGTATGCCATCTTGTTACTGGCCGTGGGCAATCAAACATGCCTGCTTTATTGTTAATAGACTCTACTGCCTACGCACAAAGATGGTGCCTCTCATTGACTTTCTTCAAGGATTAAATCAGCCAGCCCCAGAAAAGATAGACTTTTCGAATATGCCACGCTTCGGATGTCGTGCCTACAAATATATAGATCCAAAGCCTGGTAAATTTTCTCCAAGAGCAGAGACGGGGTGGTTTGTTGGCTTCCAAGCAAATACCAACAAGAACTTTATTATATTCCACCCACACTGGACTCCGATACAAGGTTGGAAATGGATAGAAAGCTTTTCTCCACACGTAACATTTAATGAAGATGTAATGTTCGGGGATAGACTTCATCTAGCTGCACAGCAAAGTGCTTCTAACTTCTGGAGTAACGGAACTTCATCCTTTTTTGATAGATCAGAGGAGCCATCAGAATCTTCATCCTCTACCTCTACAGATATCCAAACTGATCAACAGTTCGAGAGGGAGCATTATCGAGAGGAAGTTAGTCAGTCAATAGAGACTGAAGATGATGTACCACAAGTTCCAACTCCAAGAGATCCATCAATAGACTCAGAAATGGGAAATAATACCACCAATGAAGAGCATGTACCGTCACAAATTCATCCCCAAGAACAGAGGGAGCCAACTCTAGAAGATCAGGCAAAGCTTTTTCCACGTCAAGAAAGAGTAATTAATCCACAGGATCAGGGGGAGAAATTTCAGGAAGAACAGAGGGAGTATACGCTGGCAGAGAATTTAGAGCCGTATTCGCAACACCAGGCGGAGACCAATCGACAAACACAGATAGGACAAGATATGAAGAACAGAGTCAATTTCAGGAAGAAATACAAAATCATAATGATTTCGCAAATGAGAATGAAGAATTAGCATATGACTTCAATATGACTGGATGGGATCCAATACCCCCCATTGCTGGACAGAAAAGATCTCATTCTCCAGATTCCATTATCCATCAAGGTCCGAGTAAAAACAGAGTAGTTGCTCAATCTGATCCTGAAATAATCAATGAGGAAACTCCCTATGATGTTATAATGACAGGTTGGGAACCAGTAGCTCCAAAAGCCGGACACAAAAGGGATCACTCTCCTGAAGCTGAAACTATGCAGACGAAAAGAGGGAGAAAGGTTAAAAACACGACTACTACCGTATGCATCATGGGATGTCTGCAATTACATCATCAGATCCTAAAACATGGCAGGAAGCTATGACAAGCCCAGAAGCCAAACAATGGATGAGAGCAGCTGAAGAAGAATTCTCTTCTTTAAAAGAGAAAGGTGCAATTAAAATCATAAATCGTACCAAACTGCCCAAAGGACGACACCCGATGAAGTGTAAATGGGTCTTTAAGAAGAAATTTTTAGCAGATGGAACTGTTGATAAATGGAAGGCTAGATGTACAGCGAAAGGGTTTACGCAGAGATTTGGCATTGATTACCAAGAGACATTTGCTCCAACTCCAAGAGCGGAGACAGGTAGAATTATGCTCATTTTAGCTCATCAGTTTAACTGGCACAGACGACAAGGAGACGTGCCTACAGCTTTCCTTAACCCCGACCTAAACATTGATCTTTACATGGAGATGCCTAAGGGATTTGAAAAGAAAAATCACATTATTTTATTACGGAAAGGTCTATACGGGCTTAAACAGGCAGCCGCATTGTGGTATGATGACGCAAAGGCTACATTGGCAACACAAGGCTTATACCCTACAACATCAGATGTATGTCTGTATACAACGAAACAAAAAGATCTATTTGTCTTACTGCACGTAGATGACTTTCAAGTAATGGGTCCAAATATTGCCAAAATCGAGAAATTAATGGCGGCTCTCTACAAAAAGTACAAGCTAAAAATGGTGAATACAGACCTTTTCCTCGGAATTCACATCTCACAGCCAAGCCAGAACGTCTTAAAGCTCTCGCAGGGACAATACGCTCGTCTACTTCTTGATAGGCATGGACTTACAGACTGTAAGCCAGCCAAAACGCCTCTCGAGCGATTAATGGAGCCAAGTACGTCTGATTGTAGTCCAAGGTTTCAAAAAGAATATAATTCAATTGTCGGTGGCCTTCAGTATTTAGCAAACAACACAAGACCTGACATAGCACATGCAGTTAACCATCTAGCTCGCTTCTTGTCCAATCCATCAGAGGAACATTTCGAAGCAGCCAAACGAGTTCTGCGTTATATTTCAACCTCACCTGACAAGGGTATTACCTTTTTCAAAAAGGATGGCATGAAACCAAATTTAGAGGCCTATTCAGATGCAGACTTTGCAGCAGATCCGTATAGTAGTCGATCAACTTCTAGCTCGCTGATACACCTTGGATTTGGACCAGTATGCTGGAGGTCACACCTACAGCGTGAAGTTGTATTATCAACAACTGAAGCGAGTACCTTGCTGCAACTGAGACCTGCGCCAATTACAATGGGTAAAGTCTCTGCTTGAGGAGCTGAACCTCCTTGAAATGATTGAAGGATCGAAACAGACAAATTTATATGTCGACAACCAATCAGCAATTTCCTTGATAAAGAACCATGATAATCATAGACGATCAAAGCATATTGCTCTCCGAAACTTCTTTTGCCGTGAGCAGTACCAGGATGGCAAAGTCAAAGTGATATATGTTCAGTCATCAGAACAGCTAGCAGATAGTCTGACAAAACCTAAATCAACAGTACCACTTTATGGTAGCATTGAAAGTAGAGATGGGAATACCAGCCAGTGATCAATGGGACTGTAAGGTTGTTACCAACAGAGGGAGTGTTGTGATCAGGCCCACTTATGGATCACATAACTTGAAATGGCTAGTATTAGGCAAGTGTAACCGACAGGACAAGCAATCCTGTGTCAATGATACGTCATTAACATACAGCAAATGACAACACCAGTATCTCAGCCATACATGATGATATGACCATATGACGCAGGTATATCTAATGATATAATTGTTGAATGGCTGAATGGTTGGGAGTTATTGCTATAGAGGGTATAGTTTGTGTACCATTTTTGTGTATAAATACTTGCTGTTATAACTCTGTACATGGTCAACCTTTTCCACTCCTACTTTTAATAGTCATCAATATAGCAGATCTACAATACATATCCTTCTTCTTCACGTTAGACTTAAAGCGCTATCCTATATCCACCCAAGTTGACTGTTACATCCATTGCGACAATTCTTAGACTTCTCATAACCTCGTTAGAACAACAGGGCACACGTAGAACTGTGACATTCTCAATGTACTGATCTAACAATAAAATCACCATCAGTAATTGAATCAACCTCTGCAAAGTTGAGACCAATAGAGCTGCCAAACTTTCATACAACCCTCAACTGAATTATCGCATTCGTCTCTATAACGAGCCACTACTGCATCCTGAAATCCACTCCCTGACCGTTGTAAACGTTACCGAGTCTAGTATACAATCCCCATAGTCCTCACAAATCTTCAGTGCATTTTCAGAAGGCTCTCTCAGAACCTTCCAGGCCCCACATCTCCCAAAATCCTTCCCGAAGACTTCCTTGGGGCCATTACCTACGCTAGCCAGCGTAGGCTACAGAAATCCTTAGACTTGGCAGCCGCAACACTTGATAGCACATTACTCCAAACAAAACAGAAATGTGATGGGTTTTCCAAGGTCTGAAATATTATTTGCCGACATATACTCTATTTCCCTTCAGGTTGATGATAGCTTCCTTTAGAGAAATCATAATAGTTCTATCTATATCTTTCTCGGCCTGATTCACTACAGGATAGACTCGTGAATATAGATTATCCCCATGGCTCATTGAGGTTTTGTAGTAAAGTTTTGGACTATAGCGTTTTAGAACCTTCAGGCATCCAGATACAAAGACGAGGTGGATTTCGTGATTGTTGTGTGCCAAAGATATAGCGGGCAGGGGTAAGTCCAACAACTCTTCTGCTGTGATGGATGTATCTGCAATGAAACACGGCTTCATCGTCACATCTTGCGCACACGTTTGCCTTGGGTCTATTATTTCTAGATTTTCTCTTGCAATGTATTTCAGCACAATATTAACCGTGCAAGACGCCCATTTTCCAGCCCTGACTTGAGAGATGCTAATACGATTTTTGACCTTCATGGCATGCTTTAGTTCAGCAAGACAATCTGGGTATATTTCAAACATGTTAGGGTTCAGGTCTCTTTGTTCTTCTTTTTGGCGCTTGACTTCCGCAGAAAACAATTCATACGCGGCCAAAAGCTCCTCTCTCGTCTCGGTGCAGTATTTTCCCCACGAAATTTGAGGAACTCTAGAAGGGATTTGTTCGTAGGATAAGGTTTTGAAGCTGGTCTCTGTTGCTATATTTCGGAATGACCATTGGTTCGCGTATCCGAAATATTGAAGCTGGGGTAAATTCCCGTCTGCGATGATATTAAAGTTGAAATATTCACGACTATCCATCATTCCGAGATATGTGGTGAATAGATAAAAGCATTGCATCTTTAGGGAAGGAGATTTTGGCGACAGATGTTCCTTGTAATTATTTACTCTGGACTGGAACACGAGTCGATGTAGCCTATTCCACTCAAAGGTTTAAAGCGTGCGTAGGGAGAAGGTCTGATGAGTTTAATTCTTTCGCATATCGGACCTGACAACGATCGACCTTTTGAACGGTGAAGAGCTCTACTCGTGCCAGCTAGTAGTTGATCTATGTATTTACGAGAGAAGCCGCAATTAGTCTCGGGGATTTCTCGGAGCTCCCTCGGGGTATCAGAGGAAAGTAATCGTCTTCACAGAAGTCAAGACTCCACGCTTGTAAGTTAATCACTGGAATATTGACTTGACCACCAAACTATCTATGATGGCAATCAGAATCCTAGCTTATTATAACCATACTATTCATGAACAGGAATAACCGTGCCACATTTTCCAGCCATTGTGTCAGGGACTGGGGATAGAATCGGTTAGCAGGATACAATAGTTGCTATGGGCCACGAATGGAATAGCGGATTAATAGCAGGCATGACCTTTGGGATCTTAGTTGCTCTGGTTAGTATGAGGTATGAATAGATTGGACATAGCCATTGTAGAGGGCCGAGTCTTGTCTTTGGTCTTTCGTTCACCTTATCTCCTGTCATAGTTACAGCTAGAGCTACGATCTCATGCTGTGAAGGGACTTCACAATTGTTGTTTGCAATTGTAGGTCCAAAAATGAAGTTTATTAAAGAAATAATGATACTTCACTCATTGAGGTTGTAGAGCGCAATGCTTCAAGTAACTACCGAAGTGAAATTAAGCACAGAATTTGTAGTCACGTGTGTATCAACAATGTGGTCTACTTGATAGCCCCAATTATTCTAAATTCTAACAAATTTTTATTTATGGAGTACCATATTGTTGTGATCAGGCCCACTTATAGATCACATAACTTGAAATGGCTAGTATTAGGCAAGTGTAACCGACAGGACAAGCAATCCTGTGTCAATGATACGTCATTAACATACAGCAGATGACAACACCAGTATCTCAGCCATACATGATAATATGATCATATGACGCAGGTATATCTAATGATATAATTGTTGAATGGCTGAATGGTTGGGAGTTATTGCTATAGAGGGTATAGTTTGTGTACCATTTTTGTGTATAAATACTTGCTGTTATAACTCTGTACATGGTCAACCTTTTCCACTCCTACTTTTAATAGTCATCAATATAGCAGATCTACAATACATATCCTTCTTCTTCACGTTAGACTTAAAGCGCTATCCTATATCCACCCAAGTTGACTGTTACATCCATTGCGACCATTCTTAGACTTCTCATAACCTCGTTATCACAATACATATCTACTTTGCGCGCGCAAGATGTTTTGTTCCCATCGGACGCGTTTTGCTGTGACACTAACGCGCCTTTGCTCATAGCCGGAGCCGGTTAGTTCCGGATCCATGTGGCTTCAAGTCTCGAATCTAATATAAAATAAGTCGTATAACGACTGCTTACAATTGTTACTAGAAGTAAGACCTTTAATGAAGTATAAATTGTTTTACTATCTCTCCCCTTTTTCTAGCTACAAGTATTATATCTAAGAATGTGGGCGACCCCAAGTCACGGGACCCACATCCACATACAATACTACAGGCCGTGACATTATCCCCCTACTTCCATTGAGGCTAGTGTCAACTTGACTTAGATCTTTCCACTGGCCACTTTGGCTATGCAGATGACATTGCCCTCTTTGCGTCTGCGCCCTCCCTTGTCGAATGTACACGCAAACTCCAGGAGAAATCAGACAGTACCATAACATGGGGACTTACTAACGGAATTAGTTTCGAACTTCCTAAGACTGAGCTTCAATACTTTCACCGGAAGCGAGGATCACCAATAGAGCCTGCCCTAAATATGGGAGGGACAATCATAACGCCCAATAATCATACACGCTGGCTAGGAATATTCTTTGACCGTGCACTCCGATTCCAATTTCAAACCCTACAGGCTTGCCGAAAGTCTCAAGATATCACGAGCCATTTGAAAAGACTCTCAACCACTACTCGAGGAATTAGCCCTCTTTTTCTACGACAAGCTCTGCATGGTGCCGCATTTGCGGCCCTCTTCTATGGGGCCGAGACCTGGTACTCCAAAGAAACATCTCAAAAGACAATATCGCGACTCCAACACAGGATGAACGACGCAGCTCGGGCAGCCCTCCCGGTCTATCGTACAACACCAATAGCAGCACTTCTACGAGAAGCCAGCTGGGGCCCAGCCCAGACGTGGCTCTCCCGAATTCACAGTCGTCTAGCGGTTCGAATCGCTGCAGCTGACCCGTACCATCCTCTCCGAAGACGATGGAACACTTGTCGCATGCGCTAGATACGTCAAAGAATCTCACCAGAACTTTCCGAGGACATCATCCCTCCACCGTGGTCGTCGTCCCGTGAAGAAAAACTCATTGAAATTGGAGCAGTAGGTAGACTCCTGGGACCAAATCCCTTCAAACAGTGGCAGGCTACACAACCTACCCTAGACTTGTTCGTATTCTCAGACGGTGCTCTCATAGAAGATCGAGCAGGTGCAAGCTATGTAATCTACCGAGGTCTTACGCAGGAGATTGGGCGAGGATCACTCCTGCTCGGAAACTCGGCAGAAGTGTATGATGCGGAAATTGCCGGGGCCACTGAAGGTCTTGCTGCAGCTCTTCGCAACCCACTCGCCTATTATGCCTCTAAAGTCACTGTCTGCCTTGACAAACAGGAGGCTGCCATCCGTCTGCTCTTGGATACGCCAACAGCGTCCAGCTCGGCGAAAATATTAATCTTTCGTAAGCTCGCAATGAACTGGAAAAGAAGATCACGAGGTCAAAATACGAAGCCTGGGAAAGTGGCCATCCGATGGTGCCCAGGCCACGTAGGTATTCTCGGGAACGAAGCAGCCGACGCGCTTGCTAAAGCTGCCTGTGCGGCTCCAGCTCAACACTTAGAACTCTCCATGGCGAGGGCAAGGAGAGAAGTCAAAGCCCAATACGAGGCTTCAGTCGCACAATATTGGGCAAAAAATGCACCTTCTAGATACAAAGAATTAGGTTTTGGTCCTAATACTAAGATCGCCATCGAGCTCGCCCGTCTGGGTCGACGCGCATTAGCTTATCTTCTAGCTGCACGGTCCGGTCACGGCGACTTTGCGGACTACCACCGACGCTTTTAGCATGAAAATTCCACCCTTACCTGCTCATGCGGAGAAGAGAAGTCCCCCGACCACTTTTTTTATTGCAACCTCGGGCAGTACCAGGCAAAGCTTGTCAGGGCTCAGATCTGCAATCCCACTTTATCTTGGACTCTTGCTACAGCGGAGGGAGTTAATGCATTCAGTAGCTGGGTGCATGACACAAACTTTTTTCGAAAAGATTAACAACAAGTCTGATGAGAATGAAGTCATGTAATTGAAGCGTGAGAGCTTTAAAGCGACGCAACCAATATTTCTCTCTAGTAATTTTATTTCTTTGCTTTATATTCTCCATGGAATAACATCTGCAAATCAAGAGATACATCGGGAGGCTGATATTCATGTTTAATTAAATCTTCGAGCACAGGATAATAAGATCCAGGTTTTCATCTGCTATGTTGGCTCTATGTAGGCGCCAACATGTCGGGTAGTTGTGTATAGACTGGGCTAACCGGTACGTGAGGAGCTCACGTGCTGTGCGCGGGCACGACGTTAAATATTATAAATAAATAAATAAAACTTGACTTAGATAAGTCACACTTACAAACTATAGGCGCTGTAGGCAAAAGAATAGGTCTACAGTGTTATGACACGCAGAATATGGCAAGCAAGAACTCAAGGTTTAAAAGATAATAAAGCTAAAGAGCAAAGCTATATCTACAAATTACGTATATCCAAGTGTATGAGATCAAGCGAATAGTAATTAATAAGTCGTCAGTGCTTCCATAACGCCAGACCACCGGAGGTATCCTAATCTAACTCCTTGTCTGTACACCTTATCCCTAGCCACTTAACATACAGGAAATTCACAAAGTGGCACACATCACAGTCCCACTTAGAATTATTTGTTTTCTCAGATGGAGCACTTATTGACAACCAAGCCGGAGCTGGGTACGTGATGTACCGGGGCCTCTCGCAGGAAGTTGGGCGGGGCTCACTCCCCCTCGGAATTTCTGCTGAGGTTTACGATGCCGAAATTGCCGGAGCAACCGAAGGACTCGCCGTAGCCCTTCGTAACCCCATGGCCCGATACGCCGATAGGGTGTTTGTATGCCTAGACAACCAAGAGGCTGCCCTTCGGCTTCTTGTATGCACCCCCACCCCCTTGAGTTCTCCTCGCATCACTCAGTTCAAAGGGCTTGCGAAAGCAAGGACTAGAAGAGACCGTTGCCACTTCACAGAAGTCGGCTCAGTCATCATTAGATGGTGCCCTGCGCATGTTGGTATTTTGGGAAACGAGGCTGCAGATGTTCTCGCCAAACAGGCCTGCAAACTCCCAGCTTCCTCACTTGCAACATCAATCTCGAGAGCAAAGAGGGATATCAAAATTAGATACCAAGATTTGGCGACCAGATATTGGACGCAAAACGCCCCTGAAAGATACAAACAGCTTGGAATTAGAGAAAATGTTGGAGACTCACTCGAACTCAGGAGTCTCGACCGGCGAACACTGGGCCTGCTTCTTGCTGCACGGTCAGGGCATGGGGACTTTGCAGACTACCACCGCCGTCTCCAACACCTCGAAGCTCTCTTGACCTGCAGCTGCGGACAAGAAAAGTCACCTGACCACTTCTTCTTTTGTCGACTAGGGCGCAGCCGATCACGACTGCAAGGTGGACCTCGACATCCCAACGTCGGAATCCCCTGGGTTCTCAGCTCTCCAGAAGGGTCTATCGCTTTCAGCAAGTGGGTCCACAAGACTAAGTTTTTTGAAGAGACCAGTTCTAACTCCTAGCTTTTACACTCGCACCATACGAAGTACTTAGCGGGACTCAATCACATACTAGAAGCTCTGTCTATACCGGTGGTAGATGATTTCTCTTCTCTAACATGTAGATTTAAATTTTAATTCTCTCTGCAGTATAGTTAATAGGAGACCCAGAGGAAGGGTGCTTTTGGTGTATGTTTAGTTTGGAGCACCTAGCAGGAGGGCCAGGGCGCAGTTAGTTTATGCCGGGATATTAGGAGCGTCGGCACGTCGGGTAGTTTTTCTAGACTGAGCTTACCGGCATGTGAGCTTGGGAAACGTGTTGAGCGCTGGCACGACGTAAAATAGAAAACAAAACAAACTTGACTTTGATGCGCTTGCCAAAGCTGTTTGTGCGGCTCCAGCTCTACACTTGGTATTCTCTATTTCGAGGGCAAGAAGGGAAGTCAAAGCCCAGTACGAGGCTTCTGTTGCACTTTGGCAGAAAAATCTCCATCTAGATATAAAGAATTAGGAATTGGTCCTAATACTAAGATTACTACTTAGACAGGATGTAAACGGATTAAATAAACAAACAAAAACTAAGATTACTGCCGAGCTCGCCTGTCTAGGGCGACGCACACTAGGATATCTAGTAGCTGCACGGTCCGGTCACGGCGACTTTGCGGACTACCACCGACGGTTTCAGCACGAAAACGCCATTCTAACCTGCTCATGCGGAGAAGATAAGTCCCCCAACCACTTTTTCTATTGCCACATTGGGCAGTAACAGGCACAGATCCACAGAGCACAGAATCCTAGTCCCAGCATACCTTGGGCTCTCGCTTCCGCGGAGGGAGTTCACGCATTTAATAGCTGGGTGCGCGCCACAAATTTCTTTGGAAAAGCACAACAAGTCTGACCGAAAGGGAATCATGTGATTTAACCAAGTTCCCCCTTCCATATTGTTTATTTTAATCTATTCTTCATTCAATACAATCTGAATACATGAGAGTTGAAGGGTGACCGGTAACCATGTATAATTTAATCTTCAAGCGCAGGATGATAAGATCCTGGCTTTCATTTGCTTTGTAGGGTTTTTTTTGCATCATATTTTAATTGCGTATGCAGCTATCTAGCTATGACACAATATCAAAGAAAAGTACAGAATAAATGACTCAATGTAAGGGAAGAGCACTCATGCCTCGAATTTCATTTGCAAGTACAACTGCGAAGTTATGGTGGCTTTTTCCTCACCCCAAAGCAACCCTCATCTGTGAATACCCACCCAGGGAAACGTCTCAAAAACCCTGGGTTATCCAGACATGCCTCATCCATCCGTTACCTTTTCTACGCGCGAAATCTAATCTGAGATGTCTCTTACCCAAGTGGAGTAGGTGCCCAGGCAACTCAAACCGTACCGGAGAACACGTCTGGGTGTGGGTCGTGGGTCTGATACTACATGACTTCAAATCAAATCATTATCGTCTACAAGGCTGTATATATATGATTAGCGTAGTAGTAGCCTCGTCTTTGAAACAAGTAGCTTCAATATATACCATCATTCTCGACATTTCTTGGAGAGCAAAAAACAGTCGCTAGTCCAATCGTTCTCGGTGTCTCACACTCCAGCCTAGATGGATTCGTCTCCGCTCGCGCTTGTTTGTAATCCTTTTAACCGGTGTTCCCCACTTACTGGACAATAGGCTTATGATCATGCTCGAGCTGCTTCTGTAGCTACCCAGAGTTCCGAAACAACCATAGCGATCAATGAGCACACTCTAGCTGCTAGCGAATTCTCTAAAGCAACAGCAGGAACAAAGAGTTCTGAAGCTTTGCGGGTACTAAGACTATTAGAGCAACACCATTTACGCTTATCTGAATTACTTCGCATGCCATCAAATACAGCTTCCCCAAATACAGAACCTGAATCCCAAAGTGCTACCGAAAAAGACCAAAATTCCTCCACAAAGACAGTCGTTGTTCAAACTTTGAACTCGGGCCAAGATATACAATCTTCGTCGCCGCTCCGAAGTTTGCCCGCACTTCCACATCCACGTAGACTTCCTCCTCGAGATTTGAGCTCTTCTATCGCTAGTAACCTTGCATCTGCAAGAGGTATACGTAGTAGAAATACTAGACAGTCATTATGCCCCAGCATCTCCATACACCAGACACCTGGTAATCTTGAAGCCCTTTCACGCAGGGATAGCAAGCAAAAAAAAGTTCACTCAGTTCCTAGCGCTAGCGATCAAGCATCAAGGCGAGTAACGAAAAATTTAATCAAAAATGAGCATAATGTAGAGGCTCGGTATTCTGACCAGTCTTCGAAAAGTGATGAGGGATTTAGGCGATTTTATAATACATTCGAAAATATTCTCTCCAGAATATCTGCTCCACTTGCCTTTACTGGACTCCCTCTCATCAATGAGGGGACAAGCACTGGCGATTGTACCTCCGATGGTTCACAACTAATCAGAATGCGAAACTCGACTCCTGATCAAAACCAAATTGACGAGATTGACTTATCCAAATATTTTTCACGGGCTTCGTTGAGGGCATCTTCTCGAGATGGATTAGTGAACAATGATTCTTTTTGCGTCGTTCCAGCCACTAGCCGTAATGTTTCTTACGCCCATATCATGTCCTTTGACGAGAAAGAAAAGCGACGAATGGCCATCAAAACGTATGCCGAGGATACAAAAGTTGTTGAAGATCTTGGAGATGGAGTTGTAATAGATGTTGAAGATGCACCAAGACTTAAAAGCTCACAAGGCTCTCTTGAAGCTAAGCCAAGGCTAGGTGCCAAAGAACGAGATAATAAGCTTGAGGAACTAACGACAGAAAACCATTCATTAAAAACCGCCATCGACAAGCTCTCCAAACGTTTGCATGCGTTTGAAATTTCTGCCCAGCAAAATAGTATGGCGCTCGCGGAAAGTATGCGATTAATGCGTGATATCAGTCCAGCCCAAAAAGATGTGTCTCAAGGGATTTTAAACAATGGAACAACAGAGGGTAATTCTCTTCACCGGCGTGTCCAAGAGCTCGAGGAACAAGTACGACTTGGAGGTAGAGAGATTGTTTGTTTAAGGCGAGAGAACGAAAAATTACGAAATGTTGTAGCTCGTTATCGTGAGCGATGGGATAAATTGAAAGAAGGCGCAAAGTCTAGGAGAGATGGAAAAGAGCTTACACCGACAGAAGCAACGGCATAGCTATGTTGAGGATTCCTGATCGTTCTTCCCCCTTGAAAATCACACAAGAAAACGAAAGCCACCAAAACAGAAGCGTATATTTTTAACACATCAAAGAATGCGGCCCGAAAGTCGGCTAATTTTGACTTATTTCTTCATGAAAGGTGATTGGTGTTATGAGATTATGGGCTAAAAATTCATGCGGCTCCCAAAACTTCAACCTATGGCTTTTGGAGTTATTAGGGTTAATAATGATTCCTAAAAGGTAACTAAGTAACTTGGAATTGTGGTATGCTATTGAAAAAACATATGGTCAGAAAAGCTTGCTGCTGGTAAATGGTTTTACCTTTTTGGTATGCTTATTATGCAAACTTCTAAGTTGTTCGTTTACGATGCATCCTATAGACCCTAGTCTAGACCTACTTACAAATCAAGTCACATTTATTCTAAGGTCTCGTCACCGATGCTCCAATAAATCCTTTCAGAAATTATAAAAGATAAAAGGCTCTCATAAATTCAAGGCAACATTGATAGACTAATCACCTGACTTATTCATCATCCATTCGTAGAAAAAGGGCTGAAAACGTTCTGACAAGCAATCTTATCTAAAATTCCAGAATTCCACAGGTTAAAACAAATGGACAATTGAAGCAAGATATCACAGCAATATATTTTCATGAAGGGTTCTTGATTTTTAATACTTACTCAAAGTGTATAACCTCTCAGCACCCAGTTTTTGAAAATAAACTATCAGATATTATAGAAATTATGACAGATCCCATAGGCAAGTTATATGAGATGCATATGCTCAGGAAATTTTAATTTAAAATGTAGTTTGGGCTGATTTTGAAATCAGAAAAGTTAAAAGTTAACTTGATCACTACTAGACCTCAAATACCAAGTTCTCTCTGGGCTTAATGATAAGATTTTTCTAAAGCTAGTAAGTTGTTGCAGTAACTCTTGTCACACTGTACCCGATGACTAGAAGATTACCGAAGCTTAGAGCTACGAGCAATTCCTGGTGACCAGAGTGTTTTTCCTTGACCTAAACTAGGCAATTTTTAATTCAAGGAACAACCTTGAAAAAAAGTGTTGGTAAATTTGACGAATTTCATGACTTCAAACATGCTCATGTCCACAAATTTTAGAAGTGGATAGTCATGAAATTGGAATGCTGAAGCTACTATTAACCCAAGAATTCAGGCTCATCCGACCTCTAGTGATGAGTATTAAGGAAATGATAATCATTACCTGTGAGACGTCAACTCTTAAGATATTAGTATATTCTTGTAAGTTTTTAGAGCTATATGTCAATCGACCTTTATCCAGAGTTGTACAAGGACGAAAATTCGCAGGATCATAATGAAGGACGCGACCAGTGCTGATGATGCATTGTTAGTAGTAAAGAATCACCTTTGATCCTCCTTTTGTGCTTCGGATTTTTCTATATGGCATGCGCAAGTACGAATACGATTCTCAAGTAGTTGAAGGTCTATTAAAATGTCGTCCCCTTCAATTTCTGGAGCAAGAACTAACGCTCTTTCCTGGCAAGCCTGTAGGGGCTTCAAATATATTTCTTTAGCAGTTGTTAGCATCCCTACTGGTACAACTTGGGAATATTTCTGGCCGCAAAGGAATATTAAAAAATTGAGAACAGCCATATGGAAGACAATTGAATGCATAATTTCATGCAGTAATTCACTACCTTCTGCTTCTACTAGGGATGACATATCTAGGAAGAGGTATGGTTGAGTTGCTGCCATAGCAACACGAGATGAAAATAAGTTTTCAGAGTTACGGTCAGTTGCGTTAGATATTTCTTCCTTAAGCCATGAAACTGCAGATGCTTTAAGTGCCTCATATGGACAATTCTCTAATGTATCAGAAATGAAAATTAGTCGCACACGATCAGTAGGATGCGCGTGGAGTATTGAGGAACAAAGTGAATGAGCAGCATAGCGTAGGGACGAAGACGGTGTATGTGCAGAAAGTAATGAAAGCGATTGGAGCTGCTCGAAAAAATCGACATCCTTCAAAGGTTCGGCGACAAACCGATTGTTACTTTCGAGCCACAAACCAATTGCGAGAATTGCATCAATAACGCTGATTTCCTCTTCCCCAGTCCCAGAAGCCCCATCTACACCAATGAAATTCTTGAGAAGTTTTGCGTGGCCAGGAAAGATATCTAATTCGGGCTGAGGTAGCTTAGACTGAAATACAACTGATGAGAAAATGTAAGACGTGATTAAGAATAGTGCACCGACTTTAGCCAGTGGTATATCTGCGGGTGAGCAGGGGTAATTGTCAGCCGAATCAGATTCCGAGGCATGTAATGTTTTATCGTAGCAAGCGTCAAAAAGAGTACCATATCCTGACAATTGAAGGTCTCGCGATAGAGCCTGTAAATTGTTAGCAAAATTTTAATTCTCCAATTCGAGTATGATACACACCACAAGCTGACCAACCACATTATCCCTCAACTGAAGTTCAACTTCGTTCCTAAACGCTTCACTCTGGCTCCTGCCTGCAACAAGCTTGTTTGGGTGGGTAAATTCATGTAATCGAGCGGCCCATTCGAGTGGATTCTTGTTGATATACTCTTCCAAAATATGAGTGATAAAAGATTGCAGAAGTTTTATCTGAATGGCCGCCTCTTCTGGTTCTTCATCCTGAGCTTCAGGATCAGGGGCGGAACTAGAGCCGCTGGAATGATCTTTGATTGGCGTTGGAGGATCTGAAGTTCTTTCAGGTAATGATGGTCGTTTTTCTCCCGAAACTGCGTGTAAAAACGCAATAAGTGCTAGAGTTGCGGGAGTGGTCGGTTGATACGATGCGAGTATAGATTTTAGTGAAGTGGAGAGAAATCGAGAGGGATATTTAGTCTTGATCCTAGGATGTAGGATTGATAATAGCCTGATGAGGATACAAAACTTCTCTGACACCGTCGGCCCATTGTCTTCACTGTGATTGGACTCGTTGTCTTCTGCGTTTAGCCTGAGGAGTTGCAAGGCTTCTGTTACTTTTAGAATAACCTCTCTTGGGTTTCCTAGTCTAGCAATCGTCGTGAGACATGGTTCCGCGCCAGAAAATTGAAGTAGATTGTGGACAAGGTCCCATCCAATATTTTGCGTGAGCTCTGGATCCTGCAAGATTTTGTTGAGTTCTGGTAAGATCTCAGGTGCAAGATGGGATTCGAGGATGGTAAGGTAAGTAAGGTAGTCTGTTTTTGGCGGGAGACAGTCTATGATAGCACTAATCTCCATAGCTGAAGATATAAATTAGGAATGCGGGATTACTATTAGTTTGAGATGGGTAGCTAGATGAGCCAGTCAACTCGCCTCTTTGAAGGACCGTGTTTGGGCATGGATTTTAATTTACTTTTGATGCAGCTATCTGCATTTATCATACCACAGCTTTCTTGTCTCTGTTGAGCTATGCACCGATTAACTATGGATGCCTTAATTTATAGGCAAGTAATAATCGGTTTCTTTATTTGATTCAACCATGCTACTCAGGTATCTTTGCTCAGCATTATTTACAGGGGTAGAAAATCATTAATGGTAAAAATTACCACATATTTCTATTCATAGGCCTTAGATTTCACATTTGGTCTTCAGGAAGTGCAATTGATGATGATATGTGTGCGTTAACTTTTGTACTATTTATTTTTGTGTTTATTGTCCTATAAAGTCTACGACTATGTAAGGACATGTAGATCCTTTCTGTCTACAGGCCGGGAGTATCTATGACTCGGGTAGTGTACTCCCTCCTATGACCCCTTCACGACTTCTTTCCAGCAATAATACCCTCACAGGTCTTCATTCGAGTACACACTACGAGGAGCCGTTATCCCGTCATTATCTTCCCTCTCCAGCCAACGAATCGATGGCCATTTACGGGTGTGTAGCTGCAGGGAAAGGTCTCAAAAACCACTGGGTGCGGGGCTCTCCTATGACGAAGAGGCCGGCCAGCCGGGCGCAGCAGACCTGTGTATACCTAAGAGCGTCTCTCAACCTTCCTAGCCTCCTCCTCCCTCTTTTCCTGATTCATGCCGCAGGACAAACCGAAGATCGTGAAAGGATGTCAGAAAAGTCTTGGTCGAGAATGACTGTCGTGAAGAAGCCTAGCCTAGCATCCAAAAGTCGTTACGGACGTGGGGTCGTCGGTTAGCTCATGTATTTCGGATGCCCTCCTGGCTAGTAGATTAGGATTAAAAGTTAGAAGGGACGATATTTTAGATGAGACGAAATCGGCTTTTCTTGAGGGAGGAAGGATCTTTTACTTTGCTTTCGTGGGCTTTTTGTTTGCCCGCCGGTGGGTAGCACATATTGTAATATAATTAGGGCTTCTCTGACTACCGTTATAGCGTTTGGTACCGCATTATCTTTCTTCATTCCTAGCATCATTGTCGTCGTCATGGTCGTCGTCATGGTCGTCTTATGTGTTATCGGAAGCGTATCTTTGATGGAGGGGGAGATAACTCAGCTCAAAGTTGAAAAGGTGTTACTCAATCTCTGCCCTGCAAACTCTACAGTGAGAGCTGGAGGTTCGTAGGGGACACCACTGACAGGTATTAAGAGTAGTCCCTCTCATCTGGCTGGGGCAAGGGGGTTTTGGGATGTTTCCATTCTTTTTTCGCAGAAGGTTCCGTGGAAAAATGGGGGAATTCTAAGGGTTAATATTGAGCTAAATGGCTATTCATCATGGGCAACATATTAATGATCCTTGCCGGCAAAGACGAATTCTTCACCTTCCAGTGGTGCCGGTGTAATCGCTGAGTATGCTCTGCATATCTGGGATAGCCAAGAAGAATCGCATGCGAAACTGAGTCGAAAGTAACCCCAAGCATGTCTCCATTTGACGACTTCTCGACAATGACTCTCTTACCATTCTCATCTGAGTCCTCAACAACCAATAAAGAAGTTACTCCAATTGCAAACAGAAGTTTGCCCCATTAATCACCGGCCATCACTCACTACAAATTTACGACGCTACGTATACCCGCAAAGAGGAAATTAAGTCATCATACATGTTACGGGATTATTCCCTTGCGGGTTTACTGTCTGCGCCACTACGGTAGAGATGGAATCTAGGGCTTAGTCAGCTATAGAGACTACCAAGGGTGTAGATTGGAAACGGTTGCTAAGCAACAGAGACTGTTATGATCGGCGTCGTTATTTAAAATCCCTTATGTAAATAGCAAGATGTAGGTGATCATCTTTCCTAGATGTCGATAATTAATTGATTCTATTCTGGACTTGCTCAGCTGTATACCAACACCAATTGATCCGGCGACAACAAACAAAGCTAGGGTCATGGTTTATGGGGGACTGATGCTCTAATGGGGCTCTACATCTTGAGGAAGAATAGGCGGCTGAGATGTGGTGCGAGAGGGGGAACAGGTCTCTGAAGACGATGCTGGAACTGACATTTTCGAGGGGTTTTCAACTTTGGAACGTTTGTGGGCGCCAAGATTGAGATTTTGGCTAACTAGCCAGGAGGGCTTCTTTTGTCGATGAGTCAACGGCACTCCCCAGCGCCCTGGACGGAACAAAAGAAGTTGGGCTAAGCTACCATACAGCAATCACGCTCTGTCAAGGCTCTTCTGACATTTCAGCATGACCTTCGAGAAGGAGGCTAGAAAGGCAGTGTGTGAATTCTCCGAGGCACCCATTAGTCTGCAGTGCCCAGCTGGCCGGCCTCTTCGAACGCCTCAAAAGGGGCTCTATGTCTTCGGCTTTAGTCCTAATGTCGGTATTAGAAGAGCCCCGCACCCAGTGGTTTTTGCGATTTTTTCTGGCTACAATACACCCGCAAATGGCCATCGTTTTGTTGGCTGGAGATTGGAGATAATGAAGGGCGAAAGGCTCCTATAAGTGTATGATCAAATGAGGGCTTGTGAGCGGCAGTACTGTTTGAGGGGAACTGTATGTGAGGTATAGGAGGGGATATACTACTAGCATAGGTATCCTTGGCCTGTAGGCAGAGAAAACCTGCATGTCCTTTATAGACATAGACTCACACAAGACGATAAAATTTTTAAAAACAATATTAAAAAAAATAGAATAGGATTTAATTTTAGTCCCTACTGAGTCCATGATTATGTATGACTAGCCACAATGCATGCAAGACAATAAACATCGCCATGGTTGGATGGTGAAGTGGTACATCATCTTGGCTGGCTTCTCATGTAAGGTCTGGATAGCCAAGATACATATCACACACGAGATAGGAGACCGCTGGTTCGAATCCGTCAAAACTAAACTACGTTTCTCGCGGCACTAGTATGCATAGATGATGAAGGCATGCTTGGATAATCAAAGGTTTAAAATTCTCTTTTGGTGGGTACTTACAGAGGAGGGTCTACTGTTTGTGTATGCAAACACACCAAACAGTGGTGTTTGCAAATGAAATCCAGAGTCCGAGTGTCTAACTTCAAAAGAGTTATCCTACATGTATACATAGAACCGATCTTTTTTTTATCATTATTATTAAAGTCCTAAGCTTAAACTCTAGGTCCACTATAGGTATGTAAGGATTCCCTGTTTCATTCTTAATTTAGTATATATTTTTAGTCTTCTTCCAAGCGGCTATGACAATACCGTAGCTCTTGGCACTGGTTACTCTATTATTAGGATAAGACTTATGTCATGATGGAACAATGGAAGGAAATCATGTAAATAAATAAGGGCTTGGGCTACTGAAGCTGAGCTCTCCACGCTTAGTTTTCTGTCACAACCACCACCTTCGGATTACCTCGGATTACCTCTTGTACCTTTAGTTACCACTAGTACCCACTCAAACCTTTAGTTCCTCCTAGTTATCTCCAGTAGACCTTCAGTCATCTCTTGCGACCCATCCGACCTCTTCTCACCCTCCAATTCCGCTTCAAGTCAAACGCCAGCGCTCCAATCTGACAGAACAAAACATCTTGCGCGCGCGTTGTAGATATTCTCCTCCTTAGATAAAATCTAAATTCATTTTTGGACCCATAATTGTGAACAGCAAATGTGAAGTCCCTTCACATTGGGTACAAGAATAAGGGGAGCGGTAGCAGGCGAGGATGATTCGCGTATAAATCCCTTCTCTAACATTTCGTCAATCCATTTTTTTATACACTGGAGTTCACTGGGCGAGAATGGCCTATTTTTATAGAATGGGGGTTGCTTTCCAGGTAAGAGCTCAATTTTATGGTCCCAAGGACAATGTGGTGGCAGAACCTTTGCATTCTTTTGTAAAAAATGTTCAACATATTGGTGTAATTCTGAAGGGAGACGATCTTTGATATCAGTTATTGACGGTTCCAGCTTATCTTGAAGAAATCTATCTACATCATCTTGATCTAATTTTCTTCGTAAGAGATGTGTAGACTTTTCTGTGTCATCATCATAGACAGCTTTAGTATAATGATCGGGGCAATCTTCTACAGTGACTTGGTGTAATCTTTGTGCAATTGAAGGGGGTTCGTTCTGTATATTTATCGGGGCTTCATGGGATCCAGAGAGTTGTGGGGGCGGGCATAAGGCAGATGTTGAAGTCCTCCATGGAAGACAATGACTTTGACAGAATTTGCCAAAGGGTAGAATTTCACCTATTCATGGAAACTAAGCTAGTCACGTCACATGACCTTTCTAGCAGTACATAGATTTCATCTGTAGCAGTAGACCTCATTAGTTAACATCGACAATCTATAAACCGTGTCCCACTTTCTCTTTAAGAGGTTATGACCCTTGCGCTTCCTGTGGAATCACGATTTGTAACTCAATTGTTCTTCTGTTTGCGACTCTAATCACCACTCAGTCTCCAGTACTACGGTGTCCTCGTTCTGAATCTGCATTCACGCCTCTACCTCAGTCATTTTTGTTTATCAAACAAGGTATCTCTGGCTCGCTACTCACCTCTCTTGATTCTATCACTTCTCTGTGTTTATACACTTATCTTAGAATTTTATTTTATTCTATTTAGACTGCTTCATTTTATTTAATATGGCACCCTCTAATCTTCGCGCCAATGACATGGCGCTTCCTCCGGCCTTAAAAATCCACGGTATCGCTAACCTAAAAGACTGGATGCTACTCATTGAATCCACTTTGCGACAAAACTCTCTTTCTGATTGGATTGATCCTGTAAAGACTGAGGTGATATATAACTCTGAAAAGGAAGCTGGCTATAAAGATTGGACGACTTCAAACGATCTTGTCAAAATAACACTGGCAATCAATGTTGATCCAGAATTTATTCAAATTATCATGGCCGAAAATTTGGCCTGTGACAGTTACAAAAAGCTTTGTCGCTTTCTCCAAGGTAACAGCATTGTGGCTGTCGAAACAAGCATCACCGATTTTCTTGAACTCACAGAGAACTTCGAGAAGTATTCGTCCTGTCAAGCTTACATTCTAGCTCATAAATCAATGGTCTCAAGTCTTCTTTCTCTTGGCTCTCCTCTTCCCTCACTGGTCTATTGCTTAGTATTAATCCGTGCGGTTTCTCAGAAATACCCTCAGTGGGCTTCTACTCAACGCTACCACTTCTCTGTTGCAACATCTGTTACTCCCGCTCCAACTCTTGAAACTCTTTACACGACCCTCCAAGATCACGTCAGATTGGCCGAGAGCATGGCACCTATTCAGGTTCCTGTTTCACAAGCACACATTATAGGTTCAAAGTTAAAGAAAACAAGAAGTGGGATGGTCCTAATTGTCAATGGTGTACTGGCCCGCACGATGATACAAAATGCTTCTTTAAATACCCAGAACAGCATGCCGAGTATATGAAGAAATTTCCCAGGGCCAATTACACTGAAAATAAGAAGTGGCGTGCTGAATTCCAGAAGCGTCAATTGCCTAGCAAAATTTCAACTCATTACTCTGGCTTTGATGCTCGTTTCGAGAACTACAATCCTTTTGAGAAGGATACCAATGAACGTGTCCAGTCCACACTTTTTTCGCCGCCCTCGTCCTCCTCAAATTTTACAGCAGCCTCTAGTCCTTATTTCATGGATTTTAATCCAAATCCACTTCAATAGGGCTGCGCGGGATTTTGACAACATCATCAACTCCCACCCACCATAATTTCTCAAGGAGTCAACAATGGGATAATACAATGCTCCCACTGAGATTGAGCGACGCCAACATAATGGTGTCTTTCGCTATGTTGATCATGAACTTCATTCAATCAACACTGGTATAAACTCTGTGTTTACATCAACGCACCCGACTACAAGCTCTCGTGATATCTGGCTGCATGACGATGGTGCTTCTGTTCATATCACAAATGACATCAATGCGTTTTTCCGTTATCGGCCAGTAGCTGGATTGCCTTTCGTTAAAACTGGGGGGAGTCCTGTTCAGCCTGTCGGACTTGGCTACATTAAGCTTCGCGTTCTTCGGCAAGACGACTCAGTCAACGAGATTGTCCTTGAAAACGCTCTCTACATTCCCGGCTTTCCACTTAATATTTATTCTGGGTGGCTTCATGATCTTCGGGATGGGTGGGATAAGCATCGGGTTTTATATGAAGCGGACGGCTCTGAAATGTGTCAACTTCTTCGTGGTCAGAATTGCTTACACTTGCGCACTGCATCATCGCCGTATGTTCTCAACACAAATGATCCTTCCATGCGACCCTCGACTTTCCTTCTCTCTCCAGTAGCCGAAAACGTCTTTCCTGCAGCAATTCATGAAGCTCCTGTCACTCTAGAACTTCTTCACCGCCGTCTAGGACACATTAGCTTTCCAAATGTCCAGCTAACAATTAATACAACCCTTGGTCTATCTTACAAACCTCGTAATACGGATTCTAATCTCGATGTAACCACATTGTGCGATCCTTGCGGATTTTCCAAGCCGAAGAAGGTTGTACGCCGTCACTCACGTAGTCGAGAGTCGAATTGGGGTGACAGGTTTTATGCAGATATCTTCTTTTGCAATCCAGTCGGAGGGCGTTATGGTTACACTTTCACTGAAAAGAGAATTGCTTTCGACGCTTTGGTCACTTTTACTCGCTTTTTCCGAACCCAAAATGGTTTCCTGCCGAAATGTTTCCGTTTAGACGGCGGTAATGAATTTGGGGGTGACAAAATGGTCGCCTGGTGTCAGCAGTATGGCATTGCAATCGAACTAACAACAGCATATTTTCACGAACAAGGTGGCCCTCAAGAACAATCAAATCGAACTGTTCTAGATCCAATGCGTTGTGTTATGTCAGATATGCGTATCCCATTCTTTCTTTGGCCAGAAATTTTCCGCGCCGTTATTTACATTCTCAATTGTATCACGACCTCTGTCTACAACAAGATGACCCCCTACAAAGCACAATCTCGGGCTACTACATCTGATGCCTCTGAACATAAACCTGATAACTCAGGAATCAGAGTATTGGGCTCTCGAGTACTTGTATACATCCCAAATGAGCGTCGAGTCAAGTCTCAGAAAATGTATGCACGCGCTGAAGAAGGCATCTTAGTTGGTTTTGAAGGTAACCATATTTATTGTTGGATTTCCTCAAGACCTCTGGGCCATCAGCTTGTACGCTCGTCTCATGTTCGTTTCTTTGAGGGACGTTTCAATGAATTCTCAGCGAAGACCATCCTAATGAAATTCCTGACCCCTCTCCTAAGTATTCAATGAGGTGGAATTTCCAATTCAAAATTCTCCACAAATGGGGGGGACTCAGACAATACTGAGAGTGGCTCAGTAGGGGGTGCACATTTGGATGATGAAATACCTCCGCTCCTCGACGCAAGACACGACATGCCAGCTGAAGAAGATCCTTTACTTGTTCCTCTCCCACAAATGCCCAAACGTGGTTGTGGTCGACCTCCTGGTGCTAAGAATAAGCCCAAGGCAACATCTGGACCTAACTCATTTGATCTCTGTAAGCCTGACTCAGATATTCGTGTCACACACAGTAAAACAAAGGGCTCTACTTCGTTGCATACTCCACACATTGAGAATCCTGTTCTGCTTTTGGAATATCAAGCGTATCTAACGGCTCTTATAACTGACAGCGATCCGAAAACGTTTCGTGAAGCTTTGCTAGGTCCCAATGCTGTTCTTTGGGAAGCGTCTATGAAGGAAGAATTGACTGCTCTTGACATGAACGACACTTCGCAGCTGTTACCTCGCTCCAATCTCCCTCCTGGACGTGATATTATTCCAGGATGATGGGTCTACAGGCGAAAGACCGGAAAAGATGGCCAGCTTACCCGTTACAAATCCCGTTATGTTGCAAAAGGCTTTCATCAAAGGGAAGGCTTAGACTACAAAGACACATTTGCCAGTACAGCTCTCTCTAGCGTTTGGAAAGCTTTGCTCGCTCTCGCCGCTTTCAATGATTGGCAAGTCGATCAGATGGATGTTGTAACCGCTTTTCTCAACCCTGACATTGACACTGACATATACATGGCATGTCCAGACGGGCTGCGTACTCCAGATGGCTCCTCACTTAACCGCTGGATTTGGAAACTCAAGAAGTCGCTCTATGGTCTCAAGCAGTCTCCACGCCTTTGGCAATCAAAACTTCGTTCAGAAGTTGCCAAATTTGGTTATAAGCCTTTACTTCTTGATTCCTCTGTTTATCACAGCATCTCTGATGAAACTTACCTTGTCACTCATATAGATGATTTTCTACTCATCGGTCCCGAGGCTGGCGTTTCGAAGTTGCGCAGACATCTGCATAATGCTTTCAAGATGATGGATATGGGCGCTGCGGAGTTCTATGTCGGCATCCGTATTGTTCGCGATTGCGTAAAACGAATCCTCTATCTTCATCAGGATGCCTATCTTGAGAAGATTCTTGAAAAGTACAGTCTCAATAAATGTATTCCAACAAATACACCAATGCTACCCGGCCAACATCTTGTGCCTTTTCAAGGGACTGCCTCTTCAGCGGAAATTGAGCTCTACGCATCGATGGTTGACTCTGCAATGTATGCTGCTACTCAAACGAGACCAGACATTGCTTATACCATGACGCAGCTCTGTCAATTTCTTTCCAACCTATCTCCAATTCATATATCAGCAGTTTGTCATCTCTACCGCTACCTCATCAAAACTACCTGTCTCGGTCTTAGGTTTGGTGTAGGCCCTAATACAGGTCTTCACGGTTTTACTGACTCTGATTATGCTCAAGACCCTGAAACACGGCGTTCTCATGGAGGTTGGGCTTTCTTTCTGAAAGGTGCCTGCTTTTCTTGGCGCTCATATCAAATGAAAAGAGTCACTTGTTCTTCAACTATGGCCGAAGTCTATGCTATGGCTGAAGCAGCCAAGGAGGCTGTGTTCCTTCGCAATCTATTTTGCAGTATCAACTATAACTCAGATGATGCAAAGATAGTCCGTATCTACTATGACAATCAGCCAGGTTACAACCAAATAAGAGGACAGGGCGTCACTCAAAAGAGCAAACACTACGATGTACCTGTGTTCCTACTCCGGGAATATATAAGTGACAAAATTGTTGAATTGGAGTGGAGATCTGGACTAGAAAACGCTGCAGATGGGTTCACAAAGGCCTTGTCGCCAGTTCTTTTTAAAGGGTTTGTTGGACAACTTAACATAACTACTTTGGCTGCGGATAATAAATAATGTGAGGTTTCATAGGTGAGGGGGTGTGTCAAAGGGTAGAATTTCACCTATTCATGGAAACTAAGCTAGTCACGTCACATGACCTTCCTAGCAGTACATAGATTTCATCTGTAGCAGTAGACCTCATTAGTTAACATCGACAATCTATAAACCGTGTCCCACTTTCTCTTTAAGAGAATTGTGAACCGAAATTAACAGTCATGGCATTCCAATCACAAAGGGGATTATGAAGCTGGAGCCATGTGTGACGGGCTTTGCCCGGATTGGGACTGGTCACTAGTACCACTCCTTCTACAAGGTAGGGTAGTGGCAGAGCAACGCTCCTGGATAGACGAAAGGGGACTCTAAGGGGGTATTAAAGGGAGTACGATACAAGGAAGAGAGCCAGGGAGAAAGGATGATTCTCAGGGGCCAAGGAATATAGCCGGGAGAAAGGACTATTCTCAGGGGCCAAGGAAGAGAGCCGGAAGAAAGGATTAATTCTCATATGGCTAAAGGGGGGAATTAATACTAGCGTACGCGGAAGACATAAAGGACAGGATACGATACGGTAGTTTAGCTTTCCCTAAGGAAAAATTATTCATTTCCATTGCGTTATCGACTTCAAGTACTTCTGAATTCCTTAAACCCTTTACACCATGGCATACCTAGGATTATTGGGTTGCTCTCACACAGATTTGTTACATAGAGCACAATTATCTCTGAGTGCTGGCCTAGGTGCATTCGAATAGTGAAATAATTGGTAACGGTTGCTTGGGTACTACCATCAGCTAGACGAACATAACGGGGCTTGACAAGCTTCTTGGTTGAGATACTAAAGCGCTGTACAACTGCCTCGGCGTCTGCAAATGCGAAGGCTGTACAGCCACTATCTACTAAGCTAGACGTATGGAACATTAAAGGGTCACCAGTGCGCGGGTCTGAGAGTTGAGTTTGAAGCAGCATTGAATTTCTAGAGCTAGTAGAGCGTAGCTCTAGAGGCGAGTCATCTAACAACACTGCTCGGATTAATTCATCCTCTCCACCATACCAATCACACTTCTGATCGCGACTTAGATCAGAGGTTTGCCTTTTAGCTGATTCAAGTTTTCAGATGTATTTCGGCCTTGATCAGGGCTTACATGGTCAGAACTGGCATCAGATACATATCCGGAATTTTCACCAACAGCACGCAAGCGCGAATGTGCTGTTTGCTGCGGCGTTATTTGTTGGTACATGGGTGGATAGTATGACAAAGGAAATTGCGGAGGCTGCGTGAAGTACTGAGGATTTACAAAATGACTGCGTGAATTAATGTTCTGAGGTTGGGAGTTCGAGCGATTCTCTATATCTTGGCAATTTTGCTTATTATAAGCTGACGTGATATTGGCACGTTTTGGTATCGGGATTGGGTCAAATTTCCGATGATGGTCTCGGGCAATGTGGCCGCTCTGACCACAGGCTAGACAAAGCCCCTGGATATGTCGACGCTGCCTTTCACTATCAGAAATCTGCAGCCGGCTAACGTCCATGGGGTCATCGTGAGGATGAGATCTGTAAGCAGCATTTCGTACATCTGGTGGATATTGCGCTGGCTCGTTGGATTTCTCATTCCTACTTTTGCCGCTTGACTGATTTATAGAATCATAGTGAGCCTCCTGAAGCTGATTGCGAGCGATATTATCACATCTAGAGACCCATCCAACAAAATCATCATCGCCCGGATTGTCTACCTGTGACCGGAGTATCTTTTTGATATCAATACCAATAAATCTATGCCATTTTTCGACTTTTTCTCGTGGACCTAACTTTGCGCGGTTAGAAAGCCTAATAAACTCAGCTTTCCATTCACCGTATGGTATAGTGCCGTTTCTCGGGCTATCTTGAGAATAATTATCCAGCGTATTTCTTGCAAGCGTTGCAGAATTAAACAGGATATATCGGCTATCAAGATCGGTCCAGAGCGCATTCTCATTCTGCCACTGCCATTGCGAGGGATCATTCAAATTAGCAGTAATAGACTTGTGGCCATCACAAACTGCATCCCAAGCATGGTCATCCATTAAGCCACATATATACAATATTTTTGAGGCTTCAGTGAGGAAACATGCAAAGTCAATAGAGATTATTCCTTGTACTTGGGTCTTAAACGTCTCGTATTTCTCTTGGCGCTGGACAGGATTTTTCTCATTGCTTGATGCCGTGAATTTATTTGGATCTTTCTGGGTTCGGCGGGCAGTTGGAGCTTGGGCAGCTATTTCTTCTCCTATGGCGCGGCTTTGGGCATTTTGGAGCAAGGCAAGTTGGAGCTGAGTTTCTGCTGCAAGTTTCTTTCCCAGAGAATCCGATAACTCAGCACAAGTACTTGATAATGTAGCTCTTTCTGTTTCAAGTTGTGCACGAAGAACATCTTTTTCATTTTCCACAGTTACATGGGCATTACGTGCCCTAACATTCCTCGAGCGCTCTTCATTGTATGCCACCTCATTTTCACTTGCTTTCAGGCTAAGCTTCTCAAATCCGTGTTCGAATACAAGAAGCATGGCGAAAATTGCCTTTGCATCGTCGTCCAAGTTGAGATTTGTGAGTACATTCAAGATTTCTGCTAGTTTTGAGGGCGAAAATGGCCTGTTTGCAAGTGTGTGAGTAAAATCGTGTATGGTGAGAACTCCAGATAAATTTGGGAAACAAGAAGTAAAAGATTCGCTCATTCTCTGACTAAATTCGGTATTCGTGGTAGTCATCTTGGAAATTTGCAGTGGAGAGGTTATATTTTGTTTTTAATGTAAAGCAGCAGAAGCAGAAAGTAAAAAACAAACTTGGAGATTTTGATTGCAAGCTGGGTATCGAGTAAATTTTGTGACTTTCTACTGATTCAGATATTCTTAACAAATATATTCACCGGGTCGCAAAACGGGCGGGTCTGGGCACGAAAATTCGCTGTATTAAGTTGAAAGCGAAAATCTTCAGGCTGGAATATGCGACTGGGTGTAAAAAGAGATCGCACAAAATGTCACAGGGCGGGGGTACGAAGAACGAATTAAATATTACACATGAGTTGTGCGATGAGAAGGGAAGAGACTATCTAGCTACACGAAGGTCTTTAGAGGCTCAGTTATTGCTTAATCTCAAACCACGCCAACTACCATTCTACTACCGTGACAACTACTGGTACGTCTGCGGGCCATTCCAACTGGTTTAGCTTGTAGTTCTGCTTCAAGTCATAGTGTTTCAAGAATTTTCAACCAATCAGGACGTCAGTACTTCCCAAGTTTGTAACAAGGAACGGGAAGTTGATACAGCGTCGATCAATGGTAAGAGTGAGCAATAGAGCAAATTTGATAGAGTCTCCGGGCTGTCCATTATATCCTATAGGGACAATAGGCTTCGGCAAGGGAATGAACTTGACGTCGAAGGCTTTGGCAAGACGGTAAGAAAGAGTAGTAGAAACAGCACCGAAAATGTTTGCTCCGCCATCTATATGGGCTTGGGTCTTGATAAATGATCCGTTACTTCCGAGCTCTATGGGTAGTAGGCACTGGTGTCCTCCGATAAGGAGATGGAAATCAAACTTCAAATCCTTCCATAAGTTGCGACTATTGCCATGGTAAGATTCTTTACCACGGCTTAGAAGTTTTGTTGACAGCTCATCACTTTCAAGAGAAATTTCAGCAATGCTCTCATTGAACTGTTCCGACATGGTGCAGTGAGTAGCCAGATTTCCATGCTTATGGCACTTGTAGCAAATTACTTTGGAAGGAAGGGCAGGCGATTCATGAGTTAAAGTCTATTGGAGAGCCGGGAATGGAGAGCATGTGCGGACTGTACTGTTATCCGAGTACGCTGATTTAGCTTCTGATCTCCAGCTATCTTTCTTGAGAATATTGCGGCTTCTCTCAGAAGGGGCAAATGCAACATCAGGCTTAAAGCTTTCTTCCAGACGGATATTACGCTCCTCACGGTCGGCAATAGCTAGGAACTCGTCCAAGAAAGTGTAACTGTTGTTCATTCGGTACTTTTCCGCGCGAATGTCTCTCTTGAGATGAGGAGCAATCTTCTCGCTCAAATCTTCGAACCAACGGGAACGGGCGATTTTTCCAGTTGTAGCATATGTGTTGAACTTGACGCGGAAATTTGCGTAAGTCATGTTGCCCTGTTCCAGATTGCGGTATTTTAACTTGGCATCCTGGGCTCGATTATGGTTGTTGAAGCGTTGGTCCGGAGCCTTTAGCACGTCGGCAGCTGACTCAAAAGTGCTGGCATGGTCAGGATCTATATGATGTAAAATGTAAGTTTTGGCCTCTCCTGACGTGCACCTGAAGTAGGCCTTTATCTGCGACGTGCCTGACTTAAAATTGTCGGAGTACTCCTCAATGAACAGCTTCATATCCATCTTCCATGCATCATATTCGATTTCTCCTTTGTGATCACTGAAAGGGGTGCGAGGGTAACAGATCTTAAATGGCTCAATGGCCAATACGGTATGATCGAGGGTAGGAAGATAGTGTTGAAATATCGTATATCCTGGAATGCCAAGGATAACTCATTTGTAAGTCCGGCTAATTAGGTTATCAAATTCACCTTCCTATATCATTGTCATCAGCACATTCCTCGCGGAAAGTTTAATGCATATTGGCATTTATTTCACACTAGCATTCCATCAGATGATTATGTATCAAATGCAGGTTAAAGGTTTCTCGGATCTATTACCAACATACATGTATTTAGCTTTTTATTTCTGGCTCATATATCTGTACGTATATAGATTTACATCTACAGGGATCATAACTTATGATTCATGGAGATTGATAAATACTGGTCAAAAACCTCAGTTGATAAGATATGCGCACACGCAATCTCACTCTTATCAGCTCAGTTTACTCAGAACCATACATCTCAATACACTTGTTTCCAGTCAATTCTTCCTTCTACAACTTCATACGAGACTTACTGTATCGGTATAACCGCCGACACTGATTCCGCTACAACCTCCATATTCGCTCAAGCTCATAACTTTAACAGATAGTAGTTTTTGGGGGGGTGTAGACCTGCTGTTAGAGCTCGAGTGTTTCATACTTCATCTTGTGCAGGAGTTCTGGAGACTCTCTCTACTTTGTCAGCCTCGAGCGCAACCTTGATGGCGGCGGTAACAGCAGCTTGCACGACTGTTAATTATGCAGGGGCAAAGCTGTCTGTCATTATAGTTACCGGAAAGGAGTCTTTTTAGATGGATGGCATGAGGGTCTCAGGTGAAATGGTCGAAAATGGGGGCTCCTGAATCGCCAGAAGGGTCGAAATTTACTCGAATTGCTCAATGTTGTGCTGGTGATGGCTAAGATTACGATGTACAGGGTAATAATCACTGAGTGAAGGAAAAATTTTCCGGGTGGCTCCATGATGAGTAGAGGAACAATGGAGCACGGTATGGAAAGTGTTTCTACATAATACTACCAGATGGAGGATACTAGAATATTCTGTGATACTGATTTGGGAAAATGAGGCGAGAGTTTAGCCACCTCAGATGTGTATATAATTAGCTCTTTCTACCTCATAAATTCTCATAGTTCTGAATACAAAATATATCAGCAGTTCACATTGATTCATCGATAATCATCCGTAAACCTTCTGCCAATTAACCTCCGTAAGCTCTTACCTTTACAACATTATCTGATCAGATATTGAGACACAGCCTATCCAACACGTAAAGTCTACAAGTCAGTTCTCGTACATTACATCATAACTGACTCTAAATCCGTCCCAAGAATATCTCCAGTGCTCATCATTTATAACACACTCCCTTAATTACAACAAAGATGACAACAGAGAAGAAACTCGGATTCCTGAAATCCAAATCGACAGGCTGGGGTGGCTTTACGACGGCAAAGAGCACATTTTGATGAAGAAAAATGGTCATCCTCGAGGTTCATTGATCGCAAGTGTCAATAACTGGATGCTTCGGAGGGTCGATAGTTCGTTAAGTCAATGGTTCAAGAGGTCAATGGTTGTTCAGGAGTTGATAAGTCGAGAAGACAAGATGTCAGGTGTCAAATGGTCAAGAGTTCAGGTGTTCAATAGATCGAGGTGCAAAGATATTCAAGATTATCAATAAGGTTCCTAAAGTACAAGACCATAATCTGCCGAACTAAAATTATCCCAATTGCCCATTATATATTCCTTTCTATTGTTCTCGAACTTTCCAGTATACTCTCATACAGAATAGAATAGTCTAGACAAGTACAGAATAGAACAGAACAGAACGGAACAGATTAGAACGGAACAGATTAGAACAGAACAGATTAGAATGGAATTGAATAGATTATAGCAGAATACCACAGATATCTTCGTACAGGGTTCCTATTGATTCAAAATAAGCCCTCGGTCCGTGACAGCGAGCCTGTCGACAGAGGCTCTAAAACGCGAAGTGATAAGAAATGGCATTTTTTCCAACTCAATGCTGTAAACGGTTCAGCTCTGGTGACCCCGTGCGCAAATCAAGCAGTGTTTTAATTGCAGTCAATGGGGAAATGCCCAAGCCTCTTGCAAAAGGCAAGGAGATGTGGAGGGTGTGCGGGCACCCATCAGACCAGGGACTGCCTCAAGAAATCAGTGCTTTCCTGCAACTGTGGCAAGGCTCATATGTCGAGGCAGAAAAGGGCGTGTCCGAACTTCGCGGAATACAAGGTCAGCGTTCAGAGGGCGCCGTATGAACTCATGGAGAGAACGGCAGACTTAAGACGAGGGTAATAGACAACAATAGCACCTCAAAATAAACTTGCGGCAAACAATAAAGACGACCATGGGTTCACACTGGTATCCAACCAAGTGGTAGAAGACCTAAAAAGGGGACCATGGCGCCCGCAGGAACAGGTCCTAGTTCCACTGACACAAACACTACTAGCATCATCGAGGTCAACCTCAAGGCCACCGGTATCTAATTCCAAAACGCAAGGAAAAGGGAAGAATTCCAAGGTATACGTTAGCTAGCTCTATCTCGAACTAATGGCCCATTGCACTTCCTGTAGGTTGATGAAGAACTTCAGTAATAATCTGAAGGGTTAACTCCTAATGTAAAATATTTTTAAGTAGAGTTTACAGCCACATGCATGGGCCCATAGTGCGCCAAATCCGGATAATAAAATGAAAATCAAAAATAAATGACAAAATATTCAATCAGTTTAGAACAGTGCATTATTGTCTGAAAGTAACTCGTCGTATACCATACAAGTAACACCGTCATGTCCGGGACGAACAAGAAATTTAAACTCGTTTCAAGAACTCATCACACCTCCTATTTACAATCAACAGTCTCATTATCCCGAGTAGCTGTTATCGACATGACTTCTCGTCTCATATTATATGCTATTTTAACTGATATCGGTGAACCTCCTGTTATTAAATGTTAGTAGGAGATAACAAAAAGTTGGCACGAATTCTGCAAACCTTTTCTTGGCGGGTTAACTTCGAATTCAGTTGTACCACGTTCGTCTGTCATAGTGTATAGAAAGCCATCTATCAATGGTATATTTTCGATACTCGTATCAATCTCTGATATGATCCTTTTTGCAGGAACAACTACACCGCCACATGTATAATTTTCAACAGCCAATACAGGCATCAAATGGCTTAAGAAAAGCGCAAGCGAAACAAAGCTTAGGTTTTTCATGTTGTAGGTTATGCTTATTAAAATTTTGGATCTTTATATTTGTACTTGGTGAATTAGCTAGATGAATATGTTCAATCTCGAAAGGTCGGGTTTAGTTATGACAATATTCGCAATGGTAGTGAGAGATTTATAATTACCTATATTTCGAGCTATACTGAAAGCTGCCTTGAAGATAGTTATCTTGATATAGGTGCTGAGGTAGGAATGATCCCTTTTATACACCTGAGTAAATGGTAAGTGCTTATGTTTGAACAAGATTTATCTCCATTTGCCCCATCACTCCTACCTTTCCCATCCGCAATCAAACACGAAGTTCCTTTGGCAATTTACTATGGTATGTAGGCTTGTTGGAAGTTAAGTGTATAATAAGACAGGGACATAGACTAAGACATGGTATGAAAGGTAGTGGTAGCTATTGCTATTGTGTCAGGAGCTTATACTTTTCCAAAAAGTGGTCGAATACAATCAATTTGAGACGGGTCAAATCCTATCATGCTGTTTCCAATTATCTAATTAGATCAATACACTGCCATAGGCAAAGGCCGAGGATAATTTAGACATAATCCTACGGCGTCTACTTGTCCAAAGAACAATCTTACTCGGGCCTGGAGAGTGTATGGTCACGCTGACATTAAACACCTCGACGGATGGTTCACCAGTATGTTTATATTTTCGACCTCTGGACGCAGTGCCTACTAAACTATCGAGAGGGCGAGAGCTTACTTTCCTCGCCGCTTGCTCCCCACTACTGGATGAATCGGGATGCCGGACTCTATACATCTAAGTTTAGGATGATTCATAGCTAGTCTCACATATACCATATATAATAGGCCTCATTTATGAACCATCCATTAAACTTTTGGAGTTAGGTTTCTTGAACCCTGCATCCTACATCCTGAAGGATCTCATGTCAATATTATTCGTATCAGGCTCGCGCCCTACACCAACATGGCCTCAACCGCGTATGTGATCCGCAAAGACTCCTTACTACCTTTATGGATGGCTTTGCTGTCGAGAAAAACTGTAGGAAATAGAACGATAAAGAAAACCATGCAGTGTGGCCAATCGAAAGAGTTCCTTTCTTCTCCGCAATCAAATAATTAAAAACCTACAGCCCCCCGGCCCAAGATTTGTTAATTATGATACCATGTTAGAGTGATGAGTATAATGAAGAATGGTATCGAGGAAGTGATAAACAATGGAGTGTATACAGGAATGGTAGGGTCACCACCCATCACGAGTCCGATACGCGAATCATGGTCATCTTGTTTTCTACTCATCAATCTTACTTTTTATTTCCACTTTCTGTCAGATTATTTTGATTGGCTTTCGCTCGATTTATAAATAAAATTTGTGAAAAGTAGTAGGGTTGGCGGCAAAAATAACCGGAAACATACCACTTAGGCTGTGGAGATTGATTATGACCCCATTTGTCAGTAGAGATATCTGACTACAATAGGCTTTGCAAGCACGCCAAACCTTCACTTTTTTTAAATCATTTTATGTGAATTCACCTTTTTACCTATGAAATCTGAGCGGTGCTATGGATACATATTGGATGACTCTTCCGATGTTGGAGACACTCATACTGCAATTCATTCGCAAACACCACTGTTAGGTGTGTTTGCATACACAAACAGTCGACCCTCCTCCCTTAGTACCTACCAAATGGAAATTTAAAACCTTTGATTATTCGAGCATGCCTTCATCATTCATGCATACCAGCGCCGCGAGAAATGTAGCTCAGTTCTGCCAGATTCAAACCCGCGATATTCTATCTCGGGTGGGATATGTGCCTTGGTTTTCCAGACCTTACTTGAGGAACCGGTCAAGAGGATATACCACTGCATCATCCAGCCACAGGGGTGTTTGAAGTGTGGCCTGCACTGTAGAAACCGAAGTCTAGGCGTGCACAAGGCTCAATTCGTAAAACTCCTTGCCAAAAATCCAAATCACACGCCCGTCCAGGTTGTATCCATACTTTGCAACATCTTGCAAACTTGTACCAATCCCTCTCACGTCCATCCCAAAGAGCTGTATACCAAATTTGTGCGCCACGCTTTGTATCCTTCATAGGGTGTAAATTCGGCGTGGGCTTGTTTTTGTTGTAAAGGTAAGAGCTTATGGAGGTTAATTAGCAGAAGTTTTATCCATGATTAACGATGAATCGATGTGAACTGCTGATATATTTGGTTTTCAGAACTATGAGGATTTAGGAGGTAGAGAGAGCTAATTATATACACATCTGAGGTAGCTAGACTCTCGCCTTATTTTCCCAAAACAGTATCACGAAATATTCTAGTATCCTCCATCTGGTAGCATTATGTAGAAACACTTTCCATACCGTGCTCCATTGTTCCTCTACTTATCATGGAGCCACCTGGAAAGTTCTTCCTTCATCCTCAGTGATCATTACCCTTGTGTATTGTAACACTAGCCATCACCAGCACAACAACGACACACATACGCCTCGATTGTCGCACCGCCAGTGACCAAAGCGGCAGTACGGATCCGAGTTGATGGGGCAGAAATGATGCAGCCAGCAGAGATGCTTTACTAGGCGAAACAACACAACGAGTGGGAACATGCTGTTAGGCAGCTACTGAGCAACGACACTGAGGCGTATGTGCAGTCGATCTCCCAATGTCAGGCTCTCTTGGGACTTGACTACTTAACTTGGAAATGGTAGGTGTGAAATCTTGGATACTTGATAATAAATATAGTATATTAACGAAGACTAGGTTCTTGATTCTTGGATATCTAGGGAATAGTACACGACTGAAAGCTGGAGAGCTTTCGACATGAAGATACCTCAGCTACTTATACTTCGATACTATCTACTACAGACTATAGTAATCTAGTTCCAGCCCGATTCCTGTCGAGCTCCTGAGAGTGACCTAGAATCTAATCGAAGCTCAGTGAACTGGTAAGAGTACAAAACACCATCCCGAAACATCTAGAAACTAATTGCTAGAATAGCTTAGAATGCCCTCGAAGTAACTCAACACCATGAATCATCTCCACATCAGTCAGTCCGTGACACCCAACGAGACGTTGCCTTGAGGATGGCGCAGCTAAAGAAGTTCTGCGTTTTGAGGCAGGATCATCCTGTTGGGATTTTTGGATTCTCACTAGGGACAATTATACATGGATGAAAAAACGCAAACAATAGCTTGGTAATATTCATGATTATTGGAAGGCTATGCTGAGCTGGAATGACGTACCGTCAGGATGAAGGTATGGAAAGAGGTAGCAATGGCTTTAAGAGGAGTGATGTTCGTGAGTTTTACTCTTAGGACTTGTTTTAATGGACGAACTTGAAGATATTTCCGAGTATTCTCAAGTGTGTGGATAATGTGGAGATTGTTTAAATTTCCTATTGTATGAATAGCTTATCTTATCATCGTGACAGGACCTTTCCCTATATACATGGATGTCGAAATACTTCAAGTGGACGGGTTTTGTGACAAGCTTGTTGTAACAATGTTGGTATCAAATTAATTCCTGTCTAACTCCATCCCTCCTAAGGAACATCTAATAATTACATTGGGGAGCCAATTTCTTATTTCCGGTGCTATTCTATATAAGGAAATATTACGAGTATAAGGCACACAATATGATAAAGAACTTTAATCAGACAATGGATAAAGGGGTTTCTGGCTCACTAGTGAATGTTCCAATACGTCTCCTTGTCCACCCAAGAAAGGAGGGATGTGAGAGATCCTTGCGCCAATATATACCATTAGGAATTTATTGGAAAATACTATGTCATACAAATGAGTGATGATCTGGGTCAATCATATCTCATGGTGCATGTGCACATTATTCTAATGTGAAGAGTTTATTGCAATGCAGTCATGTCACTCCCCTAAGTACAACAAAGATGACAAAGTGACAGAATCTCGGATTCCTGGAATCCAAATCGACCGGGTGAGGTGGCTTTACGACGGCAAAGACCACACTTGCATGAAGAAAAATGGCCATTCTCGAGGGTCAGTGCTTGCGAGCCTGCTGACAGAGGCTCTTCGATGCGAAGTGATATGAAATGTGACAGGCTGCGCCTTACATCCATGTACCTGCACCTATCTATGTACTAATTGTCAATGTTTGTTTATTGGATTATAAGTGGTCGCCGATCTGACAAGTACGAATCATTGATAGATCACCTCAATGATGTGGATGATCAGCAATCCGATGGATATTAACTTCCCTGGGGTCAGAGCTACATGTATATATGTCCTACAGCCTGGGTAGATACCATTTTATAGATAATTAGGAAATAGACTGTATTGCAGCCAGCTTACTTTGTTCTTATTGATTTGGTGAAAGCCTGTTACAGGCTGCGCCTATCTCCTAGGGACTGTTGCACGGACACTAATCATAATTACGTCATTAGCCTAACTATATGGAGGGATGTACAACTCAGCCATACAAATGCAGGGTTGCAACAAATATGTAAACAGGATATTGTTGTAGCAAGTCTCATATGGAATAATGGACCAACACGACCCATATTTGCTATGAGGAGCCTACTCGGAATATCAAGGATATGGTTTAGTAGAGCAGATAACGTGGTTAGCGCATTAGGAGTTGGGACACCTTAAGTAGCCTCCCCTCGGTGGACAGTTCCGAGATGTATGTAGAAAATAGACAGTAATTGGCCACCATTCATTTCCTATATTGTTTTGTTGATTGCCCATCACACAGTCCATCGCATGAAACGGCTTTGTTTTTAACTCAATGCTGAACACAGCCAAGATCTGGTCACCCCTTGTGCAAATCAAGTGTCACGGTTTCGAGGGACAAGCGCTGGGGCAACTATGTGGTCGATGGTAGTAAATAATGATTCTAAGGAGAGAACTCCCACTACATCTATCTAGTAATATATATACGTGAAGGCCTCCTCGCCACCGAGGCTAATCCCTATCCTCTTCCTATGCTATGGGGCTCTCCTAGTGTTCTGACTATACCTATAATACAGCACTATCGCGTTGTGGCGCGGAAGGATTGAACTCGGTCTCGTATATTTCCCGTTAGTGTAAGCCTATTAACATGTGTTGCAGTTGTTAAAGTTATGAGCTTGAGCGAATATGGAGGTTATAGCGGAATCAGTGTCGGCGGTTAGACCGATACAGTAAGTCTCGTATGAAGTTGTAGAAGGAAGAATTGACTGGAAACAAGTATATTGAGATGTATGGTTCTGAGTAAACTGAGCTGATAAGAGTGAGATTGCGTGTGCGCATATCTTATCAACTGAGGTTTTTGACCAGTATTTATCAATCTCCATGGATCATAAGTTATGATCCCTGTAGATGTAAATCTATATACGTACAGATATATGTGACAGAAATATAAAGCTAAATACATGTGTGTCGGTAATAGATCCGAGAAACCTTTAACCTGCATTTGATACATAATCATCTGATGGAATGCTAGTGTGAAATAAATGCCAATATGCATTAAACTTTCCGTGAGGAATGTGCTGATGACAATGATATAGGAAGGTGAATTTGATAACCTAATTAGCCGGACTTACAAATGAGTTATCCTTGGCATTCTAGGATATACGATATTTCAACACCCCTCCTCACTTTGCATCGAGGATAGATACATAAGTGAAAAACTGTTAGTATATTTATTGTCATTTCTCACCTAATGCTGGTTTGGTAGACACGCCAGTGGTTGTACTAATACCAAAAACTGAAGTGCATAAATCGGTGTGCCTTGGTCTCCGTAAGCCTTTTGTACATATATCTGCGAGATTTTTAGCTGAAGGAACATGTAATAGTGTAAGCGAGCCGTCTTCAATTCGTTCCCTTGTAAAATGATAAGCGATGTCGATATGTTTAGAAGCATCATTTAGTTTTGGATTGTGAGCGAGTTCAATGGCAGCCGTATTGTCAGTCGAGATTGCTGCTGGGATGCTGTCTCCAAGGAATCGGTGAAGTCCGCGCAAAATCCAGATATATTGTTTGGATGCGAGCGCTATTGCCATGTACTCAGCTTCGCAGGTTGAACGGGCTGCAGTACGTTGTTTGCGTTATCTCCAAGAGATAGTAGAGCTACCGAGTTGAAAGATGTATCCAGAAAAACTTCTCCGCGTATCGAGACAGTTACCATAGGATGCATCACAGAATCCATTAAGTACGAGGGGAGAATCAAACTTGTAGTGGAGCTTTAAATTCCTTGTACCTTTTAGATATCGTAGGACACGTTTTGCCGTATTTAGATGAGCCTGAGTGGGGTCCGAATTGAATTGGGAGAGATGGGTGATTGTATATGCAAGATCTGGTCGAGTTCCAGAGACTAGGTACATAATAGACCCAATAATTTGCTGATATGTTGTTGTATTAGTTCTAGTTTCCCCTTCTTCCGCAGCCATGAGCCGATGATTTGGATCGATGGGTGAGGATACAGGATTGCATTCTTGCATAGAAAATCGGCTCAATATCTTATCAATGTAGGCAGTCTGCGACAGAGAGATGTCTGATTCGGAATACTCTATTTGAATTCCAAGGAGCCAATGAAGTGTTCCCATATCATTTACTTTGAATTCAGATTTTAGTAGGTTGACTGTTTGCTCTATAAGATCTCCTTTTTCCCCAAATAGTATGATGTCATCTACATAAATTGCCATGATTAGGTTTCCTGAATCATGGACAAGTACACAGGGGTCAAAGAGAGAAGAGGTAAAACCAGAAGGTTTAAGGTATTCGACTAATCGGAAGTACCATTCTCGAGGTGACTGTTTTAGGCCGTAGATACATCGCTTTAGTCGTGCAACGTGATCTTCTTTCCTGAATCCTTCGGGTAGCTGCATATATATTTCTTCGTTGAGAATACCATAGAGAAAAGCAGTTTTAATGTCGAGCTGTCTAGGTTTCCAACGCTTGTTTGCCGCAATAGCTAGAAGTAATCGGAGAGAGTCGTATCGCACGACTGGGGCAAAGGTTTCGTCATAGTCGAGCCCTTGTACCTGAGAAAATCCTTTAGCTACATATCGTGCCTTGAAGCGTTCTAGATTTCCTTGAGCATCCCCTTTTACTTTACAGACCCATTTGCCATCAACTATCTTTCGTCCTTTGGGTCTAGGTACCACTTCCCACACATTATTTTCGCGAAGGGAAGTAATCTCTTCATTGAAAGCCTTTTCCCATTGATCCCAGTGCACAGATTGTTTAGCCATGTTATAGGATTTTGGTATAGGAATTTCTAGAATATTAATAAGCGCCTCTTCGTCCGGAAGGTCAGTCGAGTTCTCGGTTGAAGGTTGATTGAGGGAGATGTTACTCGATGCATTCCACCAATCACCTGTTATAGTGTCATTGTATAGCCGAGGTCGAACTTGACGTCCAGATTGCGTTCTTTGATAAGAGATCTGATTTTTATCAGAATTACGGCTTGTACGATGAGGTAAGCTTTGACGCTCAGGAGTTGACGAGGGATTTATAGAGGTTGAGTCTGTTGAAGATTGTGAAGATGTCAAGTCGAGAGGCTGCTGAAAATTATCATGGCTTAAAAGTTCATTTTCATTGTTATGGGTAGTGTGCCTATCTGGGTTCTCTCGTACGGGAATCTCATTGATAGGGATAGGTGCTATATTGATTTCTAAGGATGCATCGGGTAGGCTTGAACAGTTATGTTCTTGAGATGTAGTTGTTGAGTTCATGATAGGTTGCTCTGAAGTGAATGGTAAAAACTCTACATTCGCTGACACATAAGTATGCTTTCTTTCTGGAACAAATATTCGATAATGATGGTCGACTTTTGTGTATCCGACAAATATTCCCTTTTCTGCTCTTGGGAGAAGTTTGTTTCCAGTACCACGCTTCTCTTTAGGTATATGTACGTAGCATTTTCGCCCGAAGGGCTGGAGGTAGGAAAGTGAGGGTTTTTCGCTATAGAATGCCTCATGCGGAGTCATCCCATTGATTGCGCTGTGGGACTGGATATTTTTTACATGAATATATGTGTTTACCGCCTCTGCCCATAATCTTTTGTCTTTTATTGGTAGAAGCATTGCGCGTAAACCTTCACCAATTGACCGATTTAACCTTTCGGCGACTCCATTTGATTCTGGAGAGTATGGTGGAGTGAGGTCATGTTCTATCCCCTTCTGAGTAAAGAATTTGGTCAATTTCTCATTCAGATATTCCCCGCCGTTATCAGTACGGAAACGCTTAATTTTGACATCATATTGGGTTTCCATCATTGAAATGTAATCAATGATTGACTGAGAAGCTTCTGATTTAAGTTTTAGAAATTGAACTGAAGAAAACCGAGTTGCATCGTCAATGAAACTGATGTAGTATAGAGCGCCTCCATAAGAAGGTACTGGTAATGGTCCACACAAGTCAGAATGTATGTATTCTCCTTTGATTTTTACTCTTCTTGGAGCTGGTTTAGGTTTGTTGCGATTGGACTTAGCAATTACGCAGGCTTCACACTTGAAATTTTCTGGACATAGGGGGATGTTTTTGGAATCTAATGTGATTTTATTGGTCTTGGTGATTGAAGATGGAGCTGAATGGCACAAGGCTTCGTGCCAGAATTCGTAAGTCAAGCAGGCAATGTCTTCAATTTCGATTATGTATGGCAGAGGGCCATCAAACCTTGCTTCCAATAGTGTTTTTTCATTTTTAAAAATTTTCATTACATTCCCGTCATCAAATAAAGTATAGCCTTTGGATCTTTCTCTCTTCCAAGAGAAGAGTGGACGTTGAAGTTGAGGTACATACAAAACATCATTTAAACGAAAGGATGAAACAGAACCACTTGAGGCTTTACAATTCATCACCACAGTTCCTCTACCTTTCACGGGCATCCCTTGACCAGAGCTTGAAGTTACAAGTCCGGTACAAGTCGAGAGATTCTCGAACCGATCTAGGTAAGGACACATGTGAGAGGTTGCACAAGTATCAAGGTAAAAGGGATGGTATCTGACCTCTTCGTTCTTTGAGTTTGTAATGTGAGCCTCATTTCTGCTTCCATCTTTCTTGGAAAGAGAAGTCCTAGACTCCTTTAATTTAATGCAGTCGTTCCAGTTGTGTCCGATGTGCCGTCCTGGATGATGTTTCTTGCACCAGTTGCATTCAGGTCTGTTCGAGTTCTTGGATACTCGATCAGATGACGGTTTCTTGCCCTGAAAATATTTTCTCATTGAAGGTTTATTGCCTTTAATTTCTTTCGTCATGAAGGCAGAATCGCGTTTGGTGACATTTCGATGGTCCAGATTCATTAGTCGCTGCTTGACTTCAGAGAAGGTGAGATCATCTTTTGTCGTTATATTGTCAACGGCGTTTTCGTGATGTTCGGAAAGGAGGGCTAGAAGAAAATCACGTTTTGCCTTGTCTTCTTCTAAGAACTTCGATAAGAATTTCCGATAGGGGTCAGTGGATGCTTTCGACATTTTGTAGAGCGTAAGCCATTCGGATTCGTATTTTTGGATGTAATCTGAAATAGAGGAAGACGGATCGTAGGCATTGATGAGATTCATCAAGTTTCGCATTTGAGAGACTAGGGCGAATGCTGTATCCCTGTAAAATTGTTGCTTGAGATAATTCCACATTTCATGTGGGTCTTCGAGCTCGATGATCTGTTCAATAAGTTTTGAGGATACAACCTCTAGGTAAACCGTGAGTGCATGGTTTTTTAATGAATCGAATGCATTGATTTCCTCTTCGGATGAGTTCTTTTCTGGTCTCTTTCCTTCAACAACAAGTTCATATACTTTCAGGGCTCGCCAAACAATTGTCATGGTTGAGGCCCACACATTGTAATTTTCTTGGCCCGAAAGTTTGGTGATATTTGATAGCTTTACCATCCTAGTGGTAGCATCGTTTATCTGCGATAAGAAAAAAGAGCTAGAGGAGGCCATTTTTTGGATCGGAAGTCTTACTGATTTACTGAGAGCACCGGGCTCATAACCTGTTAAAGTTATGAGCTTGAGCGAATATGGAGGTTATAGCGGAATCAGTGTCGGCGGTTAGACCGATACAGTAAGTCTCGTATGAAGTTGTAGAAGGAAGAATTGACTGGAAACAAGTATATTGAGATGTATGGTTCTGAGTAAACTGAGCTGATAAGAGTGAGATTGCGTGTGCGCATATCTTATCAACTGAGGTTTTTGACCAGTATTTATCAATCTCCATGGATCATAAGTTATGATCCCTGTAGATGTAAATCTATATACGTACAGATATATGTGACAGAAATATAAAGCTAAATACATGTGTGTCGGTAATAGATCCGAGAAACCTTTAACCTGCATTTGATACATAATCATCTGATGGAATGCTAGTGTGAAATAAATGCCAATATGCATTAAACTTTCCGTGAGGAATGTGCTGATGACAATGATATAGGAAGGTGAATTTGATAACCTAATTAGCCGGACTTACAAATGAGTTATCCTTGGCATTCTAGGATATACGATATTTCAACAGCAGTGCCGTACTGCCGTGCCGCACTGCCGAGTTCGATGCCACATGCATGCCATACAAATGCCGACGCAAAGGTATTGTATTGGGTGGCGTTGCACATTAGCGCATTGGTAGTGGTTAATGTTATGCTCAGCTATGTAGTATGGTAGATCTAGTAGCTGGTGCATATGTAGTTATTATGGCAGTATGGCATTATGGCACATAAAGAATATCCAGTCTCTACATAACAGCACTACAGGTAGTACTGTGCGCAGTATGAGAGATAGGTTGATGATAAAGGATAGATGGCATGGCTGCTCAGTTGGGAGCACACTTAGGTGCGCTGCATACTGCTTACGTGATCGGATTACAAGCGAACAAGCTAGGGAATAAGAGACGAGGCTTCCCCAGTCTGTAACATAATAATTATCATAGTTACTTCACTTCTATATACATATGAAGATATCTCTCCACAAACTATCTTAGCTGTTCCAGCGCATGTGTACGTTCCCAAATCATATACCAAGTAAAACAGTTAATAGCGCCACTCGAATCAGGCCTAAGTTAACCAATATAGGCTACAGGGACCAATCGGCTTACCAGCCGTTACATCAAGCATTGCTTTAACTGCAGTCAACGAGGGCATAACCAAGCTTCTTACAATTGTTGAGGGGATTGGTTTGCAAAGCTTGTGGCTGTTAGGCACAGATTATATCACTTGGTGAAGCGAGTGGGAAAATAGAGGAGTCTGTAAATCTATTGTGGAGAGTTGTTGATTACTCCCACTAGGACACAGAGTGCTATATAAACTATATTTTGTAATAATAAAATCTAGTGGTGTAAAACTTAGAGAGGTCTTCGAGTGAATGTCACGTAGATCGTTAAAAGGTAACAGCGAATACAAGAATGAATGATAAAATTACTACATGCTGCGAGGTACTCCCAGCATTATAATATCTAATTCTACCCTATTAACGCCCCTGATCATCATCATCATCATTAGATCAATAAGTGTTTGTGTAGATCGTACTTTCGCTTCGGGACTGGGTTCAGACTTATGCTTGCAATAGTCTGCCTACACGCCCTCTCAGTTCTTAAGCGAAAATTCATCCATCAACCCTAGCAGCTTAGTGAAGCGTCGGAAAGTATTGGCACTTAGGGATTTTGGGAATCCATCTGCGGGGTTGTTGCTGGATTCAATTTGCCTAACACAAATGTTTTGATCTCGAATTTCCTGTGCAACATAATGATAGTTGACACATATGTGACGTCGATCCGATGTCATCCCTTCGTTAAAAGCCCATTTTATAGCTCCCGTATTGTCCTCTAATACCGGTATAGGTCCAGCGGGCATTTCACCTAGTTCAGTCAAGACATTTCGAATCCATGCGCAATCCTTTGCTGCTTCGAACATAGCGCCATATTCGGCTTCGAAAGTTAATATCGAGACGGTACTCTGTTGCTTAGATTTCCAAATTATGGGTCCGTCAGCCATTGATATCACAAATCCTGTCGTGGACTTTGCCGTATGATGATCATCTGCAAAACTGGAATCTACTGCACAAAACAGTCCGAGTGTTCCATACTCGTTCAGGTGCCGATGGTTTTTCTCGTAGTACAAGCATCTGTCTCTGCAAGGCGACACTGGAGTCTCGAAAACTTTCGGAGGAAGTCCAAATTCTTGGAATGACCTTTCGAGGTACCCAAGGAACCAGTGCGCATCGTCTAGGTCGTTTAATGGGACCTCACTATTCAGAGATTGCGACAGCGACTTGACTTTGTCGGCGGCATCACTTTTCTTCTTTAACGTGCGAAATATCCTGTACCTGGAACCGTCATCTATTGTGAGGTAAAAATACCCGTAACCTTCCATTGTTCCTGGGTTTAAAGTTCTGACGTCACAATGCCAGCCTTCTCCGACGTTTTTCATTCGAGGCCGTCGTTCCGAAGTCTTATGTTCAAGAGACTTTGATTGGGATAAACAACGCCACTGCTTACAAGAGCTTTATCCTACATAACAGGCTACGGTCTTTTCTGTATGGGTTAATACGAATGTTTGCCACACATTCGAAAGTTGCCTTGAAATGTGTATTACGCCATGTCAATGCATGTTGCATGTCTCCCACCTACACGCCCATAAGCACATAAATGCGCACAGTATAGTGTGGCAATTTAATCTGACTTGCTTATGGAACCTAAATATTGTATTAAGTGGATTGATGATGTGTGAATCTTGTAGGTAGATAGATAAAAAGGCGGCTGGAGCTGAAAGGAAGAAGGGACAGGTCCTGTACTAAGTTTATTAATGAATTCTACTTTATTCTATCATTGATCACAGTTTATTCAATTCCTTTGCAGTAATCAACAAACACTTTTACATATTGACTTTAGGACAATCTATATTTATACTTTGTTATGATTACGAGGTTATGAGTGACGTCGTGGAGTCTGGACCGTGATATTATATGGGACAGAATATATATTGAGACGTGTATATAATGTCTATATGGAATCTATGTGATGAAGGAGATGGTACACTACTACTGTCTACAATTGCTGGTGAAGTACACATTATACCATGCATGTGCGCTTCGGCTAATCCTACGCTGTGCCCTACTTGTCCCACTTAACTCTGTTCACGTGACACCTCCTGGCTTATACACCCATTAATATTGTACATCACAACACTCCCCCTGTCGGTAACGACCAGTGTGACACGGGATCTTAGTGGATCTGTACTGGGGACTTGACTTTTGTTAAGCTATCGGCCAGTTGGTCTGCAGATTTGACATATGCTACGGAAATCTTTCCTGCCTGATATTGTTCTCGGCAATAACAATTCCTTAGAGCTATATGCTTAGAACGCTTATGGTTGTCGTGATTTTTGATCAGCGAGATAGCTGATTGGTTATCTACGTACAAAGCTGTACGTTCGGCTCCTTCAATCAGATTTGTAATCCTCAATTCTTCAAACAGCGACTTTACCCATTGGAGTTGACGACATGTCTCTGTGGCGGCAAGATACTCGGCCTCGGTGGTAGAGAGGACTACCTCTCGCTGCATGTGTGATTTCCAAGATATTGGTCCAGATACCAATCTAATCAGTGAGCCGGATGTTGATCTACTACTAGATGGATCAGCCGCAAAGTCCGCATCTGAGTAGGCTTCGAGGGTTGGCTTTCCACTTCCTTTGGTGAAAACTATGCCCTTGTCAGGCTTTTGTGCAATGTATCTGAGAATCCTGCGGGCTGCATGAAAATGTTCAAAAGAAGGGTTGACCAGAAACCTTGCAAGATGATTTACCGCAAATGCTATGTCAGGCCGCGTGTTGTTGGCCAGATATTGGAGACCTCCGACAATTGAGTTATACTCTGTTCTCAATTGTGCTGAGCTTTGTGTGTCATTCGGTTCCATGAGTCGTTCCATTGGTGACGTTGCCGGTTTACATTCTGCCAGTCCGTGTCTTTCAAGTAGATTGCGAGCGTATTGACCTTGAGAGAGCTCAAGCGTATTCTTTTCAACCTGTTTGATGTTTATCCCGAGGAATTTGCTTGTCTCAATAGACTTCAGCTTGTACTTCTTGTGCAAAGCCTGCATGATGCTATTTATCTTAGCGAGACTTGGTCCCATGATCTGGAAGTCATCGACATGTAGAAGTACAAATAGATCCCTTTGGTCATTTGCATAGAGACACACATCTGAGTGTGTTGGATGTAGGCCCAAAGTTGCCAAGGTGGATTTTACATCGTCATACCATAAGGCGGCTGCTTGCTTTAGCCCATACAGGCCTTTGCGGAGATGTAGGATGCATCCTTCTTTTTCAAATCCTTTAGGCATTTCCATGAACAGGTCTATGGTTAGATCAGGGTTGAGGAACGCTGTTGGTACATCTCCTTGGCGTCTATACCAGCCAAATTGATGAGCTAGTACAAGCATTATTCTTCCTGTCTCTGGTCTAGGGGTTGGTGCGAATGTCTCGTGGTAGTCAATACCAGGCCGCTGCGTGAAACCCTTTGCGGTACATCTCGCTTTCCATTTATCTAGGCTACCATCTGCTAGGAATTTCTTTTTGAAGACCCACTTGCATTTCAACGGTGTGCGGCCATCTGGTAATTTGCTTCGATGAATGATCTTAATGGCTCCAGTTTCTTTCAGAGAGCGAAATTCTTCTTCAGCTGCCTTCCTCCATTGACGAGCCTCAGAGCACTTCATGGCTTCCTCCCACGTTGTGGGATCTCTAACTGGACGGGCTGCCATTCCATGATGGAGCTTATAGTAGTCTACCTTTTTGACTAGCCTTCCACGTTTTGTGCGCACCAACTCGCCGTGATGTTTGACGCTTACTTCCTCGCTCCTTTCTGGTGAATGTAGTCGTTTCTGTCCAGCTATGGGAGCTGGATCCCAGCCAGTCATTATGAAGTCATATTTTTCTTCTGGAACCATTTCAAGAGTTGACTCCCCCTGAACTAATGCTTGATCACTTGGGCTTGCTTGGTTTAAATCTTGATGGTCTGGAATTTGATCAGATTCCCCTATATTTAACTCCCCCTGGTCCAACTCTGGGTTATTCAATTGGACTGGCTTTTATTTCTGTTCGAAATTTGATCTGGAGGTTGAAATTCTGATCCAGACTGAGATTCTACATCATCATTGGGCAGTGACTTTGGGCTTGTATCTAAATGTGCCCATGTTTCTCTTGATATACATGGCACGTCTGGCGCTTGATTGCTTGTGGGGGTTTCTGGCTCAATTACTGTTTGATCCCCTTGCTTTGTTGACTGTGTATGGTCCTCTGGTCTTGCTGTGTGAACGTCTTGTGTTTGATACAGGGGCTGGTTCACACTGATGTTATTATCGCTCTGATCCTCATTAGGGTGATAGGGGTTTGTAAATATTGAGCGCTCGTTGCCCCAGTAGCTGCTGTTTTTCTGCTGATCTGCTGATGGCAGTCTTTCTCCAAATACTACATCTTCATTGAATGTCGCATGGGGTGTGACGCTTTCGACCCACTTCCACCCTTTAACAGGAGTTTGATGAGGATGAAATATAACATAGTTTTTGCTACTGTTTGGCTGGAAGCCATAAACCACCCCTTTTCGGCCCTCGGCTCAAACTTACCAGGTTTTGGGCTAATCAACTTGTAGGCTCGACAGCCAAATCGAGGCAGATTAGTGAAGTTAATTTTCTCTGGATGGGGTTGCTCAAGCCCTTTTAAGAAATCGATTATTGGGACCATCTTTGTCCTCAAGCAATATAATCTATTGACCAGAAAGCATGCGTGTTGAATTGCCCACGGCCAGTAACATGGTGGCATATTGGCGTCTATCAGCAAAGATCTTGCAACCCTAAGTACTACTTTATTTGCAGCCTCGGACGCGCCATTCTGTTCAGGTGTGTCTGGGGCCGAGACATCAGTCCGTATACCATGTTCCTCACAATAATCTCTAGTTTTAAGAAACTCTGTTCCTCCATCTCTGAAGATTGTGCGAATCCTTTTTCCGTACTGATGGTGCATAAATTTCACCCACTGTACCAATAGTTGAGCTATCTGATCTTTTGTTTCAGTTGTTAGCACCCATCGCATGCGAGTTTTGGCATCTGTGAGGATCACGGCGTACTGTTTGCCTGTGGTTGATGAGGTTAATTTTCCAACTGTATCAACAAATACTTCATCAAGGGGTTTGTTCGGGGTTAACCTTGGCTCTCGCGAAATGAAGCGTTGGGCTTTGCTTAGATGACAGGTTTCACATGTCCCCAATTCGGAAGCATCAATTCCTTCCAGCCCTTTCGAGCACTCGGCTGTCCGCTTTAGGATTGTTTGTCCAGTATGTCCCAATCTTTCGTGCCATCGCTGTGTGACAGACGTTCTTGGTACTCTTGCAACACCTGGTGCTGCTATTGATACTTCGTTGTCATCATAAAGCGGACGAATGTAAGTTACATCATTCTTTTGATCGAGACGGGCTACAGCTCTATGGGGTTTTCCATTATGGTATTGTATAAGCAGTCCTTTAAACGGATCGGCGTATATATTACCAAATCTCTGCAATTTACCTGCTGAAACAATATTGGATGATGATGTGGGCGAGTAGAGACAATCGCGTAATCGCATCTTCAACTTTCCTATCTTGACATTTGCAGTTCCTTGACTTGTCAGCGACATTTCCCCGACTGCTTGATCAAATTTAAACGGGCTGGCACGTTTGCGCATTGTTTCAAAGATATTTGGGTCACGAAAGAAGTGGTGCGATGCACCAGTGTCATAGAGGTATGGGAATTGATTCTTGCTTCTTCCTGCAGCTGATAACATGGTACCATTGTTTAAACCGCTTTCGTCCTCGCTACTTTCCTCAAATTTAACCTCTGCTTTAGCGACATTTTTCAGTCTGCCTCTCCTATCCACGTTCTTCCCTCTGCCCTGTGGCCAGCCTCTCCCTCTTTCATCATTGCGAAGCTCTGGATGCTGTCTGAAACAGTCTCTGTTCTTATGCTTATGCCGACAGCGGAGGCACATTGCTTCTGGATCAACACTGTCGACAGGCTCTGATGCAGCTAGCATTCTCGGTTGATTCTGTGGTCTGTTTCCTCCAGCTGTGCGAATGGTCGACATCATTGTTTCAAGGGATGTTAGGCGATTATCGGGCCCGATAGCCTTTGTGTCCCGCCAGTTACTTAACCACTCGATGTCCTTTGTGCCAATGAGGAACATCCCAGCTGCGACCTCTTTTGGAATCTTATAATTGTTGATTTTGGGATCGGCTGGTGCTTGGCTATACTCCATCATTGCAGTCGACGAGTTGCATAGACTCTGGTACTGCGTTAAAAATCTGTTACAGTAGTCGTCTACTGTGCTGGCAAATCTGACACTCATGAAAGATTCCAATGCGGCAACGTAAGGCGCAACCGCCGTTGCTTCTCTTGACTGAGCAATATCCTTGTAGAGCTCCGAGGCTGTTAGGTGCTCGTGATTTTCGGGCCAGGTCTCTGCTGGAAGCCTTTCCATGATGATGTCCTTGGCCTCAAATTCGCCCATCTTCCATATCTGAACCTTTTCTCTGTACGTCTTCTCTTTTTCAGCGTACGAGCTTTCAGTGTCCATCTCCAGCCTTATCGGCCGTGCGGGCCTAGTAGCTGGAATTATATCTTCAAGGTCTTGGAACACATGTCCAATGACATTGCGCCTTGATAGTTTCGAGAGCAGGCTTGACTTCCATCTGCTAAACGAAACTCCTGACTCCAGGATCACTTTCTTGTTGCTGGTCGACATATTTTGGATATTGTCGGGATGATTAGAAGAGCCCGGGCTCATAACCTGTTATGATTACGAGGTTATGAGTGACGTCGTGGAGTCTGGACCGTGATATTATATGGGACAGAATATATATTGAGACGTGTATATAATGTCTATATGGAATCTATGTGATGAAGGAGATGGTACACTACTACTGTCTACAATTGCTGGTTAAGTACACATTATACCATGCATGTGCGCTTCGGCTAATCCTACGCTGTGCCCTACTTGTCCCACTTAACTCTGTTCACGTGTCACCTCCTGGCTTATACACCCATTAATATTGTACATCACAACATACTTTAATGTCAACTTTCCTGTATAATCAAAGTCGATAAGACTTTCCCATATTGCATGCATCGCACGGCAAACTTTCGACTTGCCATGGCATCTGGTCGATACCCACTGTATTCTTGATTGTCCATCGAAGTCGCTCGGTGCTCGGGTGACATAGGTGCCTATACCATAGGATCAGGTATCTCATTACTTCATCAGACATTTCAAATACACCGTTTTTCCCGCACTCTTGATAGGTTTGACTAAACCCTTTTTCCTCGAGGCTTTGTGCAAGGCTCTTATTTTTGTTGATCTGCTCGCTGGCGACGGTAGTTAGGTTTACCGTCTTTTTGTAGCCTGTCAATTTCAAGGGTTCAGGTTGATTGAATAACCACAAGAAAAATCCTCGTCGTTCCGCATCTATGTATGACAATATTTCACCATTAGGACTGACGATTTTATTCTTTTCGAGAAAGCCACCACTGCGGTAGAATCTTTCTCCACTGATGATATTCAAAGGAAAAGCTTTCAAGTATACAACATATTTCAATCTCATCGTGGTTTGTTTACCACCAGGTCCAGTGAGCGACAGCCAAACTTCCCCTACACATTCTGTGCATACATCACCACCCCCAGTTTGGACTGGAAATTGATTTGGCTTTAGCTCTAACACTGTGCTGGGTTTGAAGTTTCTACGATTGTTAGTGGCGTCCACATCAGCACCGGTATCGAACAGCCAGCGGCTTCTGACTCCGCTTTTTGTAGAAGCACTGAGAATTTGCTGAGTGAATTGAATGGAGGCTCCTGCATTTTCTGAATTGGACAATTCCTGTTCAGCAATTGACTCGCCACGCCGTCGTGCCATCTCGTTGTCGTAAAACTTAACAAGATCTTCGTAGATTAGTGGGTCTACTTGAGCAGCGTAACTATTTCCACAAAACTCTTCGGGAATTTGACAATATTCATCAGCTATTGCAGCTGGTGGGCCCAAATCATTCGCTGTTTGTCCATATGCAGCATGCGAGTTGGATGCTTCCTTTTTCTTTTTCATAGGACAATTTCTGGCAATATGCCCTTCTTTCTTGCAGCTGTAACAGCGGATTGAAAATTTCTTCTTCGGGTTGTTGGCTTTCCCTTTCGTTGCTGGCTTTACTTGATCGTCCGCGCTTTCTTCACCTTGGGCGTTGTTCAAAAACCTTTTCGTCGGCTCTTGCTTTCTGGCATTCTCTTCCTTGACTGACTGGCCGATTCTATTGTAGTGGTGAGCTGTGAAATCTTGTAAGAGATTATCCACAGACCAGCTCTGAAAGCGGGCAATTGTTGAGACCATGGAATTCCACCTTCCAGCTTTTTCCTTCGTCGATTGCTTGAAGATTATCGATATTTGTTTCTCAGCTAGAGTTCCACCTGTGGAGATATAGTCCCTGACAGCCGTTTTAAATTTCGTCACATACTCTACTGGACACCCTCCTGTATACTTGAGGGCAATGAGATTTCCCCACATGGCTTCTTGTTGTATTTCGCCAACTTGCCGATAGGTTCTTTCGAACAATCTCATCATTTCTGTGCCACGTTTCATACCCATGACTAGACTCCTGGTTTCTGCTGTTGTGGTTCTCTGAATGACAGCTGCGAGTCTCACCTCGTCTAACGGTGTCAGCTTCATGCCAGCTTCGTACCCTATGCATTCCAGTTGTAGTAAAACCGCCTCTCGGTACATTGTCCAATTTCCAATTCCTCTTAAGAAATCTGACTGGGGTGGTTTCCAGTCAAAAAGGTTCCATTCCAGCAGGGTTCTGCTTCCAATCTTTGGGGCTGTTCCGGCAGGCCGATCCCAACCTGCACCAACATCTTCGTCGTCATCTTGTGGGTCTCCGCCTTCACCATATCGATACGACGGCCTTGAAGATCCAGCTTACTCAGAAACCTTCTCTTATCGTTCATCTTCATGCTGATACTTTCTTTCGTTGTATTGTTTTTCTGGACCTTTGCCTTTAGATCCAGACTTCGAGAGTTCGCTTATGCTGTCGTTCGATACTAAGTCGGACTCATTGCTAAAGTTTCCCGGCACATAGTCAGTGCGGGCAGTATTATAAAGAGATGGATCGTGAGGAAGAGGAACGTATCTAATGTCGTGAATTACAAGGAGTTATTATTAACTATGTTACATTGATTATTGACGCAGTAATGAAAGAACGCCTGCACGCTAAGACACTTGCACGTGATGCACAATTACAACATTCCCCCTCATTGTGCACAGTGTTAGGAAACACTTCACAGCATCTCAACGTTAGACAAAGGCTTCGTCAGAGCATCAGCTCGTTGTCTGTTGGTTGGGATATATTGAATGTCAATAAGTCCTCGTCTAAACTGTTGTCGACAATAATGGTTGCGCAGCTTTACATGACGCGAACGCTTATGGTTATCGTGGTTTCTTACCAATGCAATTGTCGACTGATTATCCACAAATATTGTAGTACAGTTACTTCCTTTTATCTGATCTCTAAGCCCAATCTCGTCGAGAATCTCACTGAACCAAGTCACTTGTCGGCACGTCTCTGTGAGTGCAAGATACTCAGCTTCTGTACTCGAAAGCACGACTTCTCGTTGAAGATGCGATCTCCAAGCAATTGGGCCTCCAAGCAAAATGAGGGAGCCCGAAGTTGAACGAGATGTAGATGGATCCCCCGCAAAGTCCGAATCTGAATAAGCTTCAAGCATGAGGTTTTTGTCTTTTGAGTAAGTGAGACCAGCATCTGGGTCCTTACTAATATATTTGAGAACATGCTTTGCAGCTAGGAGGTGCTCATCAGACGGATTTTGAAGGAAACGAGCGAGATGGTTAGTAGCAAACGCGATATCAGGGCGTGTTTGGTTGGCGAGATATTGGAGACCTCCAACAATTTGGTTGAACTTTGCGATCCGCTCAGCACAAACTGGCTGTGATGAGATCTCCATGCGACGCTCAATTGGCTTTGAAACGGGTTTACAGTCTGCAAGACCATGTCTGGAGAGAAGTTCGCGCGCATAGCGACCTTGAGAAAGCTTTAGAATTTCACCTTCGTGACTCACATTGATACCGAGGAATTGGTCGCGAGAAACAGCTTTAAATTTAAATTTCGATCTGAGAGCTTTTGCAAGTTTTCTGATTTGATGGATATTAGGTCCAAGAATTTGAAAGTCATCAACATGAAGTAGCACAAATACGTCTCTTTTGCTGTTGGTAAATAGACAAACATCAGATTCAGTAGGCCTGAGTCCAAGTTTGTCAAGCTCAACTTTAACACTTTCATGCCAGAGTGCGGCAGCTTGCTTGAGGCCGTAAAGTCCCTTTTCCAGTTTTACCACTTTTCCTTTTCTTTCAAATCCCTGAGGCATCTGTATATAAAGAACGACGTCAAGTGTGGGATTGAGAAAGGCAGTTGGAACATCGCCTTGTAGTCTGTGCCATCCGAGACGGTGTCCAAGCACTAGAAGAAGCCTTATAGTGTCTGCGCGAGGTGTAGGAGCAAAGGTGTCGAAGTAATCACGTCCTTTTTGTTGAGCAAAGCCCCTTGCTGTCCATCATGCCTTGTACTTATCCAACGAGCCATCAGCATGAGTCTTACGTTTAAAAACCCATTTTCCGGTTAGAATAGTCCGGTTTTTCGGGACGAGTTTGCGGTCAACTATGACTGCGGTACCGGTTGATATAAGAGACTGGAACTCAGCTTCAGCAGCTTGCTTCCAATTTCTAGCTTCAGATCCTGTCATTGCCTCTATCCAGGATTTTGGGTCTGTAACAGTAGATATGGGAGTTACTGCCTTGCCAGTGTTGAGTCTTTTATAGTCATGCCGCTGTGTGGTACGTCCTCGACGAGTGATGAAAATTGGAGGCAAGGGTGGCGAAGGAGGAGTAGGCGAGTAATCCCTTTTCTGACCCGCAAGAGGTGGTGGATTAAATGGCGTCATCAGAGTGTTATACTCGATTTGAGTTTTGTCTCCATCCTGCTCAGTTAGATTTTCACCTCGAGATGTTGTTAAAGGGTCAATTAGAGAGCTATAGCCGGGATGTATAACTTCCTTCGGGGTAGAAGATGGCTGTGGAGCGGGCGAATGAGCCCTCTTTTGACCTGCAAGGATCGGGGGCTGAAATGGCTGCATAGGAGTATCATATTGAATAATTTCTTCCTCGCTTTGTATGAACTGATCCTCAGACTCACTACAGTTTGATCCCTCATTTTCATGGTCATCATCTGTAGTATGTGATACAGACTGCGATAATTTCTCTTGATTTCTCAAATTATCCTCGCATTGAGGTTGAAATAATTGGGAATCCTCAAGGTTGTCAAACATTTCTCCATTAATTGATTGGTTTTGTAATGTAATTCTTTCGACATTACTGACACATGAAGATTTTCGGTTTACAGAGGTTGAATCATCTGGCACGGTTTGAGGGTGTAAATTCTGGAAGCTTACTGGAGGCACGAAGTCTACACTTGTTGTAGGAGGAAAGTTGAGGCCTAGACCACCACCACTGCGATATTGTTGAGGTGTTAAACATTGAAGTCTCGCCATGGTTGGCCCATACATAGAATCTTCACAGAAAGAGGCATGAGGGGTGGTAAAGACTTTATGAGTCCATTTTTTCTGGGGAGTTTTGTGAGGGGCAACTATAAGAAAATTCTTGGTAGTATTTGCCTGGAAACCAACAAACCATCCTACTTCCGCGCGTGGATCAAATTTGCCACCTTTTTCTTGCTTATTAAGCGTTCGATAAGCTTTACAGCCAAAGCGAGGGAGACAAGTGAAGTCCAAGTATTCACGATGGGCAACTCGGAGCTCTTGATGAAATTGTAGAGTAGGCACTTTTCTAGTGGTCAGATTGTAAAGGTGGTTGGTGAGGAAAACTGCATGACTTACAGCCCAGTACCAAAAAATTACAGGCATTCCAGCATCAATTAGTAGGCATCGTGCATGTGTAATGATGACCTTATTAGCTGCCTCAGCTGGGCCATTTTGTTCTGGAGTGTATGGAGCTGTGATATCTTGTCGAATACCTTTAAGGCGAGCCATCTCTTGCCATTGTGAGTTTCGCTGAATTTCAGTGCCTCCGTCAGAGAAGCAGACACGAAGTGTTTTACCGAACTGATTGCTCATGGTGTTAACCCAATCAATTAGTTTAGTAGGAATTTCATCTTTCTTCACGGCACCAAACCACCATCTCATGCGAGTTGTTGCATCTGTAATAATGACTAGGAATCGCTGTCCAAAGATATTGGGCTCCACGGGACCAACCATGTCAACAAAAACTTCATCTAGAGGCGCAAATGGAATAGGCCTTGGTGTCCGCGTGATAGTGCGCTGAGCTTTACTGAGATGACACGCTTCGCAAAGAGAAAGCTCACTGGTTTCAAGTCCTCCCAAACCTTGGGCAAAAGTCTTTGATTTCGATAAAATTAACTGTCCGACATGACCAAGCCGCTGATGCCATCTATTGGCAGTGGTGCATTTCTGAAGTTTGGCCACAGCGGGTTTTATTAGACCTGAGGGTGATAAATGAGGCTTCTCTGAATGCTTTGTCTTATCAAGTGCTACAATGATTGAAACATCGTTGATGGAGACTAGCTGAGCTACTGGAACTCGATGGCCGTTTACCAATTGGACAAGTAGACTGGCTTCGCGGTCTTCTAAAATGTTGGCAAGACGGTAGGCTCGGCCGGCTGAGATTAGATTTATAGAAGACTGCGGAGAGTATAGAGCGTCTGCAAGTTTGAGATTGAGACTGCCGACTTTTACTCGTGCTATACCTCCATGACTGAGAGTTGATTTGCTGACGGCTTGGTCGAATCGGAAGGGTTTGCTAAGCCTAGCTAAACTGATAAACGCCGAACGATTGTTTATGAAGTGGTTGGAGGCGCCAGAATCCCAGATCAACGTATTTTTTGTAATGGTATGGCCAGAACTGCTAGCTATCAGGGCCAAATTTTCAGAGATAGCCGTCATAGCTATTGATGGCTCGTCACTGTCAGAATTTTCATCTAAAGTTGCAGTATTTGCACGACCTTTGCGATTTATATCCTTTGTGCTTCTAGCTTTACTGTCACGTAGTTCGGGGTGCTAGACTCGACAATTCCTGTTGGTATGTTTTGATTTGGGATGTATTTGGCAAAATTCATTTAGACCTTCGTTGCGTGCTGCCGCTACTACGATAGAGTTATCGTATTCAGTAGTCCGATCGCCTGCAGTAGATCTGAGTGTAGCCATCATCTGCTCTAGAGAAGCGTAAGAATTGTGGTCTCGATTAATTGCCCCTGTTGCTCTCCAAGTTTCAAGCCACTGAATGTGAGATGTTCCTTCAAAGAACATTACTGCGGCAAATCCATCAGAGATACCGTATTCTACAGATTTATCAACTGTTGACTCCAAGTTTACTGCAGCATTGCGAAAATTTGTAAGATTCTTCTGGAATTCATTACAATAATTGGTAGCGTTTGTAGTAAACTTGGTATCTATTAGTTTCCTGTAACAAGTTCTATATGGAATTGCTGCTGAAGGCTTGTGTGTATTGGCAACCATTGTGTAGAGTTGAAGAGCTGTGAGGTTATTCACCGAATCTGGTCTAAGGCTGTGGTCAAGCCTTCGTAAGACTATTCCATAAGCATGCAAGTCCTTCATTTTCCATGCTTCGAGTTCGTCCAGATACCTGTCGTATTTTTCAGTATCCTTTTCGTCTCCTAGTGTGATTGGTGCGACTGGAGCGGTCCTAGGTCGGATTTCAGGGACGTTGTGAAAGACGTAACCAACTAATCCATCCTGCGCAAGAGCACTCCGGAGATCGGAAGACCATGTGGTGAATGGAACACCAGATTTGAGTATGATAGCTCTCTTATCTTCCTTGGTGCTTGACATTGTTATTGATTTAGTTCCTGTTTAGAAGTTATCTGTTTGTTTTCCTAGGGATCCGATGTTCGATAATGAACTGATGATAAGCGCTGCGCTAAATCCGGGCTATAACCTATTAAGAGAGATGGATCGTGAGTAAGAGGAACGTATCTAATGTCGTGAATTACAAGGAGTTATTATTAACTATGTTACATTGATTATTGACGCAGTAATGAAAGAACGCCTGCACGCTAAGACACTTGCACGTGATGCACAATTACAACAGGCAGCAACATGTTTACCCGACCGCTTCTTTTCCACAGCGGTCTGATTCACATCGGTGCCTTGGGCAGCGATTTCCCGATCCGCCTTTGATAATCCAAAGGCCGACATTTCACAAGATTAAAATTCCTCTCTAAAATTGTCACAAACAATTCGTCCAAGATATAACAAAGCTCCAGATGAGTCTTCTATCGTCGAATTTTCGTTTGAATCAACCAAGAATAATGCTACCATGTAAAACTTAGAAAGGTCTTCGAGTGAATGTCACGTAGATCGTTAAAAGGTAACACCGAATACAAGAATGAATGATAAAATTACTACATGCTACGAGGTACTGTTGTGATCAGGCCCACTTATAGATCACATAACTTGAAATGGCTTGTATTAGGCAAGTGTAACCAACAGGACAAGCAATCCTGTGTCAATGATACGTCATTAACATACAGCAAATGACAACACCAGTATCTCAGCCATACATGATAATATGATCATATGATGCAGGTATATCTAATGACATAATTGTTGAATGGATGAATGGTTGGGAGTTATTGCTATTGATGGTATATTTTGTGTACCGTTTTTGTGTATAAATACTTGCTGCTATAACTCTGTACATGGTCAACCTTTTCTACTCCTATCTTCAATAGTCATCAATATAGCAGATCTACAATAAATATCCTTCTTCACGTTAGACTTAAAGCGCTATCCTATATCCACCCAAGTTGACTGTTACATCCATTGCGACCATTCTTAGACTTCTCATAACTTCGTTATTACAATAGCTGTGTATTACTCTCGTCTTAAGTCTGACGCTCTCTCCATGAGACCATACTATTGTTATAACAAGGTTATGAGAAGTCTAAGAATGGTCGCAATGGATGTAACAGTCAACTTGGGTGGATATAGGATAGCGCTTTAAGTCTAACGTGAAGAAGGATATTTATTGTAGATCTGCTATATTGATGACTATTGAAGATAGGAGTAGAAAAGGTTGACCATGTACAGAGTTATAGCAGCAAGTATTTATACACAAAAACGGTACACAAAATATACCATCAATAGCAATAACTCCCAACCATTCATCCATTCAACAATTATGTCATTAGATATACCTGCATCATATGATCATATTATCATGTATGGCTGAGATACTGGTGTTGTCATTGCTTGTTAAGGGCGAGGAGAATTATGGATACTGCACGTAAACAGTACCACAAAGAGTTAATATTTTTCTATAGAGATTAACTACAGGAAATCCGTTACATTAAGTATGCCCCCCCGCAGTTACTAGTGATCTAGATTCCTGACTCATATTCCTTTGCTACTGAGTGAGCTGTTTCCCAGCCTCCGCATAATTGACTGAGTGATTCAAGTCGTGAGAAACAACCCTGCGTCAATCACGTGATCACCATCCTTGAACGAGGCTGGGCCTGAAAGATAGCCCAGCCTAATTGAACGGGGCATAGCCCGTAACATTGCTGTGTGCCAATGACATATTATTGACACAGGATTGCTGGTCCTGCCAGTTAAACATGCTTAATACTAGCCATTTCAAGTTGTGTGATCTATAACTGGGCTTCATCACAACAACAACAATGGCACCTCAAAATAGACTTGCGGCAAACAATAAAGACGACCATGGGTTCACACTGGTATCCAACCAAGTGGTAGAAGACATAAAAAGTGTTGAAATTGGCGCTACTTGGCAGTGAAGAGTCGCATTAATTTGGAACATTATAAGGTTCGAGTATTACTAGCCACATCTGTTGGTAAAACAAGAAGTAATACAAATTGGGTGCCGTCACGAAGTCAGCTGTCCGTCACAAAGTTGGTGAATAATGTCAATTGACTGGTATCTCGAAATACATAAAACGTTGTCTCTCCTCTTCCCTTCTCCCTCTACCCTTTCTTCCTCTACTCCAAGCGCCTCGCTAATGAGCTAAATCATATCCCTGTCAGCGTCCTAACGACAACCTGAACACCGCAATTATATAGAACAATCCATAACGCCCAAATATAATCCTTTTACCGACAACATCCATGCGTACTCATACATTGACCAGCCTTACAATTATCTAGCATAAACTAATGAATTGTGTCCTTCACTTAGCTGTAGTAATCAGTTTAAATAGCGCTCTGATACTAAGTGGGTTTAATCAACAACTCTCCACTTTAGTTTTCAGACTCTTCAATCTCTCAACTCGCTTCACTACGTGATATTAAACACAAGCCTAACAGCTTAAGCTTCTCTACACAACTTCCATTACCACAAAAAGGGGACCATAGCGCCCGCAGGAACAGGTCCTAGTTCCAGTGACACAAACACTACTAGCATCATCGAGGTCAACCTCAAGGCCACCGGCATCTATTTTCAAAACGCAAGGAAAGGGGAAGGATACCAAGTTATACTTTAGCTAGTTCTATCTCGAACTAATGGCCCATTGCACTTCCTGTAGGTTAACGAAGACCTTCAGTAATAGTTTGAAGGGGTATGGGGCTTTTATCGAATGTGTTCCCCCTCATTTAAAATCTCTATAAGTAGAGTTTACAGCCAGCTGCATGGGCTCATAGGGCGCCAAATCCGGATAATGAAATCAAATTCAAAACTAAATGACAAAATATTCAATCAGTTTAGAACAGTGTATTATTGACTGAAAATAACTCTTCATATACCATAAAAGTAACACTGTCATGTCCGGGACGAACAAGAAATTTAAACTCGTTTCAAGAACTCATCACACCTCCTATTTACAATCAACAGTCTCATTATCCCGAGTAGCTGTTATCGACATGACTTCTTGTCTATAATTAAATGCTATTTCCACTGATAATGGTGAACCTCCTGTTATTAAATGTAAGTAGGAGAATACAAATATTTGGTACGAATTCTGCAAACCATTTCTTGGCGGGTTAACTTCGAATACAGTTTTACCACATTCGGCTGCTGCAACGTATGTTTGGCCATCGAGTAATGGTATTGTGTCAAATTTCTTTTCAATCTCTGATTTGATTGTTTTTGCAGGAACAACTACACCGCCACATGTATAATTTTTAACAGCCAATACAGGCATCAAATGGCTTAAGAAAAGCGCAAGCGAAACAAAGCTTAGGTTTTTCATGTTGTAGGTTATGCTTATAAAATTTTGGATCTTTATATTTGTACTTGGTGAATTAGCTAGATGAATATGTTCAATCTCGAAAGGTCGGGTTTAGTTATGACAATATTCGCAATGGTAGTGAGAGATTTATAATTACATTTTTTCGAGCTATACTGAAAGCTGCCTTGAAGATAGTTATCTTGATATAGGTGCTGAGGTAGGAATGATCCCTTTTATACACCTGAGTAAATGGTAAGTGCTTATGTTTGAACAAGATTTATCTCCATTTGCCCCATCACTCCTACCTTTCCCATCCGCAATCAAACACGAAGTTCCTTTGGCAATTTACTATGGTATGTAGGCTTGTTGGAAGTAAAGTGTAAAATAAGACAGGGACATGGTATGAATGGTAGTGGTAGCTATTGCTATTGTGTCAGGAGCTTATACTTTTCCAAAAAGAGGTCAAATACAATCAATTTGAGACGGGTCAAATCCTATCATGCTGTTTCCAATTATCTAATTAGATCAATACACTGCCATAGGCAAAGGCCGAGGATAATTTAGACATAATCCTACGGCGTCTACATGTCCGAGGAACAATCTTACTCGGGCCTGGAGAGTGCATGGTCACGCTGACATTAAACACCTCGACGGATGGTTCACCAGTATGTTTATATTTTCGACCTCTGGACGCAGTGCCTACTTAACTATTGAGAGGGATGAGGGCGAGTGCTTACTTTCCTCGCCGCTTGCTCCCCACTACTGGATGAATCGGGATACCGGACTCCATACATCTAAGTTTAGGATGATTCATAGCTAATTTCACATATACCATATATAGTGGGCCCCATAGATGAACTATCTATTAAACTTTTGGAGTTGGGATTCCTTGACACTGCATTCTGAAGGATCTCACGTAAATATTAATTGTATCAGGCTCGCGCCCTACACCCACATGGCCTCATTCGCGTATGTGATCCGCGCAGGATACCTACTACCTATGTGTATGGCTTTGCTGTCGAGAAAAACTGGGGGAAATAGAACGATAAAGAAAACCATGCAGTGTGACCAATCGAAGGAGTTCAGTTCTTCTCCGCAATCAAATAATTAAAAACCTACAGCCCTTGGCCCAAGATTTGTTAACTATGATACCATGTTAGAGTGATGAGTATAATGAAGAATGGTATCGAGGAAGGGTAAAACAATGGAGTGTATACAGGAATGGTAGGGTCACCACCCACCACGAGTCCGATACGCGAATCATGGTCATCTTGTTTTCTTCTCATCAATCTTACTTTTTATTTCCACTTTCTGTCAGGATATGTCGATTGGCTGCGGCCCAATTATAAAAGTAAATTATATGAAAAGTAGTAGGGTTGGCGGTGTTACGGTTTGACCGTTGTTTGAGCTTAGGCGGATGCCTAAGCCTAGAATTGAGAATTCTTATGATGAGGCTGTATGGGGGAGATGAAGCTGAACGAAACGGCACTATTAGTCAGGAGGCGGAATCGTTATTACAACTTAGTGACACCTGGAAATACGTGGCTGGGTAATAAGTGTTGTGCCTAAGGACAAGTCACTAGTCTGTAGATTCACGAGGAGGATTAACGCCTATAAATACCTGTTAGTAGTAGCTACAGTTATCTTTTCTCCTCAAATAGTTTATTAAATCGATTTATTCATTACCAACTCGGTTTCCGTCACAGGCGACAAAAATCACCGGAATAATACCATTTTGGCTGTGGAGATTGAATCTGACCTCATTTGACAGTAGAGATGTCTGACTACAATAGGCTTTGCAAGCACGCCAGACCTTCTCTTTTTTTAAATCATTCTATGTGAATTCACCTTTTTAGCTATGAAATGTGAGCGGCGCTATGGATACATATTGGATGACCCTTTCGATGTTGGAGACACGCATACTCTGCAATTCATTCGCAAACACCCTTGTTAGGGGGACTATTCTCAACACCTGTCAGTGGTGTCCTGTACGAACCTCCAGCTCTCACTGTAGAGTCTGCAGGGCCGAGATTGAGTAACAAAGTCCTCACTTTGATGAGAATTCCCAATCGTTTTCGCGGTCTGTATGGTATTCATCCACAAGCACATCCCCTTATCACCAATATCATGAAGCTAACCACAATCAGATCAGATGGTAGGGTCGGAGCCCTACTCATCACCAACCATTGATCATGGAGGAAAAGCCATCCGATGAGTTTCCGGAGCGTACTCAGCACCCGATACGGAGATGGTGGATTGGATCAAGTCGGCCTCGACTGTTACAAAGAAGGGAGATATAGATGAATATGCGCACCTCGTGTAGTCCCGGCATCTAGGCCTCGCCTGGCTGGGGCTGCAGGTTTTTTGAGACTTTTTCCTGCGAACGTAGTTTCCATTGCTAACATTTTTATTTTTTGGGTAGAAGGTTCTGTGGAAAAGGTGGCTGAATTCCATGGGTAAATACTGAGCTGAATGGCTTTTCATCAAGGGCAATATATCAATGATCTTTCAAGAAACATAAGTGGCAAGGAGCACTGTACAAGGTGTGGCCTGGGTCAGAGAGGAGCCCAATGTGCTAGATAGTCTATGACTCAAGTAGTACAATAAACAGATACACATAATTATTTTGAAATTCGAATTTTCGAATATCCCCATCTTCCCTCTCCATTCCCCTCTTTCAATACCGAGATATCGTTCTGTTGAGACCTAATAAATACAATATTATTATAGGTAAATAACGTATGGGCCACATATTTACCTGACTGTTAGTGGTCATTGGTTGGGCAGGAAGTCTGCATGACATGTTGTGTTGAGGAAGATCCAGGTCACGTGATAGTGGCCTACCGATATTAAACAAGAGGCAGGAAGACAGATCACTCACGGTTTCAGGCTTTTCCATTACTGATAACTCATAGCCTAAAAACATTTTCACTGGTTTATAACAAGTTCAGTATATAATCACACTATTTAGAATGCCTCCGGGGAGGCGGAAAAAAGCTCGCGGGGTACTTCAGCCCCTGAAGCCAACCGTCTCTGGTACATCCAAAATTGTGAAAAGTCGCGATGCAAACCTCACTAAGACAGCCGTCCTTGAAGCTCTCACCACCAAAGGCTGTTCCAAAATGGACCGCTTGAACGAAAATCCCCAGGCAGAGAATATCGAGATTGACTCTGACTCTGAATTATCATCAGCCCCCGATGACGAGATAATGCTAGATGACACAAGCTCGTATCCTTTAATTGACGTGACACCCAATGTACAGGAGTCACAAACCAATCCATTATCAACCCCTAGAAAGGCTCTACAAGGTTTAGAACATTCTATACATGCAGCTCCTACATCTGAAGCTCTTCCTTTGAATGACGAAGCAACAAGCCCACCAGCCACAAGTAATCGGCGTGTTACTTCCCATCTCTCATCTAATTCTATCAACAAATACGCTGCATCGCTAACAGCCTAGTAGAACGCAGGAGCTAAGTACCTAAAGAATCTCCCTCCATCCATCGCCGCAGATTTGCGAGCAATCACTACTCGGAGCGCTGCGCGTGTCATCGCTGGCTTGCCAGTCTTTGATGAGCCTAGTTGACCAAAAAATACCTCCATCAATACTACCAGCAACACAAGTAGGCCAGACCAAAGTGCTCAAGTGGAAAGAGTGGCCCCTGTAGTGGCCCCATCATACGCTGTAGTGGCCCACAGAGGCAACAATGCCCCAAGCCCTACTAACAAAATGCCAGCTCCGAAGCCTAGCTCGCAAAAACCTGACGCAAGAGTCGTCATTCGACTACATGTAGAACATCCCCTCCGTTGCGAAGATCCACTCCTTGTTAGAACAAAGTTACGCCGCCTTCTAAGCCGCCCGGAACTTATCATAGATATCCGGATTGTACCTACGGGGCTAGCCCTAGTAGCTCCAACCCCCTCTCAAGCTCAGGAACTACTCGAAGCAGCGAAGGATCTGAAACCTATCACCGGTGAAGCACCAATGGAGCGGCAAGAAAAAAGAACAAACTACCTACTAGGCCCAGTACCTAAATATGGATACAATTTGTGGGGAAACCGTGAGGCCCTTACATATGAAGAAATTAGACAGGAGCTTGAAGTAGAGAAAATAAGCAAGGATTCTATATACGCAATGTCCTGGACTCGCCGGTCAAACCAATCACCAAGCAGTGACGGTACACTGCGCCTAGTACTTAAAGCCTCATGCGCTAAGAGCCTTCCCAAAAATGTACGTCTATTTGCAAGAGCCGCACGACTCAGACCTATCGAGGATCGACCACAGATTCCCTCCTGCTCTAAATGTCACGGATTTCATAATGTTAATGCATGCACCCAAAGACCTCGCTGCGGCTTATGCGCTGCTGAACCACATGACGGGGTGTGCAGTATCCCTTATAAATGTCTAAATTGTCATGGCCCACATCCGACAGCTACTGTCAGCTGCCCAGCACGACCCCGCCGAGAGAATGGAGTCTTTATAAGGCTCAACAAAGAAAGACTACGACAAATACGTCAACAAGGCCATAAAGCTTGGCAGGCCAAAAACCCCCCTCTAATACCTCAAGCGCCTGAAAATCAAAGCGCTATACCAACTCCCGACCTTGAAATAGAGGGTTGTGCGAGCAAAACCACCTCAACACAGGAAGTTCCAGCGCAGCTTTCAACTCCCACCACCAAAATACAACTTTAATGGTCCGCGGCCGAGGATTTAAAAAGCAGACAGCCTCTGGCCTCTGCATATTCCAGGTCAATGTCGGCAAATCTGGCCCAGCACACGACTCTGCACTTGCTCTTGCTTCCCAATCAGGAGCCGATATGATCCTTATCCAAGAGCCTTGGATCTTCTCGGACTTCTCCAGTAAAGTCACAAAAACCCACCCGGGGTTCCAAACTTTTTCTACTATCTCCGAATGGACAGCCCGGCCTCGAGTTATGTTGTATGTTAGGAAAGGTCGCAGCCTCTCTCCCTTTCAGCCAAAATCTTATTTGCGCGATCTAATATGTGTCTACATTCACCGTCGAGGGAGGCGTATGGTTGATTGTTGGAATATTTACAACGCCTCAGCAGGCTCCTCTGATGCATGGGAAGGCCTAAGAGTTCTCTTCACAATAACCGAAAGCCCTAACATCCTTGCGGGGGACTTTAACATAGGCCATTCAGCCTGGGATGCAGCGGCCAGACAGGATTCGGCCCATGGAGAATCCCTACTGATCTGGTCTTTCAAGAAAGGCCTGTCCCTTCTGAACCCATATGGAATCCCAACACATGCCGCAGGAGGGGTACTGGATCTCTGCTTTGTGCAATCCAGGTCTCACCCCTCTTGCAAAATCCGCCAAGATCTCGATGCAGGCGCAGACCATAGAACTCTTCTAACGCATATTCCAGATGACGGCCCTGATACTCCCGCTCTCGACCGGCTTCAAAACGCTGCCTGCAACTGGGAAGCCTTCCGGCAAAACCTTTCTGACCAACTCACAACCCCGCCCTCAGCAAACCTAAGTGAGGAAGCATCGTTCCTCGTTGATGCACTATCTGGTGCGTTACAAGCAGCCTGCTCTAGATCACGGGAAAAGTCAAGGAGTACCCCATGGTGGAATGCTAAATGTGCTGAAGCTCATCGAATTTTTTGCCGCGCTAGACGTCTCGGTTCAAACGCCATAGAGGAACGTCGGGGCTTCGGCAAGACTGTCAGGAAAGCCAAACAAGAGTACTGGCGTCAAAAGATAGAGAAGATATCCAATTTAACTGAGGCTTCCAGGTCACCAGGTGGTACAAAAAACAATCTCTGTTTCAGACCCCCCCCTTGTTGGACCAAGTGGGCATGCAATAACACCTGAAGCAAAATCGGAGCTCCTCAAAGACACACTTCTAAGTCAACACCTAGATCATGATGACCTCCCTCTAGATGTACCTACAGTGCCCAAAAAAAAATACAGTGGCCTTTACTCACGGACGAGGAAATATACCGCTCATGCTGTCAAGTAACCTGCTTGGTACCCGGAATAGATGAAATCACAATACATTCCCTCAAGAAAGCGTGGCCTGTAATAAGCTATTGGATCGCAGCCCTTTTTCGTCAATGTATCCAGTCGGGACTTCACCCACCTGTCTTCAAAAAGGCCAACATAATTATTTTACCAAAGATGGGAAACTGCAATCTCTCCCTACCCAAATCATATAGGCCAATCGCGCTTCTTTCTTGCCTTGGAAAAAGATTAGAAAGGCTTATTGCCCGTAGACTTGCCTACCTAGCCCTCAAGCACCGCATTCTCTCGCAGGATCAATGTAGTGCAGTGCCCCGCCGCGCGGCGACAAATCTCACAACAGCTTTGGCCTGCGATATTCAAAGGGCATGGGCCAAAAAGAAGGTTGCAGGAGTTGTTACCGTGGACATAAAAGGTGCCTTCGACAGAATCCAAAAAGGACGCCTCTCTTACCGCCTACGTAGCCAAGGATGGCCACCTAATTTTATCCACTGAGTAATCTCTTTTATGGAACAACGCGAGGCCACTTTATCTTTGGATGGCATCAAATCGCCAAGTTTTCAAATCCACTGCGGCCTTCCACAGGGGTCCCCTATATCACCAATCCTATTCCTTCGGGCTACAGAAGGAGCACTCAACCTGTCACGCGGCCGATTTGGCTACGCTGACGACATTGCGCATTTTGCATCTGCACCAGACTTTTCCTCTTGCGCAAAACTGCTCCAGGATCAATTAGGTCAAACGCTTACTTGGGGACATGGGAACAGTATATATTTTGAGATATCCAAAACCGAGCTACAGTACTTCCACCGTAAACATGGGACGCCAGAAGAGCCAAGTCTTTACATTAATGGCCATGAGATCAGGCCTAACGACCACACCAGGTGGCTCGGAGTTTATTTTAATCGAAAATTGCGATTCAGATACCATGTTAGCCAGGCCTGTAGAAAGGCTCTTAGCATAACAGGTCACTTAAAGAGGATTTCATGTTACGGCTAGAGTTGACAAGTGATAGGTTTATGGTATCACGTTATGTGTAGTCTGGTTGAGTAAGTGCCGGTCCCGGAAGCGAGCTGGCAGAGTTTTCAGCCCAGCGAGGCTGCATGCCTTTTTCTCTCCTTGTCTTTTCTTTTAGTTATTGTGCGTAGCTTTAGGTCCAAATACAAAGCAATTACTCTTCTATCTTTCAAGGGAGCCTTCTATTATCAACCTGAGGTCGGTCGTAATATAAGAAAAGACCAATACAACCTTTGCTGAGAAGCATATCATCTGCCTGTCATCAACATCGTCGTCGCACCTCTGCTGCACGACCTGATCAACGACCACCTGCCTATCTTTCTAAGTAGGTGCCTTCTAGTCAGTCCGCTGATTGGAGTGTTTCCGGAGCAAGCCGGAAAATTATGTAAGTTTCGCCTACCTCTGTAGCGTTCTTTCTCTGCCACGGAACTTCGCTGATCTGATTGCAATTCAAAAAAAAAGGTCTCCATCCTCCATCTTCTACTCATGTCAACTCGTCGAAGCGCACGAGAGACTACTACGCCTGCACGTTACGGTTTTCCTAGCAGCGCTGATCAGCCTTTACAGATCACTGAGGATACGCTGAAAAGAGATAGAGAAGTGGAAGAAATGTCTGACTTCACATTAGCTCAGCAAGCAACAATAGGTCAGATCGTTGCCGCAGCGCTAGCTAATTCTCAGTCAAGCAAGTCGCCAACCACCGAGGCTCGAACGACCCCTCGCGCTCTTACAGCTGACCTTCAACCTTCGGTGGACTACTTTCTGCCTGTACTTGAACCTTCGATCGCCGTTGTAGAGTCACACCGGGTCAAGTACCCGCGAAGTGTGTTTACCGACCATCTGGGCGACATTAGATACAATGCTTGGAAGATGGAAATGAAGCTTTTCTTCGAGGAGTTTTCGGGGAACTTTTGACAAGGGCAAGCCCAAGTTAGGGCATATTTCAAGTGTACTGGAGGAGAAGCTAAGACAATTATCCTGCAGCATATGGATCCCGACTTCGGTGGAGTGTTCGACGGAGCAGCAGATGTCCTCAAAGCCTTGGATCAACGTTTTTTTGACCACAATTATGTGCAAGCTGCCAAATCAAAGTACCAACAACTTCAAATGGGCAGCATGACATACGACGAGTTCCGCAAAAAGTTCATAAACTATGCGAGCACTGCTAAGATTGCGCGATCTCGTTGGTTCGAGGATGTCTGTGAGAAAATCTCCCCGGCCTTGAAACAAGATGTCAGGATTGAGAAGTACAAGATGAATGGTAACTACGCGATCTTGGACGAATTCTTAGCCATTGCTGATCGCGAATCTCGCAACATCGTTTTCGAGGAGAGCCAGCTGGCCCGTAAGGCGGTTGTTATTCATGCCGAAGATCGAGGACGTAGCCACTACGCCGGAATTCTCAAAAAGGACAATTGGCGACCGAGCTCACCTGTCGGTCCCTCGACTTTCAGCACTGGCCTTTCCAATGTCTGTCTCTGTTCCCAGTCTCCGCTCGTTTCCGCAGTTGTGAGCCCTACTCTCTCGACCCCAGCTGGTGATTGCCGACTTTGTCACAAGTCCGGGCACTGGATGCGAGACTGTCCGGATGTACTGAGGCATCGACAGATGGAAAAGAGGATTGCAGCCCTACAGTTGGATGAGGATGAAAGTTCAGAAGACCTTTCAAAAAACTTCTAAGCCGTGGTAAAGGCTCCCACTACGGTAAAGGCCATGATTTGTGGAAGGACTTAGAATTTGATTACCGTTCCCTATTTGGAGGACGCCAGTTTCTAGTTAATATAGAACTAGCTAGAAATGGAAATTACATCAAAACAAGTGCACATATTGATGGCGGAGCAAATATCTTTGGTGCTATTAGTACCTCTTTGGCCTCCCAACTTCTCTCCTTGTTCCGAATCTTATTTCTCACCCTTCCTAAGCCGATCGTCCCCACTGGCTATAATGGCCACTCTGGGAAACCGATCACTTCTGCTATCCTCCTCACCCTTACGATTGACAAACGCCGGATCAACTTCCCTTTCCTGATTACCGATTTGGGTAGTATTGACATTCTTATCAGTCGGAAATTTTTAGAACACTATGATTTCAAGCTAGACTACGCTGGGGAAAGGAGTCGGATACACTGGCCAGACGATATGCCAGCTGTCCATTACTATGATCGTAGATTGCTCCTTTGCGTTGATAAGGCACCTCGCAAGACTAACGCATATCATCAAGCAGACGTCGCCCGACGAGACAGCCAGATGGAAGCCGCCGAAGAAGCAGAACTTTCAGGAGTACAAATGACCAGTGACTTCAGATTGCTTGTCAGTCCCGTTGAAGGAAAACCCCCGAAATTGAAAAATCTCAAATACAGCCCCAGCCTCGTAGACAATCATGTTTCTTAAGAGACATGCGGAACCGCTTATTAAGTATGGAGGAGCTGCTCCAGAGATCAAATCCCTGCAGTCCACTTTTGAATTCTCAGACTTGCAGGTCAGAGTTACCAGTCAAATTGCCTGCCCTGCCCCCGAATTTGAAGCCATACAACACCTACTCGACAAATATTTCCATGATCTCGGCGTCATCAATGCATCGGTTCCACCTGAAAAGCTCTACCCAAATATCTCGTGATGCCCTTACCAAGGACAATTCTATTTTTGTTACTACAGTAAATGAAATTGATATGGAGATCAAGCAAAGAAAGGATGGGCTGGAATTTCAAGACGAAGTCGAGGTCGCGGCCCTAGATAGTAAACTATCTTCGGAGGAAGCTCTGGAGGCCAAATACCAAACAGACGAAGATATGGTGAAAGAAAAGCTCATGCCTCAATATCAAGCTTTCCAAACCCTCTTCTCTCGGAGAGCCTCAGATGAGCTCCCTCCACACAGGCCCAATGTCGACCACAAAATCGAGCTACCAGCTGGAAACAACTTGCCCATGGAGCCATTGCGCCGAATGACCGATGAACAATTCTCGGAAACCAAGCGGTACATCTTAGAGAACCTCCATAAAGGTTTCATTGCACCTTCGAACTCTCAGCACGCTGCACCAATCCTCTTTCCTAAGAAAGCCGACGGTAGTCTGCGCCTGTGCGTTGACTATCGAAAGCTCAATGAGCTAACTGCCAAGGACCCGTACCCGATTCTCTTGATCGACAAAATAATGGCACGTATTTCAAAGGCAAAGATTTTCACGAAGCTGGATATCCAACAGGCCTTCCATCGCATCAGAATGACCAAAGATGCCGAAGATTACACCACCTTCCGCACTAGATATGGGACGTACAAGTATAAGGTGCTGCCGTTTGGTCTGACAAACGGACCAGCCACTTTCCAGCGCTTTATCAACAACATCCTCATGGAATATCTAGACAATTTCTGCTCTGCTTACATGGATGATATCCTAATATACTCTGAAAATCCCGAAGAGCATGAGATCCACGTAAAAAAGATCATGCAATTTCTCTTGGATCACGGACTTCAAGCCGACATTAAAAAGTCCGAGTTTCATGTCACAAAGACGAAGTTTTTGGGGTTCATTGTCGGAGTTAAAGGTATCGAAGTCGACCCCAACAAGATCTCGGTTATTAAAAACTGGGAGTACGCTGCTAATGTTAGGGGTGTGCAAAGCTACTTGGGATTTTGTAACTTCTACCGGCGTTTTATCAAGGATTATAGCACCATCTGTCGCCCCCTCACACGCTTAACGGGCAAGGATGTTGTATTTAACTTTGATAAGAAATGTGAAGCAGCCTGGGAATTGTTGAGATCAGCATTGAAGTCCGCCCCAATCCTCTGCCACTATGACTCGTACAAGCAGACACGTCTAGAGACAGACTCGTCGGATGAAGTTGTCGCTGGCGTCCTCTCCCAATTGCAGGATGATAGTCTTTTTCACCCTGTGGGTTATTTCTCAAAAACAATGATTGATGCCGAGCTCAATTACCCAATCCATGATAAGGAACTCTTGGCAATTTTCCGATCCTTCAAGCAGTACAAGCCTGAGCTATTAGGTGCCCAGAAAAACGTCCATGTGTATACATACCACAAGGCTTTGGAGTATTTCATGTCAACAAAGGAACTCACGGCCCGCCAAGCTCGCTGGGCAGAGTTCTTCGCCGAGTTCCATTTCACGATTATGTATCAGACAGCTATTACAAATACTCTTGCAGACACCCTCTCCCGTCGCGACCAAGACCTCACACCCATTGAGGCTAAGAAACGGGCATACCGGAACCAACAGATGATTCCGGACAACAAGATAGACTCGAAGATCTTGGAAGAACTGCGAGTGGCGAAAATTGACTGCCTCAATGAAGTCGACTCTTACATCTATAGAGTCTCAGTGGATGCAGACAACGAGGTAGCGACTCATAATCCCGGACTAACAGTCAATGACGAAGCTACATCACCTTTGGACCACCTGGTTGTTGATGGCGAGCCACCGGACCCGGCCTCTGTAGTGGCATACGGCATTGATGGATACAACATTGTTGATCAGGTTATTGAAGCCAATAAAACCTCTCCTGACTTGGAACCCCTTCGTGCGAAAGCTAGAGCGCACCACATGGATTATGAGCTTAACCAAGGGAAACTCAACTTCCAAGGACGCCTGGAGATACCCATGGAACCTCCAGAGCTGCGCACCTCCTTGATCCGCCACGTGCATGCCCAGCCATGTGTGGCACACGCTGGAGTCAACAAGGTCAAGTTACTGCTCGGTCAGAAGTACCACTGGTCTGGATTAGGAAATAATGTTGCCCGTTATATTGTCAACTGCAGTTGTGCCCGCCAGAAGGCCCGACGGGACAAGACACCTGGTCTGTTACACCATCTTTCAATCCCTGCTCGACCGTACCAACACTTGAAAATGGAATTCACTGAGCTTCCTCTTGATGAAGCGGGTTACAACACTGCATTTGTCATCATGGACAGATGGACAAAAAAACCCCTTTCGATTCCGTGCCATAAAACAATCACGACTAAGGAAATGGCTGGGCTATTCCTCGTGCATTGGGTAAGTCACTTCTGAACGCCCGACTCTATAGTCTCCGACCGTGGACCACAGTTTGTTTCAACTTTCTGGAAAGAATACTGCCGGATCTTAGGCACCAAAGTCAAACTCACTACAGCCTATAACCCTAACATTGTCGGACAAACTGAGGTCATGAATCAGTATGTTAAGCAGAGACTACGCCCTTTTTGCACGTACTATCAAGTTAATTGGAGCTCCCTATTGCCACGTATGGATATAGCAAGACTCATCTTGACCCACGAGTCACTCGGCAATATCAGCCCCTTCCAGGTGCTGAATGGATACGAACCAAGAACCTCGTTCGACCTTCACAACCCCGAACCTCCCAGATCAGCCACCGAACAGCTCAGTCGTCAGGAGAAAGCAATAGCCTTCGCTCAGTCAGCCTTACAATCGCAACAAGATAAGATGAAGAGACTGGCTAATTGTACCCGTCGCGAGGTAGATTGTGTCGGTATGTTTACGGGGTGTGATCACAATAACTGCACTCGAGTTGCTGCTTGATATGATCGTTCTTGTTTTCTAATAACTACGATATGAAACTATAAACTCCCGTCCCCCAAACGCCTTACATAATCCTAATATATCACGTGAACCCTCATGTTCCCAGTTCCATTCCCACACCAGATGCATGTGTTTTCCATCAGTTCTAGACACTGGCGGCTCTTTAGAATGGATAAGTAGTGTCTATATATTAGGTCTTTCTACCCATCCAGAAGTTTCAATATTCAGTCTGTTGGTATCAATCAAGCTTGTTAAAGCAGGACATGGTTGGCTTTTCGTCATGGCGTCTGCTGGGTTAGACTTCCCATCAATCCATCTGATTTCGGTTATTTGGCGCCGCTCATACGATTGCCGTAGACACATTAAGTCAATCATCAAACGCTTTTCTTGCGTGGTGCCAAGCTTTACTAGACAATCATACAACGATTTAGAATCAGTGCATAGAATTAGCGGAAGAGGCTCTTTAAGGTCAAGTATTTGCTCAATTGTCGCTTTAAGAACGACGGCAACATCGAAGCCATGAGCCACGGAGTAAAGTTCAGAAGCCAGAACACTTCTGGTGACTCTCTTACACTTAAGTGAAGACCAGTGAATGATGTTAGCCTTGTTATTATCATCGGCCAGAGCTATCACGTAACCAATTTGAGATGATAAATCTTGATTGTTTGCAAAAGATGCATCAGTAAAGACCATCAACTTAAGTGTTTTTAAATCAAGTTCAATGAACTTGAGACCTCTTAAAGAATTATCAATTTGCCATTGAAGGCGTTTGTTAATTGCTTTTGCATCTTCCTCTTTTGGATTAATGATTTGAGCAGCGTGTGATAGATCAAATGAAGCCTCTGGCTGACAAACACTCGCTATATACGCACCTCGAGCTCTCTGGGCGATAAATTGATCTTTTGGAGTTACAGCTGTGCGCAATTTTCCCCTGGAGCCTACGAGGTTGGTTGGTTTCAGACTAATAAGACGTAGGTTTTTACACTGGAGTTCCTGGGTTAGAAATATAGAATCGTCCTTTTTGCTGATTTGGCTGCCGTTGAACTTTAGAGGTGAGTTTTCAGTAAGTTTTTCTCTTTCTTTTGCTAATAATTTAGCCTCTCTTAGTTTGGTTTCCTCGGCATTTGCAAATAATTTGTCAGCTAGAATTAAAGTATCATCCGTTTGGAGGCCTACAATACCGAAACCATTGATAAATTTGGATAAGAGGCATGAGTCGAATGTGGATTGAATCATACAGAGATTTTTTGTATGATGTTGGTGGTAGGTTTTAAACCAGTGGTTTCCAGCCTCTGGTACACCATATAGTGGTTTAACTATTTTTAAGATGGAGCCTGATTTCAGTCCTAGCTCTTTGGGGGGTTTGACAAAAAAGTTTCGATTTAACTGGGTTGTTGATTGCACATAGGCCTGAGAAATATCGCGGATAAAAAGGTCGAGAGACATCTTTTTATGTAAGATGGCTGTTAATGCAAGTATAAGCCTTTGGCTCATTCTTTGTATGGTCGGCGACTGGGTGAGAACAAATTCTTTGCCATGATCGTTAAATGCTTGAACTACGAGCCTTGATTTTTCAAAAGCTTTATCGGTACCAATGTTCTTTATTTCATCAACAAATCTGGAATTAAAAATCCTTACACCCTGTGGTACGCTTGATTCCTTGATTATTTGGAATACACCTTTTTCTAATAAGCCATTGATTTCATTTTGTCTAGAATCGGCGAACAATTGAGTTTGTAAAAATACGGAAAGATCTGCGTCACGGTGTTTCCAGGTCGGAGATCTTATACGTGAGCTTCGTCGAACTGGTACTTGAGATAGAGATTTGTTAACAGATTGCGTGGGGGCTTCATCAGTATTGACTTGGTCCTGGCCATTGTTGTGTTCATTAACTTTTTCGTTTAGATTCGGCTCAGTGTGGAATGGTTTAACAGTTGTACTCCTGAAATTAGTAGGTCCGTGTGGAAGTTGAACTTTGCAAGTTTCCCGGTCTACACTGAGAAGTTTAAAGGGTCCTGACCACTTGCCTTGTTGGCCAATACTATTTTCTCGCCAGACAAGAACATCAGAATTGAGTGGTAGATCATGAAGAACAGACGTATTAGGTCCATTTCTCGAAGCTAAGGCGTCTGAAACTTGTTTCTCAGCCCTTATTTTCCGAACTTCTTTCATAGCTTTTTCGATTGCTGTAGAGCGTTGAGCAATCGTAAGTGAAGGTGCATCTAGTTCCGACATTCTTGGATAAGCACCAAATACCAATAATGTTGGCACCAAACCGTCTGGGCCTGCTGTATCATTAATTGCTTTTACGGCCATTTGGAGTGCTAGTTCTTTATTTTGACGTCCAATTTCTTCCTCAATTATAAAATAGGCTCTACGTAGAATTGAATGATATCTTTCAACCATACCAATGGACCAATGGGCCTCAACAGGCACACACTTCGTAGCAATTCCATTTGAGGTGGCATTTTGACGAAACTCTTTGCTAGTGAAGTTTGTACCAGCATCGTGGACAATATAGTCCGGAGGTCCAATATACGTATCAATCCAACAGATTTTTATAGCATCCCAAGTATGCTGGGCCGAAAGGTTTTTCAACCATCTAGCCGCTTGAAACCTTGTCGCTTCGTCGACAATATGAAGAACCGGTAAATTATGTATATACATTACGTCGATTATTATAGAATAATTAAAATTTAAATCTTCTCGGAGGGTAAACTTAAATCTTCCTGGTGATTTTCCGTGCTTTTGGCAATGAACACAGAACTTTGTTAGATGTTGAAGAACTTTTTGGTCCGGAACATGACCTGCACGCTTTAACAGTCGATATAGTCTATCTGCTGATGGATGCCCAAACCTCCGGTGCAGTCTTCGGAGTTCTGCTTCAGTTAAATAGCAAGGATTATTTTCGAATGAAGTTTCCAGAATATTTTGTAGAGATTCACCCCATGTAAGAAAAGGGTGACCGAATTGACGAATGACAGGTATTGTTTTTCCTGTTGAGGTCACTAAAACATTATCAACATTATTATAATAAATCTTTAATCTGTCCATGTCTGCAAGACATAATAGAAAGGGAGTGTCGGCATGAACTACATGAAATTCAGTAACACCAACTGGTGTATTTAATTTGAAAGAACCAACGGAAGGCGTTGAGCCAATGCCAAATAGGACGTTGATGGCCCCTGCTTTGGACTTATCAATTTTCACATAACTGTTAAATTTCTGGCAGGCAATATATTGGTTGTATCCTGCAGTCGATATTTTGGAAGCGCCCGTGTCAATCATTATACCGTGAAAATTAGATGAGTTGTATCGGTTCAAAGGAGAATTAGAAGTAGAAGTAAATGTGTAAGGAAATTTTTCAAGATTGAGTTGTTCAACTTCTTCTAAATTATGAGGAATTTTTGTGGTGATTGCATGTTCGAGAGCTTTATTTGCTAAATGATTGGCCATGATTTCAGCATTGAGCACATAGCCATATGAAGTAAGAAATTGTTCATTTGAAGTTTTAGTGACTGGTAAAGAGCCAATTTCTAAAACCATGGCATCGATTGTTTCTTTGATGGACTCAGTATCAGATTCGTCACTAGTAAAATTATTTTCTTCGATTGTTTCGAGATCAACAGCATACTGATGAATATGTTTGTCAACTTTTTTGTTAAGTTTTTGCCTGTATTGATTAAGGTAGTTTTTCCGTTCTTCCTTACTGTGATTTGTTGACCAACAACCTTCCTTGCGGCAGATGTGGCATCTTTTTTTGTGGGTATCGTTGAAATCATTTGAAGGTTTCTGAAGTGAATGTGGAGTAGATTGATGGTTTAAGGTGTTACGATGGTGATATTTTCTATCGGTAAAGAAAGTTTGGTTTGTTTGTGGCTCGTGTAATTCTTCATGGGTTGCAATTGAAGAATGAAGATCATTTATGAGTCCAGCAAGACTCTCACTGGGTTTAAAGCAAGCGAACTGACATGCTGGCACCGTTTTACATCCGCTCACGAGTTTGTTGTGTAGAAATGAGTCGTTTCGTAGATCCAGTGTAAGACCATGTTGTAGATGTCGAAGTTCTTTGACAAATAATTTTAAACATTGTTGCGTTGAAAGTCCTGGATTAACATTGATTATGGATTTTAAGGTAGTTGAATTCCAGGTTGCTAAGACTGCTCTTTTGTACTCTGGCCCTTCAAAATACTGCCGAATTGAGTCACATTTATGCTCAAAAGATGCTGTTTTATTGACAGACATGTTTGCATAGTAATTTTCTAGGGCTAGTCCTCGTAGCATCGTCGGGAAAGCTTGATCCATCATAAACGGTTGTACACCAGACCTTCCGCACAAGTCGTGAAATATTGCTAGCTTAAAGTCAAAATTATCATTTTCCCCACTATATTTGACTTCTTCCGTATACAATTTAGCTAAAGAAATAAGTTCTCTAGAAAAATCAACCGTAAAAGGAGGCTCTTGAGGTTCCTGTTTAAATTGGTTTTCAGTGTTTGGCAGCGAACTGTTATTTTTATTAGCCTCTTTACTCTCAGTTTTCAAATTGGGGCTGGGTGATAACTTGGGTCGCGGAAGTGAGCTGAAGTTCCCATGAGCCTCTGCTAGGCTTAATTTAGTCTTTATGAGGTAGTTTACTTTGTTAGAAATGAATGGTCCGTCGGATGATAGGTGTTCTTGAATAGCTTCATCTGTCCAATCTTTTGGCTCTTCTTGTTGAGTTACTTCGAACAACGTTTGGGCTATTGGAATTCTAGCCTTTTTCAAAACATAAACACCACGTTTGCGAAGAAATGTACGAAGCATTTGGATGATAGGACGGGGTGCTGCGGTAAATCTCTCAGTGGTAAAGGGAGAAAAATCTTCTTGAAATGATTCCCAAAGATCTAAGTCTTTTAAGTCGCACTTTTCGTATAAATTTATTTTATTTTCGATAAATTCTGCATCTTTTAGGGAGGCACTGGTTTCGTTGTTGTCAGACATTTTTCCTTCTGATGTGGAGAAAGTTGAAGGCTTAATTTAGAGGCAAAGTATGAAAATTGGATATGGCGTGGTGGACGCAGTCAGAATTCCTAATCTGGGACTGACTTTTGATACTCTTTTTGAATTGAATTCCTTAGTATTAGGGACAATTCTCGAATCGTATCCTTAGCAGAGATTAGTAGACAGAGATCCTCAGTGAGGGAGTGTCTAATATTCTCTCTCTTCGTAATAATCCGTATCCTGATCTGTACGTCTACTGATCAGTGTCGGTATGTTTACGGGGTGTGATCACAATAACTGCACTCGAGTTGCTGCTTGATATGATCGTTCTTGTTTTCTAATAACTACGATATGAAACTATAAACTCCCGTCCCCCAAACGCCTTACATAATCCTAATATATCACGTGAACCCTCATGTTCCCAGTTCCATTCCCACACCAGATGCATGTGTTTTCCATCAGTTCTAGACAGATTGGGCAGTGGGCGACCTAGCAGTCATTGACACTAGGAACTGGAAGTTGGACCGACCTTCAAGAAAACTCTCCGACAAGTGATACGGCCCAGTCAGAGTTCTAGCGAAAGAGGGGGAGAGCTGGAGAGTCGTTTTGCCAGTTCATTAGAAAATCCATCCCGTGTTTCATTCCCATTCCCTACGAAAACATATCAGTAATCCTCTACCTGGACAAGTACGCCCTGCTCAGGCGCCAATGCAAATAATAGCGAATCAGGACGAGTGGGAAATTACTAGCATTTTGGGGTCACGGGTGCAGAACAACATGCTGGAGTATAGGATTCAGTGGCAAGGTGCAGACGAGGATCTAGAATGGTATCCCTGCTCGGATGCAATGAACGGCCCACACAAGATCAAAGAATTCCATACCTGTCACCCACAAGCTAAAGGACCTCCAAGGGCTCTGCCGAAATGGATAGAAGCCAACAATGCTGGAATTGACGATTACAGCAACTTGGAGGACAATAGACCGATGACCCGAACTGTGCAGATGCAGTTTTTCAAAGGGGAGGGGTAATGTTACGGCTAGAGTTGACAAGTGATAGGTTTATGGTATCACGTGATGTGTAGTCTGGTTGAGTAAGCGTCGGTCCCGGAAGCGAGCTGGCAAAGTTTTCAGCCCAGCGAGGCTGCATGCCTTTTTCTCTCCTTGTCTTTTCTTTTAGTTATCCTGCGTAGCTTTAGGTCCAAATACAAAGCAATTACTCTTCTATCTTTCAAGGGAACCTTCTAATTTCAACCTGACGTTGGTCGTAATATCTCAAGGCACTGTATTATCGGTATTCCGTAGGGTACGAGTTGGGTGCAAGTAGGTTAAAGATGTGGAGGATAGTGGTGATTCCTAAGAGTAGGAGGTATAAATCAGCGTGAGGTATAGGGTTCACGGAAGAGGTAAAGGTAAAGTAAGTAATGGGTGACGATGGTACAATAACGGCGGTCTTCTTTAGAGAAGAGATAAGTAGGTGAACAATAGGTATGAGTATAAACAGAAGACGTTGCGTGAAGAAGAATACTTCTTCACGCTGGGTATATATGTACATCAGATAATAGGACAGCCCTAAGCACTGTCTCGAACAGTGATACTACGTAACTCCTATGAAACGACCCTATGTTCCTGAGTATGTTCTAATTGTTTAGGAACTCAATCTAACACTGCGTTTTGTTTTGGCATGGAACTCCCCATGAAACACCATCCTAGCTTCTACTGCGTTTATCCATGAAATAATACTCTATGCTGCCTCTTTCATCAAATTGACTTTGTTAACCGTATTTTTCCATCTATCTCACCTCATTTCCGTCCCCATACCTACTGCGGCACAATATGTTTGGTGCTGGTACCGGTTCGATGGGATCCAGCTGTCTTAACGCGTCGCAAATTGCGACTATAGCCAAACAATCCGAAGGCAGCAGAGCGTCCACAGCTCTATCAGATAAGAATCTTAATATCTTTTGCCTGTTACTAAAAAAGCTCAGGACTCTCTATTCAGATAAAGACGACAATGGCATTACCATCACAATGGAAGACATTGCGGAGGCCCATAGGCCCTTCATTGCGCACAACACGGCTTGGAAGGAGATGCAGATAATTGAATTTTCCATCAAAAAAAGGATGTTGGCTCTTGAAGAAGCAGTCAAGAATAGTCTCGGTAAGCCTGTTTGAAATGCAACTCCAACAATTTCTGGGCCGCAGGCCGCATAGACATACGCGTCAGTGGCAGCGCCGCCAATGACAAAGACGTCGGATAAAATTGTCTACAGCAGTACGAATTCCAGGCTGAAAGATCACTAGAATCAGATGGATAAACGACGGAAAGAAGATCGAGCGGGGAAAGATAAACAGCCGCACAAGATGCTCAATTTTTCTGAATTTTCCCATAGAGGTCTTGCAGTGACAAGTTGTTTGAATTGGCATTATCATTGATGCCATGCTACACTCGGCGCAGGTATGGTCCCCGAGGGCCAAGCCAAAGTAGTGTTACAACTGCAGCTAATGGGGACACACCAAGGGGTCTTGCGGAAAGGCAGCTAGGTACAGTGAGTGCACAGGAGATCTGTTGTGATGGGCATGTTATACAGCTAGGATACTTGCATGTACATAACGTGATTAGATGTTTACGCTGTTTGTGTTGGAAATATCGCGCAATGAAATGGGCGCAATATTCATGGAACGAAAGTAGAAGTTGACTAAAAGAGTGTCATGTTCGGATTAAAGCTAAAAGTATGGAAAGTGTGCGCTACAAGTACAAGTGTAAGCGACACGTAGCCTAAGCCACACCATAAACGAGTGTGGCGCCATCTAGGCATAGAAAACCCCCAATAACCTCCTTGTGCCCACGCCATACAGCCGCTCGTATATCTAATAGGTAGCCTGAAGCGCTACCATATTACCCATTCCAACCTCTTAAACACACACAAGATCGTGTCGGGAACCTAGACGAAATGGAGGGCCCATACGTCCACAACACTCCGTGTCTCCATTTCCAACAGTTTGTGTAGTTCCTGTATCGTTTGGGATATCTGCAGGAGAAAGCTCATGTGGTCAGCAGCCGATTAGCGGCCGCACATGAGTATGAGTAGCGAGTGCTCGGCACACAATTAGTATAGAATAATTCAATACAGTGAACCTCAGATACACCTTCAACCACAACCTGAACTCATCAATCTATATACTCGTACAAGGACAGCATGCATAGTGACACTAACCTAAGCTCATAACCACAATAGGTTATGAGCCCGGGCGATTCCGCTGCGCCAAAATCACGCTAACACGTACAAGTATTAAACAACTATGGCAAAAGACGACAATAAGCTCATCCTCCAGCCGGGAGTTTCGTTTGCAAAGTGGAAGACAAGTCTCCAAGCAAAACTCGCACGACGCAATGTTTTGGGACACGTATTCCACAACATGCCTGGACTACGACCAGTGCACGCCCCTGTCGACGCTAGCTCTAGTAATACGAGCCCCGAAGATCTCCCTAACCTGTCTACCGAGCATGAAATTAAACTCGAGCAATGGTTACTGGGGGAGATTGAGGCCAAGAACGTGATTACTAGTAGGCTTTCATCATCAACGTGCCCTCAGAACTATGATCACATGACAGCAAAAGAGCTGTTCGATGCGGTAGCTTGCACCCGGCAGGAAACTGCTACAGCCCCGTATGCAACAGCTCTCGAAAGCTTTTTAATGATCAGATTCATGACCACTGCTGATGACTATATTGACAGGTTTTTAGCGGGTATTCAGAGCGTAAATAACGCAGCGGACGCATTACCGTCGCATGCTGCGCCAAAGCGCTCTGGTTACCACATTGGAGATGGTCAGGCAGCAGCCATATTTGTGATGGGAACCAAGAGGATTGAATGGTTGAACAACTGGAGGGACACCAGAATACATGAGCCCAATAATGAATATGTTCCATTGCAGACAATGATGTCATCGCTACGTTCTGTTGCAGGAAATCGGATGTTGCCAGCCCAAGTGGCGCATGCAACATCTCTTCCCATTACACGGAACGTAGATCCTGAGGCTATCTGCAAGCAGTGTCGTCATAGACACCAGAACAAAGATTGTTTTAGACAACACCCCGAACTTGCATCTAGAAACAGTCGGGGTAGCACGAATTCTAGCGGAGGAAGAAATAGAGTAGCGGCCACTTATGACATCGGAGATAGTGATACAGACTTTATTGTAGCTGCAACTGCTCAAGTTAATGAAAGCCGTACAATTTACGACACTGGTGCTTCACACCATTTTGTGCCACATGAATCTTCTTTTGAATTTATCAACAAAACTACTAAGCCATTTAGATTTGATCAAGCAGTAGGAGTATCATCACTTGACAGTCTCGGAACTGCACGTATCAAGATTGGTAAACTCACACTAAAGCTACATGATGCATTGTACTCACCAGATTCTTCATGCAATATCATATCTGCTGGTAGGCTAGAGAGAATATCTGGGATTCTACCAGATTACAACAGAATGTTTTTAGTGTTGCATTGTCCGCCTGAGGCAGACAGACCAGTAGCCCGGCTTGTATGCAAAAATGACGTTTTCTACATTTTCCCAATTGAGACTAGCCAGCCGTCTAGTTCCATGATTGCTGCACCTGGCATTGCAAGAATTTTAACAACAACCAGTGCACAGCGATGGCACGAGCGACTAGGACATACGGGTCAGACAATTTTAAAGAAAACAGCACAAGTCTCGAAAGGACTTGAGGGCATTGATTTAAGTGAACTCACGACCTGTGAAACATGTCATTTAAGTAAAGCCCAAAGGTTTGTGTCCAGGGAACCTAGACCAACCCCAAATGAACCCCTAGACGAAATTCATATTGACACAGTGGGAAAGATCCAGTCCGCAATCAACGGGCATCAGTATGTAGTTATTATTACCGACGCAAAAACGCGAATGCGCTGGGCTATAACAACAGAGACCAAAGATCAAATCGCACCACTATTGATTCAGTGGATCGAAACCCAACAGCATCAATATGGTAAGAGAGTTCGCACAATCTTCAAAGACGGAGGAGCTGAGTTCTCTCGCATCAAAGCACACTGCGAAAAATATGGCATCCGCACAGACCTATCAGCTCCATACACACCAGAACAAAATGGTGTTGCAGAATCTACAAATAAAGTAGTGCTTAGGAAAGCTCGATCAATGCTGATTGACGCCCGCATGCCAGTGACATACTGGCCATGGGCAGTTGAATACGCTTGTTTCATTACCAATAGACTGTATTGTATGCGCACGAAGAATACTTCGCTAATTGATTTCATGCAAGGTTTAAGCCAACCGCACACTGGTCAAATAGATTTGTCTCTCGTTCCACGATTTGGGTGTAGAGCTTATAAATTAATCACTCCAAAGCCTGGCAAATTTACAGCTAGAGCTGAGAAGGGATGGTTTATTGGTTTCCAGAAAAACACTAACAAAAATTTCATCATTTACCATCCTCACAAAACAAGTTCACAAGATTGGAAATGGATTGAAAGTTTTACTCCTCATGCAACCTTTAATGAGGAAGTGATGTTTGGAGATGAGTTAGACCCTATCGTACAACAACATACCTTGAGCTATTGGACTAATGATCAATCATTTCCCATAGATATAGAAACGCCGCATCCTAGGCCAGATAATCAAACTCTGCCATCGTCTGAAGGGGAGCAATCTATACCCTCTTTAGCAGCCCAAAGAGCAACACCAGACGATGCCACGAGCAAACCATCAAGAGTAGAGCATATACCTCCTCCAACAAGTGATGAAATAGAAAATCACATATCACCTCCACCAAATGAGCAAAGGGGAGAGCATGTACCACCTCCTCCACCATTTGAGCAACAACACGAGCATTCATCCACTCAAATTGAAACCCTGCCTACCAAGACAGACTTGGTAAATCATAGCCCAGCAACGAGGCTCAACACGCAAGAAATTACAAATGACTTTTCTGACACAGAATCCCAGCTCTCAGAAGCAGAGGATGAAGGGGAGCAAAATTTGGATGTTGTGCACAGCAAGACTGATGAGCATGAGCCCAAAGCCCTCGATAAAATCATGACAGGCTGGGATCCGGTAATTCCATTAGCAGGGCAGAAACGCGCACATTCCCCAGAGCGAGAAACCATGCATACAAGAAGTGGTAGAGAAGTAGTGCGACATGACTACAAACGACTACACCATGGCAAAGTAGCGCTTGCATCAACTGACCCTAAGACATGGGCTGAAGCCATGTCCTCTCCTGAAGCGTCACAATGGAAAAACGCTGCAAACGAAGAATTCCAATCACTACAAGAAAAAGGTGCGATCAAAATAATACAGCGTGACAAACTCCCATTAGGACGCAGACCAATGAAGTGCAAGTGGGTATTCAAAAAGAAGTTTAGAGCAGATGGTAGTCTTGAAAGATACAAAGCTCGATGTACAGCCAAGGGATATACTCAGCGAGAAGGAGTTGACTACCATGAAACTTTCGCACCTACACCCAGGTCCGAAACTGGACGAATACTGCTAGCTTTAGCACACCAGTTTGGCTGGCACAGAAAGCAAGGTGATGTTCCAACGGCCTTCCTGAACCCAGACATTGATATTGATCTGTATATGGAGCTACCGCAAGGATTTGAAAGGGGTGGCCGTCTCATACAACTCCGCAAGGGCCATACGGACTCAAACAAGCGGCAGCACTATGCTATGATGACGCACGAGCCACCCTAGCCAAACACGGTCTTCTTCCAACAATATCAGATATATGTCTCTATACAAATAAACAAAAGGACTTATTTGTCATGATGTACGTTGATGACTTCCAAGTTCTGGACCTAACATCCAGAAAATAGACGACCTTATACTTACACTTCACAAAAAATACAAACTAAAAGCAGTCAACACTGATCTATTTCTGGGAATCAACATATTGAACCCAAATATAGACACGCTATCACTTTCACAGGGTCGATATGCTCGCGCATTAATAGAGAGGCACGGCTTATCAGATTGTAAACCAGCATCCTCTGCACTCGAACGCCTCATGGGTCCTAATGAAACAACGTGCGAAGAGCATCAAAAGACGGAATACAACTCAATTGTCGGCGGTCTGCAGTTTCTAGCAAACAACACACGCCCAGACATTGCGTTTGCAGTCAACCACCTTGCACGTTTTCTAACAAACCCATCATCCGAGCATTATCAAGCCGCGCGTCGCGTGATAAGGTATATTGCAAAAGATCCCGATCGAGGCCTTACATATACTAGAACAAGATCGAAACCACAACTTGAAGCATATACAGATGCAGACTTTGCAGCTGAAACTTCTGGTAGTCGTTCAACGTCAGGTTCGCTTATCACGCTCGTAAACGGCCCAGTAAGCTGGCGCTCGAAGTTGCAGAGGGAAGTAGTTCTCTCAACAACAGAAGCTGAGTACTTAGCAGCCACTGAAACCTGCCGTGAGCTCCAGTGGATAAGATCTCTACTTGAAGAGCTGGGCATTAGTGATCGCATTGATGGTTCTGAGTGCACGAAGCTTTACATAGATAACCAATCGGCAATGTCTTTAATTAAGAATCATGACAACCATAAACGATCTGAGCATATCGCCCTTCGAAATTACTATTGCAGAGAACAATACGACAAAGGATACATGAAGCCTGTATATATACCTACATCAAGACAACTAGCTGACAGTCTCACAAAGGTTAAGTCACCGGTCCCAATACAGTAACCCTCTGCTGCAATCTAACAAATACCCTAAACAATACCACATCATTTAAGAGTCGTTACCGACAAGGGGAGTGTTATGATGGGCATGTTATACAGCTAGGATACTTGCATGTACATAACGTGATTAGATGTTTACGCTGTTTGTGTAGTTCCTGTATCGTTTGGGATATCTGCAGGAGAAAGCTCATGTGGTCAGCAGCCGATTAGCGGCCGCACATGAGTATGAGTAGCAAGTGCTCGGCACACAATTAGTATAGAATAATTCAATACAGTGAACCTCAGATACACCTTCAACCACAACCTGAACTCATCAATCTATATACTCGTACAAGGACAGCATGCATAGTGACACTAACCTAAGCTCATAACCACAATAAGATTACCACACCCAGGACTCTCCCAGGAAAAGAATTTCTTGCGTCAACTGTGGCAGAGTGCAAGGGCTTGAAGTAAACTTGTATTCAAATTATACTGTATGCTGTGTAAAGAAGATCTTAAAGTCAAGAAAGAAGATGGAAGAGGAAAAGTCTTCCTTATATAAATTAGAAAGTGGTCTGTGCTGTTATCAGACTATACCCAAATAGAGAAACAAAATAGTCACCTGATTGGTATCAACTCAGATCAGTCATGTTACAGCCTTGTATTCCCCACATTAGGAGCCCCTGATACTACTGTTCCTTTCGGGTATTCTTGTAAAGGCAAGAGCTTACGAAGGTAAATTGGCAGAAGGTTTACGGGTGATTATCAATGAATCAATGAGAACTGCTGATATTTTTGGTATTCAGAACTATTAGGATTTAGGAGGTAGAATGCGCTAACTATATACACATCTGAGGTGGCTAAACTCTCGCCTCATTTTCCCAAATCAGTATCACCAAATATTCTAGTATCCTCCATCTGGTAGCATTATGTAGAAACACTTTCCATACAGTGCTCCATTGTTCCTCTACTCATCATGAAGCCACCTGGAAAGTTCTCCCTTCACCCTCACTGATCATTACCCTTGTGTATTGTAACACTAGCCATCACCAGCACAACAGATAATTCATGCAGAGTTCTAGGCTAAAACACAACGAGTTGTGTCACAAACTTCTAAACTGAGGAGAGAGGACTCGAAACATTAGGCTAGTTTTACAAGGTGATGTGTAGTAGATCGTTCGGGATTGAGATAATGTGCTATTTGGTTATTTGGTTATTTTTTGTACATAAATACCCGGCGTGGAGGAGTATTCTTCTTCACGCAATGCCTTCTGATTACACTTATACCTTATACTCATAAATACATCTCTTCTTTAGGAAGACCGCTGTACTTGTACCAACCTCGTTTCTTACCCAAACATCCATTGCCATCCATAGTGCACATTTTACCTGACGCTTTCACCATATTTCATCACCACAGAACTAGTCATTCTTCCAAAGACCCCACAACTCGTACCGTACGGAACATTGATAACACAACTCCCTGAGACTCCCCCTCTAAAATTACAGGATGTGTCTAGTATATACAGGTTTCTAGCTTAGTGTGCATTATGCATAAAAACTGGGGTAAACGTGACAAATTATAATACAATATTAATGATCATGGATCCTCAATTATTCCTCTTCCTAAATCTAAGCTCTTTTCAGCCTGATCAATACTAATATTAGATCTCAAAAATTTTCGGTCTTGGTTAAACATATTTTGGCTACCATACCACAGACTTTGTACCAGGTGTCCATCGCGCACATAGGCAGGGAATAGATTTGTTCTGTTGTATCAGTTTACAAGCCTGTAACTTCCAGGTGAAATTAATGAATAAGTATTATTTGCATGACAACCAGCAATAGCCCATGGGCCATTGTAATAGGGCTCAAACTTGTGTCTTCTTTGCCTAGTACGCAAGACCCAGTCATCTGATGTAAAGATTCTCAGCAGTGCTTTAGATTCTTGCAAATATTCGCGTGTTTTAGCCCGTGATGCTTTGACACTATTAACATAAGATCGAGCAATTGTTGCTGCATGCAATTTTGTCAGATCATTTGCCCATTCTTTTTCTTCGCTTGTGGTCGCTTCTCGTGCATAAATGGGATATAATATCTCCTCATCCGGAGGTTGAGTGCCATACAGGAGGAGAAATTGACTATAACCTAGCGGCGAGATTCTTCTGTTAAAGATGAAAACAACTCTGGCGAGAGCCGTAGCAGAAGGTATCGTTCTATTATCAAGCAAAGTACGACTTAAGATACCTTTTAGAATTCCATTTACTTTTTCAACTTTGCCATTACTCTGAGGCCAATTTGGGGTGGTGTGAGTCATGGTAAATCTGTATTGTCTCTGGAACTGTTTTGCCTCATTTCATGTGAAACAATATGCGTTGTTGCTGATTATCTGGTTTGGGGTGCCAAAAGTTTGAAATATATAGAGAAGTAATGGTACTGTACATTCGAAATCGGCATTTAAGACAATACATGACTCCAGCCAGCCAGTGACATTATTTGACTGCGTTTAGCAATTTTTTTGGCCCACCTGTGTGTGATCAGTGCCCCACCGAGTCAAAGGAGGTGGTGGTTGGATTGGTCTAAGATTTCCAAGACTTGCGTCAGGAGGTTTCATCAATTGACATTGGCGGTAGATTCGAAGAACTTTGTATACTGCTAATGTTATCTCTGGGTGCCAGTTGTCACGGATCATGTATAAAAGCAATGAGCATTTGTATAGAAGATGGTAGTTTATATTTCGACTAATGGTGAGCTATCTAGGGAGTCGGACAGTTATTTATACAATCCTTTTCCTACTATCCTTGGCCTTCATCCCAGGAGTAATCATGGCTTACTGACCTAGATCCTTCTAGTAACTTCTCATCTCGTCCCTGGAAGGTTCCTTCTTCATTGCTAGAAGATTCCCACTCTTTCTAGGTGAAGCTTGATCATCTCTGCTCTAGTCTCGAATGTTCCACCAGAAAGATATGCCAGGTAAGCATATCTAAGAATCTACTAGAATATTCCTGATCATACTTCATAGGAGCCAAGGACTGTCTGCGCTAGCCAGCGTAGACTACAGGCATTAGTCGGTTTACTAACCGTCACACCAGTATCTTTGACTTGCACTTCATAAGGTTGTTCCCACTGATGCGTGCCCTAAGCTTTCATGCAATAATTTCATAGTTTGAAGTAAATCCTTGTACTCTAGTACTTCAAGATATATTAAAACTCCAGGAGGCTTGGGAGGGTCGCCAAATTTATTTGATCTGTTGGTTTTTATCACATGAAATTTTTTGTCATATATGTTGAAAATATAGAGTACAGAGATAAGTCAGGTGATGCTTAATGGAAGTTTTTTTTTTTTACTTTTGGTCCTAAGCTAAAGCTATGTTTTCCACATTGGGTCAAGGACCGGCGGATCCGACAGGGCTCCCTGTAACTTTTCCTACAGCCTAACTCGTTCCAACCTCGTGAATTGCTACCAAAAGTGCAGCTGATTGAACTCAAGTGAAAAATCAAGAATATCAAAACACCTCCAAAAACCAGAAGATTCCTCCTCATTGGACCCAAGCAATGTGCTTATCACACATTCCGTTGTCTATCACACCTTCAAAATGAAAAAATTAATTCAATCTCCGCTGAGAGCAAGAGATGAGTTAGCAGGCACCTTTGATCCAGCTGGTTTCCCGCTATTGGTTAGTAGATGCCCCAAAAGGGGACATTATCGTGGTTGCTGTGTCCTCAAACTTCTTCTTCAGATCCCAGAGCTCCGAAACCTGTAGCCTCGGCCATTGAGACGTCCATTGCAGCAGCGATGATCGCCTCTTCGGCCTTTTTTGCTGCAGCTCGTGCTCGTGCCACCTTTGAGAACTCCCCTTGTTCTATGTGGCGGATCCACGCGAGCTACTCTTTGGTCACCAGTCCGGATTTTTTGGGTCTGACCTGACAGGCCCGAGAATCCGATCGGTGAGGTCCCCCACAGTTTCGACACCAGGTGAGGGCCTTGCACTCTGATTCTGAGTGCATATCAGATCCGCATTTCCAGCAAGCTGGAGCGCGGGAGCAACCACGGGTGGCGTGGAAGCCCAAACAGCGTTTACACTGTTCAATTGTTGGACGAGGCTTGTGAATAGTGGCCATACCAGCCTCGTCGAGAATGCGGAAACCCGGGCGAGGGGCTTTGTCCCAGGTGAAAAGGTGTTGTGATCCTCGTCTGCGCAAGGGAGCAAGGGCTTCATAGGCAAGACTCGATGATAAAACAACATGACTTTATTCATGCAAGCTCATATTAATGCATGACTCAAATGTGAGTCGTGCTAATTATCAGGAGCTCAAGGATCAAACAATGTCAATACGCATTACATGAGTACATTAGACAATCAGTGGGCATGGCTGTAGAGTAAATCGTACATGTATATTATCAGGTCCATTTACCTCTTAGGTAGACTATGCGTTCATCTTTAGATATCCATTTCATACTCAGATAGTCTAAATACATTCGCCCACCACCAAGAACATCATTCCACATTCTTCTTCACACATACTATTTTTTTTCTTTTTTTGTTTTATTCATAGCGTATTCAGCTATCTAGCTATGACACATTATTTACATAATTTAATCCCCCAAATCTCCTTATGATCCTCTACCCCTTATAATCAAATTTGTTATTTCCCAATTTAATGTCCTAGTTTAATTCCCTTTATGTGCCACCATGCACTTGGATGTGTCCAAATATTTGAGTAAGGCTTCCTTCCCCCTTTTTGTACGGAACAAGGTCGGGACACACATACTATCCTACCACCATACTTATCCATCTGACCTCGTAATTATAACAAAAGGGCTATCCAATTTCTGTACAGCGCTCCAGGTCCGTATGTCCCGTGCAGTAGCACCTGGTGTGTCTCGAGGAGTGTATATGTTATTTGTCCACAGGGTACAAGTGTGAGTAAATAGGGGGTCAAGGTCTTCCACAAGGAGAGGAAGAGGGTCAGTGAACTGAGAGTCAAGGTCTTCCACAAGAAGAGATAGAGGGCACGTCGTGATCTGATACGAGTATGGGCTCGAAGTGGTCTTCACAAGGAAGAGAGGGAATATCTGGAATGAGAATAATATTGAGAAGACGTTGCGTGAAGAACGCAACTCGACTGTAGACTACGCTTTATTATATACATGCTCGTAGTTCACTGTTACGTTACCTTTCCCTACTCAGTCCTGCAAGGTTTGTTTACTACTAGTAAGCCGTCATTCTAACCCCTGTTATTATTCCGTGAAAGTAGCCCCCTGTTCAAGCGCGAGCTCCTGCGAGGCTTTGAAGCTATGTTGGGTTCTATCGGCTTTGGTTTATGAGGATATTGTTGATGAAAAATTTTAACTGCCTCAGTATCATCAAGGTTTGCAGCTGGTTCCCAAGTAGCATCATTCTCGCCTGTCCATTTGACAAAATACTGGATACCGTTGCGTTTGGTCTCTCTCGAGTCATAAATTTCTTCAACATTAAATTCTTTGTTTTGATCGACAATCACTGGCGGCGGCGGTTCTTGAATTTGGCCTGGAACTGGATCTTCTGCGGTTGGGTGAAGCAATGACACATGAAAGACTGGGTGAATTTTCATGCTTCTCGGTAGGTCAAGTTTGTAAGCATATGCGGATATAATCTCCTTAATGCGAAATGGACCTAACTTTCTCCAGTCAAGTTTTTGGGAATTTCGAGTTGTCCTTATATTTTTTGCAGATAGAAATACCCAATCTCCAAGTTGATAGCGAGGCGCAGGGATTCTTTTTGTATTAATAGCCTGTTCCTGTTGATCTTGTGCCGATCTGATATTGGATCTCAAGAAATCATGAAGTTCCCTCATTTTAATAGCGAAATCTTTTGCATCAAGACTTGCTGAAGATTTTGCATATGGCTTAATACTTATAGTAAATCGTGGGTGAAATCCGTAATTGCCAAAAAATGGAGAGACCTTGGTTGAGGTGGAAATTTGGTTATTAGCAGCAAATTCAGCCATTGGTAACCACTTGACCCAGTCATCTTGTTGGTATGACACATAACTACGTAGGTACTGTTCCATCACGGCATTAAATCTTTCAGTTTGTCCATCTGTTTCTGGATGGAAAGCGGTTGACATTCTTGACTGTATTCCAAGGTTTCTGCAAAGACTTTTCCAGAAGTGTGCTGTAAATTGTGTTCCACGGTCAGAAGTAATATGAGTGGGTAGTCCATGGTGTTTCCATACATGTTGTAGGTAAAGTTCGGCCACATCTTGGGAGGTAACAGTTGTGTTACAAGGTATCAGGTGTCTCAATTTCGTTAATCGATCCACTACTACCATAATCGCATCAAATCCTTGGCTACTTGGTATTCCTGTTACAAAATCCATTGATACTTCTTGCCATGGCTGTTGAGCAATCGGCAGAGGCCGAAGAACTCCAAACTTGCTATGATTGCTAGGTTTACTTCGCTGGCATACATGGCAATTGCGTACATATCTTGCTACGTAATTGCGCATTGAATGCCAGTAATAATCTCGACTGATAAGTTCAAATGTTTTTTCCCGGCCTGGATGTCCAGCCGGTGTAGCATCGTGATAGAGCCTAAGTAACTGAAGCTTAAGTGGATCGTGATTTGGTACAAAGATGCATTCACGATACAGTAACCGACCCTCCATTATAGAGCACTCAGCAAGAGATATTTCTTTACAGTGCCATTTATTTTGTTGAATCATATTTATTATTTGATTTGGAAATCCATCAGTTTTATATCCCTCGTCTAAGAGTCTTTTTATCAAGGCTTGATCGGGAATTTTATGCGATATAGAACCTGCAAACAGCTCTAGACATTGATCAATATCCAGGTTCTTTCTTTTTAATACAACTTGACTTTGGTGTAATAATCTATCATCCCCCTCCTCAGGGAGATCTCCCGATCTTCTTGTTAGAGCGTCTGGTTTTCCTCCTTGCTTACCTGGTCTATATTTGATTACAAAGTTGAAGCGAGAGAGGTATTCTGCCCAGCGAGCCTGTCTTCGGTTAAGCTGTTTTGTGCTCATGAAATATTCCAAATTCTTATGATCAGAAATTACTTCTACTGGATGCGCAGCCCCTTCGAGTTCTGGTCTCCATTCTTCAAAGGCACGAATTATCGCGAGAAGTTCTTTGTCATATATCTCGTAGTTGCATTCGGCCGGTGTATGCTTTTTTGAAAAATATGCCACAGGTCTCAGCTTTTTGGAGCTATCGTACTGAGAAAGAATGCCAGCTGAGACGTAGTCGGATGCATCAGTTTCAACAATTATTGGTTTATCTGGGTCGAAGTGCGCCAAAATCGGCGATGTTGTAAAAGCATTCTTTAAGACTTGAAAAGCAGTTTGTTGTTCACTTCCCCAAACAAATTTTATGTCTTTGCGGGTTAGCTTTGTCAAAGGGAATGCAATATTGGAGAAGCCGTGTATAAATCGACGATAGAAGTTGGAGAAGCCTAGGAAAGCTTGCACATCTTTGATATTTTTTGGAGTAGTCCAATTTTTAACAGTCTCTAGTTTCTTTTCATCCATACTAATACCGTTAGGCTCAATTATGAGACCGAGATACTTAGTGCTTTGTGTATGGAACTCGCATTTTTCTGGGTTTAAAAATACATTATTGCGGTATAAGGCCTGCAATATCTTTTCAACATGTATTTGGTGCTGTTCCATAGAATCGCTGTATATAAGAATATCATCTAGATAGGCTGTACAAAATACATCAAGATATTCACGTAGACAATCATTGATAAAGTGTTGAAATGTTGCTGGTGCATTAGTAAGTCCGAAAGGCATCACGTTATACTCAAAATGTCCATAGCGAGTCCGAAAAGCTGTTTTCCATTCCTCCCCTTCCGCCATTCGAATCTGGTTGTAGCCTTGGCGAAGATCTAGCTTAGTGTACCATTTCGCTTTGGCGAGGCGATCGAGGGTCTCTCTAATTAAAGGTAATGGATATCTATTTTTGACTGTAATTTCATTGAGACCTCGATAGTCGACACAAAGGCGTAATGAACCATCCGATTTTTTAACAAATAAAACTGGAGCGCCAGCTGGTGAAGAACTTGCTCGAATAAATCCCTTTTCAAGGTTTTCTTTTATGTATCTATTTAATTCCGCAAGCTCTTCCCGGGACATTCCATATAAAGGACCAAAGGGGGGATTTTTATGTTTCATAAGTGGTATTTTATGATCATATTGGCGTCTTTTAGGTAGATTGTTTGCTAGCTTTTTATCCATCATGCAGTAATATTTTCTGTACTGACTTGGAATTTGATCCTCCAAACACTTACTATTTTCCGAAGAAGTCATCAGTTTATCTTTAATTTCTTACGTACTCATGAGAAAGATTTGTAAGTTTTCTTTTTGTGCGAGTCTATGGAGAGCATCTGAGCTGGACATGTGAAAACTTATCTTATGTTTTTTCCCTTGAGTTGGTATTAATTCTGGAGAATGATTGCATTTGCGCTTACAGAATTCAGAATCGAATAAAATTGTATTTTCTTTAAATCGTAATGTCGGATCGTGCTTCTGAAGCCAGGAGATCCCCATTACAAGAGGATAAGAGCCTAGCTTTGTAACAAAAAATGGGACTATTTCATGGTGGGAACCAATTGCCAGAGGTAAATGGCAGATGTGCGTAACATCTCCGGAAGATATAGGTCTTCCATCGATTACATGGAGTGTACGGGGGAATTGGAGAGGGGACAGAGTAAGATTGTTATGGCGCGCGAATATTTCATCAATGAATGCAAACCCGGAACAGCCGGTATCAATCAGAGCATACGTTGAGATATGTGAGCATTTATTTTTAATTTTACAATCAGCAACTAAATGATCACCATCCAGATTATTCTCTAGAGGAGATACCGACAATTCAGAGATAGAAAACGCAAACATCGAAGGAACATGTTGGGATCCCGGACAGGGGCCATTTTTCAAATCCGGGATCATTGAAAATCCTGTTGATGCTTTGTAGTTGCTTCAGGATCTCTAGAATCGTGACTTCGGCGCCGATTTGCTGTAGGGCAAGAATTTGAGCTATGACCAGCCCCAGCACAATACATACAGAGGTTATTTTCTCGCCGCCATTGTTTTTCGCTTGCAGATATTTTTCGCAATCCATTTACATACATGTATCGATCCTCAACAGGAGGACGGAGGGTCATGCGAGCTTTCAGAGCAGAGAGGTCCATGGAGCGAGACCACCTGAAACGTGCGAGGGGTGAGCTAAGTTGTGAAAATTTTGTTCAGCTTTAAGCCCTCGAATTCGATTGTCTAGGTTCATCAACATTAATGCATATTCATCAAGACATGAAGGTCTATGAATCTGGTGAATCATAGCATTTTTTAGCTCGATCGAAAGTCCTTTATCTAAAGCATCAATCTTGCATCTTCATTATAGTTTAGATAGCCGATTATGCGAAGAAATTCAGAGTAGTAGCTAGAAAAATCCCCTAATCCCTGCTGAAGCTTCTGGAGTTCTTGGCGCGCGGTCCCACGGGGATCCGGATCTCCGAAAGATGCTTCAAGGTATGTGATAAGAGACTGGATCGATGCGAAAGGTGCTGAGGGGTTAGCTCTAACAATGGGAACAATTTGTTGCAGAGCTCGACCTTCTAAGCGACTAATCGAATAAATTACTTTCGATGGCTCATCTTGAAATCGATCACTATTAATTCTGAGTTTCATTTGTAACTGTGTGACAAAGCCTGGTAGGTTTGAACGGTCTCCATTAAACTTTTCTGGATCCGGGAACCTTTCGGAACGAAAATTTTTTGCGGGATTGGATAATGGAGTGGGAATCTGAACTGTACGAGCGACACTAAGGTCTACAGTGAGCTGATTGATTTGTTGCTCTAGATTATCAATTGATTTGTTTGCAGCCTCTAGCTGAGAGCGAGCATTAGAGACTTGACTGCGTGCGGCATCCCTTTCTGATCGATACCGCTGTACCAAAGAGCCAGCTGATTAAAAAGATTGCTTGCATCGCTGTCATACAGTTGTCTAAATTCCTCGATAGAAGTGGGGGATTCCAGGCAGGGGTGTTTGAGTTTGACATTGTTGTACAGTGCGGATGAGGACGCAACGTAATCTCGAGGAGTGTATATGTTATTTGTCCACAGGGTACAAGTGTGAGTAAATAGGGGGTCAAGGTCTTCCACAAGGAGAGGAAGAGGGTCAGTGAACTGAGAGTCAAGGTCTTCCACAAGAAGAGATAGAGGGCACGTCGTGATCTGATACGAGTATGGGCTCGAAGTGGTCTTCACAAGGAAGAGAGGGAATATCTGGAATGAGAATAATATTGAGAAGACGTTGCGTGAAGAACGCAACTCGACTGTAGACTACGCTTTATTATATACATGCTCGTAGTTCACTGTTACGTTACCTTTCCCTACTCAGTCCTGCAAGGTTTGTTTACTACTAGTAAGCCGTCATTCTAACCCCTGTTATTATTCCGTGAAACGGTGGTAATTCGTCGGCCCCACCACCGTCAGCAAAAAGGTGTGCAAACTCCCTTACCTGCTGTGGCAATTTGTCTCGCGCATTTTCAATGGTGATATTTGGCTTCGTGCGTAGAGCTTTATTAATGTCGTCTAGGGAAGCTTTGCATACTGGCACCTCTTTAATCATGGATACCATCTTATCGACAGGTATCATCCTCGGTCGCGCGACGTTTCGCAGAGCATTTCTCCAGCGCTTCGCACTATGGATCGAGGTGCCAATCTTACGTATTTCTAACCGCTGTTCTTTTGCATGAATTATGGCATCTTGATCCTCGAGCCATTTCTTCCCAAGTATCATCTGATGGGTACAGTGTGGGACAACATACAACAATAACTTCGGCATCACATATCCGTCTAGATCAAGAGAAATGTAAGTGATGCTATCGACTACTGGCTTATTAGTCGTTGAATCTTCGGCTGTTTCCAAAGATCGAGGGCTAATACTTATGCGCGGCAGTTGTAGTTTAGATGCCAGGTTATCATTAATAATTCCAGAGCACAAACAACCGTTATCCACCAATGCTTGCAACATAGTGGAATCGTTGATAAGTGCATTAACTAAAAATGGAGATGTATTCATTATTAATTCCTGACTAACAACTGCTTTAGGCTCCTGAGTGCGACTTTGCTCAGGAGCATCTAGTTTTCCGAGAAATGTTGACTTACACCCTCAGTCTCTTCATCCTCCATCAACAGCCTCAAATCGATTGCCGGGAGAGAGGCTAGTGAAGCTGATATACCCATGGCGCCTGGTTTTCGTGCAGGCAAGACCAGACAGATTCTCGTGTTACAGCCTTGGCGCTCGCATCGAAAACACTTACCCTCCCTTTGGAGTCTCTGAATTTGCTCTGGTGACTTCCATCTTGCACGAAGCGGCTTCCCATTTGCACCGCGTGCAATGTTAGCAGAATTAATACCTCCCATAAAAGTGTCACCGGCAGTATCAATTTCACCAACAACTCCGTACGTTCTATTAGGAGGCCTCCATCCTCCTCCGTTAGGTCTCCCTCCTCGGTTGTTATGACCTCCCTCATGGCGGGCCCAGCTGCTGACGCCACGATTGTTCCTTGAGTGTCCCAATCCGTCGGGTGTGACCCAGCCTCCACTTCGATCTTGTTGGACATTTAGCTCTTCATGTTGGTGTGATATCTGACCAACAATCTTAGTCCAAGCAAAAAAGTCGTTCTGCGGTAGGAGATGATTATTGGCTAGGGCTTTTCGAAGAGTTTTATTTAATGCGCCTTGGAGCATAGTGATTTTGGTCTCGTCAGGCCACATATCTCCTCTCCCTTCTGTCAGCTTGTTTGACCAGGCGGGAAAAAAGGTATTCCACTCCTGGTTCTCTCCCATCTTCAATTTCCCCAATTCGGTCCTAGCACGGGTGATTCGGGTGAGGTCCCAGTTACTACGGTCCAGGAACCCGATAAAATCCTCTGGGCTTTCCATTCCGTTCTTCCCTCCAGTTTCAAAATATGAGCCGGCTTCCTCTTGGGCCATTCCCTCCAAAGAATTGTAAATCATCAGGAACACCTGTTGATCACTATATTCGAAGGTATTCCAGTCGAGACGTAGTGCAGATAGCACGGCTTTTCTCCAAGCGGGATATTTCTTCCTATTTCCATTGTAAGAAGGATGTTGGCTGGGTTTTAATTTAACATTTTTCCTTGCTGGATCTTTGATTATTTCAACCTCTGAAGTTTCATCAGGGGTCCTGCTAGGAAGTGCTGAGATTCCCAGTTGCATTCGAAGGCTAAGATTTTCCTCCTTCAAGGAATCGTTTTCAGCCAAGGCTGACTTCAACTCGGTGGACATTTCCTTCGTCTTCCGTGAAATTTGTATCGTCGTGCATATGTCGTCGTGCGTGTGTCGTCGTGCGTGTGTCGTCGTGCGTGTATCGTCGTGTGTGAATCGTCGTTTTTCTGGAGTGGTGAGTTTTTTTTTTGAGATTGAAAATATGTCACAGTCTGAGCATAGGCACTGAGGCAACCTTATGGTCAGAGGTATTCTATTTTCAATCTATGGTGAACTACAGATTGAAGAGGATAATAACAGTTACTTTATACATGATTATTATCCCGGCCAATGACACAGTTTTCTATCCGTATATCCGTATCTCTTCTCGTATCCCTTCTCGTATCCCTTCTCGTATCCCTTCTCGTATCCCTTCTAGTATCCCTTCTCGTATCCCTTCTCGTATCCCTTTGTCGTGCCCTATTCTTGGAGGTGTTTGCCAAGTTGTAAGACCCTGCTTCCAAGAATAGTCCCTGCCTAGTTTCATGCTAAGCCTGCGTTAGACAGCGCAGGCTACAGGCAATTACCGGCTTACAAGCCGTCACATTTTCGAAACAAACAAACTAGAATGTAGATTACAAGGATGGGTGGATAGGAGAACGTGAGAAAGCTACCGGACTAAACTTCAGAAACAATTACTCTCTAACTTTGAAAGACTTCTACTATTTTAATTTAGTTTCATAAATAGAAATGATTGTCTCTTTTAGAGAGTTGCGAATGTTGGAAAATATGGTTATTTAGAGACAATCATATCACCTACTAAGTAGCAGTAATGTTTAGATCCCTCTGATCGTTCTGAAGCGTAGGCCATCGTGCACGGATGTTGATCGCATTAGTGCCTTGGCAAATACATAGGGTAACTCTCACTAGATAGCTTAGAGATAAAGAAAAAGAACCAAAGAACAACTGACCCCTCTGAAAATCAGAACCTATTGTGCTAGCACATTTATTACCGTGATATACCGACAGATACAATCTCGACGGGCGTGTAATTTTGAGTTTTGGCAAGGAGTTTTACGAATTGAGCTTTGTGTGCGCTAAGACTTCGCTTGCGAGAGTGCAGCGAACACTATAAAAACACGCAAACGATGGAAGGTGCCGTGGTCCGCCTCCTGGTGGTATTCTCCGGTATAGTTTGAGTAGCCTGGGCACCTACTCCACTTGTGAAGGAAACGCCTAAGACCACATTTCGCGCGGAGAGAATACGATGGATGACGAAGGCATGTCTGGATAACCCAGGGTTTTTGACGTTCCCCTGGGTGGGTATTTATGGATGAGGGTTGACTTGGGGTGAAGAAAAAGCCACCATAACTTCGCAGTGGTACTTGCAAATGAAATCTGAGGCATGAGTGCTCTACTTGTAAATTGAGTCATCTTTTCTGTACTTTTCTTTGATATTGTGTCATAGCTAGATAGCTGCATACGCAATTAAAATCTGATGCAAAAAAAAAAAAAAAAAAAAAAAGAGGGCTCGGGCGCGTGGTGGCCGAGGATGAGGAGGAATTTGCGCTTCGGCGCGTCAAGAGAGGGTTCTCTGGACGGTTGGGCTTGACATGATTCAACACATGGGTGAAGTGTGAGGTGGTCCGGTCATTTATGTGGGACGAGGTAGATGTACTCAATGGTAGCCAACCTGATCCAGCCCGGCCCCACTCGTGCTTAAGCTCGAGTAGGAGTGCGACGGGAACCAATGTACCTAGCACGCAAATGAACAAATGAAGACAAGACCTTGCACTTGACCAACTAGATGACTAAGCAGAATTTCCTGTCACCATCAATCTCACATCCTCTCTCTACGTAATCGTAAATCATGACCTCCTGATTTAGAGCTGGACTCTAAATCAAAATATGCGGCACTGCGCATCTAACGTCTGAACCCAAGATACCCACTCCGGCAAAGAGCCACATGGATCCGGGCACACAATCGACGAGTTTCCCGCCTTGCGGGCTAGCTTCTCCAAATTCCGAACACTGAAACAATCGACCCTCTGATTCAGCCACCATGGCTCAAAAGTGAGACATGGTATAATAGTGTAAGGCGAGTTACGCACCCTCACATTAATCTCCCTTCTGGCAACCCTTTTAGAGATCTAGCAGTCTATGTAGATGGCGCTCTATCTGTGACAGCAGAATCGCCCAGGACAGGCGGTGGAATCGTTATCTTCAAGCTGGCCAGATGGTATACCGCGAGAGTCTTTCCCTTGAATCGACACTGTCACCTTTCGATACAGAAGTGACCGTCGTGAAAGAAGCCCTCAAAGCTGCGCTTTCCTTACCAACAGCACGCTTCTCAGAAAATATATGGATACTCACAGATAACCTAAAGGTAGCTCGCCTTTTATTTCAATCCCCAATTTGCTCGTCGCAAGTTGTTGTTCAACAAATACAGGCCCTTTCCCAAGACTGGACCCTCCGCACCCGGCTCCCACACATCCCTTCCGAGAAAGTCAAGGCTTATTGGATCCAAAGCCACTCTGGCATATTGGGTAACGATTTGGCTGACGCCTCTGCCCGGGAGGGGCTTTCAAAACCCCCGCCTATACCTCATGGGTACATTTCTTTTGATACCGCGAAAAATCGCATCAAAGCAGAAATATCGACGGCTATGAAAGACTACTGGGACCAACGTGCCCCAACTTCCTATAGGGAGCTTGCCATCGACTCACACTCTCGTCACCCTAAGGAACTCTCACTAGCCAGACCGTTTCTCTCTAGACTATAAGCTGCCCGCTCAGGACATCGTGACTTTGCAGAGTATCAACGCCGTTGCAACCACGAGGGCGCTAACCTTCATTGTAGCTGCGGACAGCTCAAAGCCCCATTGCACTTCCTAGAGTGCCACCTTGTTGTGCTGGTGATGGCTAGGATTACGATGCACAAGGGTAATGATCGCTGAGGGTGAAGGAAGAACTTTCCAGGTCGTTCCATGATGAGTAGAAGTGTAATAGAGCACTGTATGGAAAGTGTTTCTAGATAATACTACCAGATGGAGGATACTAGAATATTCTGTGATACTGATTTGGGAAAATGAGGCGAGAGTTTAGCCACCTCAGATGTGTATATAATTAGCTCTTTCTACCTCCTAAATCCTCATAGTTCTGAATACCAAACATATCAGCAGTTCTCATTGATTCATCGATAATCACCCGTAAATCTCCTGCCAATTAACCTCCGTAAGCTCTTACCTTTACAACACACCTAACAACTCACAGACCCCCTGGAGCCTCAGCATCTTCAAGGGATCCAAAGAAATTTTTGCTAGGAACCTGGGAAGGGGCCCTACGTGTAGTAAAGTGGCTTTCTCTTCCTGAGTTTTACATGAAGACCTGCCCTAGAAATCCCAGAGAAGAAATAAATAGGTTTTAAACTCTGCCTGAACTTTGAGCCTTGCATTATGGATGGATGGTGCGGCATTTCTGACTGGATCTATTAGTAGCATCCCTAGAGTGGTTTCAATAAATCAATGGAGTAGAGAGCCTTGGGGACTGGCTGTAAAAGTGCAGGTGCTACACACACGCAATCATGTAATTGGAGAATAGCCCTGTTAACCTAGTTGGGAAGTAGCGAGGGCGAAGCCACCAGGGCAGTAAGCACTGGCGTCCATGCCCATAGTTAGTTTAGTGGGTAGTAGGGACCTAAGTTAAGCTTTGCGCCCCGACGCACGCAAATTAGAAAACAAACATTCAAACGCACATTTCGAGAAATTCGAAAATTCGAAAATTCCCTTTTTTCCCATTTTCCATTCCTATGATCACTTCTGTGCTTGAATTCTCGAATTGTTAACCGTCGCGAGGTATTTAAAATGCCTCCGGTGAGAAAAAATCGCCCAAAGCCGACAACTTCAGTCGGCTCTAAACGGACACCATTGTGTCCAAAACCTACTGGCCTAGCGCAAAAATTATCAAGCCTATTTGCGAGTGAGGCCTTTGTACCAGGGAAGTCCACAAATCTTCCCGATCAAGAGATGACTGACTCTGAACCAATCAGAGCAGAAAACAATGGTCCCAAGACCAAAACCCCCGTCGAGCTGGCCCCAGTGGCAAGCAGCTCCAGGAAAGGAAAGGAAGTTGTTCGAGAAAAGACAACCGAACGTGCAGAATCATGTGCAGGAAAAAATGCTGTGCCAGCCTCCCAAGGCGCAGCATCGACATCAGCAATGGAATTTCCACCAGAGCTGCAATCAGTGATGGAGGCCGAAAAGCGTCGCACGACGCAAATAAACGTCCAACTCGCAATCTTTTTGCCTGCAATCAGCAGTGTCGAAGCAGCACTTTCGCCTCTTTCGATTGGCGATAATAAAGAATTTGTAGACGGAATCAAAGTCTATCTTCGAGCGGCCATCGGCCAGTTCGTACAATCTAGCTCAGGGAGCACACCACCAGTTCTCCCTGCTCGCCCCGTCAACCCTCTTCTGCCGAGGGCACCAGAAATAGGGGTTCCTAACCCTCTAACAACCCAGGCTCCGGCCCAAAAAATAACTTGGGCTACCGTAGCTCGGGGAGGCCTAGCCCGCAGCGCTGGACAGTTGACAAAAAAACCAGCACCGCCCGCCCCCAAAGCAAAGAGCGCCAACCCGAGGACAAAAGTCGATTCACGACTTTTCTGCACCTCGACTACTTCCACCCCCATCGTCTCCTCTCCCCAGCTGGCATTAGCTCAGCTGTGTCTCTGGTGCTGGGAACTGCTGCTAATGATATTTCGTTGGTTCAGCGGGTAAAGACCGGCTTTGCTATTACAGCAAAGAACGATGCTTCTCGAAAGGAGCTCTTGGATTCCTCCGCACTGCGGAGAGATCCAGAAATACACCTGGAACCAGCATCAAATCTGGTTGCCATACAAATTGCCACCGTTCCGGAGACAATTCGAACACTTGCTGGCCCCATTGCCGTGACAGCAAAGATGGTTGCCGACGAAGTCACGCGAGCGACCCAGTTGGTTCCCTTTCTGGTTCGTCCTCATGGGACTAGCAAACCAGGGGCGCCCTATTCAAATTGGCAAGCGCTCTTTCCCCGAGAATCCGCTCCTCGACCCGGATGCCGCCTTTTCGACAATTCTGGAGCTGCAAAGCTCTTCCGACCTCGTCGCAAAATCGAACAACGCAAACGATGTCTTGAATTTCACGCTACCCGTGTTTGCTCCCGCGCTCCAGCTTGCTGGAAATGCGGATCTAATATGCACTCAGAATCAGAGTGCAAGGCCCTCACCCGGTGGCGAAACTGTGGGGGACCTCACCAATCAGATTCTCGGGCCTGCTTATCCAGACCCAGCAAGTCCGGACCGGTGCCAAAAGAGCAGCTCGCGCGGATCCGCCAGATCCAGCAAGGGGAGTTTGCGAAAGTGGCTCGATTTAGGGCTGCAGCCAAAAGGGCCGAAGAGGCAACAATGGCCTCAACAAAGGATGTCTCAATGGCCGAGGGATCGGGTTTCGGAATCGTGGAATCCAATGAAGGAGTTTGTGGGTACAGCAACCCTCGGTGAAGACTACAAAAAGCTTCAAAATATATAGCAGGATACCAGCTGAATTCAGGTTATCTGCAAACTAATCTTTCGCCCTCAGCGGAGATAAGAAAAAGTCACTTGAAAGATGTAGCAAGAAAGGGAACGGGCGAGAAGCGCGGGATCTGGACCAAACAGTATTTCTTCCAAATTTGATTTCAGTTTTTGATTTATGTTTTTGATTTTAGTTTTGCCGTTAACTTCTACCATTTCAGTAGAAGTTCATGCGGTTGGAATGAATTGGGTCTGTACACAGTGATCCTTGCCGGCTCCACCGGTCCTTGACCCATTGTGGATAAAAAAGCGTTAGCTTAGGACCAGAAATTAGCAAAAAAATAAAAAATAAAACGCACATTCCGAGAAATTCGAAAATTCAATTTTTTCCTCTTTACTCCCTTCTCGACCTCGTCGCATCCATTTCTGAATTGTGATCGAGCGTAGGCATTTTCACCATGCCTCCAGTTCGAAAAAAGCGTCCCAACACCAAGTTGGACAACACGAGAGTCCACACAAGGGCTCTCGAAAAATTATCTGGCCTTGCCCAGTCTCCGAAATGCGCAGAGATGAGCAAGGTCTCTACAAAAGGGAAGGAAAAAGCCCTCCCCGCCGTCACTGAGCCCGATACTGACATGGTCGGGTCAGTTGAAATTGTTGAGGAAATTCCTCAACGAGTCTCCATCCCCCACGGGATTGGAGAATCGTCCAAACCTCCTCCGACCACGCAAAAACCCTCGGAGAATGCTGCACCCAAAGCAGCGTCAAAATCAACATCGCAGCCCAAAGCTGCCACGAAAGCAGAGTGCTCTCCGGAACTTCGACAAATTTTCGAAGCTGAACAACAACGCGCCGCCGGAACAGCGGCAAATCTGGCCCTCTGTTCCGCCGCAATCTCTGGCGTCGAAGCCACCCTCCTCCCTTTGACCAACAGGTCAAATAGACAATTTGTAGATTCAATGAGAGACTACTTACGCGCCGCCATTGCGCAATACATGGCCACGGGCCCGGCCACTACGCCACCCGTACTCCCTCCTCGCCCGGCAAACCCAACCCTAAGGGCTCCCGAAGCCAGGAGTAACACAACTCCCGCCTTCCCAGCGCTGCCTGTAAAAATCACCTGGGCCATGGTGGCCAGTGTTGTAATTAAGGCAGCAACATGACTGCAGTAGACAAATAGTTCATATTAGAATAATATGCACTGACGCCATGAGATATGATTAACCTATATCATCACTCACTGGCATGAATAGTAATTAGCCAATAGATGCCTTACAGCATACATTGGCTTCAGGATCTCCAACAACTTTCCCATTTAGGTTAGATAAGGAAGTATGGTGGAGTTTACACTAGTGTGCGGAAAACCCCGCTTTCATGTATATAGGGGGACTTCTCGCTACACAGATAGAATTATAGCAATTTCTTTACAATTAACTATCCATTAAATATCAGTAAACTTCTTCGTACATTAAACAGATTCATCATATCTCTAAATCAACCTCAAGGCTAGTATTTATCTCTTCCAATATCCGGAACTATTTCAATTGCCAGAAATGGACTGCAAAAAAAAAGCAGTCCCAGCTGTAAAGGCTGTGCCGCGACCTGCAGCCAAGGCCCCAAAGAAAGAAGCTCCCAAGGCAAAAGTCGACAAACAACTGTTCCCTCGCCTAGAAAAGGAGCACCCGTGGCGCCAGCTTTCGCCTGCTGGCCTACGGCAACAACTACAGAGTGAGCTAAATTGCTTCTTGAGTGAGGCCTGCTCTATACACCGTGTTAGAACCGGCTTTGCGATTCTGACAGGGAATGAAAAGAAAAGGGAAGAGCTCTATCATGGATCCGCAATTAGAATTCTAATACTAATATTAATTTGTGATAAGATGAAGGGGTAGCTAATTATAACCATCAATTTAATAATAGCTTCCCCTATACAATTAGTCATGTACAAATTAATGGAAGGATATACAAGAGAGTCATGAAGAGAAGGACAAGAACACAGCTATCAATGCAAAGATATTGGCAAGAATTAATTACGATTAATTCCGGCTGGCAAATGCTTCTACTGTTGTATATAATAGTTCAGCGTGAGAGAGCTTTACTCCTCACGCAACGTCTTCTTTACTCATCCATTACTATACATTTGTTTACCCATCTCTTCTTCGGGAAGACCATTTATTCATTCTCCAGTTCTTCATCAGCAAGACCCACGTGTAACATCTACTGCAATTAGTTGCCCATATATCTCTTCCTAGAGAAGACCTATCATCACTTTGACCCATTAAATATCCTCACTAACTACCTAGATCTTCACTAGGCTATACAACGCACCCCGTGGAATACTGCCAAACCCTCATCTTTGAGAAGCTCCTAGATGCCGCACCAAAGTTTTCGGACTTCAGCGCCAAGCTCGAGGAAGCCTCCAACCTTGTCGCCTTTCGGATTGCGAATGTTTCTGTGACTGTAAAAACAATCAACTGTATTCATACGGTCGATGCTGAGTGGATCTCATCGGAGATCTACCGAAAAACAAATAAGTTTCCACACTTTCACAGAATAATAACAGGGGTTAGAATGACGGCTTACTAGTAGTAAACAAACCTTGCAGGACTGAGTAGGGAAAGGTAACGTAACAGTGAACTACGAGCATGTATATAATAAAGCGTAGTCTACAGTCGAGTTGCGTTCTTCACGCAACGTCTTCTCAATATTATTCTCATTCCAGATATTCCCTCTCTTCCTTGTGAAGACCACTTCGAGCCCATACTCGTATCAGATCACGACGTGCCCTCTATCTCTTCTTGTGGAAGACCTTGACTCTCAGTTCACTGACCCTCTTCCTCTCCTTGTGGAAGACCTTGACCCCCTATTTACTCACACTTGTACCCTGTGGACAAATAACATATACACTCCTCGAGATTACGTTGCGTCCTCATCCGCACTGTACAACAATGTCAAACTCAAACACCCCTGCCTGGAATCCCCCCACTTCTATCGAGGAATTTAGACAACTGTATGACAGCGATGCAAGCAATCTTTTTAATCAGCTGGGCTCTTTGGTACAGCGGTATCGATCAGAAAGGGATGCCGCACGCAGTCAAGTCTCTAATGCTCGCTCTCAGCTAGAGGCTGCAAACAAATCAATTGATAATCTAGAGCAACAAATCAATCAGCTCACTGTAGACCTTAGTGTCGCTCGTACAGTTCAGATTCCCACTCCATTATCCAATCCCGCAAAAAATTTTCGTTCCGAAAGGTTCCCGGATCCAGAAAAGTTTAATGGAGACCGTTCAAACCTACCAGGCTTTGTCACACAGTTACAAATGAAACTCAGAATTAATAGTGATCGATTTCAAGATGAGCCATCGAAAGTAATTTATTCGATTAGTCGCTTAGAAGGTCGAGCTCTGCAACAAATTGTTCCCATTGTTAGAGCTAACCCCTCAGCACCTTTTGCATCGATCCAGTCTCTTATCACATACCTTGAAGCATCTTTCGGAGATCCGGATCCCCGTGGGACCGCGCGCCAAGAACTCCAGAAGCTTCAGCAGGGATTAGGGGATTTTTCTAGCTACTACTCTGAATTTCTTCGCATAATCGGCTATCTAAACTATAATGAAGATGCAAAGATTGATGCTTTAGATAAAGGACTTTCGATCGAGCTAAAAAATGCTATGATTCACCAGATTCATAGACCTTCATGTCTTGATGAATATGCATTAATGTTGATGAACCTAGACAATCGAATTCGAGGGCTTAAAGCTGAACAAAATTTTCACAACTTAGCTCACCCCTCGCACGTTTCAGGTGGTCTCGCTCCAATGGACCTCTCTGCTCTGAAAGCTCGCATGACCCTCCGTCCTCCTGTTGAGGATCGATACATGTATGTAAATGGATTGCGAAAAATATCTGCAAGCGAAAAACAATGGCGGCGAGAAAATAACCTCTGTATGTATTGTGCTGGGGCTGGTCATAGCTCAAATTCTTGCCCTACAGCAAATCGGCGCCGAAGTCACGATTCTAGAGATCCTGAAGCAACTACAAAGCATCAACAGGATTTTCAATGATCCCGGATTTGAAAAATGGCCCCTGTCCGGGATCCCAACATGTTCCTTCGATGTTTGCGTTTTCTATCTCTGAATTGTCGGTATCTCCTCTAGAGAATAATCTGGATGGTGATCATTTAGTTGCTGATTGTAAAATTAAAAATAAATGCTCACATATCTCAACGTATGCTCTGATTGATACCGGCTGTTCCGGGTTTGCATTCATTGATGAAATATTCGCGCGCCATAACAATCTTACTCTGTCCCCTCTCCAATTCCCCCGTACACTCCATGTAATCGATGGAAGACCTATATCTTCCGGAGATGTTACGCACATCTGCCATTTACCTCTGGCAATTGGTTCCCACCATGAAATAGTCCCATTTTTTGTTACAAAGCTAGGCTCTTATCCTCTTGTAATGGGGATCTCCTGGCTTCAGAAGCACGATCCGACATTACGATTTAAAGAAAATACAATTTTATTCGATTCTGAATTCTGTAAGCGCAAATGCAATCATTCTCCAGAATTAATACCAACTCAAGGGAAAAAACATAAGATAAGTTTTCACATGTCCAGCTCAGATGCTCTCCATAGACTCGCACAAAAAGAAAACTTACAAATCTTTCTCATGAGTACGCAAGAAATTAAAGATAAACGATGACTTCTTCGGAAAATAGTAAGTGTTTGGAGGATCAAATTCCAAGTCAGTACAGAAAATATTACTGCATGATGGATAAAAAGCTAGCAAACAATCTACCTAAAAGACGCCAATATGATCATAAAATACCACTTATGAAACATAAAAATCCCCCCTTTGGTCCTTTATATGGAATGTCCCGGGAAGAGCTTGCGGAATTAAATAGATACATAAAAGAAAACCTTGAAAAGGGATTTATTCGAGCAAGTTCTTCACCAGCTGGCGCTCCAGTTTTATTTGTTAAAAAATCGGATGGTTCATTACGCCTTTGTGTCGACTATCGAGGTCTCAATGAAATTACAGTCAAAAATAGATATCCATTACCTTTAATTAGAGAGACCCTCGATCGCCTCGCCAAAGCGAAATGGTACACTAAGCTAGATCTTCGCCAAGGCTACAACCAGATTCGAATGGCGGAAGGGGAGGAATGGAAAACAGCTTTTCGGACTCGCTATGGACATTTTGAGTATAACGTGATGCCTTTCGGACTTACTAATGCACCAGCAACATTTCAACACTTTATCAATGATTGTCTACGTGAATATCTTGATGTATTTTGTACAGCCTATCTAGATGATATTCTTATATACAGCGATTCTATGGAACAGCACCAAATACATGTTGAAAAGATATTGCAGGCCTTATACCGCAATAATGTATTTTTAAACCCAGAAAAATGCGAGTTCCATACACAAAGCACTAAGTATCTCGGTCTCATAATTGAGCCTAACGGTATTAGTATGGATGAAAAGAAACTAGAGACTGTTAAAAATTGGACTACTCCAAAAAATATCAAAGATGTGCAAGCTTTCCTAGGCTTCTCCAACTTCTATCGTCGATTTATACACGGCTTCTCCAATATTGCATTCCCTTTGACAAAGCTAACCCGCAAAGACATAAAATTTGTTTGGGGAAGTGAACAACAAACTGCTTTTCAAGTCTTAAAGAATGCTTTTACAACATCGCCGATTTTGGCGCACTTCGACCCAGATAAACCAATAATTGTTGAAACTGATGCATCCGACTACGTCTCAGCTGGCATTCTTTCTCAGTACGATAGCTCCAAAAAGCTGAGACCTGTGGCATATTTTTCAAAAAAGCATACACCGGCCGAATGCAACTACGAGATATATGACAAAGAACTTCTCGCGATAATTCGTGCCTTTGAAGAATGGAGACCAGAACTCGAAGGGGCTGCGCATCCAGTAGAAGTAATTTCTGATCATAAGAATTTGGAATATTTCATGAGCACAAAACAGCTTAACCGAAGACAGGCTCGCTGGGCAGAATACCTCTCTCGCTTCAACTTTGTAATCAAATATAGACCAGGTAAGCAAGGAGGAAAACCAGACGCTCTAACAAGAAGATCGGGAGATCTCCCTGAGGAGGGGGATGATAGATTATTACACCAAAGTCAAGTTGTATTAAAAAGAAAGAACCTGGATATTGATCAATGTCTAGAGCTGTTTGCAGGTTCTATATCGCATAAAATTCCCGATCAAGCCTTGATAAAAAGACTCTTAGACGAGGGATATAAAACTGATGGATTTCCAAATCAAATAATAAATATGATTCAACAAAATAAACGACACTGTAAAGAAATATCTCTTGCTGAGTGCTCTATAATGGAGGGTCGGTTACTGTATCGTGAATGCATCTTTGTACCAAATCACGATCCACTTAAGCTTCAGTTACTTAGGCTCTATCACGATGCTACACCGGCTGGACATCCAGGCCGGGAAAAAACATTTGAACTTATCAGTCGAGATTATTACTGGCCTTCAATGCGCAATTACGTAGCAAGATATGTACGCAATTGCCATGTATGCCAGCGAAGTAAACCTAGCAATCATAGCAAGTTTGGAGTTCTTCGGCCTCTGCCGATTGCTCAACAGCCATGGCAAGAAGTATCAATGGATTTTGTAACAGGAATACCAAGTAGCCAAGGATTTGATGCGATTATGGTAGTAGTGGATCGATTAACGAAATTGAGACACCTGATACCTTGTAACACAACTGTTACCTCCCAAGATGTGGCCGAACTTTACCTACAACATGTATGGAAACACCATGGACTACCCACTCATATTACTTCTGACCGTGGAACACAATTTACAGCACACTTCTGGAAAAGTCTTTGCAGAAACCTTGGAATACAGTCAAGAATGTCAACCGCTTTCCATCCAGAAACAGATGGACAAACTGAAAGATTTAATGCCGTGATGGAACAGTACCTACGTAGTTATGTGTCATACCAACAAGATGACTGGGTCAAGTGGTTACCAATGGCTGAATTTGCTGCTAATAACCAAATTTCCACCTCAACCAAGGTCTCTCCATTTTTTGGCAATTACGGATTTCACCCACGATTTACTATAAGTATTAAGCCATATGCAAAATCTTCAGCAAGTCTTGATGCAAAAGATTTCGCTATTAAAATGAGGGAACTTCATGATTTCTTGAGATCCAATATCAGATCGGCACAAGATCAACAGGAACAGGCTATTAATACAAAAAGAATCCCTGCGCCTCGCTATCAACTTGGAGATTGGGTATTTCTATCTGCAAAAAATATAAGGACAACTCGAAATTCCCAAAAACTTGACTGGAGAAAGTTAGGTCCATTTCGCATTAAGGAGATTATATCCGCATATGCTTACAAACTTGACCTACCGAGAAGCATGAAAATTCACCCAGTCTTTCATGTGTCATTGCTTCACCCAACCGCAGAAGATCCAGTTCCAGGCCAAATTCAAGAACCGCCGCCGCCAGTGATTGTCGATCAAAACAAAGAATTTAATGTTGAAGAAATTTATGACTCGAGAGAGACCAAACGCAACGGTATCCAGTATTTTGTCAAATGGACAGGCGAGAATGATGCTACTTGGGAACCAGCTGCAAACCTTGATGATACTGAGGCAGTTAAAATTTTTCATCAACAATATCCTCATAAACCAAAGCCGATAGAACCCAACATAGCTTCAAAGCCTCGCAGGAGCTCGCGCTTGAACAGGGGGCTACTTTCACGGAATAATAACAGGGGTTAGAATGACGGCTTACTAGTAGTAAACAAACCTTGCAGGACTGAGTAGGGAAAGGTAACGTAACAGTGAACTACGAGCATGTATATAATAAAGCGTAGTCTACAGTCGAGTTGCGTTCTTCACGCAACGTCTTCTCAATATTATTCTCATTCCAGATATTCCCTCTCTTCCTTGTGAAGACCACTTCGAGCCCATACTCGTATCAGATCACGATGCCCTCTATCTCTTCTTGTGGAAGACCTTGACTCTCAGTTCACTGACCCTCTTCCTCTCCTTGTGGAAGACCTTGACCCCCTATTTACTCACACTTGTACCCTGTGGACAAATAACATATACACTCTCGAGACACCGCTACGAGGTACCCTTGACCACGCCATCAATCTCCAACAGCAAGATGGCAAGCCGCTTTGCCCGCCTTGGGGGCCATTATATGGAATGTCTCGGGAGGAACTACTCGTTCTACGGAAAACGTTGACGGAATTGTTACAGAAGGGATGGATTCGTCCAAGTAACTCAGCGGCAGCAGCACCAGTACTCTTCGCAAAAAAGCCAAATGGAGGTTTGAGATTGTGTGTTGACTATAGAGGGTTAAACGCAATAACCACGCCAGATCGATATCCTCTACCCTTGTTCAAGGAAACTCTCCGGCAACTATCAAAGGCAAGATGGTTTACGAAGCTGGATGTCAAGTCGGCATTTCATCGACTTCGAATAAGGGAAGGAGGCGAATGGCTGACAGCATTTCGATGCAGGCTGGGACTTTTTGAATGGCTTGTGACACCCTTCGGCTTAATTAACGCGCCCGCTACCTTTCAGAGATACATCAACGAGCAACTTCGTGAACACTTGGATCTTGATGCGACAGCATATATGGATGACGTACTTGCTTACACTAGCGGTAGTGAAGATGAACATTGGAACACGGTACGAAGTATTCTTCGCAAGTTGAGTAAGGCAGGACTATACTTAGACATTAGCAAATGCGAGTTTCTGTGTAAAAAGGGGTCAAATACCTAGGGTTCATAATTCGTGCAGGTGATGGAATAAAGGTGGATCCAGTCAAAGTCAAAGCTATTCTGGAATGGGACCCACCATCCACTGTAAAAGGTGTTCGGTTGTTCCTAGGGTTCGCAAATTTTTATCGGTGTTTTGTGGATGGGTTTTCAGAGATTGCGGCACCACTTACTGCTCTAACCAAAAAGGATTCAACGTGGCAATGGGGTGATGCAGAAAACGAGGCTTTCAAACGATTGAAAAGAATTTTCGCATCCCAACCAGTTCTAGCACAGTGGGATCCAGATCGCGATACGGTGCTTGAAGCTGACTGCTCAGGGTATGCCATGGGAGGCTGTCTATCTCAGGTAGACAAACAGGGTAGATTGCGGCCAGTCGCGTACTATTCGAGACGACTAACAAGTGCGGAGGCGAATTACCCAATCCATGACAAAGAAATGCTCTCTATTGTGGCATGTTTGCAGGAATGGCAGGCAGAATTGAAGTAAGTTGCGAAGCCGTTTAAAATCTGGAGCGACCATAAAAATCTGAGTTATTTCGCATCAAAGCATCTTCTCAATGAGCGACAGGTACGATACAATGACATCTTGCAGCAATTTCAGTACGTGCTGGAATGGTGGCCGGGAAATACCTGCGAGCGACCAGATGCCCTGTCACATCGGGATCAAGATAAGCCGACCGGATTAAGCAATGAGAGGACTGCGGGGCGAATAATGCAATTATTGCCACGCCTACCTGTAAATCCAGTTAACATCGAGCTTAGTGAAGAGAAACTAGATCCAGCTGCTAAGGTGGTATTATTTGACGAAGATGAACTGCAGACGCTGTGGAAAAGAGGGGTGCAAAGTGACGAGGATTGGCGCCGTGCACGTGATTCTGTGCGCGACGGGGAGCGTGGATTTCCCCCGGACTTAGCGCAGAAGATGAAAGCTAATATTGGCGAGTGCACGGTAGCAGCTGATAATATTCTCCGGGGCCGAGAAAATAGGATCTGGGTGCCTGATTACGAGCCACTCCGTACAGCAATCATGCAACGTTCGCATGATAGCCATTTGGCTGGCCATCCAGGAAAAGATACCATGGTTGGCATAATATTACGACGATGGTTTTGGCCGAAAATTAGGGATTCAGTGCGGAAGTTTATCCGGAATTGTGATACCTGCGGACGGACCACGGTGTGGCAAGAGGCGAAAGCTGGGTTTCTTCGGTCTTTACCAATACCCGATCGCATAGGTAGTGAGCTGACTATTGATTTCGTCACTGACCTGCCACAATCACGCGGCTGTACAAATGTCATGGTCATCACCGATCGCTTGAGTAAAGACGTTTTTATGTTCGGAACCAAATCAATGGATGCACAACTGTGCGCTTCAACATTCATTGATAGATATTACAGGTACTTTGGGTTCCTAGGTTTCTGACTAGCGACCGGGTAGTGATTGGGTTGGCCATTTCTGGGGTACCTTCTGCAAGCTAACTGGCATTTCACAACGATTATCTACGGCCTATCACCCGCAGACCAATGCAAGCGAGCGGGCAAATCAAGAGATGTACAAGTATCTTCGAGTGTTTACGTGTTACGCTCAGAATAATTGGGTGGATCTCCTCCCACTGGCACAATTGGCGTTAAATTCGAGGCCAAACTCAGCAATTGGAGGGATGAGTCCATTCTTTTTACGACATGGTTACAATCTGGACCCAATATCTGAACCAACTCCATCGACGGAAGAACTGTCAAAACACTCTGGACGCCGAGCGGCAGGCGAATATGTGCAGAGACTACGGGATGCCCAGGACTTTGCTCAAGCTGCAATGGCGTCAGCGCAACAACGGAACGAGGAAAACGCGAATCAACATCGACGGCAGCCAGAACAGCTCAAGGTGGGCGATAAAGTGTGGCTAGACCTGCGGAATATTAAAACACCTCAACTATCAAAAAAGTTGGCCTGGGTTCATGCCAAATATGAAGTCACAGCAGTACCTGACCCACTGACGGTCGAATTGAACGTCCCTGGAAAGATACACAAACGCTTCCATGTCGAATTAGTTAAGCGCGCAGGTAATGATCCACTGCCCAGCCAGGTAAGAGACGACGCCCAAAACCCACCATTAATCGATGACCTCGAAGGTCCAGAATATGAAGTAGAATCTATCCTACGAGCACGATCTATCCGTCGCGGTAGAGGAAACTTTCGTCAGGCTTTGGTAAAGTGGACAGGCTGGGCCGAGCCAACTTGGGAGCCGATTGAAAGCATTAGGGAAACGCAGGCACTCGACAAGTTCGAGGCTACTTACGGTGATATAGAGATAAACAATGGTCCTGAAAACAATAGCTCTGGAGGATTTGTAGGCCCTGCAGAGGGCCATATATTGGATAAACGGCGTCAAAAACGCCATGGCAAAACAAATCAACTAAAAAGATTTAAAAAATTAAAACAAAAAACAAAAAAAAATTAGAAGAGCCTCCCAATCTATTTCCTAAAAAAATTTTGGAGGGGAGCTTGTGACGGCTTGTAAGCCGGTAATTGCCTGTAGCCTGCGCTGTCTAACGCAGGCTTAGCATGAAACTAGGCAGGGACTATTCTTGGAAGCAGGGTCTTACAACTTGGCAAACACCTCCAAGAATAGGGCACGACAAAGGGATACGAGAAGGGATACGAGAAGGGATACGAGAAGGGATACGAGAAGAGATACGGATATACGGATAGAAACTGTGTCATTGGCCGGGATAATAATCATGTATAAAGTAACTGTTATTATCCTCTTCAATCTGTAGTTCACCATAGATTGAAAATAGAATACCTCTGACCATAAGGTTGTCTCAGTGCCTATGCTCAGACTGTGACAGAAAAGTCGTTGTAAAGCTGTTGTCGGCTTGTGTTTAGTCATAGCGTCAGCTGGATTGTCTTTCCCATGGATCCAGCGGATTTCAGCCAATTCTCTACGCTCATAGGACTCGCGGACGGCCATAATGTCAATCATGAGCGTTTTTCTTTGGTGGTGCCGAGTTTCACGAGCACTCGTACAGACTAAGACTATCGTGCAGATGATGAGGGGTACTGTAGGTAGACCGAGCTGGGCAACTATCTGATTGAGGGTTCTGCAAAGTGGGATAGCAATATCTATGCCTTGTGTCATAGCATAGAGTTCGGAGGCAAGCACAGATCGTGTGACTCGCTTGCACTTCGTAGAGCTCCAATGAATTAAATTGCCCTGGAACGTGAAGGCGTTCTTACCGCGCGTTTCATTTCCAAGAGCTATTACAAACCCAATTTGTGATGTTAGATCTTTATTATTAGCAAGAGATCCGTCCACCCAAGCATATAAAGCCAGACCATCATCTAGATTTAAATCCACATATTTCAATCCGGCACTGGGATTATTCTTTTGAGTTTGAAGGGCAATTTTTAGATCCTTGATTTCTTCGTTCCCTGGTTCCTGGAATTGTGCCGCTTGAGAGAGCCTAAACGAAACGAGCGGTTGACAAAAAGAGGCAAGTCATGCTTCAAGTGCTCGCATTCTCTTGTAGGTCAAGAATCGGCCGGAATCTTCGGGGTCAATGAGGTCAATTTTGTTACCTTGGCCGTTTGGTTGAATAAGTAGAGTGTCGTCCTTCAGGGAAATAACAAGGCCATTGAATTGAAGGGATTCGTTCTCCGTAAGACGACTAATATTCTTAGCTTTGAGTTTGGCTTCTTTAAGTTTGGTATCTTTAAGCTTGACAAAATCTTCTGTTCCAATAAAAAGTGTGTCATCTACTTGCATTCCAGTGACACCAAATTCGTTTCCATTGGATGTAATTAGCAAGCAAGGATCAAAGCATGATGGTTTCATATTGAGCATTTCCTTCAGATGCTTAAAGTAGGTACCAAACCAGTGGTTACCAGCCTCTGGTATACCATATAGCGGCTTGAGAATTCGCATGATAATCCCTGGATCTAGATTTAAAGCTCTGACGACTTCTGGAGCAGGCCGACAGAGAATATCTCTTGTTAAAGAAGTTTTGGATTGCGTGTAAGCTTGCGAGATATCTCGAAGAAATATGATGTGATTAAACTTTCTTCTGAGGGGAATAGCAAGTGCTAGGATTAGTCGCACACTTGCTCGCTGCACAGTTGGAGATTGTGTTAATATCATGGATTTGTCTTTGTTGCTGTACGCTTGAACAACTAGCCTTGATTTTTCGAATGGGGCAATAGTTGTTTTACCCTTGATAGTATTAACCATTCTCGAGTTAAAGATTCGCTTGTCAACCATACTTTCATCAAACCGCTTAAATTCAAATACACCAGATTTCATCAGGCCTTCAATTTCCTGTTTTGTTGACGCCTCAAAAGGTTCACCAGGAGTGCGGATTAAACCTGCTGCCCTGAGATTCATCGAAAGTTGTAAGGCTTCCTGCTCTTGTGGCGACATATAAACTTGAGATGAATCATTCTCTGTTCCTGTCCATTTACAGCACTGGTATTTAAATTGATGGCGTCCATTAAACCGTCCTTCTCTCTGACTTCGACGAAGTAACGGTGTATGGAGTTGCGCATTAGGAAGAGATCAGGGCTGATTTGATAGTTGAATACCAAGACTTTGATTGGATAAACCGCACTGTGACTTTTGATCGTCCTGTTTTGTATCTCGCTGTTGGCAGATATTGTTCGGATCATCATCCTTATCAAACCATTTACCAACAGAAGTGGAACGGAAATTACAGTGCTTGCCATTGATATTAACTGTAATTGTTTCTTTATTTTTGTCAATCAAATTCCACGGTCCGGTCCACAATCCCTTTTTGTTATTGCCTTCACGCCATACTCGCACTTGACCTCTGATTGGGACATTTTCAAGATGAAATGGCTAGGCCACGCATGTTGGCAGCTTGTTGGACCATCTGATTAGCGCGGTATCTTCTAAGCTCAGTCATCGCTTTCCTGATACTATCTGCTCTCTGGATGGTAGTCGGTGAGGGTGCATCATCCCATGTTAGACGCAGATAGGCCCCAAACACAAAGGGTGGGAATAAGGCCATCAGGGCCGGCAGTATCATTACATGCCTTTACAGCCATGGATAGAAGGGTGTCACGGTCGATTGCTTGTCCTGTGAATTGCTCTTTGAATATCTTGTAAGCTCGCCGTAATGGCTTGTGAGCTTCTCACTTTTTCCCACAGAATTATGAGCTCTACGGGGATTTCCTTAACCTCAATTTTGCTTTCAGAGCANACATTTCAACACTTTATCAATGATTGTCTACGTGAATATCTTGATGTATTTTGTACAGCCTATCTAGATGATATTCTTATATACAGCGATTCTATGGAACAGCACCAAATACATGTTGAAAAGATATTACAGGCCTTATACCGCAATAATGTATTTTTAAACCCAGAAAAATGCGAGTTCCATACACAAAGCACTAAGTATCTCGGTCTCATAATTGAGCCTAACGGTATTAGTATGGATGAAAAGAAACTAGAGACTGTTAAAAATTGGACTACTCCAAAAAATATCAAAGATGTGCAAGCTTTCCTAGGCTTCTCCAACTTCTATCGTCGATTTATACACGGCTTCTCCAATATTGCATTCCTTTGACAAAGCTAACCCGCAAAGACATAAAATTTTTTGGGGAAGTGAACAACAAACTGCTTTTCAAGTCTTAAAGAATGCTTTTACAACATCGCCGATTTTGGCGCACTTCGACCCAGATAAACCAATAATTGTTGAAACTGATGCATCCGACTACGTCTCAGCTGGCATTCTTTCTCAGTACGATAGCTCCAAAAAGCTGAGACCTGTGGCATATTTTTCAAAAAAGCATACACCGGCCGAATGCAACTACGAGATATATGACAAAGAACTTCTCGCGATAATTCGTGCCTTTGAAGAATGGAGACCAGAACTCGAAGGGCTGCGCATCCAGTAGAAGTAATTTCTGATCATAAGAATTTGGAATATTTCATGAGCACAAAACAGCTTAACCGAAGACAGGCTCGCTGGGCAGAATACCTCTCTCGCTTCAACTTTGTAATCAAATATAGACCAGGTAAGCAAGAGAGGAAAACCAGACGCTCTAACAAGAAGATCGGGAGATCTCCCTGAGGAGGGGGATGATAGATTATTACACCAAAGTCAAGTTGTATTAAAAAGAAAGAACCTGGATATTGATCAATGTCTAGAGCTGTTTGCAGGTTCTATATCGCATAAAATTCCCGATCAAGCCTTGATAAAAAGACTCTTAGACGAGGGATATAAAACTGATGGATTTCCAAATCAAATAATAAATATGATTCAACAAAATAAATGGCACTGTAAAGAAATATCTCTTGCTGAGTGCTCTATAATGGAGGGTCGGTTACTGTATCGTGAATGCATCTTTGTACCAAATCACGATCCACTTAAGCTTCAGTTACTTAGGCTCTATCACGATGCTACACCGGCTGGACATCCAGGCCGGGAAAAAACATTTGAACTTATCAGTCGAGATTATTACTGGCATTCAATGCGCAATTACGTAGCAAGATATGTACGCAATTGCCATGTATGCCAGCGAAGTAAACCTAGCAATCATAGCAAGTTTGGAGTTCTTCGGCCTCTGCCGATTGCTCAACAGCCATGGCAAGAAGTATCAATGGATTTTGTAACAGGAATACCAAGTAGCCAAGGATTTGATGCGATTATGGTAGTAGTGGATCGATTAACGAAATTGAGACACCTGATACCTTGTAACACAACTGTTACCTCCCAAGATGTGGCCGAACTTTACCTACAACATGTATGGAAACACCATGGACTACCCACTCATATTACTTCTGACCGTGGAACACAATTTACAGCACACTTCTGGAAAAGTCTTTGCAGAAACCTTGGAATACAGTCAAGAATGTCAACCGCTTTCCATCCAGAAACAGATGGACAAACTGAAAGATTTAATGCCGTGATGGAACAGTACCTACGTAGTTATGTGTCATACCAACAAGATGACTGGGTCAAGTGGTTACCAATGGCTGAATTTGCTGCTAATAACCAAATTTCCACCTCAACCAAGGTCTCTCCATTTTTTGGCAATTACGGATTTCACCCACGATTTACTATAAGTATTAAGCCATATGCAAAATCTTCAGCAAGTCTTGATGCAAAAGATTTCGCTATTAAAATGAGGGAACTTCATGATTTCTTGAGATCCAATATCAGATCGGCACAAGATCAACAGGAACAGGCTATTAATACAAAAGAATCCCTGCGCCTCGCTATCAACTTGGAGATTGGGTATTTCTATCTGCAAAAAATATAAGGACAACTCGAAATTCCCAAAAACTTGACTGGAGAAAGTTAGGTCCATTTCGCATTAAGGAGATTATATCCGCATATGCTTACAAACTTGACCTACCGAGAAGCATGAAAATTCACCCAGTCTTTCATGTGTCATTGCTTCACCCAACCGCAGAAGATCCAGTTCCAGGCCAAATTCAAGAACCGCCGCCGCCAGTGATTGTCGATCAAAACAAAGAATTTAATGTTGAAGAAATTTATGACTCGAGAGAGACCAAACGCAACGGTATCCAGTATTTTGTCAAATGGACAGGCGAGAATGATGCTACTTGGGAACCAGCTGCAAACCTTGATGATACTGAGGCAGTTAAAATTTTTCATCAACAATATCCTCATAAACCAAAGCCGATAGAACCCAACATAGCTTCAAAGCCTCGCAGGAGCTCGCGCTTGAACAGGGGGCTACTTTCACGGAATAATAACAGGGGTTAGAATGACGGCTTACTAGTAGTAAACAAACCTTGCAGGACTGAGTAGGGAAAGGTAACGTAACAGTGAACTACGAGCATGTATATAATAAAGCGTAGTCTACAGTCGAGTTGCGTTCTTCACGCAACGTCTTCTCAATATTATTCTCATTCCAGATATTCCCTCTCTTCCTTGTGAAGACCACTTCGAGCCCATACTCGTATCAGATCACGATGTGCCCTCTATCTCTTCTTGTGGAAGACCTTGACTCTCAGTTCACTGACCCTCTTCCTCTCCTTGTGGAAGACCTTGACCCCCTATTTACTCACACTTGTACCCTGTGGACAAATAACATATACACTCCTCGAGACACCGCTACGAGGTACCCTTGACCACGCCATCAATCTCCAACAGCAAGATGGCAAGCCGCTTTGCCCGCCTTGGGGGCCATTATATGGAATGTCTCGGGAGGAACTACTCGTTCTACGGAAAACGTTGACGGAATTGTTACAGAAGGGATGGATTCGTCCAAGTAACTCAGCGGCAGCAGCACCAGTACTCTTCGCAAAAAAGCCAAATGGAGGTTTGAGATTGTGTGTTGACTATAGAGGGTTAAACGCAATAACCACGCCAGATCGATATCCTCTACCCTTGTTCAAGGAAACTCTCCGGCAACTATCAAAGGCAAGATGGTTTACGAAGCTGGATGTCAAGTCGGCATTTCATCGACTTCGAATAAGGGAAGAGGCGAATGGCTGACAGCATTTCGATGCAGGCTGGGACTTTTTGAATGGCTTGTGACACCCTTCGGCTTAATTAACGCGCCGCTACCTTTCAGAGATACATCAACGAGCAACTTCGTGAACACTTGGATCTTGATGCGACAGCATATATGGATGACGTACTTGCTTACACTAGCGGTAGTGAAGATGAACATTGGAACACGGTACGAAGTATTCTTCGCAAGTTGAGTAAGGCAGGACTATACTTAGACATTAGCAAATGCGAGTTTCTGTGTAAAAAGGGGTCAAATACCTAGGGTTCATAATTCGTGCAGGTGATGGAATAAAGGTGGATCCAGTCAAAGTCAAAGCTATTCTGGAATGGGACCCACCATCCACTGTAAAAGGTGTTCGGTTGTTCCTAGGGTTCGCAAATTTTTATCGGTGTTTTGTGGATGGGTTTTCAGAGATTGCGGCACCACTTACTGCTCTAACCAAAAAGGATTCAACGTGGCAATGGGGTGATGCAGAAAACGAGGCTTTCAAACGATTGAAAAGAATTTTCGCATCCCAACCAGTTCTAGCACAGTGGGATCCAGATCGCGATACGGTGCTTGAAGCTGACTGCTCAGGGTATGCCATGGGAGGCTGTCTATCTCAGGTAGACAAACAGGGTAGATTGCGGCCAGTCGCGTACTATTCGAGACGACTAACAAGTGCGGAGGCGAATTACCCAATCCATGACAAAGAAATGCTCTCTATTGTGGCATGTTTGCAGGAATGGCAGGCAGAATTGAAGTAAGTTGCGAAGCCGTTTAAAATCTGGAGCGACCATAAAAATCTGAGTTATTTCGCATCAAAGCATCTTCTCAATGAGCGACAGGTACGATACAATGACATCTTGCAGCAATTTCAGTACGTGCTGGAATGGTGGCCGGGAAATACCTGCGAGCGACCAGATGCCCTGTCACATCGGGATCAAGATAAGCCGACCGGATTAAGCAATGAGAGGACTGCGGGCGAATAATGCAATTATTGCCACGCCTACCTGTAAATCCAGTTAACATCGAGCTTAGTGAAGAGAAACTAGATCCAGCTGCTAAGGTGGTATTATTTGACGAAGATGAACTGCAGACGCTGTGGAAAAGAGGGGTGCAAAGTGACGAGGATTGGCGCCGTGCACGTGATTCTGTGCGCGACGGGGAGCGTGGATTTCCCCCGGACTTAGCGCAGAAGATGAAAGCTAATATTGGCGAGTGCACGGTAGCAGCTGATAATATTCTCCGGGGCCGAGAAAATAGGATCTGGGTGCCTGATTACGAGCCACTCCGTACAGCAATCATGCAACGTTCGCATGATAGCCATTTGGCTGGCCATCCAGGAAAAGATACCATGGTTGGCATAATATTACGACGATGGTTTTGGCCGAAAATTAGGGATTCAGTGCGGAAGTTTATCCGGAATTGTGATACCTGCGGACGGACCACGGTGTGGCAAGAGGCGAAAGCTGGGTTTCTTCGGTCTTTACCAATACCCGATCGCATAGGTAGTGAGCTGACTATTGATTTCGTCACTGACCTGCCACAATCACGCGGCTGTACAAATGTCATGGTCATCACCGATCGCTTGAGTAAAGACGTTTTTATGTTCGGAACCAAATCAATGGATGCACAACTGTGCGCTTCAACATTCATTGATAGATATTACAGGTACTTTGGGTTCCCTAGGTTTCTGACTAGCGACCGGGGTAGTGATTGGGTTGGCCATTTCTGGGGTACCTTCTGCAAGCTAACTGGCATTTCACAACGATTATCTACGGCCTATCACCCGCAGACCAATGCAAGCGAGCGGGCAAATCAAGAGATGTACAAGTATCTTCGAGTGTTTACGTGTTACGCTCAGAATAATTGGGTGGATCTCCTCCCACTGGCACAATTGGCGTTAAATTCGAGGCCAAACTCAGCAATTGGAGGGATGAGTCCATTCTTTTTACGACATGGTTACAATCTGGACCCAATATCTGAACCAACTCCATCGACGGAAGAACTGTCAAAACACTCTGGACGCCGAGCGGCAGGCGAATATGTGCAGAGACTACGGGATGCCCAGGACTTTGCTCAAGCTGCAATGGCGTCAGCGCAACAACGGAACGAGGAAAACGCGAATCAACATCGACGGCAGCCAGAACAGCTCAAGGTGGGCGATAAAGTGTGGCTAGACCTGCGGAATATTAAAACACCTCAACTATCAAAAAAGTTGGCCTGGGTTCATGCCAAATATGAAGTCACAGCAGTACCTGACCCACTGACGGTCGAATTGAACGTCCCTGGAAAGATACACAAACGCTTCCATGTCGAATTAGTTAAGCGCGCAGGTAATGATCCACTGCCCAGCCAGGTAAGAGACGACGCCCAAAACCCACCATTAATCGATGACCTCGAAGGTCCAGAATATGAAGTAGAATCTATCCTACGAGCACGATCTATCCGTCGCGGTAGAGGAAACTTTCGTCAGGCTTTGGTAAAGTGGACAGGCTGGGCCGAGCCAACTTGGGAGCCGATTGAAAGCATTAGGGAAACGCAGGCACTCGACAAGTTCGAGGCTACTTACGGTGATATAGAGATAAACAATGGTCCTGAAAACAATAGCTCTGGAGGATTTGTAGGCCCTGCAGAGGGCCATATATTGGATAAACGGCGTCAAAAACGCCATGGCAAGAACAAATCAACTAAAAAGATTTAAAAAATTTAAAACAAAAAACAAAAAAAAATTAGAAGAGCCTCCCAATCTATTTCCTAAAAAAATTTTGGAGGGGAGCTTGTGACGGCTTGTAAGCCGGTAATTGCCTGTAGCCTGCGCTGTCTAACGCAGGCTTAGCATGAAACTAGGCAGGGACTATTCTTGGAAGCAGGGTCTTACAACTTGGCAAACACCTCCAAGAATAGGGCACGACAAAGGGATACGAGAAGGGATACGAGAAGGGATACGAGAAGGGATACGAGAAGAGATACGGATATACGGATAGAAAACTGTGTCATTGGCCGGGATAATAATCATGTATAAAGTAACTGTTATTATCCTCTTCAATCTGTAGTTCACCATAGATTGAAAATAGAATACCTCTGACCATAAGGTTGTCTCAGTGCCTATGCTCAGACTGTGACAGAAAAGTCGTTGTAAAGCTGTTGTCGGCTTGTGTTTAGTCATAGCGTCAGCTGGATTGTCTTTCCCATGGATCCAGCGGATTTCAGCCAATTCTCTACGCTCATAGGACTCGCGGACGGCCATAATGTCAATCATGAGGCGTTTTTCTTTGGTGGTGCCGAGTTTCACGAGGCACTCGTACAGACTAAGACTATCGGTGCAGATGATGAGGGGTACTGTAGGTAGACCGAGCTGGGCAACTATCTGATTGAGGGTTCTGCAAAGTGGGATAGCAATATCTATGCCTTGTGTCATAGCATAGAGTTCGGAGGCAAGCACAGATCGTGTGACTCGCTTGCACTTCGTAGAGCTCCAATGAATTAAATTGCCCTGGAACGTGAAGGCGTTCTTACCGCGCGTTTCATTTCCAAGAGCTATTACAAACCCAATTTGTGATGTTAGATCTTTATTATTAGCAAGAGATCCGTCCACCCAAGCATATAAAGCCAGACCATCATCTAGATTTAAATCCACATATTTCAATCCGGCACTGGGATTATTCTTTTGAGTTTGAAGGGCAATTTTAGATCCTTGATTTCTTCGTTCCCTGGTTCCTGGAATTGTGCCGCTTGAGAGAGCCTAAACGAAACGAGCGGTTGACAAAAAGAGGCAAGCATGCTCAAGTGCTCGCATTCTCTTGTAGGTCAAGAATCGGCCGGAATCTTCGGGGTCAATGAGGTCAATTTTGTTACCTTGGCCGTTTGGTTGAATAAGTAGAGTGTCGTCCTTCAGGGAAATAATAAGGCCATTGAAATGTAGGGATTCGTTCTCCGTAAGACGACTAATATTCTTAGCTTTGAGTTTGGCTTCTTTAAGTTTGGTATCTTCAAGCTTGACAAAATCTTCTGTTCCAATAAAAAGTGTGTCATCTACTTGCATTCCAGTGACACCAAATTCGTTTCCATTGGATGTAATTAGCAAGCAAGGATCAAAGCATGATGGTTTCATATTGAGCATTTCCTTCAGATGCTTAAAGTAGGTACCAAACCAGTGGTTACCAGCCTCTGGTATACCATATAGCGGCTTGAGAATTCGCATGATAATCCCTGGATCTAGATTTAAAGCTCTGACGACTTCTGGAGCAGGCCGACAGAGAATATCTCTTGTTAAAGAAGTTTTGGATTGCGTGTAAGCTTGCGAGATATCTCGAAGAAATATGATGTGATTAAACTTTCTTCTGAGGGGAATAGCAAGTGCTAGGATTAGTCGCACACTTGCTCGCTGCACAGTTGGAGATTGTGTTAATATCATGGATTTGTCTTTGTTGCTGTACGCTTGAACAACTAGCCTTGATTTTTCGAATGGGGCAATAGTTGTTTTACCCTTGATAGTATTAACCATTCTCGAGTTAAAGATTCGCTTGTCAACCATACTTTCATCAAACCGCTTAAATTCAAATACACCAGATTTCATCAGGCCTTCAATTTCCTGTTTTGTTGACGCCTCAAAAGGTTCACCAGGAGTGCGGATTAAACCTGCTGCCCTGAGATTCATCGAAAGTTGTAAGGCTTCCTGCTCTTGTGGCGACATAAAACTTGAGATGAATCATTCTCTGTTCCTGTCCATTTACAGCACTGGTATTTAAATTGATGGCGTCCATTAAACCGTCCTTCTCTCTGACTTCGACGAAGTAACGGTGTATGGAGTTGCGCATTAGGAAGAGATCAGGGCTGATTTGATAGTTGAATACCAAGACTTTGATTGGATAAACCGCACTGTGACTTTTGATCGTCCTGTTTTGTATCTCGCTGTTGGCAGATATTGTTCGGATCATCATCCTTATCAAACCATTTACCAACAGAAGTGGAACGGAAATTACAGTGCTTGCCATTGATATTAACTGTAATTGTTTCTTTATTTTTGTCAATCAAATTCCACGGTCCGGTCCACAATCCCTTTTTGTTATTGCCTTCACGCCATACTCGCACTTGACCTCCGATTGGGACATTTTCAAGATGAGAATGGCTAGGCCCGTTACGCATGTTGGCAGCTTGTTGGACCATCTGATTAGCGCGGTATCTTCTAAGCTCAGTCATCGCTTTCCTGATACTATCTGCTCTCTGGATGGTAGTCGGTGAGGGTGCATCATCCCATGTTAGACGCGGATAGGCCCCAAAAACACAAAGGGTGGGAATAAGGCCATCAGGGCCGGCAGTATCATTACATGCCTTTACAGCCATGGATAGAAGGGTGTCACGGTCGATTGCTTGTCCTGTGAATTGCTCTTTGAATATCTTGTAAGCTCGCCGTAATGGCTTGTGAGCTCTCTCAACTTTTCCCACAGAATTATGAGCCTCTACGGGGATTTCCTTAACCTCAATTTTGCTTTCAGAGCAGTTCTTTCGAAAACTTGAGGAAGAAAAATTCTTGCCCGCATTGTGTACGAGATATTCCGGCGGTCCAACGTAGACATTTATCCAGCATCTCTGGATGGCATTCCAAACTTCTTCTGCACTCTCTCTTTCAGCACCTTTGAGCTATTCAGCTGCAGAAAATGAGGTGGCGTCATCTACAACGTGCACAGCTGGTCCGTCTTCGAGCCAAAGTATATCCACGTATATGGTATGATTGAACTCTTTATCCTGTCTGAGAGAAAATTTGAAGTGAAGAGGCTTGTTGCCGCTTAATTGACAATCCCGACAAAACTTTGTAGGACGTTCAATTAATTTAAATTCAGCTTCATGACCGGCACGTCGAAGAATTTTCCACAGTCTGGTTGCCAATGGGTGCCCGAACCTACGGTGGATTGTGCGAATTTGTTGCTCTGTAAAGTAGCAAGTTGGCGACTCATCTTCAGTGTAGATAAATAATGATTGTATATGGCCCAAGGTCATCCAGATGTGACCATATTTCCGAATGAGATTTGCTGCAACATTGCCGTTTTTCACTATTGTATTTTGCAGAGTATTGACAGTGCAATTTAACCGGTCCATATCTTTGAGACTAAGTAAAAACAGAATATTACAAGGTATCACATGAAATTCTACGCTACCAATTGGCGTATCAAGGGAAACCGTGCCGATTGACGCAAACATCCCTTTTCCAATTCCAGTAATTTTAGCCACACCAGCCTTTGAATTATCAACCTGTAAACACTTTCGTAAGCGTTGGAGTGCTTTAACTTGACCGATTCCAGCTGTTGAATGACCAGCGGCTCCTGTATCAACCAACAGACCGTGGAAGTATCTATCGTCATATCTCTCTTCTTTTCTGCCAAGTGTTTGGACATCATCAAATGCTAGAATATTCCCAGAATTAATAGTTTTTGAATAAGGAACATCTGTGTTTGAAAAATCTAGCAAGTCAGGGGGCTCTGCTCTTAAAATATATCCCCGTACTCCTGTTCTTGTGTCGTCATTTATACATATGGGTGGAAATCTAGGTGCCGTAAAAAAATGCTCCGCCATTTGTTCATTGAGATAGGTGATAGACTCTTCGCCACCAATTTCTTTAATGAGACCAGTAAATGCTGGATCATTATCGTCGGGCCACTCGTTGTCTGAAATTTGGACTTCCTCAAATTCGGCATCACATTCTGCCATCATGGCATCGAACTCATCTTCATCTGCTGTTCCTTCAAAATTAACTATAAACTGCCGTACTCTATTTTGATTCTTTGCTGGGAACTTTTGCTTGATACGATCATATGACCTTTGCCGTTCGTCAGAAGTATGATTAGTTGACCAACAGTTTGGCTTTTGACACACAAGACAGCGTTTAGTCCATTTTGTCGGTAACTTAGATCCATTCCTCGCAATAAAAGGTGTGTTTGAAGACACCCTATCATTGAATCTTCTGCCTTTGTGGTTGCTCTCAACAGTGTTATAATGTCGATCAGTCATAAGCACTGAAATTTGGGCTGGTACTGTTCACATAAAACTTCCTGTTGGACTTGTGAATTCAAGCTGGGCTATTTGGGCTCTAATCTTATTGCAAACGCCTTCGGCATCAGGTGGGGGTTCCAAGAGCACTGGTCGAAGTTCAGCACATCCGTAGCAGGCGCTGATAATCCTCTGTCGCAGGGAGAAATCTCCTTGATGGTTTGCTAGTCCCCTTTGGACACGTCGAGTTTCGGTGTTGAGCCATTCAAATGTCTCTGAAAGCGTCTGCCCAGGGTTCTGCCGCAGGAGAAGGGTAAGATCCATCCCATTCCAGATATTTTCTCGTCTTATGCGCCAAGGTTCTGTTTCATAATGATTTTTCATAAGATTGCACCGCTCTTCAAATGTCATCTCAAATTTGTTAAGGGTCCCATCTAGATAGACATCTCTTGCAGGTAAGATAAACATATTTGTTAGTGCACTTGCGTAGTGTTTTGGCTCGACGCAGGCGTTATTACAATTATCTAGGAATATCATCAGCTTGTAGTCAAAACTATCAGTTCCATCCTTATATTTGTCAGTTTCCTTGTAAAGCCTAATAAGGGATTCCAGTTGCCTATTCTTGGGTTGAGGGCGATATTCCTCGGCATGATCATTAATTGGAAGTGAAGTAGCCGATGGTTGCTTGTCAATGGCATCATCTTGTTTTTCCAATTCCTCAAATATTTTAGCCTCATTATCTTCATATCTGATCTTGCCATTTTCTCTCTTTAAATCCCTCGCGTCATATAGCATCTCTTTACTCTTTTGCTTTGGTCCGTTATAGTTGGGGTCGTGCGGATTGCAAATGCTATCAATATTAAAGCGGGCACCAGACATAGGATTAGCCCAAGAGTCGTATTCTTCTATCGACCAATCGTGATACTTTTCGATTTCGAGTGGTTCCATAAGTTGTTTGGCAATGCTACCTTTTCCTTTATCATGAACTCTAACCATAAAAACACCATGTTCGATCAGATACTTTCGTAGGGTTGATTTAGTTACACTATCAATTCGTGTGAAATCTTGTTCTGTCCATCCTTCGAAGCAATTAGTATAAAGCTCCCAGAGCTCCCAGTCACGGAAGTTATGTATGTTCCAGGCATCTATTAGATCGTAAATGTACTCAGCAAGTTCTGTGGGTGAAGCCTTGGACGGTTCCTCAATCATTGAGGGCGGAACTTTGGGAGTCATATTGTCGTCTTTATCGAGAAGGTGACCAGTTGGTGTATCCTCAAAAAGATGTGGTGGTCGCGTAATTGACGCGTGAAATGTTCCTTGGATTAGGAGGTATCTGATCCAATTCTGATTTCAAGGCTTGACACGTAGTCAGGGTTGACTTGCGTTCCTTCGCTGTATACCTTGCGAATCTGTGAACCGTGTATGCGGATTCACTGATCAGTGTCGGTATATCACGGTAATAAATGTGCTAGCACAATAGGTTCTGATTTTCAGAGGGGTCAGTTGTTCTTGATTCTTTTCTCTCTATCTCTAAGCTATCTAGTGAGAGTTACCCTATGTATTTGCCAAGGCACTAATGCGATCAACATCCGTGCACGATGGCCTACGCTTCAGAACGATCAGAGGGATCTAAACATTACTGCTACTTAGTAGATGATATGATTGTCTCTAAATAACCATATTTTCCAACAGTATCCATCCTATGTGTCATCTTGTAAACTTGTCCCAATCCCTCTCACGTCCGTCTCAAAGAACTGTCTCCCAGATTTGTGCGCCACGCTTTGTTTCCTCTGTCGGGTATAAATATCGGCGTGGGCGTGTATTTTGCGGCTAGCTGAGGCCAGAGAATAGTCGATGAGAGGTGTGGTCATTGGAACGAGGATGTACTAAGTCGTACTTGTAAACTTGGTGAGACTTGGATAGGAATCGAACTCGTTGGGGGTGAAAATTTGACATGGCGGAGAATTTTGAATTATTGCCTCGTGGGCCAACTTGTTCGGTATTGCGAAATTTGACTGAACTTGGCTCTGGGAGAGTATTTCACTCCCAGGTTCGTAGAAGGCACCACGTACAGGTGTCAGTCTTGCCCTCCGCCCGAGCCCTCGACATCCTCATTAACTCCGAAATATAATTGCTGTCCAATATCTCATCGTTGCTCTAGCCTTGCACTTTCATATCGTACCGTTGGGTTGTTGTCGTCATTGAGGAATTGTGTAATCCCCTCGGTGTATCTTCCCTTTTCTTCCTCCTTTGTACACGTCCCGTTTCCATCATGACTTTCCTCATTAGGGCGTGTCTAGGTAGGTGATCTGACGAGTATGGAGGTGGGTTGCAGGCATAGGACCGATTGAGAAATGCTTCGTTGCAAATATATGGGGAGCTAGAGAAATGTCGGATGTTTGAATACGACCCCCAGACAGACCTTTGTCCATCCGTGAATCGTATGTTGGTAGTGATGAGTTTTTGTTCGACTTTCTTACGGTTGTGAAATCTCTGTCGACTGATTTTTCGACCAAAATACCGAGTACAACTCCTTCAAGCCGAAAATCCATCAAATAAAATTCATCCCACCCTTGTTCGTGACTGAATCTCGGCTCTGGGAGAATATTTCACTCCTAGGTTCGCAGAGGACACCACTGACAGGTGTTCAGCCTTCGTCCTCCGATCAAGTGCAAGGTGTCCACATCCTTGGTACATAAGACATCTTGATCACTCTTTACCTATAGTACTCACGATATACATTCCTCTGCTTATCCCATATTATTGTCTATATTATTTTACTCTCATGACAATCCCTTCTTAATATCCCAACAGATGGCTGATGCAGGAAGGAGCAGGTGCGCGGTGATTTAGTGGATACCCGCCCGAATAGGAATAGCCTCAGGGCTTTTTGTAATTAGATTCTGTTCATTCCTATTCTTATCCAGTTTAGTATTCGCTTCACAGACTGAATTAACGCCATACAAGCTGTACTTTCACTTGTGCCTATTCTGTGCCGTGCATCGCTCATATATCTAATAGGTAGCCTGAAGCGCTACCATATTACCCATTCCAACCTCTTAAATATACACAAGATCGTGTCGGGAACCTAGACGAAATGGAGGGCCCGTACGTCCACAACACTCCGTGTCTCCATCTCCAACAGGAACATGCTGTTAGGCAGCTACGTAGCAACGGCGCTGAGATGTATGTGCAGTTGGTCTCCTAACGAGACGTTGCCTTGAGGATGGCGCAGCCAAAGAAGTTCTGAGTTTTGAAGCAGGATCATCCTATTTGGATTTTTGGATTCCCACTAGGGATGATTACTATTGTGGTTATGAGCTTAGGTTAGTATCACTATGCATGCTGACCTTGTACGAGTATGTGGATTGATGAGTTCAGGTTGTGGTTGAATGTGTATCTGAGGTTCACTGTACTTTATTATTCTATACTAATTGTGTGCCGAGCACTCGCTACTTATACTCTTGTGCCGCCGCTAGTCAGCTCCTGACCTCATGAGCATCCTCCTGCAGATGTCCCAAACAATACAGGAGCTACACAAACAGCGTGACCATTTAATCAGGTTATGCACATGCAAGTATCCTAGCTGAATAACATGCCCATCACAACAATTACACATGGATGGAAAAACGCAAACAATAGCGTGGCAGTATTCATGATTATTGGAAGGCTGTGCTGAGCTGGAATGACGTACTGTTAGGATGAAGGTATGGAAAGAGGTAGCTATGGCTTTAATAGAAGTGTGGTTTGTGAGTTATACTCTTAGGACTTGGATCAATGGACGAACTTGAAGATATTCCCGAGTATTCTCAATTGTGTGGATAATGTGGAGATTGTTTAAATTTCCTATTGTATGAATAGCTTATGTTATCTACGTGATAGGACCATCCTCTTTATACTTGAACAAGGGGATTTCTGGCCCACCAGTGAATGTTCCAATATGTCTCCTTGTCCACCCAAGAAAAGAAGGATGTGAGAGATCCTTGCGCCAATAGATACCATTAGGAATCTATTGGAAAAAACTATGTCATACCGATGAGTGATGATCTAGGTCGATCATATCTCATGGCGCATGTGTACATTATTCTAATGTGAACAGTTTATTGTAATGCAGTCATGTTACCCCCTTAATTACCATGGAGATGACAACGGAGACAAAATCTCGGATTCCTGGAATCCATATCGACCGGGTGAGGTGGCTTTACGACGGCAAAAAGCATATTTGGATGAAGAAAAATGGCCATTCTCGAGGGTCAGTGATCGCGAGCCTGTCGCCAGAGGCTCTAAAACGCGAAGTGATGAGAAATGGCATTGTTTTCAACACAATACTATACACAGCTCAGCTCTGGTCACCCCGTGCGCAAATCAAGCAGTGTTTTAATTGCAGTCAATGGGGAAACACCCAAGACTCTTGCAGAAGGCAAGGAGATGTGGAGGGTGTTCGGGCACCCATCAGACCAGGGACTGCCTCAAGAAATATGTGCTTTTCTGCGACTGTGGCAAGGCTCATATGTCGTGCCAGAAATTTGCGGATTACAAGGCCAGAGTCCGGAGAGTGCGGTATGGACACATGGAGAGAACGGCAGACTTAGGATGAGAGTAATACACAACAATGGCACCTCAAAATAGACTTGCGGCAAACAATAAAGACGACCATGGGTTCACACTGGTATCCAACCAAGGGGTAGAAGATCTAAAAAGTGTTGAAATTGGCGCTACTTGGCAGTGAAGAGTCGCATTAATTTGGAACGTTATAAGGTTCGAGTATTACTGGCCACATCCATGCGGACTCATACATTGACCAGCCTTACAATTATCTAGCATAAACTAATGAATTGTGTCCTTCACTTAGCTGTAGTAATTAGTTTAAATAGCGCTCTGATACTAAGTGGGTTTAATCAACAACTCTCCACTTTAGTTTTCAGACTCTTCAATCTCTCAACTCGCTTCACTACGTGATATTAAACACAAGCCTAACAGCTTAAGCTTCTCTACACAACTTCCATTACCACAAAAAGGGGACCATAGCGCCCGCAGGAACAGGTCCTAGTTCCAGTGACACAAACACTACTAGCATCATCGAGGTCAACCTCAAGGCCACCGGCATCTATTTTCAAAACGCAAGGAAAAGGGAAGGATACCAAGTTATACTTTAGCTAGTTCTATCTCGAACTAATGGCCCATTGCACTTCCTGTAGGTTAACGAAGACCTTCAGTAATAGTTTGAAGGGGTATGGGGCTTTTATCGAATGTGTTCCCCCTCATTTAAAATCTCTATAAGTAGAGTTCACAGCCAGCTGCATGGGCTCATAGGGCGCCAAATCCGGATAATGAAATCAAATTCAAAACTAAATGACAAAATATTCAATCAGTTTAGAACAGTGTATTATTGACTGAAAATAACTCTTCGTATACCATACAAGTAACACCGTAATGTCCGGGACGAACAAGAACTTTAAATTACTCGCAGGAATTCATCACACCTCCTAGTAACAATCAATAACCTGGCTATCCCGAGTAACTGTCATCGACGTGATCTCTAGTCTCATATCATATCCTATGTCAACTGATAACTTTGAACTTCCTGCTTTTAAGTGTAAGTAGGAGATAACAAATAATTGGCACGATTCCTGCAAACCTTTTGCTGGCGGGACAAAGTCAAATGAAACTCTATCACGTTCGCCCGTTGCCGAGTATTGATGGTCATATTGTATTGGCAGACTGTAGTATTTTTTTTTAATCTCTTTTCTGATCTTTTTTGCAGGAATAACTACACCGCCACATGTATAATCTTTAACAGCCAATACAGGCATCAAATGGCTTAAGAAAAGCGCAAGCGAAACAAAGCTTAGGTTTTTCATGTTGTAGGTTATGCTTATAAAATTTTGGATCTGTATATCTGTACTTGGTGAATTAGCTAGATGAATATGTTCAATCTCGAAAGGTCGGATTTATTCATGACAGGAAATCGCAATGGTAGTGTTAGAGTTATAAGTACCTATATTTCGAATTGTACTGAAAGCTGCCTTGAAGATTGTTATCTTGATATAGGTGCTGAGGTTGGAATGATCCCTTTTATACGCATGAGTAAATGGTAAGTGCTTATGTTTGAACAAGATTTATCTCCATTTGCCCCATCACTCCTACCTTTCCCATCCGCAATAAAACACGAAGTTCCTTTGGCAATTTACTATGGTATGTAGGCTTGTTGGAAGTAAAGTGTAAAATAAGACAGGGACATGGTATGAATGGTAGTGGTAGTGGTAGCTATTGCTATTGTGTCAGGGGCTTATATGTTTCCAAACTTCAAGAATTAGAGATAATCAAGTTTTATCTTAGCATTCAGTTAATACTAATCTAAGCTACAGCCCGTCAGAAATAGCTTGGGGAATATGGGCCCCAGAAGTGTTCATTTCTTGGATTCGCTCTAATATTAGATTTCCCAGCCTAATATCAACTATTACAGAAGTTGGAAAGGACTTTGCAATTTTTGTAAGCTCAAAAGACGCGGGTGTAGATACATTCAAACAGTGGTCAAATTTAATCAAATTTAGACGGGTCAATTCCTATCATGCTGTTTCCATTTATCCAATGGAATCAAAATAATGCCATAAGCAAAAGCCGAGGACAATTTAGACATAATCCTATGGCGTCTACATGTCCCAGGAACAATCTTACTCGGGCCTGGAGAGTGTGGAGTTACGCTGACATGAAACAACTCGACGTATGGTTCACCAGTGTGTTTATATTTTCGTCCTCTTGGCGAAGTACCTACTTAACTATCGAGAGGAATGAGGGCGAATGCTAACGTTCCTAGCCGCTTGCTCCCCACTACTTGATGAAACGGGATGCTGTACTCTATACACCTGAGTTTAGGATGATTTATGGCTAATCTCACATATACCATATAGAGTAGGCCTCACTTATGAACGATCCATTAAACTATTGGAGTTGGGTTTCTTAAACCCTGCATCCTGCATCCTGAAGGATCTCACGTATATATTATTTGTATCAGGCTCGCGCCCTACACCCACATAGCATCATACGCGTATGTGGTCCGCGCCGAATCCCTACCACCTATTTGCATGGCTTTGCTGTCGAGAAAAACTGTAGGAAATAGACTGATAAAGAAAACCATGCAGTGTGGCCAATTGAAAGAGTTCTGTTCTTCTCCGCAATGAAATAATTAAAAACCTACAGCCCCCCGGCCCAAGATTTGTTAATTATGATACCATGTTAGAGTGATGAGTATAATGAAGGATGTTATTGAGGAAGGGTAAAACAATGGAGTGTATACAGGAATGGTAGGGTCACAACCCACCACGAGTCCGATACGCGAATCATGGTCATCTTGTTTTCTCCTCATCAATCTTACTTTTTATCTCCACTTTCTGTCAAGATATGTTGATTGGCTGCGGTCCAATTATAAAAGAAAATTATATGAAAAGTAGTAGGGTTGGCGGCAAAAATCACCGGAATAATACCATTTTGGCTGTGGAGATTGAATCTGACCTCATTTGACAGTAGAGATGTCTGACGACAATAGGCTTTACGAGCACGCCAATCCTTCTCTTTTTTTAAATCATTTAATATGTATTCACATTTTTAGCTATGACATATGATCAGTGGTGTGTATACATGATGGATGACTCTTTTGACGTTGGAGACTGTCATACTCTGGATTATATTCGCAAATACCACTACTAGGTATGTTTGCTACACAAACAGTTGACCATCCTCCGTGAGTACCCACCATAGCGAATTTCAAAAACCTTTGATTATTCAAGCATGCCTTCATCATTCATGCATACAAGCGCCGTGCGAAATGTAGTTTAGTTTTGCCAGGTTAGAACCTGCGATCTTCTGTCTCGGGTGGGATCTGTGTCTTGGTTTTCCAGACCTTACTTGAGAAACCGACCATGATGATATACGACTGCACCATCCAGCCATGGCTGTGTTTGAAGAATGGCCTGCACTGTCGCAACCGAAGCCTTGGTGTGCACAAGGCTCATTTCGTACAACTTCTGCCAGAATACAAAATTACACGCCCGTCGAGATGGTATCCATACGAGCATTGGCATTGCAATCCTCAACATCCTCGATTCTTCCTTTCCATACACGCGTACCAGTACATTTATCCCCGTACTCAAACCCGAAAGAACAAGCAGCAGTATGGCTGCGCACAACCAGCCGTCGTCCTCGGCGTCAATCGACCCAGGCGACCCTTTACACCCGAGCCTTCTTGAGATTGCTGCCGCCATGGAGCAAACGGAACGCCAAAGAAAGCAGAGAATGAGCCTAGCTCAGGATTTCCTGCAAAACATCGACGCCTGGGCGAAATCCAAGGCAGGTACCGAAAGCGCGGCCTTAGTCGCGCCTTTCATAGAAAATATTTCACCCATCGTGACAGCGTTCGCGATAGGTAACGCCAATGCCGCGATTCCACAAGGCAAGAACCCATCACCAGAAGGTACACAGCCAAAAACCTCTGTACCTAGGGCGACAAAACCCCTCCATGAGCTACCAAGAAAGCCCAAGGAGACTGCTTCCTCGTGGGCCACAGTAGCTCAGAAAGCAGCCAAGCTCCCGGACCCGCCAGCCAATCTGGTAAAACGAAGACCAGCCGTCCAGACTAGACCAGCCGGACAAGAGCCCCCGAAAGAAGATAAACAACTCTTTCTTCGTATGGGACGAGAACATCAGTGGCGGACGTTATCGCCTGTTACAATCAAGAAACTCATCACTGAAAAAGCTGGAGTTGCACCTTCAGCAATTATAGCGATGACACAAGTTAGGTCCGGCCTAGCAATGGAGTGTGCATCAGACGCACTCAGGGAGTCGATCCTGGGTGTGGGTCCTTCCCTTCAAAAGGAGGAAATCACAATTGAACCCGCTTCAGATTGGACGTCCGTCATGGTCCCTCATGTCCCAATCTGCATCCGTACATTAGACGGAAGGATTGACGTTACTCCTGAAATGGTGAAGACGGAATGCCAGGCAGTATGCGGAGTTACACCGATACAGGTGCGCCCAAACGACATAAAAATAGGAAGCTATTCAGTTAGCTGGATAATACACTTTAAACAGGTGCCATCCAACCTAAGATTCAGACTTTTCGACGAGAGTGGACCCGCCATTCCGTTTTCTCGTCGACGCCCCATCGAGCAATGTCAACGCTGTTGGGGATATCACTCAACAAGAAACTGTGTCAAAGGACAGCGGTGTGTTAAATGTTCTGGTATACACGAAGTAGCAGAATGCACGGTCAACATTCCCAAGTGTTCAAACTGTGCTGGGCCGCACGAATCAACCAACTTGAGCTGCATGGCTCGACCAAGGCGACATCATGGCCAAGTAACGCCACGATCACCAACAGAACTACGAGTTATTCGTGAGAGAGGGCATCTGGATTTCAAGGCAGCATTGTTAAGATCCCAAGAAAAAGGTAAGGCCCGCGAGGTCATCAACATACCAGAAGAAATAATGCATGATAATGAGTAATACACCAAACTCATATAATCACAAACAGAGACATAGCACCCTTCTCTTTCACCAAGTGAATGTGGGAAAGGGCGGACCGAATATGGATATAGCACTGCAACAAGCTTGGGATGCAGAAGTACACATAGTCATGGTACAAGAACCATGGACCTTGCGAGAAGGCGGAGATTTCACTACGAAAAGCCACCCTGGCTTCAATAGTTTCATACCCTTCGGAAAGACGGTACCGAGATCACGACCACGCGCCGTCACTTTTGTCAGGAAAGGACTGCAAGCGACACAGATCACACCTTCGTCATCAAGCCAGACGACAGACTATTGCTTCGTGCAGGTGTCCGGACTGACCTTTGTAAACGTATATCGTGCCCCAGGCCCCAGTGGGACTTTGGATCCTGTACTAAACTGGCGACCCAGTGGCCCTTCAGTAGTGGGAGGCGATTTCAATTCAGTCTCACAGCACTGGCAACCGTTAATAGAACGCCAATACGGTAATGGCGATCTCATCATGGGATGGGCTCGCGAAAATAATATGCAGCTACTAAGCACCATTGGAGAAAGCACCCACCGAGAAGGAAATGTGCTAGATCTAACCTGGAGTAATACGACGGCTTTTGCATCAGTCTCAACCCGCTTTCACTGTACATCAGATCACTCTACTATTGAGGGCTCAGTTGACACACCCGGGTACTCGGAACTATCTGGAATCCCAAGACTAACTCGCGTTAGAGACGGAGATCTAGAAGAGTTCGCACGATGCGTGAAGCAATGGGTAAGGCCTGGCCCCCTAAAAGTCGAATCGAAATCGAGGACTTCACGAGGAGTTTAATCCGAGTACTTCAAGACGCGGCCAAAGTTGTCGGACGATCACCCGCTGTAGGAAGTGGGAAAACAGCGCCTTGGTGGACTGAGGACTGCAAAAATCGACAGATTGACTACAGGGCAGCTAAAAGGACATCTGGAGATGTAGATATGACTCGTAAGGCTTTCCGAGCCGCAGTGAAGTCAGCCAAACGCGAATACTGGACAAAACAGGTTGAAGCAGCAGAGACAGAAGCACAAGTGTTCAAACTCATGCGGTGGGCCAAACCAAAGCCGGCGAGACAGCCTCCTCCTCTCCAAGTAGCACCAAACCAGTGGCTTTCAGATCCATCAGAGCGGACAATCGCATTGCGCGATTCCCTTCTCGCAAGATTCGATGCTAGAAGTGATGTAGAAACATGGGAGAATGGTCAACTAGAGTCTATCCCATGGAACTCAGAGGTCTCGTTGGAAGAAGTTACAGCGTCAACCATAGGATGTAAAGAAACGGCTCCAGGATATGACAAAATCACCGTCCGACTTCTCAAGGCTTGCTGGAGCTCGATTGGAACATATGTTAGGGACCTGTTCCAGGCTTGTTTGAACTTGGGATATTTTCCAACACCTTTCAAGGTTGCGGAAGTTGTACTGCTTCCTAAAATTGGACGCGATCTCTCCAGCCCAAAAGGATGGCGACCTATATCGTTACTCTCCAGCTTAGGCAAGGGATTGGAAAGACTAATAGCGAAACGGATGTCCTGGCTTGCGCTTAAGTACAAGGCAGTACCTTCCCAACTGTTTGGCGCGCTACCAGGACGCTCGGCAGTCGACCTAGTATCATGTGTCACACACGATGCAGAAGCTGCAATGAGATCCAACAAAGTCACAGCTATGGTCACGCTGGACATTCAAGGGGCCTTCGATGCAGTTCTACACAATCGGCTGCTTGCACGAATGCGAAGCCAAGGCTGGCCGATACCACTCTGTCGCTGGGTAGAATCCTTTTTGACACAACGAACAGTCTTGGTAAGACATGAAAAAGGCGTAACAGATGAGAAGCCTGTTGAGTGCGGTGTCCCCAAGGATCACCACTTTCGCCACTTCTATTCATGTTATACATCGCAATTCTACTTGAGGATGGCACTCCAAACTGTAGATTCGGATATGCAGACGACATTGCCATTGTTCGAGTCGGTAAAAGTCCTAGTGAAGCTACCGAGGCTGTCCAGGTCGAAGTAGACAGGATGTTCAACTAGCTTCGTTACACATGATTAGATTTGACCCTTCGAAGTCTGAGCTCCTGATTATTGGGGGTGGACCAAAGAAAATACTAGACTCATCCAACCTAACAGTTAGAGTCGAGGATCAGTTTATTTCGCCGTCTCCGCATATTAGATGGCTCGGAGTTTGGCTTGACTCCCAACTAACATTCAGACAGCATGTTCAGGAATGGTGTAGCAAGGCACAGCGACTTTCCCACTTCATACGTAGCATAAATAGAGTCCAAAGAGGTGCAGCTCCGGGACCATTAATACGCGCGGTAAATGCATGTGTAGTCAGTACGGCTATCTATGGTGCAGAAGCCTGGTGGCCAGGACTCACCCGTATCACGACGAGACGAGACAAGAAAGTAAGTACGGGTGTTGGATGGCACCTCAAGTTACTAGACAGGACTATTTTGACCGCAATCCGAGCTGCACTACCAGTATGGCGAACTACACCAAACATAGTTCTTCACCGGGAGTCAGGGATCTTACCTGCAGAAGTAATGCTTCAGCAGCGACAGCTCCGAAGTGCGGCAAGAATTCGCCGACTTGACAATTATCATCCGCTATTGTCAAGGGCAGTCGAGACACCTAAGGAGGCAATCAAGCGACTCAAACTGCGAGAAGGGCAGAAAGAACGTGCCTTTAAGTTTCCACATCGATACTTAACACGCCTTCAGAATGGGAACCTCAGCCTGCCGGCATCAGAAGGGCCTGGGCAGCTTTACCAACCAAAGATCGCGATGGCTACTACCAGGCCCAAATGCGACAAGGAGAAAAAGGCGAAGCAGATCAAGGTTTGGCTCAGGAATCTTCCCCCAGGAACACTCTGTGTTTACTCAGATGGGTCATCGATCGTCCCAGCATACTCAGCCTATGGCTACGCCATATATAGGGGCGGCGAACTTATAGCGAGTGGTGGAAAACCCCTTCCCGGAGCTGAGGTCTTTGATGCGGAAATCATCGGAGCAGTACGAGGCTTAGAGGCAGCGTTAGAAATTGGAGGTAGCACAGATATTAAGGTACTACTTGACAATCAAGAGGCGGCTAGAGCCCTTCAAGACGGCAGAACAAATACCTCGCAAGTAGAGGTAATAAATTTCTTGGAACTACGCAAGACTCGACCAATGATAGAGGTCCACTGGATTCCGGGACATAGCGGCATTCCAGGAAACGAAAAGGCCGATTCGATTGCAAAGAAATGCCTCGCGTCAAATAATCGTGATGGGAACATGCCGGAACCAGAGCGCATCTGGGAGGAAACTCACGAAGTTCTGACTTTTGCAGCTCTCAAACGCCAAGTTAACATCCGGGTACAAAAACTTGCGGAAGAATGGTGGCTTAAGAACAGATCCAGTAGGTATGAAGATCTGGACCTACTTATGCGGAGAAAACGCCCTCCAGAACTAGCACTACCTCGATGGGCATACCACCGCCTCATCGCAGCAAGGACCGGGCATGGTGACTTTGCCAGCTATCATAGACGGTTCCAACACCAGAATGAAGAAATGCTCTGCAATTGTGGCCGAGAAAAGCGACCATGGCATTTTGCAGAGTGTCGCCCGACCATCCAGAAATGGAGGACGGAAACGAAGGAACCACGTCCTACGATCAGGGAGATGATAGGACAAGAAGGATGGCAGAAATTCTGGCGTTTTTTAACTGTGACAAAGTGTTACAGCAAGATTGAATCGTGAACGGGGGATGTAAAGGTCAACTGTATTGCTTCTTGGGACCATTCGGTGTGGTACGAGAATTAAGGTATAGCGCAGGGCGCTAACACATTAGAAATGGTGTCTTTATCTGTTTTAGTTTTGTGTTTCTAGGTTTCTATGAAATGATGATGTAGGTAGCAAAGAGTCTTATAGATCTGGACTACCCGTGCCATGCCCTCTGGGTGCTGGGATAGTACCCGGTCACGATAAAAATATCATTATCATTATCATTATCATGGAATCCATACTCTGCATCACCTTGCAAACTTGTCCCAATTCCTCTCACGCCTATCCCAAAGAACTGTACACAAGATTTGTGCGCCACGCTCTGTTTCCTTCATCGGATGTAAATATTGGCGTGGGCGTGTATCCGGTGGCCAGCTGAAGCCATAGAATAGTTGATAAGAGGTGTGGGAATTGAAATGAGGATGTACTAGGTCGTACTTGTAAACTTGATGAGGTTTCTTTGGAGATCGATCTCGTTGGGTGTGAAAAATCGAGATGGCGAAGTATTTGGAATTATTGCTTCGTGGGCCAACTTTTTCAGTATTGCGAAATTTGACAGAACTTGGCTCTGGGAGAATGTTTTACTCCCAGGATCGTAGAGGACACCACTCACAGGTATTCAGTCATCTCCTCCAAACTTTGTATTAGATTAGTGTGAATTGTAGTTTCAAGCCGACCTTCATGATCGTGGTCCCATTTCATTTTCCCACCGCACAACACAGTCATATCATTCATGCTTGTCCCAAATAATTTTCCATTTGCCTTATCCTAATTGCGTATCCAATCATCATGATTCATCGCTGTCACCTAACTTGCGATCTTCAGATCGTGTCTCAATGCACCATAGGGGGACTTTTCTCAAAACCTGTCAGTGGTGTCCCCTACGAACCTCCAGCTCTCACTGTAGAGTCTGCAGGGCCGAGATTGAGTAACAAAGTCCTCACTTTGATGAGGATTCCCAATCGCTTTCGCGGTCTGTATCGTATTCATCCACAAGCACATCCCCCTATCACCAATATCATGAAGCTAACCACAATCAGATCAGATGGTAGGGTCGGAGCCCTACTCATCACCAACCATTGATCATGGAGGAAAAGCCATCCGATGAGTTTCCGGAGCGTACTCAGCACCCGATACGGAGATGGTGGATTGGATCAAGTCGGCCTCGACTGTTACAAAGAAGGGAGATATAGATGAATATGCGCACCTCGTGTAGTCCCGGCATCTAGGCCTCACCTGGCTGGGGCTGCAGGTTTTTTGAGACTGTTTCTCGCGCACGCAGTCTCCATTGCTACCATTTTTATTTTTTTTAGGGAGAAGGTTCCGTGAAAAAGGTGACAGTATTCCATGGGTAAATACTGAGCTGAATAGCTATTCATCAAGGGCATTATATCAATGGTCTTTCAAGAAACAAGAGAGGACAGGAGCACTGTACAAGGTGTGGCCTGGGCCAGAGAGGAGCCCAATGTGCTAGATTGTCGAAGACTCAAGTAGTACAATAAACAAACCACCCACTTAATGCACCAAAACTCTAAGAATTGAAAAACATAAAGTTTCTAAAATTTTTTCCAGCATGGCTTACAATTCTATACCTCCCAGCTTGTTACTGTATTCCAAAAAAGCTGGCGAAAAATAATAAATGCAATTGATAATTAACAGTTCCCAGATTACTTAAATCAAGTCCCATAACTTAATGCTATAGTTTCAACCACTAGTAACCCTTAATAGGTAATATTTTCTAGGTTACTCAGTAGTTTCTATTATATACTCGGTGCTTACAAGGCAAAATAACATGCAAGAGATATCAGGGTTTCCAAGCCTGATGTAGAACTGACCCAATTACGTTTCATGGATCATTGTGGCAAAGCATAAGATGATACTTCATGCAGAGTCCTAGGCTAAAACACAACGAGTCGTGTAACGAATGTTAAATATTGTTAAATATTGATCACAATTGATGGGAGCACGGTGTCAGTTGAATACTTCTATAATGAAATCGTATCTATGTTCATTTTCTTATTCTTTCTAACTACAGGATTTACTATGCTTTTAATACTACGTCACAGAGAACGCTAGTGATAAATCATGTGGCAACTTGTTGGGGCAAAGAATCTAATCGCGGCTTCCTTACGAACTGTACTCCCTCAACACACCCCTGCAGTTCGAAAGGCCAAGATTTTCACGATGTTTCTCAAATGAGGGTCGTGCTAGTGGTTTGGTCAATATGTCTGCGATATTTTTGCTAGTTTCGACGCTGTGTAGCTTGACGACCCCTTGTTCACACTGTTGTTGTATCCAAAAGTGTTTTCTTTGGATGTGTAATGCCCACTTATGTGACTCAGGGTTTTCTATAACCCGTGTAGACGCCGAATTATCTATCCAGATATTTATTGGCCCTTGCACAATTCCTAGGTCTTCGAGCAGATCTCTTATCCAAATTCCAGCTTGTGCAGTTTTACAAGATGCAACTAATTCGGATTCCATTTCTGATAAGGTTGCTCCGCGTTGTCGCTCAGAAATCCATTTAATAGCGCCACCAGCCATGAGGTACACCCCTCCTGTTGTAGGGCAGCCAACAGCTGTATTTGTTCCATTACCTGCATCCGTAAATCCGGTCGTCTCAATAGTTGCTGCTCCTTGACACCGATCATATAAAATACCTAGTTTTGCCGTGCCCTTAAGATACCGAAAAATTTTGATCACAGCGTCCCAATGTACACGTGATGGTCTTACATTGAATTGGGCCAATGTATTCACAGCAAATGCAATATCTGGACGGGTAGCTATAGCTGCATACATTAGCGAGCCAATGGCTGATCGATATTTTGTTGCATCAATCAGTTCTTCAGTCTCTGTCGCAAGAATGAGTTTGGTGTGAGGTGACATTGGAATATCTGATGTGTATTCATGATTCAGGTCAAAACGCTCAATTATTTTTTTAATGTACTGCTCTTGAGAAAGACAAATGGAATGATTTTTTTCATCCACTTCAATTTCAATACCTAGCATATACTTTGGAACACCTTGATCAGTAGATTCGAATTCCTGGTGTATTTGTCGTTTGATTTGACTCATGTCTTTCTGCGATTTTGACAAGATATACATATCGTCAACCCAGACACCTACGATATCAAATCGATTTTGGTCTTTTCGTGAGTACACGCAGTGTTCCTTTGTCGCTCTTTGGAATCCAATATCTGTGAGGAATTTTGTTCGGATTAGGTCTTAGTCAACGAGCTCTAGCCTAATCGTGCTAGGTTGCAGGCTACTGTTACAACTATTCATGGGGTCATATTCAGGGTAGTGAAGTAGTTTGGGTTTGGTATGGGTTATAAGGTTGATACCTGAGCGTGTCTCATAGTAGTCAGACACGCGACTCAAGTAGCAAGTACACGGTAAACCTCAACCCCAAAATGATGATACGTATCAAGTTTAATATGCTAGATCCTGTATGGCTAGTATGAATGGGATATGGGGGATTTTACCTGTAGATAGATAAAGACGCTGTAGCCCTCTGATAGTTGGGACAAGTCTTCTACAAAATAATATCGGAATCAATCCTAGCCTCTCATTAAGCAATCTCATGAATTATTTCCGTGTCTGTCATTACAGACCAATAAACAGAATCGACGATCAATATATAGAAAGTCGATAAGTTATGAGCCCGGGAACTATCCACTGCATTACTTTAAATATATCTAAGGTTGCTCAAGTTGAGTTTATAACCGATTTTCACGATGAAAATATGGTTCTGAGAATTAACGTCGAACCGATTAATCAACAGGCATCCAAAGTTGGTGCGAATTTTCTGTTTGAAACGGATATAATGGCGAATTACACTCTGGCTCAGATCGAAAATAACCTGGAATTAATAAGAAAATGCGACAATATTTAGATTGCCCAATGGGAGGCTAAACAGCGATTAATTGAGGTGATTTATGGACGGTCTCAGCAACATCTATGATACATATCTGTACTCTAGAATGTATCTTGCATGGACGAATAAACAAGTAATCCTTTCGAATATGGACTTCAAATCGCTGCACCGAATTAAAAGAAGAACTTCAATTTAATCATCTAATTTTGTAGAAACCGATTGCAAGCACAAATTAAAGTTCCGAAATATCAGAAAGATAAATGAGATCGATAAATGGCAAAAATGGCTAAATATATACATTTTATTGCAAAATCAGCAATTATTCTCGAACTTGCGACATTATAAAACAAGTCGATGCAGTATTAGGTCGCCAGTCGAAAATTTTCTCTACAAATACTTTTAATGAGTCATATCGGATGAGCTCAATCAGGTTCTCACAGTTAGATTAAAAATAAAAAATAAAATGGAAAAACAATAAACGGAAAAATCAACCAGTCGAAAAAGCTCGAGAAGAGTGGAATGCACACTAATCAATAACCATAATGACATATATAATGATTAGTCTTAGATGATTCTAGTAATAACATATTGTTTGCTAAATATCGTGCTCAATCGGAAACCATAAGTATGGGATTAATGTCCTGGAATAATTTGAATAAATATGTTGCAGAAATTGGTTATGATTATTTAAATGTTTATGTTTCCAACAAAAAAAAAAAAAAAAAAAAAAAATAAAAGAGTAGAGGAGTAGAGAAAGGGTGTGGAACATCGACACTGCGGCAGTTAATCAACTTCAATATGCAGAAATTACGTCATCAAATCCGTCCCAAATCGACCTTCTCACCTCTGAAAAAATCTTGCACCAATATCGAATATCTCTAATTCTCACGAACGCCTTTCGACAGATACATAAACTCATGAATAAATTTGCAGGATATCTGAACACTTGATCCAAGTACTAGTCTACATTACGCTAAATTGCGTCGGAGTTTTCACGACAGTACGCCTGAAGGGGTGTGTTCGGATTAGGTCTTAGTCAACGAGCTCTAGCCTAATCGTGCTAGGTTGCAGGCTACTGTTACAACTATTCATGGGGTCATATTCAGGGTAGTGAAGTAGTTTGGGTTTGGTATGGGTTATAAGGTTGATACCTGAGCGTGTCTCATAGTAGTCAGACACGCGACTCAAGTAGCAAGTACACGGTAAACCTCAACCCCAAAATGATGATACGTATCAAGTTTAATATGCTAGATCCTGTATGGCTAGTATGAATGGGATATGGGGGATTTTACCTGTAGATAGATAAAGACGCTGTAGCCCTCTGATAGTTGGGACAAGTCTTCTACAAAATAATATCGGAATCAATCCTAGCCTCTCATTAAGCAATCTCATGAATTATTTCCGTGTCTGTCATTACAGACCAATAAACAGAATCGACGATCAATATATAGAAAGTCAATAAAATTTGTTTAGCCTTTTATTCCATTCTCGCCCTGCCTGTTTCAAGCCATATAATGATCGACGTAGACGGCATACTTTGCCGTCGCCACTATCGTATCCTGGAGGCTGTCTCATGTATATTTCTTCTTCAATGCTACCGTTTAGGTAAGCACCTTTAACATCCATTTGATTGGCTATAAGTCCTTGTATAACTTTGATCGCACACAGAATCCGTAGAGTATCCAATCTCATCACTGGGGAAAATGTCTCTGAATAATCTTGGCCAGGTATTTGAGAAAAGCCTTGGGCCACAAGTCGCGCTTTTTATCTCGAGAGATCACCATTTTCATCGAATTTCTTGACAAATACCCAGCGACTGCCTATCGCTTTTCTTCCAGCTGGAAGGTCACAGAGTTCCCAAGTCCCATAATTCTGATGTAATAGAAGTTCGTCCATGATAGCCATTTCCCAATGTGGCCATTCACTTGATCTTTTTGCCTCGTCTATACGGTCGGGGACCTGTGAATCGTATGCCGTAAACCCGCAAAGAATATTGCGAGTTACGCCTACAATTTCGGTATAACCTGCGTGTAAATCAGTAGCTTGTTCTGAATTTGTTTTATTTTTGCCACTGGAATATTTTGGATCATGCAGCTTCGAGTAATCTATTTGCTTTCGTTCACGGAGTCCTGTTCTTCTAGGTAGAGGTAGGTTTGATTGTGTTTCATTTTTAACAGGCTCGTCTTGCGTTTGAGGTCCCACGATATTCTCATTTGATTCGTTATTATGAATGGAGCCTTCAGTATCCACTTTCGTGACAGGTGATTCAAGATTGATATAATTTTTAGCCTCTCCCTCAATCGAAGAATCATCAAGGTCCGGAGAATTACTTTGATAATCTTCAAATTCCGTGGATCCATTTGTTGAAGATTCGAATTGGAAGTTTCTTGATATCATAATTTTGTTTAAATTTGCCTTGAAGTACCGCACTGAACGTGATCCATCATTGAACCCTGTGAAAATAAATTGTTTTGCTTTTGGGTCAAGTTTTGAGGTTCTATTTTCGTCTAGGATCCAAACTTTAGAACCAAATTCGTATAGGTGACTGAGATCTGGTCGCCTTCCTGTCCACATCTCGAAGGGAGATTTACCGTCTGGGTTTGAATTTGTTGACACTCGATTTCTGATGAGGTTCATATGAAGAACAGCTTCTGCCCAAAGATTTTTAGGTATATTTTTCTCTACTAACATAGCTCTTGCGCCTTCTACAAGTGTCCTATTGAGTCGTTCTGCGGTTCCATTTTGTTGTGGAGAATAAGGTGCTGTTAATTGGTGCTCAATTCCGTGTGCTTTTAAAAAAGAAGAGACAGCCAAAAACTCGCCTCCATTGTCACTACGCACACTCTGAGGTGGTTTTCCAGTCTGGTTTGTTATCCAGGCAATATGATTTTTGATTGCATTAGCTGCATCGCTTTTCTGTTTCAAGAACTCGATAGTAGTGTAGCGGGTTTTATCATCTATGAAAGAAATAAAGTTTGATTTACCCCCTAGTGATTGAACGCTTGAGGGTCCCCACAGGTCTGTATGAAATCTTTCTCCTCGACAAGTGGAACGAGAACTGCTTATGTTTTTGAATGGGAGCTTTAATGCCTTTGCTGCACGACATGAATCGCAGTGTATTTTTGCAGGCGATTTTTGATCAATTGGCAACCCCGTAACATGGTTTCCAGAAATAAGTTTTTTCATTGACGTGACAGATATGTGACCTAGTCTCCGGCGTACTTCATCCCAGCTGAGGTATTTTGCAATATTTGCAATTTGACTCTCGTCATGTGTGAGCACCCGTCCGTTAAGAAAATATACATTGTGTTTACGTATACCGGTTGCAAGACATTTTAGATTGGAATCCATCAGTTTACATCCATCTTCTTGGATAGTAAATTTACCACCTTTATTTGTGAACTTTCCAATGGATAGGAGAACATTATTAATAGTGGGAACCCATTTTGCATTAGTCAGAATTAGCTTTGAGATGCAATTTCCAACTGTGGCTTCGATAATGACGTCCCCGGTTCCATGTGTCAAAGATGCCCCACCTATTCAAATTATTGTTTCCTTGTTAGGCTGAAAATTTATCAACATATTTCGATCAGGTACCACATGAATAGAAGCTCCGGTATCCGCTATTATTTGGATACTTCGGTGACCATTGTCTTGGTTCCCAGGTGTAGCGGTAAATACATAGCCAACTTCGAGAATTTCCTCTTCTTGTGAGGTATTTGAAATAACTGAGTTGGCGTTGGATAATGTATTTTGTCTTGCTTTGTTTTGCTTTGTCTTTTGGCTTCTTTGTTTAGAACCTTTGCCATGCGCGCCGCCTCCTGATGACCAACATGATAGCCACCCATGTCCAGCTTTATGACAATTGTAGCATTTGCCATCGATATCGTGTTCTGGTTTTGGCGTTTGGTTTTCATCGGAACTTCTCACCAGAAGATTGCGGGCGACATTAGCAAACTGTACGTCTTCATCTTCTTGTGCTAATCGTCGATTGTTTTCTTCACGGATGAGTGAAGAAATTTCTGCAGATTGGAGTTCTTCGACATTTTGGAGACGCGCGAAAATTGTGGAGCGCCAGTTTTCCCAAGAGGACGGAAGTCCACTTAGAAGCAATAGAGCGAAGTATTTGTCAGGGAAGTCTTCTCCTAGTCTAATAATTTCTTCGTTTGCTGTTTCTTGTCTCGCCACGTAGTCTGCAACATCTGATCCTTCTGAACAATTAGTCTTAATCAGATTTTTGAGGGCGACAAGAATGGTAGTAGCTTTTCTTGGGCGATAAATGTCGTTGAGGAGCTTCCAAGTGCCAACTGGATCAGTCGGACGCATTTTAACAAGTTTAGCCCATTGATGTTGGTGAATAGTTTTCTTCAGGTAGTGATGTGCTTGCCTTGCTTCTCTGTCCCATGCAACTTGCTGTTTTGATCTTTTGGATATTTCGGTTGCGTCTTTTGACTTTAGGTCCGGGGGGCGAGGGTATGAGCCATCAAAAAACCTCCAATAATCAAACACATCCAGATCATTTCGAATGGTATCACTCCAGGCTAGCCAATTTTCGCTGCCGCTAAGTTTTGCGTCACCATAACTGTAGAAACAGTTCTGAGCCGCTTTATCTCCGGTACTAATAGACTCGGGGTATTCGTCCCAGTTGTTCGACATGTTTGATGATTTCAATAGATCGATCTTCTTTTCTATATTTCACTGATCACCGAATTGGTGCTGATAACGCTTGTTAAATATTGTTAAATATTGATCACAATTGATGGGAGCACGGTGTCAGTTGAATACTTCTATAATGAAATCGTATCTATGTTCATTTTCTTATTCTTTCTAACTACAGGATTTACTAGGCTTTTAATACTACGTCACAGAGAACGCTAGTGATAAATCATGTGGCAACTTGTTGGGGCAAAGAATCTAATCGCGGCTTCCTTACGAACTGTACTCCCTCAACAACGAACTTCTAAACCGAGGAGGGAGAACTCGAAACATTAGGCCAGTTTTATAAAGTGATGTGTAGTAGATCGTTCGGGATTGAGATAATGTGCTATTTGGTTATTTTATTTATATAAATACTCGACGTGGAGGAATATTCTTCTTGACGTAACGTCTTCTGATTATACTTATACCTTATACTCATAAAAACATCTCTTCGTTAGGAAGACCGCTGTCCTTTACACATTATACCTCACGCTTTCACCATATTTCATCACCACATAATTAGTCATTCTTCCAAAGATCCCACAACTCGTACCCTACGGAACATTGATAATACAACTCCCTGAGATTACGTCACCTAGTTGCAGAACAACAAGGGTCTATCGACTTCGCATATCAGGAGATACTCAACCTTAATCAGACAATTGCAACGAAAATCGCCAACCCAAATCTCGGCTTACTGATGTCAGTAACGTACATTCTAGAGTTTTCAATTTAAATGCACAACGCTCATTTGACATTGATGAAATGGATCGATTGTATAATGGGATTGAATAATCAAGTTACGAGATAAATTATATTCATTTCAAAATCAATTCGTTGGAAATCAAGACCTTTACTATTGAGGACGGTTTATCCAATATTCGCCGTAGCTCTACATCGGATGCTGAAAAGTTCAGTGACTTACAAGAAGACACCAAAAAGCGGCAATTGATGTTTAATCGTTGAAAGATATAAATGCAGCAAGTCCTGCTTGTTAACGAAAGTTTTTTCCAATATTGCTTTCATAAAAAATCTTATATTGCAAGTCAACTCAGAGTAAAAGCATGGGATGCAGCTCAAGGTGGCGTGCGAGTATTGAACTCTTGTCCGGGAGACTCGAAAAATTGGCCATTAAAAATATCTGCAATCCTATAGCAAATACGTGATAAAGAATACAATTTAATAGACAGTATTCAATCAACCAAAAACGCGCCAGATACTGCTTCCCTTGGTAACAGAACAAATCATCAAGAATAGTTACATGGAAATTTTACCAGCGCAATTAAGAAGGATAAGATTGTGTTGTGCAGTGGGAAGTTAAAGAGGCCTAAGTACACAAGAGTCGGCTAAATACTCCAACACTCCATGCTAACCCAATTCTGTACTAGGTCACGTAACAATTCATAACCTGAAAGCAAAGCTAGGCAAAGTTCCAATTTGTTTTTAAAATTCACTCATTCTTTGAAGCCGTTAAAAAAATCTAGCAAACATCTAAGTTCTTCTAAGCACTCACCATCAATACCCTCCCCCCTTCTCCAACTTTACTCAACCGAATAGATTGGAGTTTTCGACGGATATACTGCTGTCAACTACCTCCGCTGCTGTTGTGCTGGCTCGGTTGAGTTGTTAGGAGACAGGGGAACGGAGGATGGGCTGCTGTATTAGGAAAGGGTGGAAAATACAGGCTGGTGCACAGACGCTGTTCATGTACTTAACAATCTCTTCACCTGCCGAGTTTAGTGAATTAAATCTATCCAAAATAATATCATACTTCACATCATCCATTAGATGATATTATCAATCGTCGGGATGCACAACTAGCATCGCCTTCATAGATCACCATTGTCAGTAAGAGTTCACATTTGATACCTAATGACACCCATTTGGCCACAGTGATACGCACTCAGTGTCCATCGTGACATCACCCAGCATGAGCGCGCCATCTCCGCGACTCACCACTGCACATGAGCCCGTGCCACTCCACTGACGGACAGCAGAGTCATTTAATTGCTATACACCTCTCAGCTCATAACCACAACAGATGCCGACATCAGGAAGTAAGAGGTCATCTTCTTATTTCAAAATATTGCTTACATCCTTGAAAACGCTACCAATGATAATAGCATTTCATAATGCCTTAAAACATTCCGTGAGTTTATTGTAGATCTAAATCCTGTGGCGCGTTATCTCTCTGAGTGCTATGTCAGAGTTTCATGGATAAACGTAGTAGAAGCTAGGATGGTGTCTCATGGGGAGTTCCATGCCAAAACGCAACGCATTGTTAGATTGAGTTCCTAAACAATTAGGACATACTCAGGAACATATGGTCGTTTCATAGGAATTACGTAGTATCACTGTTCGAGACAGTGCTTAGGGCTGTCCTATTATCTGATGTACATATATACCCAGCGTGAAGAAGTATTCTTCTTCACACAACGTCTTCTGTTTATACTCATACCTATTATTCACCTACTTATCTCTTCTCTAAGGAAGACCGCCGTTATTGTACCATCCTCACCCATATCTTACTTTACCTTTCCCTCTTCCGTGAACCCTATACCTCACGCTGATTTATAGGTCCTACTCCTAGGAATCACTACTATTCTCCACATCTATAACTTACTTGTACCCAACTCGTACCCTACGGAATACCGATATTACAGTGCTTTGAGACAGAGGTATACCTCGACCGCAAGCACCCTGCATCGCAAGTCCAACCCAGCCCCAGACTAGATAGTCAATTTATAATCAAGCTGTACAGAGTACCTCCACCGCTACTTAAGTTAAGTCAGAGCCGTGACTGTTGTTGAAGCTTTGTTGTTGAGTGATAGAGATAAGATAGAGGTTTTTGGGTACAATGTATGAGATTACTGAGTGTGGATGTTAGAGTTCCTTACTATTGTTGTTATACTAGTTAGGGTTGTTTTTCCTTGTGTTCTATGTACAAGAGGGATGTCTACATCAACAAGTGGGCCAGATCGCTTAGGTTTAGCTAGCGGCTTTCGCCGTTCTTTTCCTTCTCCCCTGCATGGCATCACGTGCTATACAACTACTGCTCACCATAAAGTCCGAGAATGAAAAGCGTTAGATTACAACTACTGTTACTCCTATGCAACAAACTCAACAGAAAGCGCAACAAACGTTCAAGCAACTGGCCTAACCTCGTCAAAGGCCGACCGAGGAGATAACAGACTTCTAGTCCGACTAAATTCAGGGCATTCTGCACACTATCTGTCACCATACGCTATGATACTCCACTTGAACGACATCCTAAAAGAAAAGCTGTACCAGAAGGTACAAACTAAATAAACCGGGTTTGCCCTTTTGCCAAGCCTTCATTCCCGCTCAAGAATCCCTGATCAATAGAATTGATGCATTAGAAAGCTACCTATTGACTCAGGGTGATTGCAAAATGAAAAAACTCACTAAACACGCTGTATACCTACTCATAGATATATCCCGCTCGTACACGGGGCTCAAAGGTATCTCTGTCAACAATATCCCAAACATGGCATCATCCGTTTCTTTTGCTTACATGGACCTAATCACCATTCAACTAACCAACAACTTCGAATATTGTTGGGAAAAATACTCCATACAATATGATATGGATATATGTGATAAAGTAAAGAAGACTTGATATTTTACAACTATGAGAAAATTGGACTTATATATACATCTAAGGGATAGACCCTCACTAGTCTCATATGCCTGTCAAACCTAGTGATGACCAGCCATCTCTCATCTACCATGATGAGCCAAGGTCCACTGTAGTACGTGAATATCCAAACGTATATGCAACAGTAGGCCCGATTAGCGCAGTCAAGGCATGTGTAGAGAGAGTCGATCTTGTCAGGAACCTGAGATGAAACAGATAATGGTTGAGTCCTAAATTCGAGATTCAGAATTTCCAACAAAAATCAAGGCTCAAACACGGCCCAATTCTATAATCATAAAATTTTGATGGTCCTATACTTAGAAGGATCACTTCCAGCATGGATTTGAACTCTCTTTGCTGTCTAAATTCCTGCTATGAACTCACCAAAAACAATATAACACCACAATTTGTGAGATGCTTTGGCTGGTATAACGAGCCGGTTCCTTACTGTAGACATCATGGATCAACAAAACACTTAAGAAATGAGCATATGTCCTGTAACTCTACTAGAACTATGTATACCTGCCAAGATGTACCAACTGCCACGATCCTCACCCTACTGACTCAACCGAGAGTCCCTTCAGACCCAAGAAACAACTCAGTGCCAACTAAATCTGAACATGTCTGGATTTGATAATTAGCATCAGCTGGAAGATTGCGCAAAAAAGCAGCCCACTGCAGAATAATTTACACGCAAGTACCTACAATTACACCTAAAGCTGAAAATAAAATCACTTCGACCCTAACTCACGTGCAAGGGCTGATTACCAAATATTCTAGTCCTGCTGTCAATCTGTTTGCCCCCCTGTCAACCCAAGCTCAGGAATTTAGTTATTTCCGTGAATCACTTCTAATTTCATGAGTATCAAGTCCACATCTTTGAAATCATCTTCATCAACATGGAGCGCAGCTCAACTACACATGTATTCACCCTCCAACTTGCTTTCAACACCTACATGAATGTCTTGCTAAAAAAGATCTGTATACTCAGTAAGAACTAGCCAGAGAAATCATATGAAAACACGCGTCTTTCGAATGCTACAGCCCTATTTCCATGGAATGACGACAGGGGTTAGAATCATGGATGACCAATGGCATTGAATGTTACAAGCCTTAGTAGGGAAAGGTAACTTAACATTGAGCTACAAGCATGTAAATTATAGAGCGCAGACAGCTGTCGATTTTACTCCTTCACGCAACATCTTCTCTCTATTCTTCACATTTCAAATATTGTATCTCTTCCTTGTGAAGATCACTTTGAGGCCGTAATCTTATCAGATTACGAAGTGCCCTCTATCTTTTCTTGTAGGAGACCTTGACTTCCAACTCACTCACATTTGTACCCTGTGGACAAATAGCATACACACCTTTCAAGATTACGGTGCATACTCCGCACTGTACAAAAATGTCAAACTCAAACGCCCCTGCCTAGAATCCACATATTCTATTGAAGAATTAAGACAACTGTACTACAGTGATGCAAGCAATTTTTTAACTAGCTTGCCTCTATGTTGCAGCGGTGTGGGTCAGGAATAGATGTCGCCTGCATTCGAGTCTCTAATTCTGGTTCTCAGCAAGATGCTGCAAACAAATCAGCTAACTATCTTGAGCAAGAAAGAAATCAACTTACTGTAGATCCCAATGTCCCTCATACAGTTTAGATCACCTCTCCACTGCCCAATGCTACAAAAAGTTTCGATCCTAAAGGTTCCTTGATCCAGAAACATTTGATGGAGCCGTTCAAACCAACCCGGCATTATGACACGGCTCATAATGAAACTTAAAACTAATAGTATTTGATTTCAAGATGAGCCATCGAAAGTAATTTATTCAATAAGTCGCTTAGAAAGTCGAGCTCTGCAAAAAATTGTTCCCATTGTTAGAGCACACCATTAATAATCTTTTAGAGATCCGGATCCAGTCTCTAATGGCATACCTCGAAGCATCTTTTGGAGTCCCAGATCCCTGTGGGACCGCATGCCAAAAACTTCAGAACCCTCAGCAGGAAATAGGGGATTTTTCTAGCTACTTCTTTTAATTCCTTCGCACACTTGGGTATCTCAAGTACAATTAAGATTCAAAAATTCATGACATAGATCAAGGAGTTTCGATTGACCTAAAAAACCTAATTATTCAACAAAATAAACAATATTGTAAAGCAATATCATCCAAAGACGAATAGTTGTGAGTCCGGAGTTTTGTCACGGCGTAGAATAGGCACAAGTGAAAGTACAGCTTGTATGGCGATTATTCAATCTGTCGAGCGAATACTAAGCTGGAGAAGAATAGAAAGGAACAGAATCTAATTACAAAAAGCCCTGAGGCTATTCCTATTCGGGCGGGTTTCCACTAAATTGCCGCGCACGTGCTTCTTCCCGCATCAGCCATTAATCCCACCTCCTCCATCCACGTAATCGTATATCATGACGGAGCGGAATGCCGTGCCGTGACATCACCCCCTCCTCAGCCTTCGATTGTCCCAAATCGACTAATTTCGGCGGCGGCGTCGGTTGTCACGACCTTGGTTGGTCACCATGTTATCTTCCGGATGTTCTTCACTAAATCTATCATGTGCGGCATCGTCCAACCACGTAGCGAGGCGTCGTGGTGGCCCTGGCAATTCGGGGTGCTCATTGTGGAACCTTTCTAATATGAGGGGTGCGTTCCGAAAGTTGGCAGCCGGATACCATTCCTCGTCTGCGTCCCAGCCTTCCCATTGGACCTTGTACTGTAGCCGATTGCGATACAGCCGCGCGTCCAACACCTTCTCGATCTCCCATTCTAACTCCCCATTGACCTCTTCTGCCGGCGGTTCTGGATTGGCCTGGCCGGGCAACGGGTTATCTGGATCTTTGCGCAGTCGGTCTGGTGAAAATACAGGGTGTATTTTCCAAGAGGCTGGTAGTTGTACGCGGAATGAATGCCCTTCTTTGGCAATGATCCGATATGGTCCCACCATTGGATTTTCCAACTTATCCGACGGTCTCGTAGTTCTCCAAGCACCGCGCCGGATATATACTTTATCTCCAACGTCAAAGTCTACTTCTCGGCGATGTTTATTGGCTTGAACACGCTGTTGTTCCTGTGAGCGTTTAATGCTCTCCTTAGCATAATCCAACGCGCTGCTGATCCGTTTAAGCCACTCCGCGGCCTCGTCCCGATTCAGCTTCTCTCGAGGGGTTCGTGGTTCCAGTCGCTGATTCCAGTCAAATTCTAAACGCATTTCGTAACCATAGTCAATCATTGATGGCGACAATCCCGTAGATTCATTTGGAATAGCTGCCGCAGCAGCATCTAGAGCGGGAAGCAGCTCCGCCCAATCGTCTTGGTGGAAATTAACAAATGGTCGCAGTCGCTGATCAATGATCTGGTTGATAATTTCGGTCTGACCGTCTGTCTGCGGATGTTCTGCCGTAGATAGCTTAAGTTTCACGCGCGCTAACCTTGATAGCTCGTCCATGAAATCCGAAATGAATTGCGGACCGCGGTCGCTGGTAATGGTCTTCGGTGCGCCACGGAATCGCCAGACGTAACGGTAAAACAAGTCTGCAGCAGTCTTTGCTGTAGCACTTTTAGTGGTTGGGATGGAGATTTGGCGTTTAGACAATCTATCAACAACTACCCAAATGTTATTAAACCCTCGTTTGTCTGGTACCCCTACATCGTGGAAATCCATCGATATATCATCCCATGTACGTTCTGGGATGGCTAAAGGCTGTAGTAAGCCCGGTGTCTTATCTCTAGGCTTATGCGATCGTCGGCAGACATGACAGTTCTTCACATAACGCTCGATGTCTGCTGCGTATCGTGGCCACCAGTACCGGTCGCCAATTAGTTTCCTCATTTTGTTTCGTCCTGGATGAGCGGTGGATGTAGATTCGTGGATCATCTTCAACACTTGAGTACGGAGATTGTCTTTGGCTGACACCACCACGCGTCCCTTATGAAGCACCAACCCGGTAGGTTCCAAAGAATAAGGCTCTTCCCGCTGTCGTGCTTGCCGGCGTAGATCCTCGAGATCGGGATCCGCTCGGTTGGCCATAAACGTACGATCAATAGTATCCAGATCCTCGTCGATGGGCGCTAAAACCTTGCTGTCATGCGGCAACATAACTTTCTTTTGAGGGAGGAGGATTTTCGTACGTTCCAGTTCTTTTGCGGCTTTTTGTGTAGGGGTAAGTTCTTTCTTGCGAGATAACGCGTCCGCCAGGATATTTTCCTTGCCTGGCCGGTACTGAAGGTCGAAACTGAATTGCGATAGCACCTCTGCCCATCGGATTTGCCTATCGTTGAGCAGCTGCTTCTGACCAAAGTATTCCAGAACTCGGTGATCAGTCAGAATCACGAAAGGCTCCCAGGCGCTGGTGAGCTCTGCGCGCCATTCCTTCAAGCATTGGATGATAGCCAACAGCTCCTTATCGTGGATCTCATAGTTTGCCTCCGGACCAGTCAAGGTTCGGGAGTGAAAAGCCACAGGATGCCACACGCCATCCTCCTGCAATTGACTGAGTACTCCTCCTGTTGCTAAATCCGAACAATCGGTCTCTACACGTGAAGGCTTTTTCTGATCAAAGTACAGTAAGATGGGTGGGCTAACCAATTTCTCTTTCAGGGCAAGGAACGCTTCTTCAGCTTGCTCGGTCCATTGGAACAACTGGCCTTTTGGAATTGCCGTCAGGTTGTACAACGGCTTAGCAATCCGGGAGAAATTCTCAATAAAGTTACGGTAATAGTTGCAGAACCCCAAGAAGGATTGAATGGCAGTCTTGCTAGTAGGTCTCTCCCATGCGCGAATACTTTCCAGCTTCTTCGGGTCTGGCAGGAGTCCGGAAGTGTTAACAATGAAGCCCAGAAAATTAACAGATTTTTGATTAAAGCGGCACTTCTTAATGTCCACCTGCAGTCCAGCTCTGTCCAAACGTTGAAGGACCTCGCGTACTTCTGCGACGTGTTTACTTTTATCTTTAGAGTGGACGCATACATCATCCATATATGCGGAAACGTAACGTGCAAGCAGATTGCCTAGGACCGAATTGATATATCTTTGGAAAGTGGCCGGGCCACCTGACAGACCAAAAGGTAACACGCGGTAACGGTATTGACCGAATCGAGTACGAAACGTAGTCCATCCCACGGAGTCTGGATGCATCCGGATACGGTTGAACGCATGGATGACATCTAGAATGGTGAATTTCTTAGAACCAGCCATCTTGGCTAATGTCTCACCAATGAGGGGCAGAGGATAGCGATCTTTCCGCGTGTGTGCGTTTAATTTCCGGTAGTCTACACAAAATCGAAGGTCACCATTCTTTTTCTTGACAAACAAGACCGGGGAATTGAATGGAGAATCGCTGGGTTCGATGAACCCGTTCGCCAAGTTCTCCTCGATGTAAGCGTGTACGGTATCTAGCTCTTTCTGATTCATTTTATAGAGGGGAGCTTGCTTGAGCTCAGGCTCGCTATCCAGATTAATCTTATGGTCGAACTCCCTATGCGGCGGCAATTCATTTGCGCGTCTTTTGGAGAAGACATGGGCAAGGTCATGATATTCAGGAGGTAATTGGGCCAACAATTGTGTCCTCTCTTCTTCTTCAGTGAGCTCCGCAATATGCGCAATATCGGTACCGTCGCAAGCGGTTTCCATTTCTACGAACCAGCATTGGTCTTCCCCTTCAATTGTCCCAACCTCGACGGCTGAAAGCGTAGGTGTGTCCATTTCGTCTAGACCAAGATCCTCTTTTTTCTTATCGTAGACTTCTTGTCGCTCCTGCAGTGTAGGCCGGGGAGTCAGAATAATTGAAGGGGTCGCCGGCGCTTCTGCTACCATTTCAGGGCGTTTCAATATCTGCTTCGGAATAAAACGTGGAGATTTTTTAGCAGGAGGTTTGTTGATTTCTAGAGGGGGCAGTTCAATCAGTCGGTCACGGCGGTTAGCGTCCCACTGATGATCATTGCGATCTTCTGGCCACCACAGCCGGTGTCGCACGCAGTCTGGGAGTACGTCATGATAGGCCAGCCACTGTCGACCGAGGATCACATTGTTCTTGTTACCAAGTGTGGTAGCAAAGAACGGCATGTTGACTCGGTGCGAATCTATAGTCAGTGTCATCACATAGGCATGGCGTAGAGGTCGGGAGGACCCGCCGTCGAAGCCTCTGATAGGGAGTGGATGACGGAGATTGTAGCGCGTCATCTTAATCTTACTATTTCGGTACCAATCACGCAGTTGTTTACGATCTGCGAAGGCATATCCATTAGCGCCGGTATCAATGAGGGCAGAGATTGGAAATTGCGAATTGTTTTTAGTTTCAAGAGAACAATCTATAACTAGTGGCCTTCCGCCAAACAAATTTTCCAAATCAATGCCATTTACTCGATACGTGTTATTCTCTAGGAAGGCGACTTCTCCTAGAGACAATCTTTTCCCTCATCGGAGCTCATGGTGAATTCCGATCCAAATACTTCAGCTTCCTCCTTCTTCTTCGCATCCACCTCGTTGACTTTAACAGTAGGACACGCGTTAGCGTAGTGACCAGTCTTGTGGCAATGGAAGCAGACACCAGCGTTTCGGGCCAAGACTTTTGGCTTTGGCGGACCAGATGCTCTTGGAGGTGCAGTACGGGTGTGTTCCGGCGGGAGAAGTGGCTTCTTATACCTGTCCTTGCGTTGTTGGTAGCGAGCGGCTTGATCCTCCGATTTGCGCGCTAATTTCAGGTGTGGTTCGATCTTCAAGCAGTGTTGAGACATCTCCAAGGTGGATTCAAAATCCAATCCGGCGATAACATTTTGCAGCTTGGGACTCATCTTTTCACGAAGTTCATCCATGCGGTCTTCGTCTCTAAGTTGTAATTGAGAAGCGAAGGTCAAGAACTTAGTGAAGAAGGCTGAGAAGCTGTCATCCCCTTGTCGGAGTTTCTTGAAGTTGGCACGAGCTTCGGAGCGCTTCTGTCCTCGGGTCTTGCCGTAGGCTCCTCGCATAACTTCGACGATGGACATCGCAACAGTGATGTGGTTGACGCTTTCTGGCTCGAGGTAGGGTTTGATAAATTCCTGTGCGTCACCACCAATAAACCCCAAGAGGTAATTAATCTTGTGGTTTTCATCATCGAAGTAGATCGAATCGCCGTTCAACTTGCGCTTAACAGCGTGTTCCCAGTTTTCGAAAGTAGGATTATGAGAACCAGTGAAGGTGGGTGGGTTCTCAATCTTCTGGCGGTAACGGAGTCGCTTAGCCTGTGGGTCACGGACCTCTTTGTTGCTTGGTGGCGTCTCTGAGGCCTCACAGCCGGCGGCGTCTTTCTCAAAAGTGTTATAGGTAGCAGATCCTCGCACCGACTTGGATTCCTCCTTCTGCTTACCCTTATCCTTGGCTTTGAGATCTAGAGTGACCTCTGCAAATGCCCCCTTCCAGCGCTCAGCTTCCTCCGCCCAGGATTGTGCCAATTTCTCTGCCTCTGCCTTTTGGTCCAGTGTATCTCGAAGGTAGTTGCTGATGTTGTTGGCGCGATCAGCTAGAGCGGTACACATAGTCTTGAGGGTATATTCGTGACGTTCTTGATCAGTCTCCTTCTTGACTTCGGCAGCGCGGCGTTCGTTTCTCTTGATATAATCTTTGTCCAACATTTCAAACGTGACTTGCTGATACCATGGCACATCAATCTTCGTAGTTTGGTCCTCCTCTTCCCCAGGTGCGCGGGTGGCGTACACCGAGGTTGTGAAATCTTCCTTCGGCCAATCTCCTGGCATTTTCTAATGTCCTTTATTAGCGAGGCAATTAGTCGATGACTGTCCAGATAATCGTGAGCGAAACGCTGTCCACAGATTACTGAGTCTGGAATTAGTGTTTTACCTCTCTACAGAGGTCGCGTTGAGTAGTTTGGGGAGCTTAGTATTATGTCACGGCGTAGAATAGGCACAAGTGAAAGTACAGCTTGTATGGCGATTATTCAATCTGTCGAGCGAATACTAAGCTGGAGAAGAATAGAAAGGAACAGAATCTAATTACAAAAAGCCCTGAGGCTATTCCTATTCGGGCGGGTTTCCACTAAATTGCCGCGCACGTGCTTCTTCCCGCATCAGCCATTAATCCCACCTCCTCCATCCACGTAATCGTATATCATGACGGAGCGGAATGCCGTGCCGTGACAAGTTTCCAACTGCATTAAGATATCTTCAAAAACACTATTAATCAAGATGGGCTCCTCGTTCCAATTAAAAAATGCTGGAGGATTTAAACAATGGCGCCATGCTGTTAGTGAACGCGCAAATCTGCTTCTGACAGATGATTTGTTGGGAACAGAATGCGACTCATTAATAAATTCAAGTGATGATATTTGAAGACCAGGGTGTTTAAAAGACAATTCAAACACACAGCAGATTGCTTTGTGGGAAGCCAGAGAGTGTCAGTCCTTATTGATACATAATCTCATGCAACAACTGATCGAGTACGTGGTCCAAACATTGGAACCGACGATTTATGAACGTATTATCACAACAATAAAGTTTTCAAGATGAACTCCCACTCTGCTATGTAAAGCAGTCATAATAACGCTTAATCCATCCTCAAAATCTGCACTTATGGAATAGCAGACAAATCTGGCATAGCTAGAACATTCGGCAAATACAACTGATATTAACATCTGGCTAAATAATGGGATTCGAATCGAAAGCACTGCAAAAGCAAGTAACTATACTTGGGCCAGCGAAATTAAAGATCGTTTTCATGCTGCATTAGGACGTCAATCAGTTTTTTTGCAACAACTTTTGCGGCACATATTTGGATGGGAGCAATAACACCTGCCAATTGGCCTAGCAGTATAGACTTTGCGACGCAATATTAAAATGTTTCCAGTTTATAGACGCACAAGAGCTACAAGGCACGTTTATTCTTCCTGTTTCCTTGGCTGGGGTTTTCCAGGATACAAATAAATCTGTTTCAAAAAATGAAGACAAATATGACAGAAGTGAAAAATGTATTTGCAGACTTAAAAGCCACAAATTAAACAAGTGTTATATCTTAGATATTTATGCAAGGCCTAAAAATTGGATTGATCGCATTTCTTTTACTTCAAAAAAGGGTCTATATATCATATTGATGGATATGGAAAGAAGGAAGGAAGTGGAAAGAACAGTTGGACACAAAATACCGAACGACCTACTTGAAAACCCCGTCAAAGAGAAACATTCTGCCGTACATATTATAGATGATAATACATTTCACGAAGATTATATTACTGAATCCTCTATGGTATATAATACCCTCTCACAATCATTTTATATGCTTGCGCCTGCATTGTCACAAACTTTGTTGCCTTACAAAAATTGGTGGGTTTTTAATTCAGGATCAGGTAGACACATTTGTCAAGAAAAGAGTATGTTCTGGACTTTAAAGCCAACAAAATCAGCTCAAGCAATAACAACGTGAGCTGTAGAGTGACAAATCAAAGGCGTTGGACTGGTAGTGCTGGAAGTCACCACTCTAAATGGTCCAATAAAAATTGTTAAACATTAGTGCAGCAGATCAATTGTTGTGTAGTAACTAGATTACAAAATGGATGGTCTCTAATCATCGTGAAGCTTACTGACTCGCGATGCTCACCTAGCTTACTAATGTATACCTTCACGTGATACTAAAGACTTGGTCTGAAACTATCTATTTCAACGCTCCCCCTCGGAGCAAGTCGCCTCTTCAATTTTTCTATCAATGTCCAACAATCCCATCTGCCTTTTAAATCTCTGAAAAGCTATGCGTGTAAGCGGCTTCGTCATCCCATCTGCAACCATTTGTGACGTTGAAATATAATGAACCTGAAGCCTTTTATTCTCAGCGAGGTGACGTATAAAATGGTAACGGATGTCAATGTGCTTTGAACGCTCATGAAGGTAGGGATTTTTCACCAAAGCCAGTGCACCTTGATTGTCGCCGAACATTTGGACAGTTTTCCTATTTGGACTTATGTACTCTGGGAACAACATATCTTTGAAAACTAGTGCGGCCCACTGTCCCTGTTTGGCATACATCGCCTGTGAAATATACTCGGATTCTGCGGTTGATGTTGAGACAGAATTTTGTTTCTTAGATGCCCACGAGAAGGGCCCTCCATAAAACATTCCAACTCCCCCAGAGATACTCTTCCGATCAACCTTATCGCTTGCCCAATCTGCGTCAGTATAGATGGTAAAATTTTTGGCATGATTACTTTCGGGTCCGAAACGCAATTTTTGTTTTATGGTTGACTTTAAATATCGCATAAGATTCTTGAGCGCATAACCATGATGATTGACAGGCGCTTTCATGAACTGTGATAGCTTTCCTAAAACAAATGCGATGTCTGGTCTCGTGAAGATCATTGCATACATTAAGCTACCAATTGCCTGTGAAAACTCATTTGGATCAATTGATTCATCTTTTTCTTTCCCGGGTCGCAGATGTTCGTAGTCGACTACAGGAATCAATTTAGGTTTATGATTCTCCTTTGTAATACCAAATCTATCGAGAACCCCTGAAATGTACTGCTCCTGATCGAGACAAATTGTCCTAGTTTTCCTTTCTCGAGTTATTCGAACTCCAAGAATCTTCGAAATCTCCCCCAGGTTCTTGGCGTTGAATCTATATGATAATTTTTCATAAAACCATTCAAGGGAGGTAGCATGGTAGGAAGCAGCAGCAATATCATCGACATAAACTAACAGCCAAATCTCCATTTTGGCATTTACATATAGACAAGAATCAGCTCGACTCTGGCTAAACTTGCATTCTACTAAGAACTGCTTCAGTAATTGATTCCAATCACGACTAGCTTGTTTTAGCCCATACAAACTCTTAAGCGCTCTTAAAGCCTTGCCTCTTTCAATAACGATACCTTGCGGAGCTGATAGATATATCTCCTCTTTGAGATTTGATTCTGTAAAAGCATTTTTTATATCAAAATGCCAACAGTCCATGTTTCTTTTGGCCACTATTGCCAAAAAAATTCGCAGAGTGTCCATACGCACAGTAGGAGCGAATGTCTCTGTGTAATCACTTCCATATTGCTGACTAAACCCTCTTGCAACAAGTCGAGCCTTGAACCTTTCTAAGCTCCCGTCTGGATGAGTTTTGATGGTGAATACCCATCGCGTTGAAACCAAGTTGGCTCCTTTTGGTGGTGTGCATTCTATCCATGTCCCATTGGACTCAAGAGCATGTAACTCTTCTTTTATGGCCGCAATCCATTCAGTGGCATGGATTGGATCATGCACTGCATCATTGTATGATTTTGGAATTTTGATACCAATAACTTCATTTGCAGAATAGGCAGAATGTATTTTATGGCTCTGGAGGTTGTATCCAAGTATCATTGCAATCATAGCTTTAATTCTCTTGGATTCTCGATCATTTTCATTGCCAAATTTCTCTTTTCTTTTCCTGAAGAAATATCTTGGCTTGAGATTACTTTCACTTAACGAATTGCTTATGGCTGGTGTAATACTTTCATGGATGTCGGAAAGAACCTGGTCATCTAGCATCTCGTCTATGTCTGAAGAAAAATTTCTTTCATGGACTTTATCCTGACTCATATTTGCTTGATTCACAATGGTATTTCCCGAATTTGAAATTAAAATTGGGTCAGTAAATAATTCAACACCCATCATATCTTCTGGGTACAGAGCTTGGTCCACATCTCCAAATTCTTCGATATTTTGACTTTTGACCAAAGAACAATTAATGCTAGAATTTTCAGGCATAGAGATAACACTGGATAAAGGTCTTTTTTTGTTGTCTGCTTTCTCTAGGATTGCAGAGTGTTTCGTTTTAACTATGTTATTGGAAAGGCAGCCTTGTTTAATCTTATTTTCGGTATTCTCATCGGGGATATCTAAATTTGGTGACTTGGCTCTTTCAACTTGATTTAACACTTGAATCTTAGCTTCGTCAGCTTCAGCGGCAGGTACAGTCACTGATATATCGTCATGAACTTGGGGCTTAGGCGATATTTCTAAGGGGTTATCTTTTCTGGGCCTTCCTCGAGTTTTTCTTTCCACAAATACGTTGCTAGTGCCTTGAGTGCCGCTAGGATTGTCCCTAATTTGAAGCCTAACCTTACCACCCTTAGTTTTTTCATCCACATACAATGTACTTGTACGTCGAGTATAACCTAGATCCGGTGCATACACCTTATACTGTTTAGTTGTGCATTCGACTGGTCCCATAAACACACCCTCACGTCCACGAAGGACCAATTTATCGTGTCTACTATTGGCTGGTAAGGTTTTTGGGTTCACATAATCATAACATTTACTCCCCCATACCTGGACATTTTTTATATCAGGTTTTTTTCCTGTATATGCCTGCTCGGGGCAAGTTATCTCTCCTTTAATGATAGGACCCACACGTAGCCTATTTCTGACATATGCATCAAATTCAACTGCTTCATCCCAGAACTCAAGGGGGAGATCTTGACTATGTAGCATTGATCTCATCGCATTTTCAGCAGTTTGGATACTTCTTTCAGCAGTTCCATTTTGGTGTGAAGATGCAATAGTTGTAAACTCTGCAGATATACCTTCTTCCTTTTCCCAGTGTGACAGGACCAACTTCAACTCAGGAGCATTATCTGAACGAGCAGCTTTTACCTTTTTTCCTGTTTCAAGTTCTACTTTGGTTCTCCAGTTTCTCAGCGCTGAGATAGCAGAACTTTTAGATGGAAGTGGAATAGACCAAATTTTACGCGTGAAGCTATCAACTATTTGTAGAAATACTCTGTTACCCCTTAATGATTTTGGGAATGGGCCCGCTATATCAAGTGATATCAGCTCAAGTGCTTCTGATCTATGCTTAGCAAGGCATTTGCTTATAGAGTTTCTCATCTTGGCAACTTTACAAGATTTGCAAATCCTACCTTCCGGAGGTGGAATTTGGATTTTCTTTTCAAGAGTAGAAACTTTATGCAAGTTACCAATGAGTTTAGGTCCATAGTGACCGAAGCGTCGGTGCATTAATCTATAAAGGTGTCTATCCGCTTTCGATTTGGCTCCCTCGGGTTCTGAGTCATCTGGGTCTGGTTCTGATGCGATCTCCTCGCCATCATTATCGTAACAATCATGAATACCTTCCATTGGGGGGTTAAAGTTTGATTTCGCCGCAAGTGCTTTACCATGAAAATCACTTGAAATGTGAGTAACAATGTACAGCCCTTTACTCTGTTTGGCAGTAATCACTCTTTTGTTGTTTTTCATTATACGCATTTCATTTTCATTGAAAAATTCATTCATCCCTTGCCTACATAGCTGCTTGGCAGAAACCAGGTTTACCCCTTGGTTTGGTACATACAATGTGTCTTTCAGAAGTACAGATGATCCATCTCTACAGAGTACTAGGGCCTTTCCGCGTTGATTAGAGTATAATTCTCCTCCTCCGACTTGAATGGTAACTTGTCTTGTCTTTTGTAGAGGTCCTCTAAATAAATGAATTTGGTCAGTCATTGGCGAGGTAGCTCCAGTATCAAAAACCCATTCCGCTGGAACACTCTTGCAGATTAATTCTTTAGATAAATGTAATCTCTCATCTATTTGATGTGGGGCACTTGAATTAACGCGCCATTCCATTGTATCAGAGCCATCATGGTTAATCGTTTTATGCATTGGTTCACTGCCTTGAGCCGAATAACCCTTGCTCTTCTTACCCCAAAAAGTTGGGTTTGAGTTGCCTTTTTTCTTGTAGTACTGGGGTCCCTTACTAGGCTTCTGAGACTTTGATGTATCTTGTCGTTCTTGCCTAATTCTTAGTTGCTCCCCAAACTTCTGGATTTCAGCAACAAATGGACAATATCTCTGAAAATGTCCACCTTTACATAAGAAACACATCTGCCAAGGAGAAATTGGATTTTTGAGTGAATCTTTCATTGAAATGTCAGAATAGCGCCGACGTTGGGGTGATGAAGTTTTCCGACGAGTGGCAATATTTGCATTTTCTTTGCTCCGATCCTCTTTATCAACCAACCTTTGTATTTTTTCTTCCGCAGTGAGATGCTCTTGTAGGTGGAGGCCATCGATGGTAGGTTTTATGGATCATTGTGGCAAAGCGTAAGATGATACTTCATGCAGAGTTCTAGGCTAAAACACAACGAGTCGTGTAACGAACTTCTAAACCGAGGAGGGAGGACTCGAAACATTAGGCTAGTTTTACAAAATGCTATGTAGTAGATCGTTCGGGATTGAGATAATGTGCTATTTGGTTATTTGGCAATTTTATATATATAAATACTCGGCGTGGAGAAGTATTCTTCTTCACGCAACGTCTTCTGATTACACCTATACCTTATACTCATAAATATATCTCTTCTTTAGAAAGACCGCTGTCCTTGTACCAACCTTGTTTCTTACTCAATATCCATTGACATACATAGTGCACATTTTACCTCACGTTTTCACCATATATCATCACCATAGAATTAGTCATTCTTCCAAAGACCCCACAACTCGTACCCTAAGGAACATTGATAACAAAACTCCCTGAGAGTAGGTGAATATAGTTTGGGAAGCTTATTCATGAGTACAATAAGTAACCCATCATCAGGATAGGCGTTCCTCATACTTATATTTGCTGCAATAAGCTTATTGCGGAGACCTTTTATCCGCGCCCATGAGGCTTCGATGCCGTCGTTCTCATTGAAGTGAAAGTTTTGAATTTTGGTAAGGTATTTATTAGCAGCAGTGACACTGATCTTCTGGTATTTACTTTTCAAACGTGCCCAGACCTCGATGGCTGTCCCAAACTCGTCAATTATCTTCTGATCATCTTCAATTAAGTAATCAGCTAATGTTGAGAGGAATTTTGCTTGATCTTTTTTGAACTCAGCTTTCTTTTCAATGTCCCACTTTCCCTCTAACTTTTCGGCTCTTGGTCGTTCTGTATCACCATTTTTAGAAAATTTAGCTTCAGATAACATTCCAGTCCATGCATAAGCTTCTAAGGACATCTCAGCTGTGTGGAAAATATCTTTTCCTTCTAACCGTAGTTTCATTCTACGAAACCATTGCTCATGATTGTCTCGGTTCAGAACCGGGAAATGATTCATCGGGGCTCCTGATTCCATTGTGAGATTATTTGTACTACTTAGTTTAGTAGCTTGAGTCGTTGCCTCCACTCTTCGTTTCAGTGGCTTCCAATTCGTATTTGCTCTTCGTTTCAGCAATAAATTGAATTAAGGACTAAGTTACTTATACACAAGACTTAATCGTATTGCATACCGGTGGTCATAACCTGTTAAACATTAGTGCAGCAGATCGATTGTTGTGTAGTAACTAGATTACAAAATGGATGGTCTCTAATCATCGTGAAGCTTACTGACTCGCGATGCTCACCTAGCTTACTAATGTATACCTTCACGTGATACTAAAGACTTGGTCTGAAACTATCTATTTCAACAAAAATAAATATTAAAGATGTTGTTTATGTCCCAGAATTGGTAACGGCTGCTAAGCCTAAGGATTCCTTTAGCCTACGCTGGCTAGCGCAGGCAATGACACCAAGGAAATAGTCGGGGATCTTCGAGAAGGATCTCGGAATATATGGAGCTTAGAAGATTCTCAATCAACCTTCTGGAAGCAGTCTGAAGACTCATGAGGATGACAGGTGTATTGAGAATCTTCTAGAAAATTGTCAAAGAGTCTACATTATTCTAGTCAGAGGGAGAACCTTATAGAAGAAGAATATCTGTTGGAAATGAAGTATAATCTTATCAGTGATAATTTCCTTCATTTTGTAAGGGTTCCCAATGCAATCCATATAATCACTATCCACACTCCACTTTGGTTTCCCTGGTGCTATTTGAAAGAATACGCACTAGCTTGGCTCCACGTCTACGAAAAAGGAACACAGTGTAGATTATGTATTTCTGTACTTACAGTTGTTGATTGTTGAATATCGTCTTTTACTACTTTTTAGGCAGCACATGTTAATATCTATTTTAAGTTACTAAATTAATCTGTCCACTCTCCTACGCTCTGCCTTCAGTCATCCTTTTTCTTCCAACAGTATCTCAGAGTTTTTATATATATATATTTATAGTCTAGCTATAGGAATTCTCTCCCCAGAAAATTATATTTAATATACTGTACCTACAAGCTTTCCCATACATTTTGTACTGAAACCATGACAAAATTCATGCTGACAATTGTTTCAATGAATAAAATCAAAGATCAGATGCTGATCTGGGATCATTTCCAGAACTGGCTATCTCACTGGGACACAACAATAATCCCTGCTGTTAAAATATGGAATTAATCCATTCAGAATTTTATATCAAAACAAGCAGCATGTTCAGATCATCCCAAAATCATCAAAGACATTTCAGACACAATTTCAATAGACCTTTTACTTCCAGAAGCGGTATATGCAAACAAATGTCCTACTATACGTAAGGTTTCTTCTTCAGATGTGGTTATTTGGCATCGCCGTTTTTGGTATACAGGGCTAAACACTTTTCATAAACCTAATCTAGCTGTAGTTGGCGCAAAGGTCTCAGGATCTTTCGATGGAATGTGCTGTTGTAATTGGTGCTTCCAATTATAGTAAAGACAGGGATGTGTAGAATACACGTCACTAATCTCCTATTAATTGTGAGGTTAGTGTTAATGCGCTTAGATGTAAATACCAGCCACTAGATTTTATTATTACAAAATATAGTTTATATAGCACTCTGTATCCTAGTGGGAGTAATTAACAACTCTCCATGACAGATTTACAGACTCCTCTATTTTCCCACTCGCTTCAAGAAGTGTTATCATCTGTGCCTAATAGCCACAAGCTTTTGCAAACTAATCCGTTCAACATGTGCCAAGGTTGTTTATTAATGAAGGCAAAATGTACAATATCGAAAATACCTGCTGACATAGGAAATTTTCTATGGGAACAAATGCATTTTGATCTAAAAGTATTTCCTAAAGCGTGGAACGGTAAACATTACGCTATCTATGCATATGATATAAAGGGGCGTGGCCATTTTATTGATACTATTACTTCAAAGGACCAACTTACTCTCTGTCAATCTATTAGCCATATGTTGCAGACATTATACAAAGAGAATCGAAATGTTGAATACCTTCACAGTGACAATGAAAAGGGATTTGGAACACAATTCAAGCAAATGCTAAATGCCAAGGGTATAAAGTTTGAGCCGACGGTACCTTACTCTCCAGAACAGAACGGTTTAGTAGAATCATCTTGAAATCGGGTTTGTGTATTAGCGCGCGCCCTTAGAATGCAATCTGGATTTTCCGAAGAACTATGGCCAAAACTAGCTCATACACCTATCTATCTCCTGAATAGAACACCCGTCTAAGAGTTAAATTGGATGACACCATTTGAACAGTATATCAAGATGAAGCCAGACGTTTCAATTTTAAAAGTATGGATGTCGTGCATATGCACATATTGCACAACAAAAACGTGTGTAATCTCATAAGCTCAGAGAGCATACTTGGATATAGTACCTCATTGGTTTCCAAGCATTTAATATTTGGAGAATATATCATCCAAAGTCAAATACAATACCTCTTGCTGAGTGCTCCATAATCTAGGGTAGGTTACTATATAGTGAATGTTTATTTGTACCATATCATGATCCACCTAAGCTTCAGTTACTCAGGCTCTATCACAATGTCACACTGGTTGGACATCTGGGCTGCGAAAAATGATTTGAACTTATCCGTTGAAATTATTACTGGCCTTTAATGCACAAATACACAGCAAAATTTGTATGCAACTGTTATATATGCAGTATAATGAACCTTGTTGTAATTGTGCATCACGTGCAAGTGTCTTAGCGTGCAGGCGTTCTTTCATTACTGCATCCAGTCTTGTTGTATTATCCATGTCACCTACCATGGTAGATGCACAAGGTCACGTCATAGTATATGCACGTGACTGTGAAACTAAACTGTGAGATGTTTAGTGTGTAATGCATGTGTGGGTGTTATGGACCAAACTAGAACTCAATAGAATAGGAATAATGGAATCAGCGAGAGACTGATGGACTTTCACAGACTAAACCATCATGATGAAGTATTGAAGGTAGGAGCGAAGATGTACTATCTTTGTACGTCATATCTTTGTCGATTAATACTCTGGAATTCTCCCTGTCATGACATCATCTAGATCGGAATAATCTTACTTGGATGTTTATGACGTCAATTAATCAATAGCATGCGGCATTCTTAAGTCACTGAGAGTATGATATCACCGAAAGTATGACATCATGAAACTCATGATATTATGGAAAGTGTGATGGCTAACTGGATTGAGCTATGTATATAAGAGAGTTAGTATTAGAATATTCAGACCTCACGCAACGTCTTCTGAAAAATATATACGCTTCTTCTTCTAACTTCATCTCTTCTTTGGGAAGACCATTACACTGCCTCACTTCTTTTGTCTCCTTCACTCCTCTCAGTGACACCTCAGCCTAAGTTATTGTCGTATGATCCCCATTCCATTTACGATCTCATTTCGTACCCTGTGGAACTATCGCTATATTAGACTCCTTGAGATGGACTGAGGGAGAATGAGATGGTCATTTTTTGTAGGAGAGAAATGACATCACAAGAGAATGTTCTAGCACAAGGCTGTGAACAACATAGTAAGTCTGGAGCAGAATATAAGGAGGTCTTAAACTCCGTTCATTCATTTGCAATTAAGTTTCCTTTATATGAGAATATAGAATCAAGTCTTACACATCAAGAGAACAAACGCGACAGCGATTATAGAGACCTACTGTGAACATAACTTCACCCAGAGTATCCATCGTCCTGCTGGTATATAGCCTAGTTATTATAAAAAGCCTCAATGTAACATAGTTAATCATAACTCCTTGTAATACACGACATTAGATACGTTCATCTTCCTCACGATCCATCTCTTTATAATAGGTTATAGCCCGGATTTATCGCAGCGTTTATCATCAGCTCATTATCAAACATCGGATCCCTAGGAAAATAAACAGATAACTCCTAAACAGGAACTAAATCAACAACAATGTCAAGCACCAAGGAAGATAAGAGAGCTATCATACTCAAATCTAGTGTTCCATTTACCACACAGTCTTCCGATTTCCGGAGTGCTCTTGCGCAGGATGAATTAGTTGGTTACGTCTTTCACAACGTCCCTGAAATCCGACCTAGTACCGCTCCAGCCGCACCAATCACACTATGATACGAAAAGGATACTGAAAAATACGACAGGTATCTGGACAATTTCGAAGCATGGAAAATGAAAGACTTGCATGCTTATGGAATAGTCTTACAAAGGCTTGACCACAGCCTTAGATCATATTTAGTGAATAACCTCGCAGCTCTTCAACTCTACACAATGGTTGCCAATATACACAAGCCTTCAGCAGCAATTCCCTATAGAACTTGTTACAGGAAACTAATAGATACCAAGTTTACTACAAACTCTACCAATTATTGTAATGAATTCCAGAAGAATCTTACAAATTTTCGCAATGCTGCAGTAAACTTGGAGTCAACAGTTGATAAATCTGTAGAATACGGTATCTCTGATGGATTTGCTGCAGTAATGTTCTTTGAAGGAAAATCTCACATTCAGTGGCTTGAAGCTTGGAGAGCAATAGGGGCAATTAATCGAGACCGCAATACTTACACTTCTCTAGAGCAGATGATGGCTACACTCAGATCTACTGCAGGCGATCGGACTACTGAATACAATAACTCTATTGTAGTAGTGGCAGCACGCAACAAAGGTGTAAATGAATTTTATCAAATCCATCCCAAATCAAAACAAACTAACAGGAATTGTTGAGTCCAGCACCCCGAACTACGCGACAGTAAAGCTAGAAGCACAAAAGATATAAATCGTAAAGGTCGTGCCAATACTGCAACTTTAGATGAAAATTCTGACATTGACGAGCCATTAATAGCTATGACAGCTATCTCTGAAAATCTGGCCCTGATAGCTAGCAGTTCTGGCCACACCATTACAAAAGATACGTTGATCTGGGATTCTGGCGCCTCCAACCACTTCATAAACAATCGTTCGGCGTTTATCAGTTTAGCTAAGCTTAGCAAACCCTTCCGATTCGACCAAGCTGTCAGCAAATCAGCTCTCAGTCATGGAGGTATAGCACGGGTAAAAGTCGGCAGTCTTAATCTCAAACTTGCAGACGCTCTATACTCTCTGTAGTCTTCAATAAATCTAATCTCAGCCGGCCGAGCCTACCGTCTTGCCAACATCTTAGAAGACCGCGAAGCCAGTCTACTTGTCCAATTGGTAAATAGCCATCAAGTTCCAGTAGCCCAGCTAGTCTCCATCAACTATATATCAATCATTGTAGCACTTGATAAGACAAAGCATTCAGGGAAGCCTCATTTATCAGTTTCAGGTCTAATAAGACCTGCTGTGGCCAAACTTCAGAAATGCATCCCTGCCAATAGATGGCATCAGCAGCTTGATGTCAGGATTGCCATCTGTATAATCTATATATGTGGAGATAACCAGAATCTAGTGTTCTATGATTCTGGTCTGGCCTTTTGGCCGAGTGGTTATGCAACTATCTCATGCATAATGTAGGATGGCACCCTTTAGCCTGAATACTACCTCTCTGACCCTATGTCCTCATTGCTGTCTACATGCTACTCTGACACTTAGTCATGTCAGACCATTAATATTGTCCAAAACAAAGACTTTTGCCTAAGGTTTGGGAGGACTTGAAACCACTGAGCTTTCTCATTGCAAAGCGTGTCATCTCAGTAAAGCTCAGCGTACTATCACGCGGATACCAAGGCCTATTCCATTTGCGCCTCTAGACAAAGTTTTTGTTGACATGGTTGGTCCCTTGGAGCCCAATATATTTGGACAGCAATTCCTAGTCATTATTACAGATGCAACAACTCGCATGAGATGGTGGTTTGGTGCCGTGAAGAAAGATGAAATTCCTACTAAACTAAATGATTGGGTTAACACCATGAGCAATCAGTTCGGTAAAACACTTCGTGTCTGCTTCTCTGACGGAGGCACTGAAATTCAGCGAAACTCACAATGGCAAGAGATGGCTCGCCTTAAAGGTATTCGACAAGATATCACAGCTCCATACACTCCAGAACAAAATGGCCCAGCTGAGGCAGCTAATAAGGTCATCATTACACGGGCACAATGCCTACTAATTGATGCTGGAATGCCTGTAATTTTTTGGTACTGGGCTGTAAGTCATGCAGTTTACCTCACCAACCACCTTTACAATCTGACCACTACAAAAGTGTATCAAACTATGGATAGTTTGGAAGCGATTAAAGTCAGATTTAGAGTTAAGGTGTTAGGTTTACAAAGCTTGGAGTTACTTGTTTCGGCAAAGGTATTTCGCTTGGGCTATAATAATAAGAACTCTATATCCTTTGACTAGAGATGTTTCGTTCTAAACCATGAGAAACTTAGTTCATGGAGACAAGTAGGGAACAGATCGAGCATTGCCATTTTCTGAACATAAATAATCTAGATAGTAATAGACAGAAGAAGGGCAGCCAGGAATCAATAGACACTTTTTACATTTTACATTTATTCAATTGACTTGAAGAGTCTAACAAAGTGCCTACTCTACAATTTCATCAAGAGCACCAAGTTGCCCATTGTGAATACTTGGACTTCACTTGTCTCCCTCGCTTTGGCTATAAAGCTTATCGAACGCTTAATAAGCAAGAAAAAAGTGGCAAATTTGATCAATGCGCAGAAGTAGGATGGTTTGTCGGTTTCTGGGCAAAAACTTCCAAAAATTTTCTTATAGTTGCCCCTCACAAAACTTCACAGAAAAAATGGACTCATAAAGTCTTCACTACCCCTCATGTCTCTTTCTATGAAGATTCTATATATGGGCCAACTATGGCAAAAATTCAATGTTTAACACCTCAACAATATTGCAGTGGTGGTGGTCTAGGCCTCAACTTTCCTCCTTAAACAAGTGTAGACTTCCTACCTCCAGTAAGCTCTCAGAATTTACATCCTCAAATTGTGCCAGATGATTCAACCCCTGTAAGCCGAAAATCTTCATGTGTCAGTAATTTCAAAAGAATTACATTACAAGACCAATCAATTAATGGAGAAATGTTTGACAACCTTGAGGATTCCCAATCAATTCAACCTCAATGCAAGGATAATTTGAGAAATCAAGAGAAATTATTGTAGTCTGTATCACATACTACAGATGATGACGGTGAAAATGAGGGATCAAACTACAGTGAGTCTGAAGATCAGGTCATACAAAGCAAGGAAGAAATTACTCAATATGATACTCTGATGACGCCATTTAATCCACCACCTCTTCCGGATCAGAAAAGGGATTACTCGCCTGCTCCTCCTCTGCCATCATTGCCTCCAACTTTCATCACTTGTCGAGGACGTACCACACAGCGGCATGACTATAAAAGACTCAACACTGGCAAGGCAGTAGTTCCCATATCTACTGAAACAGACCCAAAATCCTGGATAGAAGCAATGACAGGATCTGAAGCTAGAAATTGGAAATAAGCTGCTGAAGCTGAATTCCAGTCTTTTGTATCAACCGCTACTGCAGTCATAGTTGACCGCAAACTCGTCCCGAAAAACCGGACTATTATAACCGGAAAATGAGGTTTTAAACGTAAGACTCATGCTGATGGCTCGTTGGATAATTACAAGGCACAATGGACTGCAAGGGGCTTTTCTCAACAAAAAGGACGTGATTACTTCGACACCTTTGCTCCTACACCTCGCGCAGACACTATAAGGCTTCTTCTAGTGCTTGGACACCGTCTCGGATGGCACAGACTACAAGGCGATGTTCCAACTGCCTTTCTCAATCCCACACTTGACGTCGTTCTTTATATACAGATGCCTCAGGGATTTGAAAGAAAAGGAAAAGTGGTAAAACTGGAAAAGGGACTTTACGGCCTCAAGCAAACTGCCGCACTCTGGCATGAAAGTGTTAAAGTTGAGCTTGACAAACTTGGACTCAGGCCTACTGAATCTGATGTTTGTCTATTTACCAACAGCAAAAGAGACGTATTTGTGCTACTTCATGTTGATGACTTTCAAATTCTTGGACCTAATATCCATCAAATCAGAAAACTTGCAAAAGCTCTCAGATCGAAATTTAAATTTAAAGCTGTTTCTCGCGACCAATTCCTCGGTATCAATGTGAGTCACGAAGGTGAAATTCTAAAGCTTTCTCAAGGTCGCTATGCGCGCGAACTTCTCTCCAGACATGGTCTTGCAGACTGTAAACCCGTTTCAAAGCCAATTGAGCGTCGTATGGAGATCTCATCACAGCCAGTTTGTGCTGAGCGGATTGCAAAATTCAACCAAATTGTTGGAGGTCTCCAATATCTCGCCAACCAAACACGCCCTGATATTGCGTTTGCAACTAACCATCTTGCTCGTTTCCTTCAAAATCCGTCAGATGAGCACCTCCTAGCTGCAAAGCATGTTCTCAAATATATTAGTAAGGACCTGGATGCTGGTCTCACTTACTTAAAAGACAAAAACCTCATGCTTGAAGCTTATTCAGATTCGGACTTTGCGGGGAATCCTGTAAGGGCTTGAAGTAGAATTGTATTCGAATTGTACTGTATGCTGTGTATAGAAGATCTTAAACTAAAGAAAGAAGATGGAAGAAGAAAAGTCTTCCTTATATACATTAGAAAGTGGTCTGTGCTGTTACCAGACTACACCAAAATAGAGCAACTTAATAGTCACCTGATTGGTATCAGCTCAGATCAGTCACCCAAGCCTAAGCCTTGGCTGTCTTAGGCTCTAGCCTATGACATTACCCTCTCTGTCTCTTTTTTTTTTTTAACTCTAGTTTCATAAGCATCCAATGCAGTAGTCTCTTGAAATCCTGCTTTGGGTGCCATGATGGTTTGGAATAACCTGTCCATTTCACAAGCATTTCTTTCCTACTGCCCCTTCCAATCTTTCTATTTCTTGAGTCTAGAATCTCATCAACTCCAAATTCTACATCACCAGTACTTGTTAATATTCCTGGAGGTTGAGAATCATCTCACTTCTGTGAAGGAAGAGGATCATCATTGGCTGGTCTTAAGAGTGATGTGTGGAACTTATTATGAATGCCTTAAGGAGTATCTAATTCATAAAAGTGAGCTGAGTCCGGAAATGTTCTAGTTATTTTATACTTGGCGTGTATCCAGTCAAGTTTCTTGGAGGGTCTCAGTGTTTATATTTTTTAAATTTAACCAGACTAGATCTCCAAGCTTATAAGTTGGTGCAGTATCTCTAGAATTGTTGGCATATTTTTCTTGAGACTGCTGTGCAAACTGATGCGCCTCTGAGAGCTTGTCAATAACATCCTGACCTCTTGAAGCTGGTGTTCCTGGAGAGGAGGGATTATGATCTGATACTAAAGATATAGAGCTTGCATCATATCCATGGGTCATAAAAAACGGACTTTTCTGAGTTGTGGTAGCTGTTTTGTTATTGATAGATACCTGTGCTAGTGGAATCCAGTCTTTCCAGTCTGCCTGTTCATAAGCAATAAAAGTTCTCAGATAAGTTTCTACCTCCTGATTTGCTCTTTCTGTTGAACCATCGGTTTCTGGATGATAGGCTGTTGAAAGCCTCTGGTTGATCTTAAGTCTATGACATATAGTGTTCCAGAATGCATTAACAAATTGAGGTCCTCTATCAGTAACAATTGCCTGACGAATCCAATGGTGAGACAAATAGTGCTGAAAAAACAATTTAGCCAGTCCTTCTGCATCAAACATATCTGGGGGAACTGGTATAAGGATTAACCCTTTGCTTAGTCTGTCTGTAATGACCAAAAGGATAATTGTCTTCTCGGGACCAGATTGGTGAAGGCCTGTAATGAAATCCATAGATATTTCCAGCCATATCTGTGATGGAGTGGGTAATGGTTTGAGCAGACCTTTCTTCTTGTCTCTACAAATAGTGGTTCTACCACAAACATCACAATTTCTGACAAACCTCCTTACTTCCTGGTTTGATCCTGGCCAAAGAACTTCCTTGCCACTAGTGCAATTGTAGCATCTCTTCCTGGATGACCAAAGAGGAAATAATCATGAATCTTTTGGATAATAGCTGTAGTCAAAGGCTCAAAGTTAGGTAGCCGAGTTCTCTCCCTATATTGCAGAATATGTCCGTCGGATATTGCAAATTCTCCTGTAGAAATCCTTAGCCCAAGGTAGGAAGGAAACAATATATCCTGACTCTTAACTGAGTTAAATGCTCTAGCATATCTTTCAATAGGCTCTCCTAATTTTAAGGTTCGATTCCACAAACTGCAAAGGTCTGTGTCATCTTGAAATGGGCAAGGTAAGTCCGTAGTAACCATAGACTTAATCCAAAGTTGAGGTGCTAGAAGGATATTTTCCCTAGCAGCAATCCTAGAATCTGAAGCATCCTTTGGTATATCTTGCTCTCTTCTAGATAGTGCATCAGGTACGACGCTTGCTTTCCCTGGTCTATGTCTTAGTTTGAAGTTTAAAGGAGCAAGTATTTCCATCCACCTAATTTGTCTTTCATTTAAAACTTTCTTTTTCTCGAATGGCTCCAGGTTTTTATGGTCTGTAAGAATGATAAAGGGCTTCTTTAGCCCTCTAAGCTCGCTATTCCATTCCTTAATGCATTTAATGATGGCTAAAAGCTCCTTGTCATGAATATCATAATTGCATTCTGCTGGGAGATGTTTTGCTGAATAAAATGCAACTGGTCTCCATAGTTTTGATACTGGATCAAGTTGTGTAAAGGTACCACCAATAGCCCATCCTGATGAGTCGGGCTCTAATTGTGTCTCTAGATCTGGATTAAAAGTAGCCAGAACTGGTTCTTCCTTGAAAAGATTCTTAAGATGTTGAAAGGAGTCCTCACATTCTTTTGTCCATTCAAACTTTTGATCCTTCCTGGTTAGATTTGTCAAGGGTCTGACAAGCTTCGCAAAGTTCTTAATGAAAAGCCTGTAGTAATTTGCATATCCTAGAGATGACCTTACTGATTTAACACTAGTAGGTGACTCCAACTCTGTAATTGCTTGTACCTTGGCTGGATCCATCTTGATGCCAGTTCCTGCCTCGATCACATAGCCAAGATACTTAGTTGTTTTGGTCTCAAATTCGCACTTTGAGATATCTAGGTGTAGCCCATTTTCCTGTAGGCTTGATAACACCTTGACTACCTTATCTCTATGGTCTTGGAGTGTTCCCGAAGTGAATATAAGGATATCATCAATGTAAGCTGAGCAAGAGTTGTCCAGGTGGTCTCTAAGGACCCAGTTTATATATCTCTGGAAGGTAGCAGGAGACCCAGTAAGTCCAAGAGGACAAACTTTCCACTCAAATAAGCCATGTCTTGTCCTAAATGCTGTTTTCCATTCTTCACCTTTAGCCATTCTGATCCTGTGAAAAGCAGCTGACACATCCAGCTTGGTGAGCCACCTAGCAGAGTTCAGAGCATTCAGAGTCTCTTTTATCAGTGGGAGAGGGTACCTGTCCTTCTTGGTTATTGCGTTTATTCCTCTGTAGTCAACACAGAATCTTAGTCCACCTCCAGGCTTCTTTGCAAAAAGGACTGGTGCTGCGGCTGAAGATTTACTCTGCTGGATAAAATCTTTATCAAGTAGGCTAGTTAATTCTTTTCGAAACACTAGAAGTTCATCATGACTCATGTTATAAAGTGGTCCCCATGGAACAGGGTTTTCATTTCCATTTTGATCTTTCTCTAAAGGTATCTAATGATCAATTCCAAGCCTATGAGGTGGTAGACTAGCTGCTTCTTTTTGATTAAAAACCTGAGCAAAAGACTTATAGGGGTCAGGTAGCATAGAGGTAATTTCTTAAAGAGAAAGCTGTATCTTTGGTCTGAGCGCTTTTACTATGTCTGATAGTGAGGCTGCAAACACCTGCACTGTTTTGTTTTTCCTTGCTCTCTGAGCTAGGCCTGAGAAATTTGAGGCCATAACTTGACTGACAGTAAATGCATGAGCTCCTAGCTCCTCATTTCTCTTATCTCTCTCTTCGTTGCTGATAAGTGCCAAGCCATGATGTTTGAATGTTAATTTAGAATTTATAGAGTCCAATTCAGCATGACAGTATTTTAACCAGGGCATACCAAGAATTAGGTCCTCTACTTGGTTTGGGACCACATAAGCCCAGGCCTTTTCAATTTTCAGGCCTCCAATATCTAGTTCGAAACAAGCTACTTGGTTAATTATGGCTGTCATGTTGCTTGTCAGACCAGGATCAGAGCCCGATGGAATCCGTATTCTTGACTTGATGTTTCGTGATTCATGTAAATTCCATTCTTCTAACATGATCGTAACATTACTGTCAGAATAACATGCCAAGCTGGTACCTGACATAATTTGTGATTGCCTCAGGAAAACCTTGGCGTTTTGGGTAGTTTTCAGCTAGAAAATACTTGGCGTCCATGTAACAGACGTGGTGGACTGGTATTGAGTCGTTTTAGGATTACATCTTGGCTAAAATATGTTTGGATTGTATCTTGTGTTTTAAGGAAGCTATTTCTAGATATTATCATCATATGTCAGGTAGTAGACATGTATAGATATATAAGCTGAGAGGAAGTGGAAGAGAGACAGACAGACAGACAATCACATCTTTTATTTTACTTCAATTGAAAGCTCCTGTGCGAGCTATTCTCCCAGATACCTCCAGACTCAATCATTAAAGCTTCCGAACCAGCTAAAAAGGTTCGACAGTTATGAGCCCGGTTAAACTCTTCTGCGCATAGAAAAGTGATATCGGTCTATCAATCTTGCTAAGTTAATTTGTCCTGTTGCGACAGTTTTACTTATTATTTTTAAAATTTATTTTTTTTTCAAAATTTTTTTGAGTTAGTAATTACGGTTTTTCTCCCCGTCACCAACTATTCTTACAATTAAATTTTACATTTCCGACCTTTCAATAAAAATGACTGAATTAAGTGGCTCTTCCAAAATCATGCTGAATGGTCCGTCTAATTGGGATCAATGGATATCAACAATTCAGAAATTTGCTCTAACACAAAGTATTTGGGCTCAAATTGACCCTTCTAGCACGTCACGAGTGCCATGTCTCAAGTATCCGGAGGAACCCTTGATAACAGCAGTTAAGCCAACTGCAAGATTAATTACAGATCTTGCCATTGATGAACTAAGAATATATGAGTTCCTGTACAGTCGCTATCGTACAGACCTTCAGACCTATAAGGATCAACAAAGGTCGCTTGCATTTATCCAAGAGTTCATAATAAAAACGGTTGGTAATTACTACTCGACTATTTCCGATGAACATGATGTTGCAAGTGAGTTGGTACTTTTGAAACGTCGAATTCAACCCTCAGGGTGGGTACAACAGAAGGAGATTTTAAGCAAGTACCAATCTATTCTTAATTCCCCTGATAGAACAGATATTTCTGCATGGGTTACGAAATGGCAGAAAGTTTTCACTGATGCTAAAAGGATTGGTCTTCCAGAAGCACAGGGTCTTAGACCGACCCAATCATTTCTCGAGGCAATTTGTCGTATTGACAATTCATTTTCAGATTATTGGACTAATAAGTTGGAAGATGAAGCTAGAAGTGATATACAAGGGTGGGAAGAGAGATTCCCGGATGGCATCGAGATATCAGAGATATTTGAGCGTACACAGGCCACCAAAGCTGCAAATACCTCATTAAATCAGGCATCCTTTGCTGTGTATAAAGGTCAAAATTCGACATTAAACTCTCAGTCTGAATCCTCTATTTTAACAAACGATCCATATGGTTCTGGTCCTTCTTCAAAAAAGCCTGCGTGTCCGTGTGGGTGGAAACATTACTTTTCAGAGTGTTATTACATTAATAAGGCATTAAGACCAAATAATTTTAAGCCTTCTTTAGAAAGACAACAAAGAGTTGATGCTTTTCTTAAAGTCCCTACGAATAACGCTAAAGTCGAAGCAGCATTAAAAAAGGCAAAGGATTTTCAACAGAAACGAAATTCTGAATCGCATCAAAGTTCAGGTCAAATTCTACCAAATATTCAAGCAGTAGCTGCAGTATCAACAGCCTCAACTTTCTCTCAACCATCTCTCAACTGCTCCAACTATCCTTTAAAAAATTCTTTCATTCTTGATTCAGGTTCTGACGGGCATATTTGCAATGATTTTTCTCGATTTTCAAATTATTATTCTAAGCCATCTACAGCTGTAGCAGGGAGTGGGCAATCTGAAATTCTCGGATATGGAACAGTATTTATGAAGATTTCATCAGGACTTTTCCAACTGAACAACGTGGCGTATATACCATCTTTCCATACGTCTCTAGCATCGCTCACTAGGTTACAATCTGCAGGAATTTCGTGGAATCCACAGACAGGATGCATTTTTAATTCGGAAAAAACAATTTGCTTTACAGAAAAACTTTTCAACCAATATGTTATTGAGTATAACAAATTTGAATCAGTAATTACTGAATCTTCATTTTCCACGAAGGTTTCAGATATAAAATCTGTGACACCAACAGATATTCCAATCTGGCATGAACGACTTGGACATCCTTCTAACCAAGTACTCGAAAAAGTTTTAAAAAATAATTCTATATTACCATTCGAAATAAAAAAAGAACTAGAGAATTGTGAGCCTTGCAAGCTTGCGAAAGCTAAAAGGGTAGTAAGTCGTACTCCACCTCTATCAAAAGCTACGAGACCTTTTTATAGAATTTTTGTTGACTTATTTTCCCTACCAACAAGTTATAACGGGAAAAAGGTTGCATTATTGGTCAAGGATGATTATACAAAACTAATTTTGTTGTATGCACTTTCAAATTCATCTGCCCAAGAACTTGTAGGTTGTATTAGTAAGGTTCAGCGATTTGTAAAAACTCAGTTTTCACTTGATATATGCGTTGTGCATCGAGATAATGATGTTTCTTTGCGACAAGAATATCAAAATTTTATCTCAGATAATGGAATCTTAGACGAGCCTACTGCGCCGTATACACCTGCTCAAAACGGCTCAGCTGAGCGTTCTGGGGGGGTAATTTCTACAAAAGCGCGTACGATGCGTATTTCTTCGAATCTACCAGAATTTCTCTGGCCCGAGATTTGGAAAACTGCTGTATTTATTTATAATCGCCTTCCTCACCGCAACTCAAGATTGATGTCAGATTCTACAGTAATGTCTTCAGCCCAAATTGAAAGCGATAAGGACACCTGGATATCTCCAACAGAAAAACTGGTTAGCTGGCTTCAAAAAAATCATAAATATCCTCCGCCTATATCGACAGATTTATCATTTCTACGTGCATATGGATGTAAAGCTTTTCCTCTCACCACAAAGGCATTAATAAATAAGTCTAAAAGAGATCTTAAATTAGAAGCCCACGCTGAAATTGGATATCTAGTAGGATATGACTCAACAAACATTTTTCGCATTTATATCCCATCAAGGAAAGAAGTCCGAAGGGTACGAGATGTCACTTTTAACGAAAAATTATTTTTCTCTGAAAAACAACAGCCATATTTATATGATATTCCTGAGATTGAATTTTCAGCCCATATTCCAGAAGAGTCTCAAACAGAGGAAAAAAGCTATTTTATCCCGGATAATTTTGTTCATGAAGATTCAAATAAACTACCTCATTTAACTCTTCCAACGCCGGAAACTACTCCAATTCCAACTCCAAGAAATCCCTCCAAACCAAAAAATCTTCCATTAACTGATCCAAGGCCATCTCGCTCAACTAGATTTAGCGGAAAGTACTCAGCATTTTCTTCGATAAATTCAGAAAAATCCACAACAGCTTTTCACGCGGCATTCCAATCTTCAGTACAACAAAAAGGAAAAATACATAGAAAGGACCTTCCACCACTTCCTCAGTTTTGGTCTGATCTTAATACTCATCCCCTCGGTAAGGAATTTAAGTACGCAGGGAAATTGGAATGGGATTTACTACATGAAAGAAATACATTCTTCTCACCTCCAGTTCCTAGAGATCAAGCAACAAGTAAGCCGCTACCACTAACATGGGCCTTTGCGTACAAGTTTAACAAACATGGATATCTTCGGAAAGTAAAATCGCGCTTATGTGTTCGCGGAGATTTGCAGCCATATAACGATAGTGACACGTACGCAGCAACATTAGCGGCAAGAAACTTTCGTATCTTAGTCGCCATAATTGCAAAGTTTGACCTAGAAGCTCGATCCCTTGACGCAATCAACGCGTTTACTAATGCAGATTTGGATGAAGTTATATATGTGTACTTTCCAGAAGGATTCAAAATCCCCGGATGTGTATTACGCCTATCTAAGGCTCTATATGGACTAAGGAGATCACCTCTACTTTGGCAAAAAGAGCTCTCTTCAACTTTCAAAACACTTAACCTCGATCAAAGCACAGAAGAGCCGTGTATTTATTTTAACAATTTACTGTTAGTATTTTTTTACGTCGATGATATCATTGTCATATTTCGCAATGAACAAAGGAAACAAGCAGAGATATTCATTACACAGCTTAAAAATAAATATTCTCTCACAGACAGGGGAAATTTATCATCATTTCTTGGAATTCGCATAACACGAGATCGAACTCAAAGGAAGCTGTGGCTCACTCAGGATTCATATATCGAAAAAATAGCAAACTCTTTTAATTTAGCTGATGATAATAGTACACAAGACTGTCCTTTTCATCTCCAAACTGCTGAAACTTTCGAAAAAAATAAGGAGTTGGCATCGAAAGAAGAGATTCATTATTTTCAGTCACTTATTGGATCCACCAACTATGCTGCTATTTCAACACGTCCAGATATATCAAAATTTTCTAACTCACTAGCTGAACATATGCAAAATCCAACACTTAAACATATAACTCTTGCAGAGAACCTAATCTCATATTTATATTCAACAAGATATCTATCCATAGAGTTTGCGGACAATCCATTGGAGCCGGAGTTGTGTATATCATCAGATGCAGCTTTTGCTGATGATCCTCAAACTAGATATTCATCACAAGGATTTTTTATCCGCCTATTTGGTGGAGCTATTGCATGGTCGGCGAAAAAACAAAAAACAGTTACTACATCTTCTACAGAAGCCGAACTACTTGCATTCACCTTTACAGCTAAGGAGCTAATATCTACTCTACGCCTCTTCAATAATATCTCTATCCAACTTAATGAGCCAGTACCTCAAATTGAATGTGATAATAAGCAAACTATTCGTCTTATAACTTCAGATATCCCTAAAATACGTACTGCATTGAAGCATGTTGATGTCCATAACTGCTGGTCGAGACAAGAATATTTAAGAGGATCATTCAAACTAACCTATGTTCCCTCAAATCAAATGGTTGCAGATGGATTCACAAAATTACTTCCTCGACAAAAGTTCCTTCATTTTCGTCAATTAATTCGACTTCATGATATAAAACTTCAACTTCAAAATGACCTCGACTCTGAATCTGAACAATAGTCTTAAACCACGCGTCTAAAACTAGGGGGGTATGTCAGACCAGGATCAGAGCCCGATGGAATCCGTATTCTTGACTTGATGTTTCGTGATTCATGTAAATTCCATTCTTCTAACATGATCGTAACATTACTGTCAGAATAACATGCCAAGCTGGTACCTGACATAATTTGTGATTGCCTCAGGAAAACCTTGGCGTTTTGGGTAGTTTTCAGCTAGAAAATACTTGGCGTCCATGTAACAGACGTGGTGGACTGGTATTGAGTCGTTTTAGGATTACATCTTGGCTAAAATATGTTTGGATTGTATCTTGTGTTTTAAGGAAGCTATTTCTAGATATTATCATCATATGTCAGGTAGTAGACATGTATAGATATATAAGCTGAGAGGAAGAGGAAGAGAGACAGACAGACAGACAATCACATCTTTTATTTTACTTCAATTGAAAGCTCCTGTGCGAGCTATTCTCCCAGATACCTCCAGACTCAATCATTAAAGCTTCCGAACCAGCTAAAAAGGTTCGACATTGCTTAAAACACCAGTAATAGCTCTTGGCTGTAAGGGAGAGTTGGTTAAATTTAATTTCTGTACCTGTTTTTTACTGATACTTGCAAAGGCTGACAATCCGGGATCAATAAGTGTGCAAAGCTGGTTGGATCCATTAATTAATGCAGTAGTATGGAAAAGCTCACAGTCCATGTTAGGCTTAGTAAATTCCATCCTTTAGAAAGACTACTTTTACTGCAGAGTTCCTTCCCAGCTTTTGGCTCCTGTAAGTGACTTAGTATAGGAGCTCTTCTTTTTCCTCTCGTCCTTTCAATCCTTCGGGCTGTGCCATCCTGACTAATTCCATCTCTTCTTCCTCAGTGAGCTTTACTAGATTTATGTTTGCTGGCTTTAAGGGTGGAAGATAGTTACAATTAGGGGCAATATGTCCTACATGTCCACACCTCACACAGAGACCTTTTTTCTTCATAAATGCAAGTACATCTTTTGTAACCCATGTTGCTCTTTGATTTTTCTAGCCCTGGGTATTTGCTATAAAGGTAGATTTTGTTGGCTCCCAGTCCATTTTTGATATGATTGGGTTGTCCGAGGAGTTTTGCCGACTAATCCTAGTTGCTGGTAGAGAGAAGGGTGGATTAATTTGTTCTATTGCTTCTTTATCACTATAGATAGTATGTACGTAGGATACAAATTCTGCCCATGTATTTTTTGATGAGCTGAGAATCGCTAGTTGGAGTTCTTTAGTCAGGGCATTCTTCAAGAGGGAGATTTTTTTTCAATCAGAATAGGATGACCAGCCAGCATTTGCTAGCACTGTTTCAAATTTTGTAAGAAAATCTGGAAAGGGTTCCTTCTCTTTTTGTTTTATTTGGTAGAGCTCTCTCTCTGCCCTTGCTTTCTTGTTGAGATCTCCAAAGACTGTATTAAGATACTCCAAAAAGTCAACTCCTGTGCCTTCTCCATTTTCTGACAGGGCTCTTGCTGTTGCTGAGACCATCTTTATTGCATCATCATCTAGTTGTGAGTAGATGTACAAAAACTGGTCAAAAGGAGAACCCAGAGCTAAGCCATCTCTTGAAAGCTTGTGGAGAGCTCCTAGATGCCACTAATCCCACATAGTCCTATCTCCTTTAAATTTGTCAAGTTTTGGTAGCCTTTCTTGAATATCTTTATTTTGTGGCAAACCAATTGTTGCTGGTGTTGGCTCAATGTCACAGTCTGAGCATAGGCACTGAGGCAACCTTATGGTCAGAGGTATTCTATTTTCAATCTATGGTGAGCTACAGATTGAAGAGGATAATAACAGTTACTTTATACATGATTATTATCCAGGCCAATGACACAGTTTTCTATCCGTATATCCGTGTCCCTCATCGTATCCCTTTTCGTATCCATTCTCGTATCCCCTTATTGTGCCCTATTCTTGGAGGTGTTTGCCAAGTTGTAAGACCCTGCTTCCAAGAATAGGTCATGCCTAGTTTCATGCTAAGCCTGCGTTAGACAGCGCAGGCTACAGGCAATTACCGGCTTACAAGCTGTCACACTCAAGAGTAGTTGGTTTTGACTGCTTTGCTTCTTTGAGAGCCTGGGTGGTAGAATTTGCATGTTGTTGGAGGTTATGTATTATCTTGCCCTGTTGTTTCATTTCCTGACTTTGCCGCTCAATCTACTGCTGAAGTTGCTTTAAAAAACCCAAAAGTTGTACATTCTGATAGTCTTCTCTTGTGTTATCCATAGGGAATGACATAGTTGCCAGTCTAAAATGAAATGATAATTGGTAGACAAATAAAAGGTTGTAGCCACAAAATGGGATAAGTGTTACAATTAACCAAACACCAAAAATACTTGTGAGGGATCCAATATAACAATACAGCAACAGATGGAGATAGATTTGGAAAGATATAGACAGTGCTTAGTATAGATTTAGATTATAAAAACACCGAGTTATAAGTTGTAATGATGCATAAAAGAAAATAACAATTATGTTATCACTAAATATGATAATAATGTTAATGACTTTATAGGTAGTATTTAGTAGTACTATTATTATATAGTCAAAGAACTTAGGGATACTTATCATTAATCACTGATGACAATAGCTTGATGTTATGTCAATGTCAATGAAGTTAAATAAAAGGTGAGTTTAAGGTGATGTAAGGGCTTGAAGTAGAATTGTATTCAAATTGTACTGTATGCTGTGTATAGAAGATCTTAAACTAAAGAAAGAAGATGGAAGAGGAAAAGTCTTCCTTATATACATTAGAAAGTGGTCTGTGCTGTTACCAGACTACACCTAAATAGAGCAACTAAATAGTCACATAATTGGTATCAGCTCAGATCAGTCACCCAAGCCCAAGCCTTGGCTGTCTTAGGCTCTAGCCTATGACAGATCCATCTACATCTTGTTCAACTTCGGGCTCCCTAATTTTGCTTGGAGGCCCAATTGCTTGGAGATCGCATCTTCAACGAGACGTCGTGCTTTCGAGTACAGAAGCTGAGTATCTTGCACTCACAGAGACGTGCCGACAAGTGAATTGGTTCAGTGAGATTCTCGACAAGATTGGGCTTAGAGATCAGATAAAAGGAAGTAACTGTACTACAATATTTGTGGGTAATCTGTCGACAATTGCATTGGTAAGAAACCACAATAACCATAAGCGTTTGCGTCATGTAAAGTTGCGCAACCATTATTGTTGACAACAGTTTAGACAAGGACTTATTGACATTCAATATATCCCAACCAATAGACAACAAGCTGATGCTCTGACGAAGCCTTTGTCTAACGTTGAGATGCTGTGAAGAGTTTCCTAACACTGTGCACAATGAGGGGGAATGTTGTAATTGTTCATCCCGTGCAAGTGTCTTAGCGTGCATGCGTTCTTTCATTAATGCGTCCAGTCTCAATGTAACATAGTTAATCATAACTCCTTGTAATTCACGACATTAGATACGTTCCTCTTCCTCACTATCCATCTCTTTATAATATACCTAGTATTCAAAGTAGATTTGAAGGTCTTCGGCCCCTACCAATTGATCAACAGCCGTGAGAAGAAGTATCAATAGATTTTGTGACAGGAATACTAAGTAGCTAAAGATTTCATGCAATTATGGTAGTAGTTGATTGATTAAAAAAATGGAAAGACCTTACAATACAATTACAACCTCTCAAGATGTGGCCAAACTTTACCTACAGCATGTCTGGAAATACCGTGGGCTACCCACTCACGTAACTTCTGACTGTGGTACACAATTTACAGCATGCTTCTAAAGAGGTTTTTGAAGACACCTTGGTATACAGTCAAGAATGACAACTGCTTTGCATCCGGAAACATATGTGTCGGTTATACCTTGGAAATTTGGGGACTATCTGTTTTAGCCTCATACTTCAGGCTTACATATTTTGGCCCACTTAATATCTCGTCCTGGCAACAAGAAGAAAAAGACAGATACATTGTTTGGATTGACTGATCTACCCAGCTCCTTTCAGCTATTAAAGCAATTTTATAGTGATGAATAGAGCATACTGTTGTAATGTGTGGTCTATGGGGGTTACATTAGACTAGAGTGGTAGCTGTGTTGGGTAATATTCAGTGCACAGACATCTCAATCTTGAACATAGGAAAATTCCTCTCCCCATTAGATCAACGTAGACCTGAATACATACAATCAGGCCATAAGGGTTTCAGTTCCTGCGAATAATGCTAAAGAGAAGCTTCGGCTCATTAACTACCATAAACTCATAATCACAACACATACCAGCTCTACCATTAATATGGGCAAAATGAGAGATTTACTGCAGTGATAGAACAATACCTACGCAGTTATGTGTATTAGAAAGAAGATGACTGGGTCAAGTAGTCACCAATGGCGGAACTTACTGCTGTTGGCCAAATTTCCGCCCCAACTAGAGGGACTATTCTCAACACCTGTCAGTGATGTCCCATACGAACCTCTAGCTCTCACTGTAGAGTCTGTAGAGCCAAGATTGAGCAATAAAGTCCTCACTTTGATGAGGATTCCCAATCGCTTTTGCGGTCTGTATTGTCTTCATTCATGAGCACATCCCTCTATCACCATTACCATGAAGCTAACCACGATCAGATTAGATGGTAGGATCGGAGCCCTACTCATTACCAACCCTTGATTATGGAGGAAAAGCCATCCGATGAGTTTCCGGAGCGTATCCAGCACCCGATACAGGGGTAGTTGTTGTGGTTATGAGCTGTGAATTATATGGCGATTAAATGACTCTGCTGTCTGTCGGTGGAGTGGCACGGGCTCATGTGCAATGGTGAGTCGCGGAGATGGCGCGCTCACGCTTGGTGATGGCACCATGGACACTGAGTGCCTATCACTGTGGACAAATGGGTGTCAGTAGGTATTAAATGTGAACTCTTACTGACAATGGTGATCTATGAAGGCGATGCTAGTTGTGCATCCCGACGATTGATAATATCATCTAATGGATGATGTGAAGTATGATATTATTTTGGATAGATTTTATTCACTAAACTCGGCAGGTGAAGAGATTGTTAAGTACATGAACAGCGTTTGTGCACCAGCCTGTATTTTCCACCCTTTCCTAATACAGCAGCCCATCCTCCGTTTCCCCGTCTCCTAACAACTCAACTGAGCCAGCACAACAGTGGTGGATTGGATCAAGTCGGCCTCGACTGTTACAAAGTTGGGAGATATAGATGAATATGCGCACCTCGTGTAGTCCCGGCATCTAGGCCTCACCTGGCTGGGGCTGCAGGTTTTATGAGACTTTTTGCCTCGCACCCAGTTTCCATTGCTACCTTTTTTTTTGCGTTGAAGGTTCCGTGGAAAAAGTGGCTGAATTCCATGGGTAAATACTGAGCTGAATGGCTATTCATCAATGGCAATATATCATTGATCTTTCAAGAAATATAAGAGGCAAGGAGCACTGTACAAGGTGAGGCCTGGGTCAGAGAGGAGCCCAATGTGCTAGATAGTCTATGACCTAAGTAGTACAATAAATGTTGTGAAAGTTTACACTGTGTGACAGAGATATGTAGAGAAGATATTATTGTTGATAAATAATGTGGCTTATATATAATACTGTCTAACTAGTGGTAGTGAAAAGTGTTATGTACATCCTTTTGTCAAACAGACCCATTACGCAAATACCAAGGCTATGAACACGTGATTCGGATTCATAACAATAAACAAACACACACACACCCTGCCCCAACTAAGCCCATTTGAATTTTCGGTAATTATGGATTTCACTAACAATTTACTGTAAGTAATAAGTCATATTTAAGATCCTCAACAAGTCTCGATGCACAAGATTTTGCAATTAAAATGAGGGAATTTTATGATTCCTTGATATCCTATATCACATTGGCACAAGATCAATAGGAACAGGCTATAAATACAAAAAGGATCTTGGCACTTTGCTATCAACTTGGAGATAATCCATTTCTATCTGTAGAAAATAAAAGTACCACTCCAAATTCTTATAAACTTGACTGGAAAATGTTAAGAGTCTTTTGCATTAGGGAGATTATATCTGTATATGTCAGGGGAAGTGTACTACTTGTGGTGAATAATAAGTGTTGGATATACTACGGGGTGTTTTTGTTAAAGTTATGAGCTTGAGCGAATATGGAGGTTATAGCGGAATCAGTGTCGGCGGTTAGACCGATACAGTAAGTCTCGTATGAAGTTGTAGAAGGAAGAATTGACTGGAAACAAGTGTATTGAGATGTATGGTTCTGAGTAAACTGAGCTGATAAGAGTGAGATTGCGTGTGCGCATATCTTATCAACTGAGGTTTTTGACCAGTATTTATCAATCTCCATGGATCATAAATTATGATCCCTGTAGATGTAAATCTTAATAAGTACAGATATATGAGCCAGGAATATAAAGCTAAATACATGTGTGTCGGTAATAGATCCGAGAGAACTATAACCTGCATTTGAGACACAGTCATCTGCTGGAATGCTAGTGTGAAATAAATGCCAATGTAAGTTAAACTTTCCGTGAGGAATGTGCTGATGACAATGATGTAGGAAGGTGAATTTGATAACCTAATTAGCCGGACTTACAAATGAGTTATCCTTGGCATTCCAGGATATACGATATTTCAACAGTTTTCACAATCGATCGTAAAGGTTCAGAAAGAGTTAATAGTATTCTATCTGTCTGTCTCGTCAGAGAGAGAGAGTCCCACCTCATAACTAAAGTGAGAACTGGCTAGCGTTTTCATAGCGAGCTCTTCATGTGATCCCCATGTTGACAAATTTATTCTTGTGGAGATCTATAAACCGACAATAAGTTATATTTAATCTAAAGAGAGAAGACTCCCATTGATACTTAGAAATTATAAAGAGTACGGAAGCCCATATTAATCTTATGCCGAGTTAAGCCCAATTATAGTGCATCATTGGGAAGAGACAAGCGCCTATATTTTTACAGGCTACAACTGCAACAGTAAATGCTTATAAACTTGACCTGCCAAGTAGCATGAAAATTCACCCAGTATCCTACGTGTCCTTATTACGGGCTACACCTGGTCTAAGTAAGGAGAAAGATGAATGTCTAGGAGACTAATGACTTCTTGCTCTAGTCTACAAGATCTAGATAAGGAATTAGAGTCTACGCTGGTTGAGCGTAGACTCCTTGAGGATCTAACCTCATAATCTTCTACCGTGGTCATCGGACATCAAGCGTACAGACTTTACAGATGGTTATGAAGTATAACAGGACTTTTCCCCGAAGACTAGATATTTTCTCTTGTATGTAAAAAAATAGACAGTAATTGGATTTCATACCCTTGCTTCATCGTGTTGTCATAGCCTTTCACAGTCCTTACTTCACCCTGTAACGACTGCTAAGCCTAAGGATTCCTTTAGCCTACGCTGGCTAGCGCAGGCAATGACACCAAGAAAATCTTCAGGGATCTTCGAGAAGGATCTCGGAATACATGAAGCTTAGAAGATTCTCAATCAACCTTCTGGAAGCAGTCTGAAGACTCATGAGGATGACAGGTGTATTGAGAATCTTCTAGAGAACTGTCAAATAGTCCACATTATTCTAGTCATAGGGAGAACCTTATAGAAGAAAAGTATCTCAGAGTGTATATATATTTGTAGTCTAGCTGTAGGAATTCTCTCCCCAGAGAATTATAATTAATAAACTGTATCTACAAGATTGCCCTTGCATTTTGTACTGAAACTGTGACACACCCAACCTCAGAAGATTGTCACAGATTGTTGTGCTGGTGATGGCTAGGATTACGATGGACAAGGGTAATGATCACTGAGGGTGAAGGAAGAACTTTCCAGGTGGCTCCATGATGAGTAGAGGAACAATGGAGCACTGTATGGAAAGTGTTTCTACATAATACTACCAGATGGAGGATACTAGAATATTCTGTGATACTGATTTGGGAAAATGAGGCGAGAGTTTAGCCACCTCAGATGTGTATACAATTAGCGCATTCTACCTCTTAAATCCTCATAGTTCTGAATAGCAAATATATCAGCAGTTCAAATTGATTCATTGATAATCATCCGTAAACTTTCTGCCAATTAACCTCCTTAAGCTCTTACCTGTACAACATGTCACAGGCTCATACCTGGTTATCATTAGGCTGCTGCCTAACAAATAAGGCTTGAACTCTTCCAACCATGTTAAACACCATACATGTCATGAACCCCTCCACGACTCAATAGACCCAAGTATAGGCCTTGGCTCAGTTCATGCAAATCTATTCTTAAATGACAAATTTAGATTGCAGACAGGACGACTCGAACACCAGTCGTGAGTCATCTAAGCCACATGCATCATAACTATTTTAATAACTAAAATTGGTAACATTAAAATGAAGCTAAATTAAAATAGACGGAGATGCTGGTGTTTGTCGGAGGACAGGTCATGATCTATTTTGAGAATGGTATGAAATGATGGAACGAGATCATAGTCTTGTAAATAAATAGGCGGCTTTCAGTCATGTCTCTTCTCGTTACTTTAAGATTTTCATTTGTATCTAGCTCTGAGTTCAGTTTGAATAAAACGCCACTTTAAGACCGTCACACAACATAGATCAACTACAGAAAGCAAGAAGCATTTGTATGGATGATGGTATTTAAACCACTCAACTACAGAGATCTAAGTTCTACATTATATGCTAGGTATATGTGCAGGCTTCTTTGACTTCTAGGTTTTTCCCTCTAAGATCAGTTCACATCTATATGATTCCAGTTACTGCTCCAACAATATCCTTCTAGCAGCTTCTCCGATGTTCAGTCCTAGTCTTATTCATATGGGACCTTCTTGTAAGCGTTTAATGAATTCAGATGTACCTGAAAGACAATAACTTGTTAGGAATTAATAACTTCTTTCTTGGGAAGACAATCTACCACGTACTCTCTCATCCGTTATAAGCTCTGCGTAGACTAGTCTTAACTCCCTCCATTGGCCCCCTGAGAATAATCCTTTCTCCCGGGCACGACTCTTCTCCTGTATCATACTCCCCATCTGGTATTTACCCTCTCAAAGACGGAATGGTCCTAGTGACCAGTCCTAATCCGGGCAAAGCCTGTCACACTTCTAGATACTTCATCAGTAATTCTAGTACATTATGTGAGGCTCTTTCTTCGGCCCGATCCCGAAAAGTTGTATACGAGTACTTGCCAGTACTGGCTAAAGGAAAGTACCAGCTCTCTAGCCGTTACCAAGATCCAGTGACAGGCAAAATTGAGTAGCCACTGCCGCCAGTGGTTACTGTTCAAAACAATAAATTCGATGTCAAAGAAAATTATGACTTGCGAGAGACCAAACGCAACAGTATCCAGTATTTTGTTAATTGGACAGGTGATAATGATGCTACTTTGGAACAAGTTGTGTTGTAAAGGTAAGAGCTTACGGAGGTTAATTGGTAGCAGGTTTACTGATGATTATCAATGAATCAATGACAACTGCTGATATATTTGCTATTCAGAACTATGAGGATTTAAGAGGTAGAATGCGCTAATTATATACACATCTGAGGTGGCTAAACTCTCACCTCATTTTCCCAAATCAGTATCACAGAATATCATTAAGTCCATAGTCATAGACTCAGTAGGGACTTAAATTCAATTCTATTCTATTCTATTCTATTCTATCACAGAATATTCTAGTATCCTCTATCTGGTAGTACTATGTAGAAGCACTTTCCATATAGTGCTCCATTATTCCTCTACTCATCACGGAGCCACCTGGAAAGTTCTTCCTTCACCCTCAGTGATCATTAACCTTGTGCATCGTAATCCTAGCCATCACCAGCACAACAAGTTGCAATTCTTAATAATACCACAGCATTTAAAATTTTCCATCAAAGAAAGGATGCTGGCTCTTGAAGAAGCAGTCAAGATTAGTCTCAGGAAGCCCGTTTGAAATGCAACTCCAACAATTTCTGGGCCGCAGGCTGCATAGACGTATGCTTCGGTGGCAGCACCGCCAATGACAAAGACGTCAGATAAAATTGTCTACAGCAGTACGAGTTCCAGGCTTAAATATCACTAGAATAAGATGGATGCATGACGGAAAGAAGATCAAGCGGGCCAAGATAAACAGCTGCACAAGATGCTCAATTTTTAAGAGTCTTTCTACAGAGGTCTTGCAGAAACAAGTTATTCAAATTGATATTATCATTGATGCCATGCTATACTCGGCGCAGGTGTGGTCCCCGAGGGCCAAGCCAAAGCAGTGTTATAACTGCATCCAATGGGGACACACCAAGGGGTCTTGCGGAAAGGCAGCTAGGTGCGGTGAGTGTGCAGGTGCTCACCAAGCCCGGGACTGTCCCAGAAAAAGAATTTCATGCATCAACTATGGCAGAGTGTAAGGGCTTGAAGTAGAATTGTATTCGAATTATACTCTATGCTTTGTATAGAAGATCTAAAACTAAAGAAAGAAGATGGGAGAGAAAAAGTCTTCCTTATATACATTAGAAAGTGGTCTGTGCTGTTACCAGACTATACCCAATTAGAGCAACAAAATAGTCACCTGATTGGTATCAGCTCAGATCAGTCATGTTACAGCCTCGTATTCCCCACATTAGGAGCCCCTGATACTACTGTTCCTTTCGGGTATTGTTGTAAGGGTAAGAGCTTACGAATGTAAATTGGCAGAAGGTTTAAGTATGATTATCAATGAATCAATATGAACTACTGATATTTTTGGTATTCAGAACTATGAGGATTTAGGAGGTAGAAAGAGCTAATTATATACACATCTGAGGTGGCTAAACTCTCGCCTCATTTTCCCAAATCAGTATCACAGAATATTCTAGTATCCTCCATCTGGTAGTATTATGTAGAAACACTTTCCATACAGTGCTCCATTGTTCCTCTACTCATCATGGAGCCACCTGGAAAGTTCTTCCTTCACCCTCAGTGATCATTACCCTTGTCCATCGTAATCCTAGCCATCACCAGCACAACACAGACTTAAGACGAGAGTAATACACAACAATGGCACCTCAAAATAGACTTGCGGCAAAAACTAAAGACGACCATGGGTTCACACTGGTATCCAACCAAGTGGTAGAAGATCTAAAGAGTGGACCAGGGCACCCGCGGAATCAGGTCCTAGTCCCAGTGACACAACCACTACCAGCATCATTGTGGTCAACCTCAAGACCACTGGCATCTATTTTCAACACGCGAGGAAAATGGAAGAATGCCGAGGTATACGTTAGCTAGTTCTATCTCGACCTGTCACGGGACTAAGGGCTAGCGTCATAGAATAGAACATATGTATAGATATCCCATGTATTTAGACTTCTCTTCTCTTACTATCGCACAACACAGTTATAATCTCTTCCCTTTAGTACCTGACCTGTGAGCCACCGTGACATTTTGTGCGATCTCAATTGTGTCCCGTTGCATTTGAATCCCGACATAATAGAAAAATTAACTACCTTATTCCGACTCCTGTCTGCGACCTGACACAAAATCTGAAGTAAATCCCAGCAATCATCTCATAGAGTTTCTCAACAAATCAAATTAAAATAATAAAAAAATATTGTAATTGTTAACAATATGGACTCTGACCCCAGAGCCACTGAAATTATCAATGCTTTTCAGAAGAGCTGGCCGAACTTGAGCGCAGCAATTGAAGGGCATCAGTTCCCAAATGACTCGAATCCAGCTTCTCTGCTGAGCTCGATTGATTCAACCACTAATACACCCGAAAGTATTTTGTTTTGTAGTTTGCTCCAGTGTTTTGATTCAAAAATTGGTGAAATTAAAAATACAAATATGACTGAAATTATATCCTTAAACTCAACTATATCTAATTTAAATTTAGCACGCTCTTTAGACAACAACAAGGTGTCAACCTTAATTGATAAAATTTCAAGCTTACAGTCTGAAATAAATAAACTACAGGTTGATGCCATTCTCAGCATGAAACCCTCGAACATTGATTCTACAAATACAAGATTGCGCCGGACTAGATCAGATCCAGAAAAATTTTCTGCTGCACAAACAAGCACTGAAAAACGTCAAAAGCTATATGAGAGCTGGAAAATACAGATCCAACAAGTGTTGATTGTGGATGGTAGTTGCTTTCCTGGAAATTTCAATTGTATATCGTATATAACCAGCCAACTCTCAGGGAAAGCATGGGAAGCTATTAAAGACGGTGTTCAGAAAATGAATTCATACCCAAGTGATTCAGATAAGTGGCATTGGAGAACGCAAACAGACTTATGGCAAGTCCTTGATAGGAGATACATTCTACTTGATACTACCCAAATGGCAAAGAATGCCTTAGACACACTTTACCAAGACAAACGTACTTATGGAGATTTTAAGGCCGACTTTGATCATTATATAGAAAGGGCAAAATACGATGACCGAACTAAAGTGGATCTCCTTAGAAAACGACTTAATCGAAAGATTACTGGCGTTATTAACAACCAAGTAAATCTTCCTGATTCAGACAATTACACTGGGTGGAGTGATATGATCAATAATATTGCTCGCAATATCAAACAACAGGAGCACATCCTCATGTTGCAATCTTCATCTAACTCAATGCAACAGAATTATCACCCAACAGACCATTTTTTACCTTGTGCTGGAACATCCGATTCTAAAGATCCTATGGACCTCAGCCGCATTTCAATATCAAGTGCTGAGCGTAAATTTCGAATGGAAAACGGCTTATGTCTTGCCTGTGGTCAAACCGGACATATGGCCAAAGACCACCATCGCATGATTGACCCAGTGCCAATGCCAAAGCGTCCTACCAATCAATGGATATCTTGTGAGAGAAATGGCTATAAACAATTCCCTACTTTTAATACTCATGATCTACCTAGCACTGAATATTTAACACCAGAAAATCAGCCCTTGCCAATTCCGATGATGTATTATCCTCCGCCTCGATTTCTACCCAAATACCATCATCAGTCACCAGACCAATTCTCAAACTCACAGCTTTTAGACCCCGACGCCCCGGCTCGATCTCGTCTGAGAGTGTTAAATGGAAACCACGGATTTGAAGAACATTGCCAATCTCAGAATTCAGGGGATAAAAAACAAGCTTATAGAAATTGTGAACAGTTAAAAGACCAACCCCTAGTTTAAGTCGCTGCCAGGGGTACAATTGGTATGGAGATGAAGACAAGGCTATCCAAGATATATTGATGGATAATTCCACTTTGGAATTATGCTCAACTGGTTCCTCAAATTCAATGCTTCTTAGCTCTTCTCTCTCTAACCCGCGCACAAATAATTCAGTTATGTTTCCCACAACAAGTTTGATTGATAGTGGCTGCACTGCTTGGCATTTGCTGACAAAAATTCTATTGTTAATCGTTTTGGAATAGAAACTAAGCCCCTCTATATCCACGATCTGTTCGCTTGGCCGATGGCTCTACCGAAGCCCCTATAACCCACTACTTTACATTCCGGTTGCATATTGAGCAACATTCGGAAATTATTGTCTTTTTTGTTACTAACCTAAGTAGATGTAATCCCATAATTCTTGGCCTACCATGGCTAAAATTACACAACCCTAAATGTGATTGGAGCTCCTTGAGCCTCACTTTTAGTTCCTTGTATTGCCGACACCACTGCCTTGATTGGAAGTACCTACAGTCCAATTCTTCTCAGCAAGTAAGATCGGTTACAGCAATCTCATTGACAGATAAAATTTTGTCAATACCTGTTACACATAAGCCACTTCAAACTGCTGCACCAGATAATTATGAAATTGAATCTTTCCTTCCGAATTTTAATAACCCTGATACACCAAAATATGAAAAAGAAACGACCTTTACTACCTTCAAGGATGATAATGAGTTTGATATCCTTCAGATTTTCCCTAGCCCTGATCATCCTGATATTTCGGATCTTTTACGTCGAAAAGTGATACAGAGTGATATTGATAAATTTCTCCAAGATAAACCCGAATTAAACACCGAGGCAATAAAAGCCATATTACCACTCGAATTCCATCATTACACCAAACACTTTCTACCAAAGAATGCAAACTCTCTCCCACCACATCGTCCTTGGGACCATAAGATTGAACTTGTCCCTGGAAAACAAGCACCCTATCGTAAAAACAGGCCCTTCTCTCCAGCAGAGTTGAATTGTGTCAAGAAATGGATTGATGATATGTTGGCTAAAGGTTTCATACGTGAATCTTCCTCGCCAGTTGCCGCACCTATCCTCCTCGCCGCCAAACCAGCTGGGGGAATAAGAATATGCCAAGACTATCGTGGCCTTAATGATGTTACCATTAAAAATCGATACCCGCTCCCCCTGATCCGTGAGACTTTAGATTCCATTTCAAGAGCTAGATATTATACTAAGCTAGATGTCATTGCTGCTTTTAATCGTATCCGTATTGCTGAAGGACATGAATGGATGACTGCATTTACTACACGATTTGGCTTATATGAGATGTTGGTAACACCATTTGGTCTATGCAATGCCCCTGCAACTTTTCAGAACTACATCAATCATATCTTACATGATGCACTCGACAAATACTGTACGGCATATTTGGATGATGTTTTAATATACTCAGAGACCAAGGAAGAACATACCAAACACGTAGATGATGTAATACATCGACTCGGTGATGCAGGATTACAAATTGATATCAATAAATCAGAATTCTATACCACAAAAACCAAGTATCTCGGGATAATTATCTCCACTGATGGACTGAGTATGGATCCTGATAAAGTTAAAGTAATTCTAGATTGGGAAAAACCAACAACTGTGAAAGAATTGCAAAAATTCCTTGGCTTCTCAAACTTCTACAGGAGATTCATAAGAGGCTATTCAGGGTAATCGAGCCCTTAACACGTCTTCTACGTAAAAAATCACCATGGATGTGGTCTATTGAGCAGGCGGACGCTTTTTCGAAACTCAAAAGTTCATTTACACAAGCACCAATCCTTGCCTATTTTAATTATCACAAGCAGACCGTAGTTGAAACTGATGCATCCAATTGGGCCTCAGGAGGAGCACTCATCCAGAAGGGAGATGATGGCATACTTCATCCTGTAGCTTTCTTTTCCTCAAAGCACAGTCCTGCTGAATCAAACTATGAGATTTATGATAAAGAGCTTCTTGCAATAATTAAAGCTTTAGAAGAATGGCGCCCAGAACTAGTAGGTGTGCAAGAGCCATTTGAGATAATTACAGACCATAAGAATCTTCAAACCTTCCTGACAGCTAAACAGCTAAACCAACGTCAGGTACGGTGGTCTGAATTTTTGTCTCAGTACAACTTTATAATCACTTATCGTCCTGGGTCACATGCAGTAATACCAGATACCCTGAGTCGTTTACCAGGACAACAACCAAAAGATGATTCTGATGAGCGTCTTCAACACCGTTTTCGCACTTTGATTCCAGAACATAAAGTCCATCCTGATATACTCCACAGCCTTCTCAACAAGAACCAAGTTGTTGATCACATATCTGCTATATCTCATGGAACTTCTATCACCGAAGCTATATCCCTTGCTTACAAGAATAACGACATTGCTAAGTTGATCATAAATTCTTTACAAGATACCACAAAGCGGTGGTGGCCCGGACCCTTACGATCATTACTCCGAAAAGACAAAGTAGAGTTTAAAATTAATGCCGGATTTGTGTACTTTCGAAAACGGCTTTTTGTACCAGACTATGAAAATCTTCGTCTTGAAATTGTGCACCGTTCCCATTCTTCCGGCCCTGCAGGTCATCCAGGTCGTGTAAAAACTTTGGATCTATTACAAAGAACCTATTGGTGGCCACAAATGACCAAATTTGTTGCTGATTTTGTGAAAGGATGCGCTCTCTGCTTCAGGACTAAGACTCCACGTTCATCGCCTCCCGGATTTCTTAAGCCTCTCGAAATTCCAGTCCGTGCATGGTCTGACATTTCAATTGATCACGTTGTTGACTTACCGCCGTGCAAACGTGATGGTAAGATATTCCACAATATCCTAGTGGTTGTAGATAGACTCACTAAAATGCGTCATTTTATACCCACTACATCCCTTGATACATCTGAATTGGTTGAATGTTTCATCAAAAACATTTATAGACTACATGGTGCACCTGACTCTATCATTTCTGATCGTGGTTCCGCATTTGTTTCTGAGTTTTGGCGTAGGATTAATACTCGTCTCTCTATCACTCTCAAACCTAGTTCGGCTTTTCACCCACAGACCGATGGTCAAACAGAAATAGTCAATGCATCTCTAAACCAATATCTTCGTTCCTTTGTTAGTTTTACCCAAGATGATTGGGTTGATTGGCTACCACTAGCTGAGTTCTCTGGAAATAATCAGATAAGCGAGACAACAGGCGTATCTCCTTTCTACGCAAACTACGGTTTTAATCCACGTCTAGGAATCGAATCCCCAGAGCCTAAGCCACCATCGCTATCAAATACTGCAAAAAGAGAGTATTTAAGAGCAGACTTAGTTGCTGACCGCTTTGATCGAATTCTTTCTAAGTTAAAAGCCATGTCCCACCAGTCGCAGGAGAAATATGAAGAATATGCAAATTCTCGAAGATCAGAAGCCCCAGTCTACAGAGTAGGAGACAAGGTAATGATTTGCCTTAGAAACCTGAAGACAAACCGACCAAAGAAAAAATGGGATGATAGATGGGACGGTCCTTTCACAGTCTTAAAAACATATGATGGTGCTGTTATTATCGATCTCCCAGATCATATTCATGTAAACAATAGTTTCCACACCTCTTTGGTTCGACCATGGAAAGATCCTGTAATACCTGGGCAATCTTTTATCAATAAAAATGAGCGTCGTAGCGTTGCTGGAAGAGTAGCGGAAAGGGATGATGATGGCAATATTGAAGACAAGTGGGTATTTGAAAAAATCTTAGATGTGCACAATCAAGATTGTGATGGTCTTACCTACCTCATTAAGTGGAAATATGATGATTTGACTTCCTGGCAGCCAGAATCAGACTTAAAAGGGTGCGAAAAAGCCCTCACAGATTTTCATAATTTAAACCCTCATAAACCAGGACCGCCATCATGGGTAAATATACCAACAACAAACAAATGAATTGCACCACAACAGCCACGCCGCTCAGAGAGGAAAAAGCGGCTAACATGGAAATTAGCTGAAACAAAAAGCTAATATATATTTACATTAAAGGAATATTACCTGGAATTAATAATAATTTTCTGATAAGGGGTTCTATTTATTTTTTTTTATTTATTTATTTATTTAACGTCGTGCCAGCTCACAACACAACCGTAAGGTCTCGTGTTGGCCAGCTCAGTCTATATAAACTACCCGACGTGCCGACGCTTTTAATTAAGCCCGACATGTAATAAATGGGCCAAGACCAGCCTGCCATGCACCCCGAACTATCAACTGAAGTCAAAAGTACTCTCCAGCTGAGACTTTTGTATTCTAATACAGTAGAGAAGATATTTATCTATATTAACAAGAAAATTATCCATCACCTAGACTAATAGTCTTTAAATCAGAGCTCTTGCAAATACATGCCCAATATTTATAGTTTGGGGCACTAGTTAGTGTTGTTATTGCATGTTTCAAAAAAGCATGTTTCATGAAGCCATTTACTAAATGCTATGGCACCTTCAGGAGAGCCTAGAATCCAGGGAATTCCCGGTGTTGGATGTCTAGTATTGCCAAGGAGGCGGGACCGGCTACGATTGAGTTGACAAAAGAAAAAGTGATCAGGCGATTTTTCTAGCCCGCAAGCGCATAATAGAGGTGCGTCCGAGTGGTGAAAGCGGCGGTGATAGTCTGCAAAGTCGCCGTGACCTGATCGGGCTGCAAGAAGGCGACCAAGAGCGTAGCGATTGAGGATCTTAAGCTCTGGGGAGCTCCCAGTATTGGCGTTTATTCCCAGTTGTTGGTATCGTTCAGGAGCGTTTTGGGACCAGTACAGAGATATAGAGGATTTGTATCGAGTGATTACGTCTCTCTTTGCTCGAGAGATTGTTGGAGATAGGGGGGGCGTAGGGGCTGTGCATGCTTGTTTAGCAAGTGCGTCAGCAGCTTCATTGCCAGGTATGCCGACATGTCCTGGACACCATCGTACTCTAACTATACCTGGTTTGGAATAGCAGCTGCGTTCTCTTTCTATCCACCTGGTAGCGAGGTGTCGGAACCGAGCGATACGAGAGGAACTGCTTGGGGTAGGAGTATCTATGAGGAGGCGAAGGGCGGCTTCCTGATTATCTAGGCATACCGTAATATTTGTGGCCAATCGGGCCATAAGGGGTTCTATTTGGAGACCAACCAAAATTTAGAGGGGGAGTACTGTCACGGGACTAAGGGCTAGCGTCATAGAATAGAACATATGTATAGATATCCCATGTATTTAGACTTCTCTTCTCTTACTATCGCACAACACAGTTATAATCTCTTCCCTTTAGTACCTGACCTGTGAGCCACCGTGACACGACCTAATGGCCCATTGCACTTCCAGTAGGTTAATGAAGAACTTCAGTAATAATTTGAAGGGGTATGGGGCTTTTATCGGAATGGTCCCCTCATTTAAAATCTCTATAAGTAGAGTTAATAGCCACCTGTATTGGCCCATAGTGCGCCAAATCCGGATAATGAGATCAAATCCAAATTCAAAAATAGATAACTACATATTCAATCAGTTTGGAACAGTGCATGATCCACTGAGAATAACTCTTGGTATACGATGCAAGTACCACTATCATGGCCGGGACGAACAAGAAATCAAAACTACTCGCGGGAACTCATCACACCTCCTATTTACAATCCACAGATACGTTATCCCGAGTAGCTGTTATCCCTAGGACTACTCCCATCAAATTAAATGCCACTTCAACTATTAACGGTGAACTTCCTGTTATCAAGTGTCAGTAGGAGATAACAACTAGTTGGCACGATTCCGGCAAACCTTCCGGTGGCTGGTCAACGTTAAAATTAACTCTACCATATTCCTCATCTCTCAAGTAGTGTTTGTAATATACTACTTGCAGACTATTTTTTTTCGTTTCAACCTCTACTTCGATCCTACTTCCAGGAATAAGGACACCGCCACATGTATAATATTTAGCAGCCAGTACAGGCATCAAATGGCTTAAGAAAAGCGCAAGCGAAACAAAGCTTAGGTTTTTCATGTTGAAGGTTGGGCTTATGAAATTTTGGATCTGTATATTTGTACTTGGTGAATTAGCTAGATAAATATGTTCAATCTCGAAAGGTCGGGTTTAGTCATGACAAGAAATCGCAATAGTAGTGTGAGAGTTATAATTACCTATACTTCGAGTTGGACTGAAAGCTGCCTTGAAAATAGTTATCTTCATATGAGTGCTGAGGTGGGAATGATCCCCTTTATACGCAAGAGTGAATGAGAAGTGATTATGTTTGAACAAGATTTATCTCCATTTGCCCCATCACTTCTACAATATGCAATCAAACATGAAGTTCCTCGGGCTATTTACTCTGGTATGTAGGCCTTGTTGGAAGTAAAGTGTATAATAAGACAGGGACATGGATTAAGTCATGGTATGAATGGTAGTGATAGCTATTGCTATTGTGTCAGGAGCTTATACTTTTCCAAACAGAGGTCAAATTCAATTAATTTGAGACATGTCAATTCCTATCATGCTGTTTCCAAGTGTCTAATTGAATTAATACACCGCCATAGGCAAAAGCCGAGAACAATTTAGACATAATCCTATGGCGTATACATGTCCAGGGAACAATCTTACTCGGGCCTGGAGAGTGTGGAGTTACGCTGACATTAAACAACTCGACGTATGGTTCACCGGTGTGTTTATATTTTCGTCCTCTTGGCGAAGTACCTACTTAACTATCGAGAGGAATGAGGGCGAATGCTTACTTTCCTGGCCGCTTGCTCCCACTACTTGATGAATTGGGATGCCGTACTCCGTACACCTGATTTCAGGATGATTTATGGCTAATCTCACATATACCATATATAGTAGGCCTTATAGATGAACCATCCATTAAACTTTTGGAGTTGGGTTTCTTAGACCCTGCATCCTGCATCCTGAAGGATCTCACGTCAATATTATTCGTATCAGACTCGCGCCCTATACCCACATGGCCTCATTCGCGTATGCGATCCGCGCAGAATACCTACTACCTATGTGTTTGGCTTTGCTGTCAAGAAAAACTGTGGGAAAAAGAGCGATAAAGAAAACCATGCAGTGTGGCCAAACGAGAGCGTTCCGTTTTTCTCCGCAATCAAATAATTAAAAACCTACAGCCCCCCGGCCCAAGATTTGTTAATTATGATACCATGTTAGAGTGATGAGTATAATGAAGGATGTTATTGAGGAAGGGTAAAACAATGGAGTGTATACAGGAATGGTAGGGTCACTACCCACCACGAGTCCGATACGCGAATCATGGTCATCTTGTTTTCTCCTCATCAATCTTACTTTTTATTTCCACTTTCTATCAGGTTGGGTTGATTGGTTGCCGCTCGATTTAAAAATAAATTATATGAAAAGTAGTAGGTTTGGCGGCAAAAATCATCGGAATAATACCATTTTGGCTGTGGAGATTAAATATGACCTCATTTGACAGTAGAGGTATCTGACGATAATAGGCTTTGCAAGCACACCAAACCTTCTCTTTTTTTCTAAATCATTTAATATGTATTCACCTTTTAAGCTATGAAATATGACCGGCGCTGTTTATACCTATTGGATGACTCTTTCCATAATGGAGACACTCATACTCTGGATTTCATTCGCAAACACCAATATTAAGTGTGTTTGCATACACAAACAGTCGATCCTCCTCCGTATGCACCAACAATAGCGAATTCCAAATCTTTGAATATCCAGGCATGCCTCCGCCATCCATGTATTGCAGCGCCGCAAGAAATGTGGCTGTGTTTTACCGAATTTGAACAAGCCATCTCCTGTCTCAACTGGGATAGGTGTAAATGTTATCAAGAATCTACTGGATGGACCAGCCTAGATGATGTAACATCGCACCATCCAACCATAGCGGTGTTTGAAGTGTGGCCTGGACTCTCATAAGGGAAGTATTGGCGCATGCAAAACTCCATTCGTAAAACTCCTTGCCAAAATTCAAAATCACAAGCCCGTCGAGATTATATCTATCCTTTGTGTCATCTTGTGAACTTGTACTGATAACTCTAACGTCCATCCCAAAGAACTGTCTCCCAGATTTATGCGCAACGCTTTGTTTCCTCCATCAGGTTTATATATAGGCTTGGGCGTGTATTTGGCGGCTATTTAAGGCCAGAGAATAGTTGATGAGAAGTGTGGTCATTGAAACGAGAACGTACTTAATCGTACTTGTAATTTGATGAGACTTAGGTTGGAGTCGAAGTCGTTGGGAGCAAAAATTTAACAAGGCAGAGAATTTTGAACCATTGCCTTGTGGGCCGACTTCTTTGGTATTGAGAAATTTGAATGAACTTGGCTCTGGGAATATATTTCACTGCCAGGCTCGCAGAGGACACCACGTACAGATGCTCAGTCTTGTCCTCCTGTACCCTGATTCATCATGGCAGATGAGAGGTGGCTGGTCATTACCAACTTTGACGGGCATGTAAGACCGGTGGGGTTTCTCTCATAGATTTTTACTTAAGTCTAATGTTCCCATGGTTGTGATTTATCAAATCTTTCTTTCTTCATTGTCTTACATCCATGTAATATGGTTCAGAGTATATTTTCCAACAAGAGGTGAAGATAACACTGACTGCGAAAGCGATCAGAAATCTTCATCGGAAGGTGGACGAATGCAGGAGATACCACTGATAGATGTCGAGTTTCGTCCCTCTGAGTCATTGTTGTTTAGTGTGTTTAACTCCAGGATAAATATCAACGCCAACTTTTAATATAAATCAATTTCTGAGCTATCCCACCCTTCCAATTAAGAAAAATGTTCCTCTAGATGGAATCTTTGGTATCACAATTAGTAAATTTGATCTCGTTTGCTTTAAATTTAATTGATCTGCGCTGAGAGGACTAGACTATCTAAGTCTGGGAGCAGATGAGAAGTTGGACTGAAAGGGGATTAAGTAGGAGGAACAAACTGTAAAATAAAACTAGCTTCATGGCCATGCTTCAAGTTCTGAAACTTTATTGGATTAATTGAGGAGACAAAGTGTGGGTCTGGCTTCTTGCCCAGCACCTGGAATATTTTTACTTTCATTGTAGGCCTGGCAAATCTACCTTCCTGAGTTTAAATCGAGGCGTGTGGGACTCATTTTTCAAGGGATTGGGTCTATGATAGATTGACTGGGACAAATTTGGTGATTGAGAGTGTCCACACGATGGAAATCCGTCTCCAGTCAGGCTCCAGAACCATATTTATAACACTTAACGCCAAGAAGGCACACGGGATAACCCCAGATTCCAAGTTCTCTAAAAAAGGTTAGGGGAGGGCAACGACTA